>OX453272.1:36671099-37353599 GCA_949710005.1 Ricordea florida
TTCTCTAGAATTAAACACCATGACTCAAGAAGTTGCAATTCAATTCCCTGCCACATTTGCGTGACATTTATTTACCTTGGGAAATCACTATTCGCGTGTAACTGCTGGAACTACTGTATACTATAACCCAAGTATGATGTACCGTGGGAAAATTTACCACGGGAAATGGCATTTACCGTGCTGTGTGTAACTGCGATTATTTTCTGGAATGGTCGAGGTAGTTGGCCATCTCGGCTGGATGCAGATATGAGAGTTTAAAAAGCAAATTCAGTAATTTTGATGATTGCATGCTCTAAAAAATAAATAGAGAAAGTTATCGGGGAATGCTTTTTAACAAGAGGAAAAGAAACCCTGGTTAAAATTTAACCCTGGATTAGCGCTAATCGGCCTTCGAACAACCGGCCCCTCAAGAGCAAAATGAAAAAATCTGGAATAGTTTAACCGATGTTAATATTGCCCTATTGAATATGCTGCTAAGTCGATAGTAGGCCTCAAAGGAAGTTGAAAAAAAAAACACTCTTTAGCAAAATTCCACTACTAAGGGAATTGTTATAAATCCCGTCGAATAACAACATTGTAGATAGCTGAACCGCTGCGTTAGCCTGTGCCAGGCTCTCGGTTCGTTGGCACGATCGAAACAGTGGTGAGCCAGTGTTAAGCGAAAATCGGCGGGAGTCTGGGAAGGGAAAAAAAGGTAACACATTCATGTCCTATATTTGGTAATGTTTCTCCAGACCTGTTTGAGTTTTCAATCGATTATTACACGACAACGTCTGCAGCAAAAAATCTTATACTTCTACACGTTGTTTCTAACTTGATGCTTTGTTTACATGAATATTTTCAGCAAGATATCTTGAAAAGCAGAAGAGTTACAACGCTTTAAATGTTTGGTGTACATAGGACATGAATGGATTACCGAAAAAAAGGAAATTTTTCTTCCCGTTTCCCCTTCCCAGATTCCCACCGATTTGCATTCTCGCTCTCCCGCTTTTCGATCGTGCCCACAATCCAGGGCCTGGCACAAGCTACCGCTGCTGAAACAAGAGGCCGACGGCACTACGCGTGTACGCGTGAGCTTGAGTTTCACCTCGAGTTCGACGAATAGTGCGTGACTTGCACCCACTTTATAGGTTATTCAGAGTTCTAATTCACTAGCAGCGATTTGAATTATTTCACAGGTTAACATTTCTACTTTGTTATGGTGAGTATCTGATTTATGATTTAAGCTGTTTACTAAGATAAAAAAAAATGTGTAACCAATCGTGGGGTGTAGGTTTGGTTTCGTATAAACCCTATACTAGGGGGGTGAATGGTCCTTCAAAAACTCTGGGTGTCGCAAATTTTGGTCGAATTTCACGGGTCTCGAAGTCTCGTTTTTAGCGGTTGTGTGCATCTCGCAGTCTCTTTTTATACCAAAGAGTCTCGCACTCAAAACACTTTGAGGTCTCGATTTCGCAATCTAAAAAGTCGAAATGTCTCGGGGATCGCAAAGAAAACTCGCAAAATCTCGCATTTACCATTCACCACCCCTTATACTGCACTGACTATACAAGTTGTCCATTCTTCACTGCCGCAGCGGTTCATTTTACAAGAGAAGAAAACTAACTCATTTACAATACAGGACATTGTGGGGATAGTTTCTAAAGAAACTGGTGCAGCGTTGGTGGGGAATTGAAACACAAGAAACTGGGTAAATCAAAGAAGTTGATAAAGTAAATGGTACCACCGTAAGGTAAAAGGGAGGTGCTGACGTTTCGAGCGTTAGCCCAGGACAGGACAGCTACGGCATGCATACAGGAGGATAAGGGCTAATATGGAAATCTAGCCAACTTAAAAGACTCTGAATTGTGCAAACAGCTTCAGGGCTACCTGTAGTAGTAGTCATGACCAAACCTTAAATCAGACTTCAAACGCAGGGTTGCGCAATCCAATAGGAAACTGCTCTAGTTTCCTCAAGGAAGAGAGATTGAGCTTGGATCGATGCTCGATCAACGGCTTACATTGGCCAGATTTCCATATCACCCCATTGTTTATTATGCACGTTGTAGCTAAATTGGTTTGTTCTTTGGACACAAGAAATGATTGCACGTTAATAGCCCAAAGTAAATTTAGTTATAGCAAGCATAATAAAGTATGTTGTAATTACGGAAATGTAGGCTTTTCAATGTGCTGCAGCATTTGTAGTCGTGCCTGATAGTTTAATACCAATCGTAATGACTCGGCTTCTATTGTGAATTGGAATATTTATTGAAGTTTATGAACCGTGTCAAGAATAGCCACCACCCCCCCCCTCCCCCCTCTTCTTGGCTGTTAAAGTTATAGGTTTACAATAGCAGCAACACAGTGTTGCCATTTCTAATTGTCTTCTGTAAGATCAGAGATGCACAGTTTAGTGTTGCAAGGCCATTTTCAAATTTTGTTGACAGTTTGTAGCTCTTTGTTCTTGACTTTTCTCATTAATTAATGCTTTAATTTGTTATCACAGATTCACAATTTAAAAGCAATGTTCCTCATCCATCATCGTCATGTAGTCTTCTTTCAGGACTAGTAGAGTAAGAGATAGCAAACTTTGTATAATCACCTCAAAGAATTCTATGTAAAAAAAGAAAAAAAGGGTAGACAATGTGAGGTAGATTGCCATTGATGGAGAAGGTAGGGAGATTTAAAAGTCCTGTTATAAAATACTATATTGTAAAATATGCTACAGTATAAATAATAATAAACAGGTTATGGCAAAAAGGCTTTGAAAGTTGCAACAAAACAATTCACTTACTAGTAATTTTGCTTGCAATTTTGACTGGTTCATGATATCTGAATGTAGCTGTTATCAGGTAATAGTACAGACAATGCAAAAAAGTATGCAATAACATTGAAGATGTATTTTTTCTTTTTTTAAATTCTTTTTATTCATTTACATTACTTACATACACTTACTTACATTCACTTATACAACTTACATTCACGAACATTTTCTTACATACCGTAACTTACATTACTCTTAAATTAACTTACTTTTGCTACAGTGCTACATAATGGTGATGCTTGGTTGACCTACCTCATGATATTGTGTAGTAGAGGCAGAGTGCTGGCCTTATCGCTAAAATTATGAGTTGCTTGTAACAAAAGGCTTCCATTTAGCTTGATGAAATTGGAGCCTGTTGTTGCAATTGCTGGGATTAACTTTTTCTAATTCCTTTCAAAGTTACGATAGATGTTAGAGCCAGAAATTTTCAATTTTAAAGTACTTCACCGGATTGTCTATACTAACAAGATTTTGTTTAAGATGAAAAAGTCTAATACCAACCTATGCAAGCTTTGTGGTGATTTGGAAGAATCCCTAGAGCATTTATTTCTATATTGCAAAATTAGTCATCATTAGACATCATGCTTGCCTATATGTTCAGCGGATACTGTTTTGGGCATTTTTCAACCATGCAGTTATTGTTTGCAAACAGGCAATCTATTGTAAGTCACCTTAGAAGCATGTTACCTAACTTACCTCTTTTAATTTTCAAGTTTAAGTACATATAGAAGCTATTGAAAAAACATTGAAGATGTGATGCAACCTACACTAATACTCTACTTTGAGTATATGAAGAATGATTTTAGAAAAAATACAACAAAATCTGTGAATTAATTAATAGATACCGGTAACATGTAGATTGATAGTTGAATTCTGCATTTTGCATTTGATTGCACTTGGAATTACATTTTGCCACCATTAATTAGACAGTAGAGTAATAATGAACTTTTAATAATGAACTTTATTTGAGTGTCAACTGTATCTAGCACTGACGTACTAATTGGGGACACTGTAAAATCAAATCAAATCATATTTAATTAAATTAATCAAATGTTTGGTTTTTGTGGACAGGGGAAAACCGGAGTACCCGGAGAAAAACCTCTCGGAGCAGAGTAGAGAACCAACAAACTCAGCCCACATATGACGCCGGGGCCGGGAATCGAACCCGGGCCACATTGGTGGAAGGCGAGCGCTCTCACCACTGCGCCAACCCTGCTCCCCACATATTATATATTGATAGTTTGATAACTATCAATATATAATATCACCACGAGCTCTTTGAGCTCCACCTGTCTTGCCTGGAAGCAGTGCAAAAACAGAACTTATATGTAAGAGCTCTAGTTTTTCTTAATCATGAGTAAATCATGTGAGACTTTTTTCCTAGGCATCTCCTGCAATAAAACTCAACAATGGTGCTTTAATGCCTGTCATTGGCTTGGGGTAAATAGAAGATCAGTATTTAATAGCAACAGTAGTAATTATCGGTCTGCCTACCTACCTCCTTACCTACCTACCTACCTACCTACCCACTTACCCACCCATCCATCCATTCATCCATCCATCCATCCATCCATTCATCCATCCATCCATCCATCTATTTATCCATTCATCCATGCATCTATACATTCATCCATCCATATATCAATCTATCCATTTATCTATCTATCTAAATTATATATATATAAATGTAAATATATAAATAGTTTTGGTTTTAAGTTCATGCAATAGTCTAGTAAAAATCTGATGCATGTTCATTTAATGTGGAGCTTGTTTGAGACTTTGTATTTGGGTGAACTTCATAAGACAGTGCTTAAGTGTTCAAGACTAGTTAGCCCATAGATATAACCAGAGTGACTAATTTTGTTTTTTACCTGCCAAAGGAAGATTCCCTCACCCTGCCATAGACAGTACAAAATTTGATGAAGTGCTGCTAAAAAGACAGTTTTGAGTGAATTAGAATTATCCTGTTGTTATGTACTCTGTAATTGCTAATCTAATATTTAAGCTTAATATCACAATTTTTTTATTGGCATGCAGTACCTGGAAATCAAAGAAAGGAGAAGTTGGCAAAGCCGTAAAACTGGCATTACAGCGTGGATACAAACACTTGGATTGTGCCCATGTGTATCAAAATGAAGATGAGATTGGTGAAGCTTTAACAGAGGTGTTTAAAGAAGGAAAAGTGAAACGGGAAGATATCTTTATCACATCAAAACTCTGGTAAAAATATTTATTACTGTTAATGTAATATTGCATGACAATAATATAAAAAATGAAAATACAGTAGAGGCTTCCTCTTTGTATGCCAGAAATGTGTTAAGACTCATCTTGTCATAATATCGTGAATTTTTCTTCAAAATATTTATTAATATCTTAAATCAAAGTCCTTGATTATTTTGCTGCCCTTTCATGATGTCGACATTCAGTGTAATTTTATCAAAAAGACTTTTCTTTGTGATCTCCATTCCCTCCTTTTCAGTTGCTTTGCATTAAACAGTCATTTTTGTTGCTGCAGGAACTATACACAAACACAGTATAAAAATATATAAGCTCAGTTCTATTTCATTTTTTAATAACTTCAGTTACATTGAAGTTGTTTTCATTCCTGAATCTTACCACCATTTCTTCATTGGAAACTATACAGAACACATGTACGTCATGTAGGATGTACCTGTTATGTAGAGATGACAGATACCACATCCCTGTAAGTGTATTATGTATTAATTGTGCTGACAGACATCACTTGAACATATATTCTTTGTGAGCTGTAGTTAGGAACCATGAGGCTAACTTCAATCTGTTTGCAAGTTTTTGTCTCCTCATTTTTAAAATTTTCTTAATTCAAGGTCTGACAGCCACTCCCCTGAGGATGTTTTGCTCGCTTGTGAGACAACATTGAAAAATCTGAAGTTGAATTATCTAGATTTGTATCTGGTAAGTGATTTTTAGTCATGATGTATCAATGCATTAAATAGTACAGTTACACATGAGTCTTACCTCATAACCGCCTTTATGTACACACTTAGGGTAACCTTCATACCCTTACCCACCTGGTCTGTCTTTTCCCTTAAATTGATCTCCCACGCACTTGTCAACATGGGCTTTTCTCTGTCTAGATCCATATACCATACCATGTATTGTGCACTTTTGGTTATTATCTAACTACCTACAGGGGCAAATCACAGGGTGATTCACTCCTGCTACCTATGCATTCACCTGACTTGTCACAGCCCCCACCCCCTCCCCTCTGGTTATTAGTGCAGTCATCTTCCTTGCACTATGCTGCAGTTTGTTTTTCCTCTTTGTAAATCCATATTCCAGTACCATGTACAGTACACTTTGGATACTTTTGATCGCCACCTAACTACCTACCCACCCAACTCTGACTTGTCCCGCCCCCCACAAAACTGGAGCCTGTGTACACTGGTCTCCCTTGCACATTGCTTCACCTGACTTTGTTTTTCCTCTTTGCAGATCCATATACCTGTGTCGTTTAAGAGGGGTGTCATGTTTCCTCACTCATTTGCAGAGGGCACTCTTGGCTATTCAGCAGATCGCATTGCAAAGACTTGGGAGGTACAGTATTTATAGGAGTTGTTTTATTCATATTTCATGTTAACCTCTAACAAGAGTTTGTTCATTAACATCTTCTTCCACAACTTTTAAGTAATTTTTTGTCGTAAAATTGGACTTGAAGTTTTTCAAAGAAAGTTGCAAGAGAAACATGTCCTGCAATTGAAATGTGGAACAACCAATACGTTTTCATAACTCTTAAACCAAGCATTCAGTTTGAGGCGTAGTATTGTTGCATATGGCTACTGTTGCCTAGTTCATGAAATGTGACTTGTTTAGCAAGGAACATACTATACAGCACATTAAGAAAAACTTAATGCCAACAGGTACAAACACAAATCTACGTTTGGAGACAATTTACCTTGGGATATGCTTATTTCTATTCATTTGCTCAATACATGTATGTGTTGTTGGTTAAAATGAATTTCAGGTCAAAATGGCTCCAAACAAGTTTGAGTTGTTTTTTCCTTTGTTTCAGGTTATTGGAGGATTATGGAAATTAATCTGAAACAAAGGAAAGAACAAATGAAACTAGTTTGGAACCATTTTGACCTGAAATTTATTTTAACCTACAGCATATACATGCATTATATATGCATTAAATTACTTATACTTACATAATCACTGAATAAAGGAAGAAAACATTGTTTAAAATTACTATTATTGATTAGGAATTACTTTAATTATATTTAAAAAAATCAAATGAAACCAACAAAAACATATTATTTATGCTTCGATAATGTTCGATTGTAAGATTTTGTTTACAAAATCAGCAAGTAAGATTGAACTTGTATGCAATTTGTTAGTGTGCATATAGTGTTTCATGAACAGCAGTGTGTAGTTGAATTTCTTCCTTGCATTTTTTTCCAAGTGGTTCAGAAATTGTAGTAATTGCACTCAGACCAAGAGATAAACCTCACAACAACAACAGTTTAATGCAAGAAGCCAAAGTAGAACTTTGTCCCCCCATGTCAAGCACATGGTCCCAGCATACAATGCGTAACTAGTAAGAACATATTCCTACATCTCCCTCCGAGCACAGAGTTGCTTTACAAACAATAACTTTCTAGCATCAATTGTGAATCTCTAAATTCTTAAACAACTTGCCCTGAAAAGTCATTAAACAAGATAAATGTTCTCAACAGTCTTAAATTGTCTTAAGATAAGAGTTCTCAAAGTCTTAAACAGGCTTGAGTGACAGTCTACAAGTCCAAACGCACTGGTGCTCTAACAGTTCTCCCGGAGCGTGTTTGCAAGGTAGCTTTTCCAGTAGGCTTCACTGGGGAAGTTCCAGGATCAGAAGCTGGAGGCGGAGTCAATCCTGCTGAGCTACCAGCTGGTGGATCAGTTGGAACAAGAGCTGTTCGGTTGCGCCGTAATGTTCCCTGTTCAGTCTTGACTAAATAAGACCGTGGATGTTGAGTGCGGCCTTGTATCTTTCCCTGCCGGTCTTGATCCTTGATCCAGACTGAGTCACCTGACTGTAGTGGACCAAGCTCATGTGCTCTGTGTCTTCGGTTGAATGTCTGCTGTTGATTGAATCTGTAACGCTCTTCTTTCTTTGCTACCTCTTCACGTTCCCTTTGTAAGCTTCTGGGTTGCAAATTTTTAGGAAGGATGGGTAGTTGGGTTCTCAATCTTCGTCCCATTAACAGCTCACTTGGTGACAATCCATTCTCTAGTGGCGTCGACCTGTAAGTAAGGAGAGCAATGTACGGGTCTTCATTCTTCTTTAACAGCCCTTTTACACTGCGAACGCCTCTCTCTGCCTCGCCATTTGCCTGTGGGAATTTTGGAGAACTTGTCGTGTCGGTGAATCCATAACTGCTGGCAAATGCTTGAAAGGATTCTGCACTGAATTGTGGCCCATTATCTGACATTATCACATCTGGAATCCCATGTGTTGCAAATAGCTCTTTACAGGCAGTGATAACACTTTCAGCTGTCTGCTTGCCAAGGCGTTTAATTTCAATCCATCTTGAGTAGTAGTCTACTGCAATAAGATATGTTCGTCCTTCATGCTCAAACAGATCCATGCCCAGTCGTTCCCATGGACGAGAGGGGAAGGAGGAAGGCATGAGGGGCTCCTTGGTTTCTGGTCGTTCCTTTGCACAGGTAGTGCATCTCTTAACCATGTCTTCAATGGTTTAGACAATCCAGGCCACCACACAGAGGTTCGAGCTCTTGCACGACACTTGCTGAGTGGTCACTACCAAGGTGACCACTATGGATGCAGTCTAGCATCTCCAGCCTCAGAACTCTTGGGATGACAATTCGCTCATCAAACAAGAGAAGATCGTCAACCACAACCAGATGGGCTCTGTTCTCCCAATACTGACAGAGTAAGGGCTGCTGTGGCATATAGGTAGGCCAACCTTCCTGGCAGTATTTCCGGATTTGAACACATTCTTCATCAGCCTTCTGCGCCTTTCTAATTTCTTGTAGACGCTGTGTTGTGGCAGGCAGACCATGAAGTGTGAAACTTGCAAAGTTTTCTACCTCTTCTACGAAATGAATGTCACTCACTCTTGGTGTACTGGTAGGCGCACGGGACAACGCGTCTGCAGTAATTTGACATTTCCCAGGGACATGCAGGACATCAGGACTGTACCTCATGAGCCTGAGACGAAAGCGTAGTATCCGAGGAGGCATCTTGGAGAGATCGGTTGTAGAGAATAGAGGTACAAGCGGTTTGTGGTCTGTCTCCAAGGTGAACTTCAGCCCCAGCACATATTCTTCTAGCCTTTCGCATGCCCAGGTGGAGGCAAGAGCTTCTTTCTCAATGACTGCATAGTTCTTTTCTGCATTACTCATGGACCTCGAAATATAGCAAACAGGGCGACGTTGTCCATTCTCTTGGGTCTGGAGAAGAACTGCCCCAATTCCAGTTGAAGATGCGTCAGCTGCAATGGCTGTTGGACGGCTGGGCTCATAATGCGCAAGGACTTCAGGTGATACCAGGATCTTTTTAAGTCGTTCGAAGGCTTTCTGCTGAGCTTCTCCCAAGTACCATGAGTTTTCTTTGTGAAGGAGTTGGCGCAAGGGCTCGTTGCGGTCAGCTAATCCTGGAATGAACTTTCCTAATTGGTTCACCATCCCCATGAAACGCTGAAGTTCGGTCACATTGGATGGGACTGGAAACTGAGCAATGGCTTTTGTCTTCTCTGGGTCGGCATGGACTCCTTGTGCGTCAACAATGTGTCCAAGGAACTTGATTCTCCCCTTTGAAAACTCGCACTTCTGGTTGTTTAAGGTCAATCCAACTTTTTGTAAACGATGAAGGACAGCTCTGACTCGTTCATCGTGTTCTGCTTGGTGTCTGCCATGAATGAGGATGTCATCCATGCGACAAATTACTCCGTCCAGGCCCTCCAGGATGCTTGACATGGTTCGCTGAAATATTTCTGGCGCTGAACTTATGCCAAAGGGTAACCGGTTGAAGCAGTAGCGGCCAAAGGGTGTGATGAAGGTGGTTAGCAACTTCGACTCTTCATCTAGAGGGATTTGCCAGAAACCACTGTTGGCATCTAACTTGGTGAACACCTTGCTTTCTCCAAGCATTGCCAGATTCTCATCTACTGAAGACATGGGATGAATTTCTCTTTTCACAGCTTTGTTAAGTGGTGTAAGGTCGACACAAATTCGGACACGTCCGTTGGGCTTTGGAACAGGGACGACTCCCGAGCACCAATCCGTAGGGACCGTGACTGGAGAAATGACACCTTGTTGAAGCATTGAATCAACTTCAGTCTTGACCTTTGGCAATAAAGGATGCGGAATCTTTCTGGGCGTATACAAGCGCACCGGCCTGACATCTGGTTCAAGTGTAATGTTATATTCGGTATTGAGTTTTCCAAGGCCAGTGAAGAGGCGAGGAAATTCTCTAACGAAATCAGGTGGTTTGTTGCACACTTCGTCCACGCGAAAGATCAATCCTAGATCGACACACGCTTTCCTGCTGAGTAGAGAACACGGTTGGTTCCTGAGAACGTAAACTGACTCGGTTAAACTTCTGTTTCGATACTCTAGGGTGGCTTTAAATTCACCGACAACTGACAGAAGTGTGTCTCCCGGGCCTTTGAGAACTTGTTGCGTCTTGACCAGTTGTTGGTTCGCTAGCCATGGTTCCTTGTCACTGATCACAGAAACAGCTGCGCCGGTGTCCAACTTGAAGCAAGTACTATGGCCATTCACATTCACTTGGGCCGTCCACTGGCTTCCCGGGCCTTGAATCTCGCCGAGGAACGGAATTTCGACATTTTCCAGATCCGATACTTTGTTGACACTTTGCTTTTCCATGGGCTGCTTTTTTGAAAGACAAACCGCTCGAAAATGACCTTTCTTATGACATTTCATACAGGTAACATCCTTAGCTGGACAGAATTCCCGCTTGTGCTGCTGGCGACCACACCATTTACACGATTTGTCGCTCTTCTTTGCACTCGGCTGGCTTCGTTTTTTCTTGCGATTTAGTGGCTTCTCCACACTGTTAACCCCAGGGAATTTGTCTTCTCCTCGAATCAATCCTCGATTTTGTTTTTGCGCTTCCGACTGGCGACTCATTTGCACGGCTTCTTCCAGAGTTAGGTCGCGTTTATTTTGAAGACGGTCGGAGAGCGAGTCATCGAGGACTCCAACAACAATGCGGTCTCGGATGAGATCATCTTTAAGAGCGCTGTACTCACAATCCTCCGCCAGCCTGTATAAATCTTGAATGAAAGCATCAACCGATTCACCTGCCGTCTGGTTTCGTCTATTGAAACGGGCTTGTTCGACTATCAGGTTGCGGCGAACGTCGTAATAAGCGTTGAGCGCTGAACGTACTTCTTCGTACGTGGCTTTGTTTTCGTCGATTCGTAAGGTAACTAAGATATCGTCGGCGCTCTCTCCCATGGCGTAGAGTAAGGTACTCACTTGCTCGTACTCGGGTTTATTTTGAAGACCAGAAGCTATCCTATAGCGTTCGAAGCGGCGGCTCCATTTTAACCAACGTTCGGCTTGGTTTGGTCCGTTGGCGCCATCGAACTTCCCAGGTAGTGGAAGTTGAGTCGGTTGTTGAGTGTGAACTACTTCTTCTGCTGCACTTGCAGATAGAGTTGTGTTCTCCATGGGTACTTCTGTTTCGGTAATTGGCATTTTCCCGGTTCTACACCGCTGCCACCATGTAGTAATTGCACTCAGACCAAGAGATAAACCTCACAACAACAACAGTTTAATGCAAGAAGCCAAAGTAGAACTTTGTCCCCCCATGTCAAGCACATGGTCCCAGCATACAATGCGTAACTAGTAAGAACATATTCCTACAGAAATAACACCGAACAACTCCTCTTCAGTGGACGGGTTGAAATGAGTTCTGTTTGTTCAGTTTATTGAAGCAATTGAATACATTTTTTAAATTTCTTTTACAAAAGCACACAGGGGTTACAATAAAATTTGAAGTAGGCAACGAGTTGGAGTAGAGTAGGCTAGGGGGTCTAGGGGCATGTTCCCCAGAAAAAGTTAATATCTGGAAGCTCTGAAACGCTATTTCCAGCGTTCTGGGTAACAATTTGTGTATACAAATAAGGACGTTTTCTTATCAGCAATAACGCTTTTTTTTTACAACCATCATGATATATTGATGAGACAAAAAATAGCCTTTTGGATACATTTCCTGGAATTTGAAGGCCACAGACAATGAAAACAATGAAGTTGAGCAAACCCTTCTTCTTTTCGCAAAAAAGCTTCTTATGTCGCGTCCAGACTTTTTGCGGCTGCAGGTAAACCATGCGACTATATTCAAAAATAGATGTGACGCGTTGCAACCAACTCAAATTACAGCGATACTAAATCATGAATGCGCGCAATGAGGCCTGATATTGATCTCGAAATTGAGTAAAAAGTACAGCCAAGCTTATCATATTAAATTTTGATTTCGTTTGAAAGAATCGTTCTTTAATTACTTCAATTTAGGGAAAAAGTAGCCGACGTCTCTGATTGAATTAGCCGACGCTTTTCGTCGGGCGTCGGTGCTTATTGAAACCACTGGCACAGTTACTAAAAGTATGGCCAATGGAGTCCTTTTTTGTCTCAGTATATACTGTAGGATTTAAACGTGAAATCCTTGCATTCATGGGCACTGATTAATTAATATTTTAATTTTCACGTGTTTTCATGTTCAGCTAGCTAGGCAAGGAAAGCATTTGTAAGTACCTTTTTGCATATATCTCTCTGCTATCGTTTCTTCTCGTTTATAAACTTAATTTAATTTTCCAGTCGAACCAACTGATTTCAACCAACTTCTTTCAAGCAACTGATTTCAACCGACTCACAGTTTTATACGATCAAGTTGAGTTCGAAGGCTCCCAAATGAAATTCATGTAATTAAACTCAATGTTCAATTTTGTCACTGACATATACACGTTAATCATCTGATTGGATACCATAAAGAAGGAAGACTGAAACGGGAAGATATCTTTATCACATCAAGACTCTGGTAAAAATATTTATTACTGTTAATGTAATATTACATGACAGTAATATACAAATTGAAAATACAGTAGAGGCTTCCTCTTTGTGTGCCAGAAATGTGTTACTTTAAGACTTTCCTTTTCATAATATCGTGAAATTTTCTTCAAAATATTTATTAATATCTTAAATAAAAGTCCTTGATTATTTTGCTGCCCTTTCATGATGTCGACGTTCAGTGTAATTTTATCAAAGAGAGTTTTCTTTGTGATCTCCATTCCCTCCTTTTCAGTTGCGTTGCATTAAACAGTCATTTTTGTTGCTGCAGAAACTACACAAACGCAGTAAAAAAATACATAAGCTCATGACAGTTTTATGAAAAAATAGTTCGCCTCCCCATTCGCTCTTCCATATCGTTTCATCGCATGGTTCGGAATACGTTTCTTGCTGATAGGTAATTTTTGATTAATGATCTTCAAGATATGCAAAGATGGTCCTCCTTTTTAGTTGGTCTCTTGTTCCCCTGATGTTTAAAGATAAAATGTGATCGGACCTGATGTGATACATTGTGTTTTTATGCAATTGTTACCATGTAAGGTCCTTTTAAAAAAATGCGAATTAGTCTCTGATTACCAAATTTATCTGATCATCTCATTGCAGTTGACGTTATATACTACTTTTAGGGGGAAGAACCGCGATAAAAAACATTATACACTTAATGTATGGTTCCGAGGGAAACAGTTAGTTTTGTTTCCCGAGAGTCCTGATGTTTCCCGAGACGAAGTCGAGGGAAACATCAGGACTCGAGGGAAAACAAAACTAACTAGTTTCCCGAGGGACCATACATTAAGTGCTTTGTTATATATTTAGACTTTCCCTTAGCCAAAACAAGCAAACAAAGACGGTACAACTGGCGCGCGGGCAACAACTGCGCAATTGTCTCCCGGTCGGGATACATTTGAATTTGTTCAAGGGCACGTGACCAAGAATCAACCAATCACAGTGCTCGTTTTGATGAATGAAAGTCTAGGTATATAACAATAATTAATTAATCCCCACGACATTAGACGGGCGTTGATAACTCTAACAAACGCTGTTTGAGCACAAAAATGCGAAACTGAAAGTCATTCCGAAAATCTGGAGTATCCTCCGGACTTTTTAGCAGACATTCCCTTAAAAAATAAAACTTCCCGATGTATTCAGAGATTAGCTGTCTCCGCTTACTTATGTAAGCACAAAATATTAAATGTTTTACACTGTTTGGGTTTGACGGTGAAGCATCTTCACAGATCTAAAGTGTCAAAATTTGCAAATATTATTTATCGGTAATTTTGTGTAAATCCGAGTTTTATTTTTAATTCACGTACCTCTATTGAGGTAGATACGTGTCGATATTTTCTGTCCTGTCCCGGAAATATATCATGTTTCGCGAAAAATTTATAGTCTCCCGATTCCCGAAGATTCACTTCCATTTACATGTTGCTATATAGCTCCACATATAACACATCTACAATTTCGTACAGAAAATAAACACACGTCCCGTTGCTACCATTCGAACTGACGAAAGACTAACCCTCGAAACGTCAGCTCTCGTTAAATCTTATGTTGGTACAATATTTAACAATTATTCTCAGAAATCGAGGTGAATAGTGGCAGAATATTTACCAAGATGCGAACCAGCTCGGTAAACATTCCTAAAGCCACTATTCACTGAGATTGAAGAGAATAATTGTTTCAGTATATACCATTGAAGCAAACTTAGCAGAGAGCTTAAGCAAACACGACGACGACGCCGATGATAACACAACCGGTGAAAAAATTTAATTGTTGAGGCGTAACTCGTACGACAAAGAGACTTACCGGACTTAATTTTGCACATGCAGCTTTATTGTGTCGTTCATTTGCTTAGTTCTGCCCTGGTCGACGTTTCATCGTGGTAGTGTTTTGCTTAAGTTACCTTATAAAAGCTCTTCGAAAATGCTGTAAAGCGAGAATTGAAGGCGGCTATATCTTGCTAGCTTGGACGGCATTTCATTTTTTTCTCCAAACCAAAAACTCACTGGCACAAGGATTACCCAGAAGCCCCGGCCATATTCACCTCCTAGGAGGGGAATAGTGTCAGATATCCCGAGGTGTAGAGCCAATCAGATTGCTCAAAATGCCAAGGTTGCTGCATTAGAAAGCAATCCAGGTACTCTCTAAGGTCAAATGAGTCTATATTCCTCGAGTTGCCAGGCATTAAGACCCATCCAACTCTTGGCGATCGTGCATTCCAGTCAGCTGCACCTTATCTCTGGAATGCATTACCTTCGGCAATTCGCAACATGAAGACATTGGACACTTTTAAGACTGCTGTTAAGACTCATTTTTTCAATTTAGCTTTTAAATAGATTTAATTGTTGGCTTTTACAATAGGTTTTTTAATACTTTTTATTGTAGGTTTTAATAGTTTCTTATGCTTTAGTCACCTTTAGCATAAATTTAATATAACGATATTGTAAAGCGCAACCGAATATATTCATATAGAGGTTTGCGCTATATAAATGTAAATTATTATTATTATTATTATTATTACAAGAGAAAATGAGGAAATGATATGATAACGGGACAGAATCTATTTTTAGAGCGGAATCTATTTATATTTCGTTCCATGGCTGCGCGGTTTTCGCATGGCGCATTGAAATTACAACCTCGTGACGAGTAGAACATCAACCATTGGTTAGTTAAAATAGTTTCTAGATCTAAAAATAGATTCTGTCCCCTTATCATAGTAAGGGAACCCAGTATGGAAGATGCGTTCTCTTACCTCATTTTCTCTTGGTGTATTCTAATGTTTAACAAGTCGTGTTTTAATTTCCCACGGGCGCAGCACCAGTTTCTTTAGGAGCAAACTCCCTTATATATTTTCTACTTACTATGTTGGTATACTTGTTAGTAGTGTATTAATGGTTTTGTCAAACTCACAGAGCAAAACTGATTATACATACAGCAGTACTTAAGTAATACCGGAGGAATTCAAGTCTCAATTAAATTGTTCTTATAAAGCAGTTGTTTCTGAATTTATTAAGATGCATTTGCTTTTCACCAGGCTATGGAGGAACTGGTGGAAAAAGGACTTTGTAAATCAATTGGAATTTCGAACTTCACCAAGAAAAAGACGGAAACTCTTCTGGAAACTGCCAGGATAAAACCGACTTGCAACCAAGGTACGAAATAACGTATCCGTCAGTTAGCGTTGGGTAACTGTGGTGGAACAAAGAGCTAGAGATAACGATCGATGATTACGAAAGATATTGATAAGTCGACGTAACTGAAAGGCAAATGAACCGAAGTTCCGTAACAAATGTTACAGGCTTATTCTGGGACCTTAAGTTGCCTAAAGTCGCGTGTCGCCATGTTTTTTTTTCTGTCAATTTAGCTTAAAGTGCTACTGAAACGAAATTTTCGTACCTGATATTAAGACACAATAATTACGTTTGAACGTTACTTACAAACGCTGTTAACTTTTTTTGGGCCAACGGGTTGTGGAACTGATGCGTTTTCAGCCGTTCGAAGTCGGCCGTTCGAAGTCGGCCGTTCTGCATAAGTATTTGCTTCAAGTTAGGCACTGATGGGCGATATTGTGTGACAAAAGGCAAGATTCGCGTGTCTTGTTTACGTTTCTGTGGTAGGGCAGCTTTCCTCTCCTCAAATGTAATTTCTGCGAGAGTTGTTGAAACAAGAGTTTCAGGATACCCTCTTTCGATAAGATTTGTTTTAAATTTTGAAATAGCAGTTTTGAATGCTGTTTCAGAGGAGTTAGTTCGGAGAAGTCTGAATGCTTCGCCCTTGATGAAGCCCTTTTTGACCCCTGGTGGGTGGCAACTCGAGAAATGCGTGTACTGAAATGTTTCAGTGGCTTTGAAATGAGTTTTAATGTCTAGTATAGACTTTTGTGCAAATCTTTCGCCTTTGTAAAGTTTTGTGTCGAGGAACGTTTCCGTGTCAGAAACTTCAGTCCCAACGCAACAAACAATCTCAGGGAAAAGAATCGCGGCGTCGAACTCAACACAACCAGTGACGTCACCGCTCACTTTAATTCGGTTCCAGGGCCCGGAAGTGGTTTGAAGCAAAAATGCAGTTTTTACGCTTGCAAAAAAACACTTTCCGCTTTCTTTTGGCAAAAACGAACACACCCATAATGATCAGCGTGTTTTAAAGTACAAAATCACTCAAAAATCTCTGGTAGAAAAATTTGGTTTCAGTAGCACTTTAAGTTGCCCTAAGTTGCCTTAAGTCGCCCAGAGTTACGGTGACGTAAGCCCCCAGAGCATACCTTGTGACGAACGGAACACGGCTCGTTTTGTATCTTCCATGTTCGTAATAAATCATTTTGCTCGAAAGGCCATGTGTTTTGTTATATTACCTTGTTCAAACATGGACTGACAGCAGTTCCTTTCTGCATAGTCGAGCGGGCGCGCGAAATAGCCGAGGGACGAAACTGGAGCGAACGAACAAAGGGGGCTGAGAAGAGGCGCGAAAGAAGAACAGCAAAGGGACTGCGCTCTAATCTGTAACCGACGCGTTCAGTGTAACATCACCCACAATTCGTTGAACAATTTGTATCATCACATGTAATCCGTTTTTCCTATCATTTTGTGGGTAATCGAATGGCGATGAAACACATTATCTCGCGGCTCATTACTGATTATCGTATTAGCGTGGCGATGAATCATTCAAAAACGGGTTCAATTTTATGATCTAGAATTCTGCTGCGCTATTCTTCGGAAATTCTTACGTTTCACAATCTTTACTGTCTTCTTTTATCAGTGGAACTTCATCCATATTTACCTCAACGAGTGCTTAAGAAATACAACGATGAAAAAGGTAACGTGTATTTAACGTAAAGAGTGCCTTTTTCGTTGTCTCTCACCATATAAAATATCTAGATGACGCGATAAAGTGTTAAGAACGTGCGGTATGTAAGCTATTTGTTTCATTGCTGATAATACACATTTCAAAATTTCAACGCGCTGATTGGCTGAGAGAGGTGGTCAATTAATCCCACAGAACAGTGCAGAAAGTTGAGATTGATTGCAGAAATTTAAAATTAATTTGCATGTATATTATTAATATATAATAATGAACACACGTAAATTTTTCAAAGACAACAAATTGCACTCGGCCGACAGAATCGTGTACTTTTTTTGGAAATTTGAAAAATTAACTTTTTCTCATTTATTCCACTTTGTACTTGAAACCATTCAGTTCCTTATACCTATTGCATTCTATTTTGCGCTTTTGGATCTTGATATTATGGCAGTCAAGTTTCAACTTCTTTCATTTCATTCTATGTTGTATCGTATATGTTACTTAGGCTCGCCATCGATGTGTTTAAATGAATATCTATTGTTCTTTTCACCCCTCCGTACAAATTCTGGGGATTGTGCTAGCCGCGTACTCACCCTTGGGGTCCCCGGACAGGCCATTTGTCGGTAAGGACGAACCTATAATACTGGACAACCCAGTGCTGAGAAAAGTTGCTGAGAAGCACAACACCACAATAGCACTGGTAAGTTCACGTATTGATTGAACACTTCGTGGTTCTGTCATTTAGTTTTGTCTTACAATGTTAGAGATAAAATGTTTTGCTCGTAGAGTCCTATAATGTCGTTTGATTTTGTTGCAAGTTTGAACTCTTTTTCTTCCGAGTAAAACCATGTCAGTGGTTGCGACTTTAAACAATTTTTCTCAAAGGCATGGAGTCCAATCGGCGGGTATAGATTTTAACCGTTCACGCTTCGCGCCTTTGCCGCTTGTCGCTCGCTGTCCGCCCCTTGCCGCTGGTGACATTAATTCGCTCATCGCGCTCGACGCAAAAAAGAGTCAGGGAAAAAACAGACTGCTATATTTTTGCGAAATAGACCAGTTAATTCGCCTGTTTAATAACGGCTGCATATCCTGTGTTTTCTACTAACAGGTTGCTCTGTCGTGGGGTATTCACCGTGGAACACCAGTTCTTCCAAAAGCTGTGTCTGAGAACCACATTCGAGAGAATCTTGATGCTCTCAATTTGAAACTGGATGACGAAGACATGAAGGCGATAGAGGATATCGGAATTAAACATCGATATTTAAAAATGACTTGGATGTTTAAACCTGATGAAGTCCCTAAAGATCTCTGGGACGGCGAAGAGTAATTGTAACTGAAGCTTCTTGAACTTCTATTGCCTTGAAACCAAGGCATAGGAAACGTCGATTATTCCGATAGATCCTTTCTTTCTTTTCTTAACCTACAAATGTAGCATGGAGCAGCAAAGGCAGAGATACGCGCGAGGAGGGTGTGAAAAAGCGATCGAGGTCAATATTTAACATAAAAGGAAAAACATAAACATAGTTTCGTGCGAATAAATAATTTTATGAGTATATACAATTTATTAGGTGGGGTTACACGGGGCCCTTTTACAGGTGGAGGGAAACTGCCCTTTTACCACGTGAAACTGTATTCAAAAGTGTGACCAACATTTCCCGAGGTAAATTTCCCGTGTTAAATATCCATGGATGCGCAAAAAAGAACACACGAAACACCCATGACATTAAACGTGGTAAGTTGCAATGGTGTTTAGATGCCAAAGGTACAAGAGCCAATCACGATGCTCCGTTTGTAACCGCAAAGTTCGTCGCAGTTTTCATCGCGCCAAATGACAAACTCGTTCGCGCCGGAATGAATAACTGTGGCTTTGAGACTGTGGACATGGCAGAATTTCGAGCATTGCTGTGAGTATTTTATGTATTTCAATTGATTTCTCTACCTGTTTACTGGACCGGCTATTTTAAGCAACCGCCATTTTTGAACTCTCCTTTGCATCAAGTATCGCATATTTAAAAAAAGGAAGCGGAAAGTTGAGAACGATAGATATGAGGCACGCTAATTCTCTAGAGTCAAACTCTATGGCTCAAGAAGTTGCGATTCAATTTCCCGCCACATTTCCGTGACATTTGTTTTGCCTTGGGAAATCGCTATTCGCGTGTAGCCGCTGGAACCACGATATAGTAAAACCAAAGTGTGATGTACCGTGGGAAAATGTACCACGGGAAATGCCATTTACCGTGCTGTGTGTAATGTACTTATCAGCGGCCATCCCGGCGGAGGGGGGGGGGGGGGGGGTGACCCCGAAGACATACGCGGGCATGGGGCGGGATTTATTAACTTTGGTCGCCAATGTTTGCGTGATTAGAATCCAGATATTTCTAAAGCATTTGTAAAAAAGTGGCTCTCTGCTGTTTCAAAATATGCTTGGATACTTTTTTGAGATCATGTGTGTCAAACTGTAAATTCCGCGTTGTAAAACTATTGCAAACTTTACTTTGCTTTTTATTATATTTCTGCCAATAATTAAAAAAAGATTTCAAAACATTTTAAACGAATCCTAGTTCTTCTTTACCAGAAAACAAGAATATTCCCTCATTTCCCATTCCATGACTTACAAGGTAAGCTAAACCTCATCAGGTGTCGAAAATAAGTGAAGTAGCTTTTATTGCTTATATTTTATAACTCTTCTAGGTATAATTATAGACAATAACTTATGGCAAATAGAAATATTTTCAAATGCACTATCTGACTTGGCAAAGCACACTTCTGTACCCCCAGGGGAGGGACGTTTGTAGCTTTTTGTTAAAAAATCTTCCTTTTGGGTAGGGGGGATTTGTAAACATCGTTGTGCAAATGCCTAGGGGTTCCGCGGGGTCACCCCCCCCCCCCACCCGGGATGGCCGCTGACAAGTGCATAACCGCGACTATTTTCTGGAATGGTCGAGGCAAATGGGCAGTTGGCCATCTCGGCTGGGTTGTTCGAAGCAGGATTAAGGTAACACAGGATTAGTGTGAAATTGAAATGCTTATATGAGAGCTTAAAAAGCACCTTCAATATAATTCTTTTTGAGTACAATTTGATGATTGCATGCTCTGAAAAAAAAGCAGAGAAAGTTATTGGGGAATGCTTTTTAACAAGAGGTAAAGAAACCCTGGTTAAAATTTAACCCTGGATTAGCGCTAATCGGCCTTCGAACAACCGCCCTGGGCAAAATGGAATAATCTGGAATATTTCAACCGATGTTAATATTGCCCTATTGAATATGCTGGTAAGTCGAGAGCAGGCCTCTAAGGAAGTTGAAAAAACCAGTCTTTAGCATAATTTTGCTACCAAGGGAATTGTTATAACTCCCGTCAATTACACAACGATGTAGATAGCTGAACCGCTGCTGTAGCCTGTGCCAGGCTCTCGTTTCGTGGGCACGATCGAAACAGTGCTGAGCGGGGTTAACCGAAAATCGGCAGGAGTCTGGGAAGGAAAAAACGGTAATACATTCATGTCCTATATACACCAAACATTTAAAGCATTGCAACTCTTCTGCTTTTCAAGATAAATTGCTGAAAAAATTCATGTAAACAAAGCATCAAGTAAGAAACAACGTGTAGAAGTATAAGATTTTTTGCTGCAAACGTCTTCGTGTAATTATCGATTGAAAACTCAAACAGGACTGGAAGAACGCCTCCAAAATATAGGACATGAATGTATTACCGAAAAAACAGAAACTGTTCTCCCCGTTTCTCTCCTTCCAAGACTCCCACTGATTTGCGTTCTCGCTCTTCGCTTTTCGATCGTGCCCACAATCCGGGAGCCTGGCACAAGCTACCGCTGCTGAAACAAGAGGCCGCCCGCACTACGCGTGACTTTGAGTTTCACCTCGAGTTCCACGAAAAGTGCGTGACTTGCACCCACTTCATATGTTCTTCAGAGTTCTAGTTCACTAGTAGCGATTGGAATTATTTCACTGTTTAACATTTCTACTTTGTTATGGTGAGTAACTGATTTATGATTTAAGCTGTGAATTAAGATAAAAAACAAATATGTAACCAATCGTGGGGTGTAGGTTTGGTTTCGAATATTTTAAACCCCATGTATTCTGCACTGAATATACAAGTTGTCCGTTCTTCACTGCAGCAGCGGTTCATTTCACAAGAGAAGAAAACTAATTCATGTACAATACAGGACAGCTACAGCATGCATAAAGGAGAAGTTGCTCCGTATGGGGTGATATGGAAATGTAGCCCACTCAAAAGAATCTGAATTGTGCAAACAGCTTCAGAGCCAGTAGTCATGACCAAACGTTAAATAGACGTCAAACGCAATTACGAAACAGCTCAAGTTTCCTCAAGGAATATAGATTGAGCTCGCATCGATGCTCGATCAACGGCTTTAGGGCTTACATTGGCCAGATTTCCATATCACCCCACACTTTACTATGCACGTTATAGCTAAATTGTTTGGAATGATTTCCGCACAGGTCCCTACTTTATTTTGCATGCTGAAGCTGTCTTGTCTGGTGTAATGCACGTGCAAATATTTCTTGTGTTCGAAGAATGAAATAGTATATTTACAGAATCCATAATAAAGTAGGGACCTGTGCGGAAATCTTACCCAGGACAGCTACAGCATGCATACAGGAGTATGGGTGATATGGAAATGTAGCCCACTCAAAAGAATGTGAGTTGTGGAAACAGCTTCAGAGCTACCTGTAGTAGTCATGACCAAACCTTAAATGGACTTCAAACGCAGGGTTATGCAATCCAATAGGAAACTGCTCAAGTTTCCTCAAGGAATACAGATTGAGCTTGGATCGATGCTCGATCAATGGCTTTGTGGCTTATATTGGCCAGATTTCCATATCAACCCATTCTTTATTATGCACGTTGTAGCTAAATTGGTTTGTTCTTTGGACACATTAATTGCCCAAAGTAATTTATTTACAGGAACCATAATAAAGTATAGGGTAATACGGAAATCTAGGCTTTTCAATATGCTGCAGAATTTGTAGTCATGCCTGATAGTTTAATACGAATTGTAATGACTTGGCATGTATTAGGAATTGGAATATTTGTTGAAGTTTATGAACCATGTCAAAAATAGCCATATGAAGAGTGATTTTAGGTAAAATACAATGAATTCTGTGAATTAATTAACAGATATTGGTAATATGTAGCTTGATAGGTGAATTTTGCATTTGGTTGTGCTTGGAATTACATTTTGCCACCATTAATTAGTAGAGTTTAATAACTATCAATATATAATATCACCACAAGCTCTTTGAGCCCCACATGCCTTACCTGGAAACAGTGCAACAACAGAACTTATATGTAAGTGCTCTAGTTTTTCCTAATTATGAGTAAATAATGTGAGACTTTTTTCCTAGGCATCTACTGCAATAAAACTCAACAATGGTGCTTTAATGCCTGTCATTGGCCTGGGGTAAATAGAAGATCAGTATTTAATAGCAACAGCAGTAATTATCTATCTATCTACTTACCCACCCACCCACTCACCCACCCACCCATCTATGCATCCATCCATCCATCTATCCTTTCATCTATCCATCTACCTTTCCATTAATCCATTTATGTATGTAATATAAAGACCATATTTTTGAACTGCAGACCATGTATTGACCATACATTTGAACTACCATTCAGGCCTGAGTTTTTTTCAGGCTATAATTTAACAGCTGCTTAAGTTGTATACATAACTGCGATGATCAATTAATGTCATTACATATTACTCTGCAGTTCAAATATATGGTCTTTCATATATTCATTTGCATCATTCTTCATCTATGGGTATATTACGAACTCACAATATGACCAGCTCCCAGTTGGCTTGATAGCTCAGTTGGTAGAGCACTGCTCCGGTATTGCAGAGGTCATGGGTTCGAATCCCGTTCTGGCCTGAGTTTTTTTCAGGCTTTAATTTCACAGCTCCTTAAGTTGTGTACATAACTGCAATGATCAATTAATGTCATTATATATTACTCCGCAGTTCAAATATATGGTCTTTCATATATTCAATTGCATCATGAGTGTAAATATTTAAATAGTTTTGGTTTTAAGTTCATACAATAGTCTAGTGAAAATCTGATGCATGGTTATTTAGTGTGGAGCTTGTTTGAGATTTTGTATTTGGGTGAACTTCATATTAAAACAGTGCATTAACTGTACAAGATTAGTTAGCCCATAGATATATTTTTTTTTATAGATATGACCAGAGTGACTAATTTTGTTTATTGCCTGCCAAAGGAAGATTCCCTCACCCTGCCATAGACAGTACCAAAATTTGATGAAGTGCTGCTAAAGAGACAGTTATGAATGAATTAGAATTATCCTGTTGTTATGTACTCTTTAATTGCTACTCTAATATTCAAGCTTAATATGACAATTTTTTATTGGCATGCAGTACTTGGAAATCAAAGAAAGGAGAAGTTGGCAAAGCAGTAAAACTGGCATTGCAGTATGGATACAAACACTTGGATTGTGCCCATGCGTATCAAAATGAAGATGAGATTGGTGAAGCTTTAACAGAGGTGTTTAAAGAAGGAAAAGTGAAACGGGAAGATATCTTTATCACATCAAAACTCTGGTAAAAATATTTATTACTGTTAATGTTATATTGCATGATGGCAATATACAAATGTAAAATAGAGTAGAGGCTTCCCCTTTGTTTGCCAGAAATGTGTTACTTTAAGACTTACCTTGTCATAATATCGTGAAATTTTCTTAATATCTTAAATCAAAGTCCTTGATTATTTTGCTGCCCTTTCATGATGTCAACATTCAGTGTAATTTTATCAAAAAGAGTTTTCTTTGTGATCTCCATTCCCTCCTTTTCAGTTGCGTTGCATTAAACAGTCATTTTAGTTGCTGCAGGAACTACACAAACAGTATAAAAAATACATAAGCACAGTTTTATTTAATTTTTCAATACCTTCAATTAGATCTAAGTTGATTTCATTCCTTAATCTTACCACCATTTCTTCAATGGAAACTATACAGAGCACATGTATGTCATGTACATGTAGGATGTACCTGTTATGTAGAGATGACAAATAGTACAGCCCTGTAAGTGTATTATGTATTGTGCTGACAGACATCACTTGAACATATATTCTTGTGAGCTGTAGTTAGGAACCATGAGGCTAATTTCAATCTGTTTGCAAGTTTTCTGCTTTATTTTTAAAATTTTCTTAATTCAAGGTGTGACAGCCACGCCCCTGAGGATGTTTTGCCCTCTTGTGAGACAACATTGAAAAATCTGAAATTAGACTATCTGGATTTGTATCTGGTAAGTGATTTGTCAACATGGGCTTTTCTCTGTCTAGATCCATTTAGTATATACTAAAACAGTGGATAGCGTTGAAGGTGCGCTCTGATTGGCTAGTCAAACTCCGAATATCCTGTGCTATTTACCTCCGAGCAACTTGCGAATTTTTCGCTCCGCTGCGTAAATATGGCGTCCCGGTTTGCATCCACGACAAGCGAACAAATCATCCAAATTAACAACGAAGCAGTTCCTGAAAACTCCAAGAAAGCGACTAAATTTGGCTTGGCCGTGTTCAGAGGTAATGGCTTATGTTTTTAACCCGGAGTTTATCGATAAAAACTAACGAGAAAGGTTTTGTTTACAAATGCAAATTCAATCTTGCGTAAACAATTTTGATGTCACTTCTTCACTTGAAAACCAAAGTTGAATTACATTTTTTGCAGAATGCTTTCAAATACAGAGTTTGTAACTCCATTTGAAAAAATGTCGCCACTAGAACTAAACATATTTTTTTTTCCGTCAGCGAGAAAACGAGACGTACGGCAGTAATTATGATTACAACAAAAAATTCCTTACGGCGATCCGCGCTGCGTTGGATTGTCACTTGAGAAGTCCTCCATTTTCCAAGACATTTTCTTTTTCTGGTGTGCATTATCTCACTGTTTTAGTATATACTAAAACAACTATTCACCACAGTGTCGGTGGCTAGCGGTGGATATTTACCTCGCCGCTTCGCGGCTCGGTAAATATCCACCACTAGCCACCTCCACTTCGGTGAATAGTTGTTAAATACCATATACCATACCATGTATTGTGCACTTTTGGTTATTATCTAACTACCTACAGGGGCAAATCACAGGGTGATTCACTCCTGCTACCTATGCATTCACCTGACTTGTCACAACTTCCACCCCCTCCCCTCTGGGTATTAGTGCAGTCATCTTCCTTGCACTATGCTGCAGTTTGTTTTTCCTCTTTGTAAATCCATATACCAGTATCATGTACAGTACACTTTGGATACTTTTGGTCGCCATCTAACTACCTACCCACCCAACTCTGACTTGTCCCGCCCCCCACAAAACTGGAGCCTGTGTACAATAGTCTCCCTTGCACATTGCTTCACCTGACTTTGTTTTTCCTCTTTGCAGATCCATATACCTGTGTCATTTAAGAGGGGTGTCATGTTTCCTCACTCAGTTGCAGAGGGCACTCTAGGTTATTCAGCAGATCGCATTGCAAAGACTTGGGAGGTACAGTAAATATAGCAGTTCTTTATTCATATTTCATGCTAACCTCTAACAAGCGTTTGTTAATTAACATCTTCTTCCACAACTGTTAAGTTAATTTTCAAAGAAAGTTCCAAGAGAAACATATGTCCTGCAATTGAAATGTGGAACGACCAATACATTTTCATAACTTTTTGTTAAAGGTAAACCAAGCATTCAGTTTGAGGCGTAGTACTGTTGCATATGGCTACTGTTGTCTAGTTTACAGGGCTGAAAATTAACTCTAGTGCTTGGTGGCCAGTCGGGGCAATTTCCTTGAATTCTTAGTGACCCATCCCAAAATGAAGTAGCCCTCTAATTATTTTTTTCCAGAGTCACGTGGCAATCACAAAATCAAAATGGCGTCTATATGTTTTGAATGTGGATTGCTCGTGAAAGCACTGTTAAAACGGCTCGAAATTTCCACTTCAGAACTAAAAATTCAGTAAAATGGATGATCTTAGATTCCACGCAAAGAAACAAAGAGAAAGGTAGTCCAGTTAAACTACATCTTGAGTTTTAGTTTTAACTTTGTATTTCGCATAATTTACATTGCAACTTTGCGAAATTCTGTAGCATATTCGCAGATCGGGCGTTCAAACCTTAACTTTTGGCAGCCCTGGTCAGTTTTAACTAGCCACTGACGACCGTGCGACCGCCAATTTTTAGCCCTGGTTCATGAAATGTGACATGTTTAGCAAGGAACATACTATACAGCACTGTAAGAAAAACTTAATGCTAACGGATACAAACACAAATCTATGTATGGAGACAATTTACCCTGGGATATGCTTATCTCTGTTCATTTGCTCAATACGTGTATGTGTTGTAGGTTAAAATGAATTTCAGGTCAAAATGGTTCTAAACAAGTTTGAGTCGTTTTTTCCTTTGTTTGAGGTTATTGGAGGAAATGGAAAATTATGGAAATTAAACTGAAACAAAGGAAAGAACAAATGAAACTAGTTTGGAACCATTTTGACCAGAAATTCATTTTAACCTACCGCATATACATGCATTATTGACCAAGCGTGAAGTCAAGATGGCTGTTTATCGGCCGAGTTCTTTCAGTGTGTTTTATTGACCGAGACGTAAACGCAAAAACGAACGAGGCCTGCACTATCCAGCTATCTTGACTAAACAAGCTTGGTATATAAAGGATTTATTACATGACCATTTTGTTTCGTTTATTTTCGCGGGATAACGCGGAAAATCCCGAGCGGGCAAGAAAGGTCCATCTTGCCCTCTCGGGTAGCCAATCAGAACCCAGGATTCGCGTCATCTTGCCCCCCTCGCGCAACCAGCCATGTAATATCTAATAATTATATACTTTTTTGCTAGTGAATATATGAAAGACCATATATTTGAACTTCGGTGTAATATGTAATGACATTGATTGATCATCGCAGTTATGTACACAACTTAAGCAGCTGCGAAATATACTTTTTTGTCAGGCTATGGAGCAGCTGGTGGAGAAAAAGCTGTGTAAAGCAATTGGAATCTCGAACTTCACAATAAAAAAGACAGAGAATCTTCTAGAAAAAGAAGGCTTGAAGATAGTACCAGCTTGCAACCAAGGTACCTGATTATAAAATACAAGCGGGCGAACGTGAGTTAAGTCAGGTTATATATTTTAGTGGGAATATTTTTGCCACGTTTAACTGTATGAGAAGCCTTTTTCATTAACTCGTGGATACGCGAAGCGTATTTGCGAGTTTTTGTGGGGACTCCGATATGCAAATTGTCACTCACTCACTCACTCACTCACTCCAGTGTAGACATCTTCGTAATTAGTCGGATAGAACTCGGGGGCACCGATATGAAGGCGACAATTGTCGTGACCGAAGTCACGGAAGTCTTGTTGATGAAAGTTCACGCTGAAAGTGTATCGTACCGTTGCCAGAGTTTGTAATGATTTTGTAGCTTAAGAGGACGATTAGCGAGGCCCTGTTAGGGGTAAATTTCGAAAAGCGACATGGCCTTGAAACGGCGACATAAAGGACCTGAAATGGCGACGAACGACGAGCCGCTTACGGGAAATTACGACAGCGACCTTCGACCTTCCGAAATTGCGACGTGAAAAGGTTTGAAACTCAGACGCGCGACATAAAGAACCTCACTAACAGGGCCTCATTAGCGGTCTTACTAAAATCAAAAGGAGTTTAAATGTTTCCAGTTAGGACAATAACCAACCTGGAGACTGAATTTCATGAGCCTTTTACTCGGCCAGGCGCTAAACGTGAACAGATGATAACTATTCGCTTTTCCGACATCGACCGCCATCGACCGCCCCCAAGATTACAAGCAGTATATGAATTTCAGTTGGCTCGAAAGTGATCTGAAGATGAGAAAATCTCTTGCTTATGTAGTAAGCTTTGATGAGAACTCATGGAGCGAAATTAGCACTTGAATGAGAACTTATATGAGCGAAATGAGTATTCGTTATTGAACGAAACTACTACTGAAAACAGAATAAATTGACGAATCCATGATGTGAAACCGAAGAACTTCTGTGGCCAACCTGGATAAGAAACATCGCATGGAGGACGTTTCTACTGATTTAAGTGTTAGTACGAACAGGAATGGAGTTGGAGAAGTATTGGGACGGTCAAGAAGTATGTCAACGCTTACCATTAAATATGGAGGCGCATGCCATGGCGGAGAACCATGAAGATTACAATGTAAGAAAGTCATTAAAGGGTTCGAAAAGAGTAAGTCATGTAGAAAATGTATTAAGCGTTATATTATATACAATACACCACAAGCCGTTACAATGAAAAGTTTTCTGTCTATTGATTTCCGAATTTACCTTGAAGTAAACTAGATTGTGTTGAAGTAGACATGTTGGAAAAATAGGCTTACCTGTTTTGCTTACTGTTGTGTGACTCATCATATTTACATTGTAAAAACAAGAAGTTATAAGGATAAAAACAAAGATGTATTGCTGTATTAATGATGGCAAGTGTGATTTTTTTTAAGTGCAACCCTGAATATATATATACCACTGATAACCTAAAGTGAGATGGTAATGTAAATAAACTAATTCAGCTTGATAAAGGATTGAGAGTCTTAAGGATTTTAAGATCATCACTAACATACTTTGCAAAAATGCAAGAAAGACTTGTTTGGTACGATTCGTCAGCTGGGCTATCCTACATGGTTTTGTTCATTATCAGCTGCAGAATCAAGGTGGATATTTCTGTTGAATACATTGAATAGACTTGTAGACAATAAAAACTATAATGATGATAAAATTGACAATGTCATGGCAACAAAATTCAGACCTTATTCAGAAGGACCCTGTTACATGTGTTAGAAACTTTGAACTCACAGACAGTGAGCAGCAGGATACCAGAACTACATTTGGTTTCGGTGCCATTTAATCCTGTACCCTTATGTTAAGTTATCAAATTTTTTAACAACTGTATGCTTGCCACCTGCCTTATAACTGATGCCTAGTGTAGTCAAATGATTGGCGTCATGTACTCACTGTATGTTTATTTCAGAAAGCTACTCAGCTCCCTGGTCACTTTTATGTTGTGATTATAGATTATTAAAATTATCTTCAAGTTCATTCAATCACAACTCTGAAAAAACACCTCGTTAATTTTTAAATTATTTCTTTTTTCTCTGTTTTGTAAACATATCCACGAGTTCACCATAGTCCTACTTTGATTTTGTTTTTGTTGTGGGTGGGCTGGGGGTAGTAGGGTAGTTTGTGTTGGGGTGGGGTGGGCGGAGAAGTATGGATTTTTTGAGGATGGGGGTGTAGAGAAGGGTAGTTTGTTTGGGGTGGGGTGGGCAGAGAAGGATGGTTTGTGTTGGGGTGGAGGTGTAGAGAAGGGTAGTTTGTTTGGGGGTGGGGTGGTTGGAGTAGCGCAGGGGACAGGAAAGGCAAAATAGTTATAACCAAGTGACAACAGTTTGTGTTTATGTGACTTTTGTTTTGTTTCATTGTTTGTTCTTTTTTTCAGTGGAACTTCATCCATATTTGCCCCAACCAGAGCTGAAGAAGTTCAGTGATAGTAAAGGTGAGTTATAAAGAAGGTTTTACAACTTGGAGACGCTTCACTGATAGTTATTGTTGGCTTGCGAATTTTATCCCCGCACATCCACCCTCTTTGGTTTTAATTGGAAAAAATATGGTAGCTTTTTCAATGAAGTGAACTTACCTATTTCTTTGTGTGGCATTTTATGTTATTCGTTCATTTCCCAGGCCATTCGAAAGCTATTTCGGCTGGTTAGCTTTAGTTCGCTTTTCTACTGCAGTAGACACAGTAAACTATCTTGTGACCTTTGTCGTTTACAAGCTTTCATCAGCCTTACTGCTACTTCCACCAAAGATGCAAAAGCCAAAATATGGAGAATAACTGCAAATCCTATCCCCCAGATACCATGGAATAAACAACGTTACCTGAATGTTCTCTTCACCAACTTTCCGTAGTACTGTAGACATTAAAGTGCTTGGTTTTGTTATAGAGAGCAACCTTCACTTTGGGTTGACATCGCATCACTCGACGATTGGCTGAATCATAGGTCAAACTCCCAACACTTATACTTATGACTAATCGTGACTTGCGTTTGCACGTTTTTCCGTCCTTGGCGCTGATGTCACGTGTTTTCTTTGAGTTCTTTGTGTAGTTAGAGCACCGTGGTCGGCCTGGTGTGACTTGAATTTTCAAATCTTTTTTCCTTTGTTCCTTATATTCGTTATTTTTGTATGAACAGGCACATAGAAAATATAGTGTATTAATAATAATAATGATAATGACAATGATAATGATAATGATAATAATAATAGTGGTCAGGAGCCTATCACGGTCTCCTGTGATGATATAATGACAAGATCAATAAAATAATTGGGGTCTTAGCCCTGACAAGAAACCATTACGAGTTCTTTAAAAGCCACCTTCGCGAGGTTTTGCGGGAGTCGTATTTCTAGTTTTCGTATGAATATGTAAGCCTGGTTGTAACTGATAAATAGAGGATATTACACGGTGGCGAGAAGATATGAATTTTATGTTCGAGTGGCAAGAACAATATTTCACGAGTGAGCGAAGCGAAGGAGTGAGATATTGTTCTTGCCACGAGAACATAAAATTCATATCTTCTCGCCACCGTGTAATGTTCTTTTTATTATATGGAGACTAAAGCAAAAGGCGGGATTCGTGACGTCATTGAACGATACGACACTCACAAAGGTGACATACGGAAAATACGCCACTCGGATCCCGGATGAAGTGGCGTATGGAATCTTCGAGTGGTTTAGTTCCCAGTAAAACACTCTTCTCCCTATAATAAATATTTTTAAGCTCTTGTTTTGATGAAAACTCAGTTAACTTGAAATAGTTAATGCCAGTAGCACACTGCTTGGCTGACTTGAACAGTTAATCGTAGTTGCACATTGACTGGTAGAGGTGTATTGGATTTTCTTGGCCCGCCCTCTAGGAATCCTTCTTGCTGCTTATTCACCCCTGGGGTCCCCTGACCGGCCTTTTGTCAATGCGGAAGAACCCATAATATTGAAGAACCCTGTACTGGAGAAAATAGCCGACAAACACAAAACCACCACGGCCCTGGTAAGTTCATGTTTCTTCCGCTTGAAAATTCAATAGTGTTGTATTCCCCTCGGGCCCTGGAGGTGAAATGGTTGGGTTGAGATTCGATGTTGGCCTCTCTAGTTTTTGTTCTGAATCGTTTCACTCCCACGATCGAAATAGTAATTCTGTTAAGTGGCTTCCACACACTTTCATCAAAAGGAGTTTGAAGAATTTAATTTCCGATTAATTCACTATCATTCAGATGATAATTTGTCAATGCTCATCACCTTCGTGATTGACAATGAATTGTGTGGAGAAGATGTATACCGATTACCTCTGGGGATGACATGATGAAAAGAAAGCGCTCAAGTACGCAACAAAACGTGTTTTTTTTAAAAAAAAAGTGAAAGATCGTCGCAGTTATGAACGAAACAGAAGCAGGTGCGAAAAAAACCCTGAACAAATTCAAGCTTGAACGGGGTCGTTCCACCATCAGCATCACCATCCTGTTTCAAGTCGGAATTGTTTTCATTTCTTAACTTAGCAACTGCTCAAGTTTCGCTCATAACAGCGACAATCTTTCTTTAGTGAAATCTTTCTACCGCAGCTCACATTCATGAAATTGTTACATATTTATATTTATAAAACGTCGTTTTTATTGCTTTTTCTGTTTTATTTTTGGCTGCGTGACCGTCCTATTACTTGCTTTCAGTGACACAGTTTGGTTGAGGGATATATCGCATGTTGCGTGACTAGTTAGATAAATCGCCTCATACTTACTGTTACTTACAGGTCGCTTTGTCTTGGGGTATTCACCGTGGAACACCAGTTCTTCCAAAAGCTGTGTCTGAGAACCACATTCGAGAGAATCTTGATGCTCTCAATTTGAAACTGGATGACGAAGATATGAAGGCGATTGAGAATATTGGAATTAAACATCGGTATCTCACGCAGAAGTGGATGTTTAAGCCTGACGAGGTTCCCGAAAATTACTGGGATGGCGAAGAGTAAAAAACTGGAAGAATCAATACATCTCACAGTGAAATAGTTGTTTTAAAATGGAAATAAAGACCACATATGTCACTTGGCTCTCGACAACTGTAAGTGGACGGGCCACAGGCGACCCAAGCTCCTGATTTTCTTTGCTTCCGGCACGTTTTAGTTTGTTTTCGCCCGATTCTCAAGCCATGCCAAAGCGATGTCGACCAGTTAGGCTACTTTGGTTTTCTACTACTGAGAAAGATTTCAATTTCTTCCCCTTAAAAACAAATGCGTTGCATAGCCCATACAAATCATCTTAAAGCAAGAGCCTGGGCTGCCTCTGGACGCATTAACCTTTAGGGACGGACCATTAGAAAAGTGATGGAGGGGGGGGGGGGGTGTGGAATTTTCAGCTTGCACGAATTTTTTTTTTCGCTCACTGCTTGTGCAGGAATTTTTTTTTTCAGGTGAACCCCTCTGCACGAATTTTTTTTACTACGTGTGAAAAAGTCACAATTGGACCTTTCTTCTGCATGAATTTTTTTTTTACCTTCTTCCTTGCATGAATTTTTTTTCTTGGCATTTTCCCTGGCATGATTTTTTTTTATTTTTTTTCCCACCCCCCCCCCCCACATCACTTTTCTAATGGTCCGTCCCTTAGGGGTTGTTGTTCAGAGAGTTGATAAATAAACGCTTGATTGCGTTTGCTGTGCAACAAAAGACTGTTCAGTGGAAACGATCGACTCACTGCTCAACCTCGTTCCCAAGGAGAAAAGGAGAAACCCTGGGAACGGGACAGCTTACATTGGACTACGAAAACAACTTCCGATTTAGGAAAAAACTACTAAAATGGGATTATAATCAGTTTGGAGTTATACAGCTTGTAATAAGATATAAAATAAGAAGTTTTGCGAAAACTCCTAAACGTGCCTTCACCAAGGCATAATAACCGCTTCTGTCCCTAGAGACCGCTTGGAGGTGAGGACAACCACAATAAGTAATAAAAAGCTAATTGAAATATCAGCTCACCCTCGATGTAAATAGGAAATTATAAAGTTTTGAATGGTAAAATGCCATGGAATAACGACAAAATGTTATGTACATTAATTTTTAGTTTGGGCCTGAGTTGCTTGTTTGTTATAGCTGCATTGACATTCCTTTACAATCAAGTCTGGAATTTTATGTAACCTGACAGTAATACCTGTAGCGTCGTCACTGACCGATAAAATCGACAAGGCACTGAAACTTGAGGGAACACAACTCAAATCTGAGGATCTGCTCCGTGTTGAATCTCTCACCATGGAGCCCAGCAAGGTAGCACGTACGTCGGAGATTGTTCGGTTCTTCAGATCAGGCTCGGTACACAGTCCTTCGCACGTGTAAGCATCGAAGCCTTCGGGAGCAAGAATCGTCCCCCCGAAAAATTTGATGTCTGTAACGTTTACATACATACTTCGCCTGGTACACTGCCCTGTCTTGGTTTGATCGATGGACAATTGATTGATTTGATTTGGGCTGTTACGTCTGATTCTGGGAAGACTGAAAAGTAGCACAGTAATAGGTGAACGAAACTTCCTTTAGAAAATCGAGAAAGACAAATTTAAACCTCAGTGTAGGATGAATATAATTTTGTTTTATTTTGCAAGGCATAAGGAGGTGGGGTTGAACTAAACAAGATATTATAACCCGAGAGGCTCGACTCCCCTTTTCTTCTTATTGACAGAAAAGTAGCCCTTTTATGTACGATTTATCTTTCACCTAATCTAAACACCTAATCGCGATTTTCAACTGCTGTCCATCTTATGAAGAAATTACTAAGAGATGGAGTCATTGCCACACAGGGTTAACCCTTTAAGCCCCAATAGTGTCTTTATAGATTTTACTCTGGCTGACGCCAGACTATTTGACTCGTCACAGGGAGACCCCTCGGGGCTTAAAGGGTTAATAGATCAAAATGATGCAAGTTGCGTATGGTCCAAATATTTCATATTAGTGTATACCAAATTAGCAACCTTGGCATTTTGAGCAATCTGATTGGCTCACTAGCTCAGGATATTCAACGTAATTATATCCACAACCACTGGATATGAGCAAACGCGCGCTCTGATTGGTTCCCTATTGTAAACAAAACCTTTCTCGTTAGTTTTTATCGATAAACTCCGGGTTAAAAACATAAGCCATTACCTCTGAACACGGCCAAGCCAAATTTAGTCGTTTTCTTGGAGTTTTCAGGAACTGCTTCGTTGTTAATTTGGATGATTTGTTCGCTTGTCATGGATGCAAACCGGGACGCCATATTTACGCAGCGGAGCGAAAAATTCGCAAGTTGCTCGGAGGTAAATAGCACAGGATATTCGGAGTTTGACTAGCCAATCAGAGCACACCTTCAACGCTATCCACTGTTTTAGTATATACTAATTGTTAACTATCCACCTCCTACGAGGTGAACAGTGCGGGGGATTCTGGGAAATGATTTTGCAAGTAAGCTTTGGTCAAGTGTTGGTGTCAATTCTCGTTCATCGTTTCCGACAGGTGTCACTAGACAGGATAACTTTAAGCAAAACACGATAACTACAAAGACGTCGACCCAAACGGTACCAAACGATAGCGGTAATGAACGACACTGAATGAAACTGCATGTACAAATACACTCTGGTAAGTTCTCTTGTCATACACTGCTAAACAACAAGAAAAGAATATTTCAAGTTTTCAGTCCAGGATACTGGTGTTGAACGGCAACATTCCTTGCAAAACTCAAGATAAAATCGGACAGTAACAATTGAAATATTTCATGATTCGAAAGGGAAAAGGAAACAGAATGGAACGAGTTTTGCCACCAGCTGCACAATAGGTAAGAAAGTTAATTTTTTCATCAGTGTCGTCCTCTCAGTTGTTACCGTGTTTGCTTAAAGGACTTATTGAGAAGGTCAAATAACACATGTACATGTAGTGATACCTTCTGAACGGAGGGTCAGCCGGTTGAGAAGGTTTTTGATTCGCAAAAACCAACAGCTGAGGGCTGAGCTCCAATCCTCCCATGATGCCTTTGATGGACTGAAGTCTCCCGGTTCTGCGGTTCTTTACCATGAGTCGAACGCCGTGATTGGTTTGTGGGAAACGGAGCCAGCGTTTCACTAGAGACCGCACACGGAACACGGCCCATTGCTGAGTAACGTTATGTATTACAACCCGCGAGACTGGTCTCTGATTGGTTACATCAAACAGGATCAGGACATGTGATTGGCTGTCACTGGGCCTCTTGACAGGATTCGCGATCGGCAACTTCAAACGGATCTCTGCTCTCAGTATGAATTGTGCTACATGCCGGTTACTCAGGTTGAAATGGATTACCTTTGAGCTTGTGTTTCCTGCAATTAAAAATGTGTCAACGATATTGAATCATGCGCCCTGATAGGCCTACTAACAAAATTTTTCTAGTCATCCAAAAAAGTTGTCCCGTAAAAAAGCACCTATAAACACGTTTTGATTTCAGCTCATTTTGCTCATGATTTCCGGATTTTGATAAATGAAAAAATGTTGTTTTCAACCTAATTTTATCATCTTGTATAAAACTCATATTACTTTTAAGGACTTTGTTTTAGTTCTAATTTTTTTAAATGGTGCGCTGTCCACAAGAAGCAGCTACATGCACTCCGACACTGTAATAAAGTATATTGATTGGTTGATAGTTTAAAAATACGCAGTCTTTCTCCAGAAAAAAACAAATTATTGTTCTATTTATTTTTTCTGTTCTATTGACTCCGTTAAATACAGATAAGACAGAGACAGCTATAGTTGGCTGTTCCAATAATGTGACCACTTCTCAAGTCACTTTATTTATATTTAAGATCCAGTGATCCAAAACAAAAGTTATACCAAACTTATACCAAAGCAGGATGCATGGATTAACCTCAGTTCACAAACGAATAACCAGAATCAGAATGCGCGGTCTTCGACTTTTCTTTTTGTACGTGCACATGAGAGATGAACATACGTATACAAAACACACAAAAAAGCATAGACAATTTACAACAGACACAACTGAAGTAAGCATCAATAGAGCAAGTATTCTGTGGCGTCAAGTACCCGTTAAAAGTTTGACCGCAATTAATTTCTAAATTTTAGAAACTGGTTTACCGCGCGAAGATATGAGGCAAGAAACGTTAACCAGTCTAAGTGACCAGACAGAGTTTTCTCTGGTCGGTCATGTTGGTACTTTAAGCGTCACCAATTTCGGGATCTCACGAGTTTTTGACGTCATCCAACTAACTGCAGTTAACGGCCTCGGAGTAACAGAAACTAATATGATAATTTTCAATTTAATGTATTTTATAAAAGGTGTGTACATTTAATGCTCCGTTGAGATTTTTATTTGTAAAATACAAATAAGAAACAATATTAGTATTTTTAACTCTTACCATCTCCTATGCACGAGTAAACAATACCGGTCCTCTGCACCGCGCCCTGTACGCTCTTGGCATCTTCTTCATGACCTGACTTTTGATACAACTCTCTGATGTATTCGTGAGCGTCGAGGTTTGCGCGATTGAGCTTGAAACTGTTCTTTCTCTCCGTGTCGCTTGTTTTACCTTTTCCGATGAACTGTTCATTGCCTCTCGGAGTAGATTTCCCAGACTCTGTGCATTGGTTAAAGGAGAGCAAGGAAAGCAGGAACAAAGTCGGCCAGGAGGAAAACATTTTGAGTGAATTCAACCCGGAATTTCGATTCTATAAGCTTTGCTCTTTGCTGTGGTCTTTTTTATACCTTACTCTGGGCTTATTTTAGAATTGACACTTAAGAAGTATTTGTTTTAACCTTTCCTATCTCCCATGCAGCTGGTTTACAATTTCCTGTGGAAAGATTTGCCCCCATCAAGGAGGACGAATGTGGTAATAACACTGATGAAGTGTTTTCCTCGGTGGTATTAAACAGCAAGTCAGGCATAGAGTCCAAATTAAAAATCATACGTTCTGTTTACAATGCAAGATGCGGCTTTAAACATTAACACTTCTTCTTAAATTCAATAACCCTGCATTAAAGATCATTTGAACAGATTATTTGCCAATGACCCCTCCCCCCTCATTGAATGCTGATTAAACACTCAACAGCATTTTTCTTTCTGAACTCCATCGTTTGCTGTGGGGGAACATTTTTTCTTCATTTGTTGTCATCAAAATGATTTAAGAATTTGCTATTCATTTGGATAAAATAGCTAGAAATATACATCTTAATTCTTTCACAGAAGCCCACCACCATTGGTTTCATTATTACAGTGTGTGAAGCAAGATGTTAAAACTCAATTGTAGGTCCCTTTGGTGCCTGTCATCTGGCATCTTTTAATTTCTCTTACTGTAGATTATGCTCACCAGTTTCGACTTGACAGGCTGTTATTTATTTTGGTCGTCAACCGATGGTCTCACAAAGCGTACGCGTGGGGCCAATACATTCTAGTTATCGCTTTACCATGTGCAGAAATATTGCGTGAAAAGGTAAAGCCTGACCTGCAGTGCTGGGAGTTCGCTGCTGAAGTGGCCTCCCTGTTGTGAACTGCAAATAATTTTACTTCAGTTAAACGCACACACCCTGGCCTAAAACGAAACAAATTCTAACTCATTATTTTCCTCCAAAGCGATTCTAGGAAAGTCGAAATCTTAGAGAAGAGCCAGTTCTTATTAGAGTGTTCAAGGATTCTTGTAGGTCCATTTTATTACAGGCCCATCCACTGCTGAGTTTTGACCAACGGATTGACCGACTGTCAACCGATCGTTAACCGAAGGTCATCCGAAGCATGCGGCAATGACAGCTTGTTGAAAGCGCTTAACTTATGATATGGGATAATCAAATGCAAGATAGGATTTCCGACCCGAGACCATCGCAATGCGATGCTGGAACTTCACCTGCCGACGGTCAGCTTACGTCATACAGATTCCTGCTCAAAACAAAAACATAAGGCTTGGAATAAATGTCACGAAAACAGACAAACGTGAAGCCCAACAGACTGTAAAATTGACTGGGGAAAGAAACTTGTAAATAAAATTACTCTACCGTGTCATATTTTTCTGTTGCAAGATCTCAGTGGCTTCAGCCTTAAAGAATTAGGATCCGAGATACTCTGCGTTTCGTGTTGGTATTCAAATCTAGCGGAAAGATCTATAGCCTTCCTGGAAGGAGACCAAAAGCGGGGAAACGGAACACAAGTAACTTAATCTGTTAAATGTTACATTTTAATACGCAGTGCGTAGCAGGAGCTAACACCGTAACCCTGATCCAACATAACCTTAAATCATCTACTTTCAGTAGGTTCTCGTCTGAGTTGGACAAGCATCACATCCGGGGGGGGAGGGGGAGTAACAATTCTCCCAGCTGCTTCATACTGCTGAAACAGGGATACTCTGGGCGTCCTGTGGCACCTGCTATGTAATGCCGAGGGTAACCCTGTGTTGGACTAGCATCTCATCCAGGGGGGAGTAGCAAAACTCCAAGGTGCTTCATGCGCTTCTGGAACCGGCATAAACTCCGCTCGTGTGGGCTTTTAGTTTCGTGTGCACCTTTACCTAACTTTTAGTACGTTTTATGGGTTTAGTTCGGTAGCTAGTAACTTCAGTCACGTACAACGCTATTGTATATTTAACCGAAAACGTATTATCTGATTGTTTTCTGCAGATTGGCTTGGTTTCAGTGGTCACCCAGAAACTAGTTTCCAGGTCCTTTCCTTAATGTTTCACATAATATCCCACACGTTGTTATTAGTAGTGCTTCCACAAGGTGGCTCTTCGCCTACTAATACTAACGAGTATGCATAACTACAGTATGTTATTACAGAAAATTAAAAATGAAATATATATGCATATATATATCTAGGGCTTTTCAGAGAACGTACCTGCAAAAAGCACGCTAGGATTTTTGCCTAAACCCAAGCGTTAGCTTGGGTTTAGGCAATTCGCGTGCTACTGGTTTGACGGGGGGGACTGTCTGTACTGGTGTCAGTGAATAGGTCATACCCAGTTCTACCTTGCCATGTTATGTTTGCGAGACTGCTGCTCTTAGTTTGTCGGGGGTGGGCTGGGGGAGTTTTGGTTGCCAAGCTAAAAATCTCTGCCATTTGATTTAATTTCACATGTGGGTTGTCTCAGACTCTAGCCAAAGCTTCTGTGAGCTACTTTATTTTGTCTGTGGACCCTAGAGACATAGTTGGTCATGCTGGGGGATGTGAGGACAGGGGGGGGGGGGGTGGGGGAGTCACTAGGGGATGCTAGTGGGGTGTGGTTTCTGTCTGGTTCAAGTAATTGGCCTGAAGTGCTAACTTTAGAGAGCTTTGATTACTCATTGACATTCATTACTTCCTATGTGTCTGTGTTGAGAGATGCCTTAATACTTGTTCTTGTCAGTTGCTGTAGTGTCCCGGGCTGTTAGCAGTGCCCAGTTTTATTGACCATCTCACAACCAGTGGCAATTAAAGACGGGGCGGTGTGTGATGACTGGTGTATTAGCTAGCCTATATACCTCAGACTGTAGGAGATGTCAGGTTCAGAACCAAGCAATTTAAGCAGGTACGTTCTTAGAGAATCACCTATATATATATATATATATTTTATTATTATTATTATTATTATTATTATCATTATTATTATTATTATTATTATCATTTAAGCCTTAGCATTTCAGCCCAATTACCTTAATCAGACATAAACCAAAGCCTATTAGGCCCCCCTATTCCCCCACATCCCTGTCCTCCCCCCTTACTGCTTTCCTGTCATATCCCCTACCGACCCCACCCCACCCCCCCCCCTGTGGTATGACTAACTCTCTTTAGGCCTTACATGCAAAATAAAGTACCTTACACAAGCTCTGATTACACACTGAAACAACTGAGATGAGAAATCTAATAAAACAACAGAGATTTTTAGCCTTAAAACCTAAATTCCCTAACCCTACCCCCGACAAAACAATAGCACTAGTCCGATAAGGACAATATGGCAAGGTAGAACGCGATATGATGAAATCGTTGGCACCATCACATTCGTTCTCCCCCATCAAACGAAAAACGCCCGCTTATCCCAATTCCGGGCATTGCCCGATTTTCGGCAAAAAAGTTACCTTGAATTTTGTAGTTACCTTCTTTGAAAAACACCTAGATATGCATATATATATATATATATATATATATTTTATTATTATTATTATTATTATTATTATTATCATTATTATTATTATTATTATTATCATTATTATTATTATTATTATTATCATACACAAAGTTCTACCACACGGAACGATTGTAGGGCTGTTTACAATACAGTACGCACTATCACAATCACTATCACTGCCACCAATTACAATGCAGTACTTGTATCACATTTACAACAATCAAAATATACAACAAAATTTTATAAGAAAAACACAGAGCAAAATGTATTACAAAATGCATTAGAAAAAGCTACAATTCATGGTTACACAGTACGAAAAAAAAGAAGAAAAAAAAAACTTCTTAACAGGTTGAAATAGCACGAAATAACAGAGTATTTTTCTTTATTTTTTTTCACAACCAGAGGAAAAAAAATGATGTATTTTTCTATGTTTTTTCATAAACGAGGGAAACAAATTCATTAAAAACATTTATTATATCTCTCAGTTAGTACGCGCGCTGTGATTGGTAAATTTAGCGGGCCGTACTTCACTGTACGGCCCGCTAAAGTTTGTTTTGGTCGCCAAAATGACTCCAGAGATATAATAAATATCTTATTGACCTCGTTTCCTCGGTCCGTACTGTAAAATACGGATCCTCGTCGATTTATGGCCCGCGCGCTTCGCGCTTGGGCCATAAATCGACGGGAAAAAACTCGGTCCGTATTTTACAGTACGGACCTCGAACTCGATTAATAAGAGGTATATATCTTACTGTTGCGGGCATTTACATATGGAGAATACTCCCGGCTTGAAATATACAGTAAATAAAGAGTAAAAAAAAAAAAAAACTCAAAAAAAAAAAAAATTCAGTCACATGCTTTCTCCTCTGGAAAACATAGTCAGGTCAGGTCTTAACTTATCAACTGCTTAGAGTACCTCGGAAAATAATTTCTATAATTCCATTTTTGAAATATTGAAGGAACTTATCGTAAACTATAATTAACAATTATTTTCTGAAATCGAGGTGAACTGTGTTGAATAGTCCGAGATGAGGAGGCAATACGGCAGCCCATTACCCAAAATGCCTAAACTGAATACCAGGGTTGCTAGTTGGTTTATCTTAACAGTGAATATTTACTAAAACTATTGGAAAGTGCCTCCTCATGCTGTCACACTTGTGTCGATGGACTTTTGTACCTCGCGCTCTGAACGCATCACAAGTAGCTGGGAGCTAGCTAGCCAAGGGAGAGGAGAATGGTGAGTAAAGTCACGCTTCCATCTTGATCGCCGATGTTTGAGAAGATACATTTCTCATGCAGCGATGACGAGCGCTGTGGTGGAGCATGTTTGATCCCAGTGATCGTCAGCGATCGCCAGCAACCCGGTAGGCCATAGTGATTGCCAGTGGTTACTTGCAAGCAGGACTCAGTGCTCCAGCAATCAAAAAGTCCCATGATGCTCCACTTAAAACGAGCTTTTAAGAGGCTGTCCGCGTAAGAACGGAGAAGCCAATTTTCGGACCTTTTCCGATTTGGCTGATTTTTTCAGTGAAAGTCAGCCATTATGTCCCATGTACAAATATCACATTTGTTTGGATCAATTCGATTTATTTCATTTTTTGCGAGGCGGTTTCTGAGACAACCTTAGTGTTGCCCGATTTGCCTTCCGACACTGTCAGATTTAGCCCTATACTTAGGGTGCTGCCAAATTAGAAATGTTTCACGAAACAAGCTGAATTTTTCACATATTCAAGTTTTATCTCTCCTTAATGCTTGACATGCAGTACAGAAAAACTTGAAACAAGTTTGACCGAACAAAAAGGCTTTAAAGATAACCTCTATCACAATACAAAATAAGCGAAACGTGACATACCTTCAGTTGAGTAGTATTTTCTTCAATGTGGCACCTAAGTTAAGGTAAACTGAATCATAACACGAAAGTACTAAGGCCAGACAAGTGATTTACAGAATAAAATCTGTGGGCACTCTACGCTCTGCGTTGTAGGAAATTGTCTTAAATTACCAAATCTGCGCCATTGTGATGTACGCTTACATTTCGGCGGTACTAAAAACGCTTTGGAACTTAAGTTAACATCAACAGTCCGCCTCATTAGTTGCAAATAAACATTTTCGGTTGTTTTTGCCGTTGTTTACAACAGACGCAAATGTCCGTAACAATGCTATGAAACCAACGACCGATATCCGATTCGCATCACAAATATGCAAATTGACTGAAAACCCGATGTCGCTGTTTGTTCCTCATGAAAAAACCTTTTTTAGGGTTTATTTCCAGGAAATTGGATTAATTTTTACCCGAAAAAATTGCTTTAAGACTCTACGTGAACTTTCTTTGAAAAATTTCCCCTTTTCGCCCAATGCACTGAATCACCGAATTGTCGTGATGCGCAGACCTGGCTCTCAGACGGTAATGAAGAAATGCGAAAAATGAGTATTTCTCCTTCCACTTGTTCTTTACGTGGAATTTTACATACTCCATGCGGGTCTAGTAGGGGCGAGGAGAGCCATGTTTTACTCTACGAGCGCAAATCAGATGTTTCCGCGCATCTTCCTAGCTGTCAGTTGTCAAAATGTGATATTACTGAAACCGAACTTATCATCGCAATAGCTGGAATTTGAGGATTTTCGCCAACTCAGCTTGCTGACATGACCATCTTCACAGACAACTTGGATTAATTTTTACCCGAAAAAATTGCTTCAAGACTCTACGTGAACTTTCTTTGAAAAATTTCCCCTTTTCGCCCAAAGCACTGCATTTTGCTTTTCTGCTCAATCCTGTCAATTTCATTTTGCATTCCAACATTGCCGCAACTCGGTCTTCAAATAAATCATTCTGCTTACTTTTAAATAAATAATCGTCTTTTCTCATATTAATTAAAACAACACCATTTGGTGCCCGATGAAGAACCTTTTCTTGGAGTAAAGGAGATATTAATTCTTCTGCCTCTTTTTAGTGGGAGTACAAAACTGCTTCTTTGGCCGTAATTTAATTACATGAAAACGACTTTGAAAAGTTCATTTTTATCCGAATTGTCGTGATGCGCAGACCTGGCTCTCAGTCGGTAATGAAGAAATGCGAAAAATGAGTATTTCTCCTTCCACTTGTTCTTTTAGAGGCGTGGAGAGCCATGTGTTACTCTAGACTGGGAAAATTGTTAGAATTTATTGTTAAGAAACAATTTTCCCAGTATGGCCAGGGTATTGGCATGACTTCTGTGCCCGCCAATAGTTGTCTGTGAAGATGGTCATGTCAGCAAGCTGAGTTGGCGAAAATCCTCAAATTCCAGCTATTGCGATGATAAGTTCGGTTTCAGTAATATCACATTTTGACAACTGACAGCTAGGAAGATGCGCGGAAACATCTGATTTGCGCTCGTAGAGTAAAACATGGCTCTCCTCGCCCCTACTAGACCCGCATGGAGTATGTAAAATTCCACGTAAAGAACAAGTGGAAGGAGAAATACTCATTTTTCGCATTTCTTCATTAATATTACCGTCTGAGAGCCAGGTCTGCGCATCACGACAATTCGGTGATTCAGTGCATTGGGCGAAAAGGGGAAATTTTTCAAAGAAAGTTCACGTAGAGTCTTAAAGCAATTTTTTCGGGTAAAAATTAATCCAATTTCCTGGAAATAAACCCTAAAAAAGGTTTTTTCATGAGGAACAAACAGCGACATCGGGTTTTCAGTCAATTTGCATATTTGTGATGCGAATCGGATATCGGTCGTTGGTTTCATAGCATTGTTACGGACATTTGCGTCTGTTGTAAACAACGGCAAAAACAACCGAAAATGTTTATTTGCAACTAATGAGGCGGACTGTTGATGTTAACTTAAGTTCCAAAGCGTTTTTAGTACCGCCGAAATGTAAGCGTACATCACAATGGCGCAGATTTGGTAATTTAAGACAATTTCCTACAACGCAGAGCGTAGAGTGCCCACAGATTTTATTCTGTAAATCACTTGTCTGGCCTTAGTACTTTCGTGTTATGATTCAGTTTACCTTAACTTAGGTGCCACATTGAAGAAAATACTACTCAACTGAAGGTATGTCACGTTTCGCTTATTTTGTATTGTGACAGAGGTTATCTTTAAAGCCTTTTTGTTCGGTCAAACTTGTTTCAAGTTTTTCTGTACTGCATGTCAAGCATTAAGGAGAGATAAAACTTGAATATGTGAAAAATTCAGCTTGTTTCGTGAAACATTTCTAATTTGGCAGCTCCCTAAGTATAGGGCTAAATCTGACAGTGTCGGAAGGCAAATCGGGCAACACTAAGGTTGTCTCAGAAACCGCCTCGCAAAAAATGAAATAAATCGAATTGATCCAAACAAATGTGATATTTGTACATGGGACATAATGGCTGACTTTCACGGAAAAAATCAGCCAAATCGGAAAAGGTCCGAAAATTGGCTTCTCCGTTCTTACGCGGACAGCCTCTTAGGGGAGACGTCCTAGCAACTCAACAACAGTATTATCTTGCTTGAAAATAACGGCGAAATTTCATACGCAAGATTTCATTAAAAATAAATTAAGGATATGGAGAAATTATAATCTAATTTTCAAGGCCTAAAGAATTATATATTAAAAACTGGACTGTGTCGGGCATTTTCCCGCTCACTCAACTCAGTGCTGCAAATGACGTCATCTAATCGGCCATGAATAATTAGTCAGAGCATTTGGGCCAATCAGGAGAGATATTTTAAACGAGTAATAATTTTACATTATCGGCCATTATTCTGCCTCGTGATCATTGGACGGGGAACACTGGTAGACAATAGCAGTCGTATTTCATAAGCCACTCTTCCAACCATCCCTCGGATAACGCAATTTTCAGGCAAATGCAAAAAAATATACAGGGAATCAAATGATTGCGAGTGCAATTCGGAATAAATGAGCACAACTAAATTTCTCACACGAAAAAATTGCCCGGGCCTGTAGGGTGAATGCAATTTGCTGTCTTTGAAAAATTTAGAATTGCTTATTTATTCCCGATTGCACTCGAAACCATTTGACTACTTGTTCACAATAGACATGAAAAAAATTAATTTCAAATTTCTGCACACAATTTCAATTTTCTGCACTGTTTGGGATTGACATGCTCTGAGCCAACCAGTGCGTGGACATTTTTTTAAATTTATATTATCAAAAATAAAATTCGAAATGGAATTCGAACCCACGACGCCCTACCAGCCGAGTTATATGGTATCGTTCACCCAGGAAACAGGTCAATATGGGATCATATATGCCCATGCACGGATGATATGTAGAATTTATTTTTCCATGTACTCAAAATTTAATGCAAAACATATATAAGAATTACAAAATTACATCCGAAAAACCCACAAGGTATCACTTGAAAATGTTCATTCACAAGTTAATGTTTGTCTAAAACTTTTACTTTATTGGGATTTAGCACACAAAATTTCAATTGAAATATCCTGCACAAGTAAATAATCAAAGAAAGTCCAATAGTTTGACTTAAAAAGATACTAAAATTACGCTTTATGATTTTAGTTTCAGAACCTCTAAAAATGTAATAATTAGCAATGGGAGGCAGCGTGGCCGAGTGGTTAGGACGTCGGCCACGCTGGTCTGCCTTCCGCCAGTTGGGATTCTTAGCAAAGAGTTCATGTTGTGTTTAATGTAAAAAGTGACTCTGAAAAGCCCCGTGGGGACGAGCCACTAATGTATGTATGTATGTAGGTATGTATGTTTAATTGTGCTGGCATTCCAGTCTTCAAGATGAATGTAATCAATATGGTTGCTAAGCAACGGAAGAGTTTTTTTTCTTTATGGTAGACGAATGAAACGCGTAGGTTCTTTGAATATTGTTATCACAACTTAACACACATTTTGCTTCCTTGTAATGTTGGTGCTTCTTCCGGAGCGTCAATATCGGATATTGAATTTCTTTAATACTTTAAGTACTTCGTCTTGTTGTTTCCATTTCTCTCCGACCTGTTCCCAGATATCTTCGCAGCCACTCAGAGACTTCTGTCGTTTCCTTATTCTTGGCTCAGCTGTTTTTGCTCTCCGGTGGACGCGATTACTTCCTACTGTGAAAATTGGAAAATGACATAACAGTCATGAGAGTATTGACTGGGGAAGCGCCTTTCCACTAAATTGTCACGCACGCACTTTCATGGTAACTACCTAAAAAAAGGGTGCGTTTATTTGGTATGATCCACGTTTGGATTTGCGATCCGAGATCACGCGGATCATGGCGCACCAAAGAAACCGATGAATCTCTTGTCCTGCGAGGATTCGTCGGTTCATTTGACGCGCCATAATCCGTGTGATCTCAGATCACAAATCGAAATCCGGATCATAACAAAAAAAACGCACCCGTTATTTGTTCGAGTCCAACCCTCATGACAGTGGTTTATCGCCTATATCAGCTCAGAATAATAACTTAATTCTGACCTGTTGACCGTTACTATGCCTCTTGCCATGGAAGAGATCATCCTCGTGTCTCTTACCTAAGTATTATAGTTTAATTGCAGTAATAAATGATAAGTCATGTCCATGAAATTCTTTGAAGAACCGGTTAGTAAATGCACGATGCTACACGTGCTACTTTTTTGTGCTTTGTTTCTCGGGTTGCGTTGTGTTGACGACTGCACGTCAGTTACGTTAGATGAGAGTTACCCAGCGTCCATTTGAGTCGCAAGCACACTCACACAATAGAAAGCCGATTAGCGCTAACACAGGGTTAATCTTTAACCTTAAGTTACTGTTTAACCATGGTTTATAGAAAGCCCGTTGGCACTGATCTGGGGTTAATCTTGAACCTTAAGTTACTGTTTAACCTAGTTTATAGAAAGCCCGCTAGCGCTGATCTAGGGTTAATCTTTAACCTTAAGTTACTGTTTAACCACGGTTTATAGAAAGCCCGTTCAGCGCTAGCCCAGGGTGTAGTCTCAGGCCTTAGTTACCGTATAATCCTGGGTTAATGCTTATCAGCCCTCTCCAACCGGCGAAAAATGGGTTGATATGCTACTTATTAACCGAGAGTGAGCTCATTACAGGGAAATCTCGGACCGAGGCCTTGATGTATTGACCGAGCGATAGCGAGGTCAATATATTACGGCCGAGGTCTAAGATTTCCTTGTAATGACCAAACGGACGAGATGAATAAGTTATTTATTATATGGGCTCTTTAGCTCTGAAAAAAAAAAACGGAAGGGTTCTTCAATATCAGCTTGAGCTCGCAACAGGTCATTCGAGGTCATGCTCCCTGAGCCGAAACACTCCTAACCATACGATCGAAACGGGAAGTTACAGAAGAAACAGTTTCTTTGAAAATGACATAACTTTTGTCCAATTTTTTTTTAAAAAAAATTAAATTTTCATAATGCCCGGTGGTTACAAGAAAATTTTGCCCGCTCAGCAGCCAATCATAGCGCACGCACTATTGTAGCCATATAATAAAAATCATTCACTGTGATCTGGTGAAGCTCTAACAGCGATACAACTTACATTATCAGTTTGTTTGACAAACCATTTAGGTGTGTTGCAATTTCTCATTGACACAGCACCAGCTTCTTAAGTAATATTATGGGTCACAAATTTCTCCTTAATTTTGGCGCGAAATCGAAGCGTTAATTTATAATTTCATATGTGAAATTACAATGTTGTTATGGTAACTTCTCCTACAGAGCCAAAACGGCGTCATGGTTTGAAAATATTAAGGAGTAATTTGTCACCCATGAATTAGTATAGGTAATCAAATGGTATACTCGTGAAAGTAGGGAATAATTTCACTTAAGGCACGGGAAATTATTAGAATTTAGACAAAACGTGCGTGAATTTATTCCCAAATTTCACTCGTTACCATTTGATTACACATACAAACTAACCCCTTTATATTTTTCCATGGACCCAGCCAATAAGCTTGGTGAGCAAAATTGCTTTCAATTTCATTTTAACTCACCTCTTCGAAACATTAAAAGCGTGAGAGCAGCTTCATCCTTTACTACACCGTCCTTGTATTCGTGTAATGCCATTATCATATTCATGCCACCATGAGCCAAGAAAAGCTGCTTTAAAGATAAATCACTACCAACCAGAATCCTAATGACCACAATCCCCAGCGCCTGTAGGCTTTCATCACCTTCATTACCCCGGATGAACTCGATCACCTGAGAGAAGCAACCTAGTTTGACGATTTTCAGCCGAGTGTCGGACTAAAAAAATGAACAATGAAAGAAATCAACTCCTAACTTCAAAGTCTCTTACACGGGATACTTGCATGACATCATGAACTGTGCAGTTCAACATAATCAAACAACAATATTTATGGTGTTTGCCATCCTCACCTTACTTACGTGATGTCAATAATCAACGATTTGCCTTCACAAATTCCAAAAGAGGAAAAAAGCACGTCTGTTTACAAAATCTTATGTAAACACGATAGCGAGTTTGAGTTTTGGGGAGCAAGTATGACGCAGTACTCAGACCACTCGCCCCATTTGTCAGCGTACAGCCGTTTCCTATTTGGTTTGTGGCACCCACAGGAAAGAACAGACGGCAGCACGCAGGCTATCGCCCCACACCTTTCTGCCCGGGCTTCGATTTATGGCGTCTAATGTGCGTGATATTACCTACCTCTCCATTGATAACAGCTTCTCGTATTACCATCAAAGATGCCTTTCCCAATGAAGGCGGCACAGGTGGCCCTAGCGAGTCTAGAAGGTACGCCCCGCAGTGCTGTATCACGTGACGCACACACATGATCCCCAGATGTTTTGACGTGTTTCCACGGTTCCGAGTTATAGCTGACAAGGTGGAAGATCGCTGACTAACTGTACCTCTTCTAGACTGAGGTACTTTGGAGACCCAGGCCTCTCTTGGTGTAGCTACGCCCACAGATCCTGATGTCGAGGAAAATTTTGTCCAGTGAAGCAGATATCTGATGATCTTGAGGACATTTATCTGTTGATATGAACAATGCTTTTGTGGTAAACAGGCGCGAGCCGTGTTCACATTGTTTGTCGAGTTCACTCGTCCAGGGGTGTCCAGTTCTTAAAAGAACTGTGATGTCAACAGTCAACGTCAGCGGCTTTCACAACTCCTTTATTGTTACTTATTTTCGCGAGACTTTAATTTCACGGTTTTTAGCGATTTTCAAATGAACGCGAAATTAAAGTCCCGTGGCAAAAAGATCTCGCCAAAATCAAACACGCGAAATTTAATTCTCCGTTAAACGACGAGGACCCATTTGAAGAAATAGAAAATGTCTCTCTGCTGTTAGTGCAAAAACTAAATTGTTTACAGTTTATTTTTGCCATGTTGTTTTGTTCAGTGTAATGGAAACTATCGCTATCCCTTTGGGAGATAATAAATGTCCCTAGAATTCCGGCAGATGGCAAAAACACGCGAATCCGAAACCATGAAGTGTAAGCTACTAGATAACATATGGTTTTTCAACTTTTTGTAAGTAGTGCGTCATATATTTTTCCGTTCCCTTGATTTATTTCGATCAATCCCAGAGGGTCTATGCTAAGATTGTCATATGTTAGGTTTTGATGTGAAAGTGAAAGAATGTTTAACGCCATTGCATAGTGTATACTTTGTGCTCCCATATGCATCATAGTAAACCTTGGGAGTTTTTTGTTCTTATTTCATTTACTGCATACTATTGGCTCTTCTCACCTGAATGTCATACACACCACACGTGATCCAAGGCGCCAAACATGGTATGAGGTTAGCATTCAGCAGGCTTTCCTTTACGTATTGCATCATCTCTCTCGAGTCATGCGCACCCACTCTAGAAGCTAAAGGCTCTGATTGGTCCTGGTTGTTGTTCGAGGACTGGGATGGTTTAGACGTAATGGCCGTGTCAGAACTCGTCTCAGATACACTTCGTGTCAAAGAGCTGAAAACGTTTCATAGCAAGAAATTGATCTAGAGGGCGACAAGCTCAGCAGGTTGACTTGCTCAAATGAGGGGTACTAGCGGTGGCGTGACATCGAGATATGTTATCACCGTGGTAAGTTAAGTTGCAAACAAGAGCACTCAACACATAAGTGTTGTCATATACCTAGACTTTCATTCAACAAATACGAGCACTGTGATTGGTTGATTCTTGGCCACGAGCCCCTGATCAAATTCAAATGTAGCCCGACCGGGATACAATTGCGCAGTTGTTGCCCGCGCTCCAGTAGTGCCGTCTTTGTTTGTTTGTTTTCGCTATATAATTTTTTTAAGGGAAAGTCTAAATATATAACAAAGCACTTGATGTATGGTCCTGAGGGAAACAGTTAGTTTTGTTTTCCCGAGAGTCCTGATACTTCCAATGTATAGTCCCTCGGGAAACTACGCAGTTTTGTTTCCTCTCGAGTAACTAACTGTTTCCCTCGGGACCATACATTATTGTTACCCACCCTCCTCCCTTTTTTTGCATGAAATAATTGCCATCACCCCCTGCATCAAATCACAGGTCCCCCACTAACGAATCTGAGTGAAGAGGAATACATAATGTGGAAACCGCTGTTAAAGTAACAGCTGGACAAGACAACGACAGAAAAGCCTGCTTGACAGACTCACTGGCTCAAGGGAAAGCTACTACTGTAGTCCCACAATCCTAAAAATGACACACACCCCAACATTCCAGCCACGACATTCAGCTGCCTTGCAGTCCAGGGCAAGGCGTGTCTGTCTTAGAAATTGAAAACTTGGACAAGTACTTATTCTCCTTACACAGCCAGCAAGGAACCTGCAGGTCTACGAACTTGCTTTGAGCCATAAGAAAAATTCATATTCCGCCCTACGTGCCTTAAGCAAAAACATCCCCCCTTAAGCCCGTCTCCAAGCAAAAACCTAGCAAACACGTTTTGGATTTGTCGAGTTCATGCACGTTTAAATTTCGTCTCATACTTACAAGGCACTTGTACTTCGTGTCAATTTCCGTCCTCCAGGCCCCTTAGTCGCCCTAAGGGCGCTTCTCACCATTGAAGCGGATCTTTGGAAAGATATCTTTTTCTTCGAGGTGACCTTTGATCGTGAGGTTATAAGCACTTCCATATCTTCTCTAGATGGGTCAAAATCCGGCGCCGTGGTTTTTGCAAAAACACACAGCAAGCAGACGGCTTCTTTTACAAAGTCAATCTCGCTCGACTCAAACCCAAATTCTGGGTATCTTCTGCAAGACTCTTTCTTTTTGCTCGCGTTCTGAAATATCAATTCTCTCCGTGTGTTTTTCAGTGAAGCGGTGATCTCTTTTGGAGAGAGACAGGATACATCTATAGTGTGAAACGAAGGAGGATTCGCTTTCAAAAGTTTGTCGCTCAAGAGTCTCATATTCTCGAGGAATTTAAGGCCACCGTATTGGATCATCTCAGCTACGTTATTCAGTTTCCTGCAACCAAAGGTTATGTCACGATTAGAGAAAACCGCTCGCATACTATAAACATTTCACGTATCAGACATATTTCCTTCACAATAATTAGAATGAATTGTTGTTATTTTATATGTTTGCCATAAATTACGCTATTATCATGAGCTTCAAGTTTCTTTCTCTGATGGAAATAAAGAAATATCACATCTGAATATTTATTGTAGATAGGATGATCAACTATCTGGGAAAAAAGTTCGAAGCCAGTAGGTTGAGAACTTTTTATGTGCTGCAGGTTTCAAAATAAAAATGACTGCATGGAATCTTTTTTTGCCACGCGAGAATTTGGCATTTTTTAAAACGTAACATCTACCTAATACAAAACGAAAAGAATTAGAAATTTTGTTTTTCCTGAGTTTCAAATCTCTTTGAAAACGGCTGTAGTTAACTTTTATTTAACCTGAAGATTTTCTCAAAGAAAACTGAATGTTAATTAGACAAAACCTATTACACCATACAGATTCGCCTGTAAACTGGTATGGTAATAAATAAAATGAAACCTAAGCTAGGAAGGACAACGTAGCAAAAGAGAGGAAGTTACATTATCACCATTTTGGCCATATTTTAAATTAAGGGCAACCTTTAGGTATAATAAACCAGGTCTGAAATAGTATGCGCGAATTGGATGAGGTATAGAATAAGGATTCGTAATACAACTGGTCAGATACCTACCTTGTGTTACTATCAATCACTTCAGTTTTGCTACTACCGCTGTCAGCTATTGACAAAATATTTGACATTACAACCAAAACGTTTGTGAGCACTTTCAAGCTGCTGAGGTAGTTCTTTTTCCCACTAAAATCTTTTGATCTTTTACTTGATAAGGTACTTGGACAACAAGTCGGTAGAAACTGTCTATCTAAGCCATTCTGTAATATTGTGTCATTCTTAAAAGCCAGTGATAAAACTGATGTTAGCTCTCCAATAGTCTTTTCAACATTTCCGTTGAAGTCGCTTGCAGACGAGTCCAACTGCATTAAAGGACTGGGAAGAGACATGCGACGTGGTAAAGGCTTCGGCGAGTTCTTGTCCTGCGCGGCCGAGGAGTCAAGTTCTAACAAGCTTGGTTTCTCCACTGAATTAGATTTCTTTGTCGCCAAGTGACTTATCGCAGACAGCGTAGCAGCTCTGTGTGCGTGTGCTGAGATATTTGTGAGAGCTCGGCTTGCTTGCTCACGAAGTCGCCTGTTAGGAAATAACAAACGGCATAAGCTCACAGGAAAACAAGCAAACTGAAAAACGGAAGCGAGCTGAATGAGTCTGTGAGAAAACAGGTCGTGTCATAATGATCCATGAGTGCCCGCGTCAGACACATAAACAATTAACCAAATTAATGTAATTAATATATTAAAGTACGATTTTGTGTTCGTTTACAAGGTCAGAGCTTTAAAGCTTAATTGCTGATGACAGAGGACTTAGAAGAGGGAAATCTTCTTCCATTCATTGTGGGAAGTTGTCTTCCTACTAAGGCCCAAGGAGACTTGTAAATATGCCGATGCCATAATCGGAGCCTGGGACGGTAAAACACGACAGATATTCTGGAGTGAAATGCCCGTATGAAATGAATTATGCGTCTTCATAATAATATGCCTGAACATGAGTAAAGAGTGTGAATGAATATCTGTTTTTCAATAAGACGAAAAAGGTCACTATTTTTCTTATCAAATAGTGTAAAAGAGAGCGAAAGGCACTTTCATCTTCTTGGATCTAAATTTAGCGTTCACAGTTCAGCGTTGCAACAATTGTCAGCGTAAGCACGCACGGGTCCCTATTAATAATATCGTTAGTTTTTATTCTACTTGCATAAGGCCTGTGCTGGTGTATTACGCATCTGTATTCCATCATGCTTTGCCAGCCTATGTAATCGAGGAACTAGAGCGCGTACAGAAGCGAGCTTTGTCAATCATCTCTCCAAATGACATGTCTTATCATGAGAGGCAACCTTTGTGTAATCTAGAGACCCTCAACGACAGACGAATCGGACTATGTAATATCTTTTTTATTCAATTATGTCTGAGCCATGTCACAAGCTAAGCCATCTTTTACCAGATCTTGATGAACCATACTATGGTCTCCGTAAGCAGCGGCAGATTAAACGCCCCTGTCATCCGTACAAACGCCACATGAACACTTTTATTCCCTCAATGTCAAATAGATGAGTACGTAAGGCCAGGAGCCCATGGGCTCCTGGTAAGGCCAATAGTTTTATAATTTTTAGATATAGCCTAGAAATAGTTATTTTTCTTTGTAATATTTTTAAATAAACTTGTTTTTTTATTATTATTATTCACACTTTCATCTTGTTAATAGTCGTGCAATTCAGCTTTTCGGTTGCTAGATGATATTTTTTAATAAACCTATCTTGCCTAAACCTATCTATCTTGACCGTTATACATAGAGGTTCTTAACAGGTGCAGAGAAACTCGTATTTTCTATACCTGTAAGTACGAATAAGACTTCCCTGCCACTGAGAAAAGGCTCAAAGAGATTTCCAACCTTTCCTCAATTATCATGCTTCCTTTTCACAATCTGTTACATACATGGAACCAGTACGGTGTTTTTGAAAGCCTGATTGGAGATTAAGGTATGGCTATTTATGGACACCCCAAATTTTATAAATGGGTGAAAATCGAAAGACAACAAAAAACAGCAATAAGCAACTAGAATATTAAATATGATGGCAAATGGGAAATAGAGACAAGTACTACCCTGTTCTTTCACGGAGAGGATTCGGTACAGAAGAGCACATTTCCTAATTTTTCCTTGCAAAATCAACTTGCTTGCATTGTCTTACCTACAGTGGGAACAGATGATTGCCCACAATAGGTGCTCCACGGTATTATGAGATATCACAGGAGCTATGCCGGGCTGGTGGCAGGCTAAAATCGCTAACAGGCGTGCGGCGTCTTGTTGCTGAAGGCTGAAATAAAAAAGTAAGAAATATGTCTAGTCAGATTCTCTTCCCTTCCCTTCTTCACTCTAAAAAATGCATTCACCTGCAAAGAATGCAGTCTGGGAGCTTTAACGTTTTTCTACGGACTCAAAACTTAAACTTGCTATTGCATGATATACATTTCACTCGTTAGATCTAAGAAGCAAATCTCATTAGTAAGCGCTAAATAATTCCTTTTATGTTACTGACTTGATAATCTTCTTAATTCTCATTATCTAGCTGCTTGACAGCGTATCTTGGGTTCGTAGATAAACGTTAAGGGAATCAATGAGAAGCCAGGCAACCAATACAGTAAACTACAAAAACGAAATGTCCAATGTACATGTCTATTTGTTTTACCAAGTGCTGTATTGAAGCAGGTTGACGATGTTTCCAATGACGTTATCATGTTTTGAAAGGAACACCTCTACTAACGGAAAATCATGAGAAATCAGGTTCGTCAAAATCTGTAACGCCAGGCCCTAGAAACAGACAAAGAATCCAAATCATTGATTCATTATATGTTTGTGCCGCCATAGATAGAAGTCATGTTGAGCGCAACAATAATCAGGACAAACACTGCCTTTTTGGCGACACTAAATCTTCTGTATAAAAACCCCATGTAAAGGTTCAAGTCGCGGTGAAAGTACATTACTTACAGTACTACCCACTCGTTATCAGAATGAAATCAATTTTGTATGTGTATGCGTGTCTAGTGCCTTATCAATTAAGGACTGCAACCAAATCTAATCATTGATCCCCTGTAAGGGAACAGAAGCATTTATTTTTAGGGAACAAGAGAATATTTTCAAATCATTTTCCGGGAACTAGGTAACCTCTGATTAAATTACTGGGAACAAGGGAATAAAAGTTAGTGAACATGTGATTTTATTAATAGGGAAACAAGGGAAAAAATGCCAAAAAAAATTAAGGGAATATGAACCACTTCCTCTATCCCTCCACCCCACCGGGGGAGGGGCTCATTATTAATAAGACACAAGACGCTATAGCTTGCCTTGAGTTATTGACACCACTTTGGCCATTTTAAGTTACCTTTCTGTCCTACTCCACTACAACTACTAATGAGCACTTTAACGGAAAATTTGTTTTACCTGTTCTTCAGGAATCCCAATGTATTCGCCTCTCGTATTCTGTGCAAAGCAAATGAACAAAAGTAAAAGCATGAATAGAGTAGTTTTCTGTTTCAAGAGAAATTTGTTACATTTCTGTTCTCGTAGGACAATTGAAAAACAATTGAGCGATGACATCACTCAGAGTGTCCTGATTTTTGTAAGACGTTCCCAATTTTGTCGTTATCGTTATGCACTTAGATAACGTCCACAATTTTTATCCACGACCACAGTCCAAGTAGCTGAATTCTTTTTTCAGGGAACGGTTAAGATATCGTTTTGTGTAGGCGACTCATAGGAAATGAAGCCTCAATTTAAAAAGGCACTTTAGATTAAAAGATGTGTGATTCATAGAGAGAGCTATATCCACCTCTGGCTCAAGCATTCTCTTTAACTGTAAACTTAGCTGCTTACCTTACAGGTAGTGAGTCGCGTTACACTTTCAATTCCATTTTCTAAAAGAACTTTCGCCATATCTGGGTGACATGCAAGGTTCTTGACTGCATGGAGCACAGCTTGCTGAAGGGGACTGAGTTCAACTGATTGGTCGGACCCTAATAGACCCATCAGAGCCTCTATTTCTGATGACGTCATTACAGGTGGCCATAGTTTAGTATGTTCGCTTTTTTCGACCACCTAGGGAATTACAGCAAAGGTTAAAAGGAATACGAAAATGATTTATTTGTTTCAATTCGCTTCGTATGTGTTTATCTTAGAGCAAACCACCTTTTGCTGAGGATGAATATCAATCATTGATAAAAATGCGATCACCTAGTTTTGAGGAAACGCAGAGCCAGTGGTAAAGGGTAGTTGGGCCCTTAGCGTTTCATGGTTTTTCTCAGTTACAGAACAAAAAAAAATCAAAAAACAAATGAGAAGCATTGAGGACAACGGAAAATGACCAAATAGTCGGATATCACAAAAATTTTTAGTATCTCTCCTTTAAATGATAAATATTCTCTTAAAAATTAATTCGCTTGTGAAGCGATATGGATCACTCGGACCAATGCTTGACCACAAGATTGCCTATAACCGAATCTGACACAAACCTTGCTAAGACAAAACACAGCTTGAGTCTGGACATGGGCAGTTTCTCCAAGTGTCATCATATGGGTAAGTTCGTCCATTATACCGCTTTCTAGGAACTTTTTGACGTTCAACGTACTCGTGCAAAGTTTAGTTATCATCATGAGGACACCCTCCTATCAATTGAGCAATGAAATCACATTAAAATAAAATGCAGTACCCAGTTCAAACAAAGTTTCAACAATACAATAACATACACTTTGATCAACAACACAGGGTGCGTTTTTTCGGTATGATCCGGCCTTGGATTTGTGATCTGAGATTTATTTTTTATTTTATTTTATATTGACATGGATCATGGCACATCAAAGGTACCGATGAATCCACTCTGAACACGGATTCATCGGTCCTTTTGACGCACCATGATCCACGTGATATCGGATCACAAATCCAAATCCGGATCAAGCAATAAAACGCACCCACAAATAATGCATCAAGCCAGGAAACAAAAGATCTTGGGGAACGAGGAAGCTGTTTATGAATTGCGCGAAATCCCTTCGACACCGCAATTATTGCTACAGAAAAATTGACCGTCATAGTATTTTTAAACACAATTTTTAGCAATTGGGCTGAATAGCAATTACAAAATGATGTTAATAATGCGAGGGATAGCGCATCATGTAAAAAAACAAAAACAAAAACAGAAGACACAAAACTATTTCAAGGAGTTTTTTTTAACAGAGTTCTCAGTTTAAATAGGTAGAATTTTGGGCTTTCCAAAGAGAACCACATCCCAAAATTTCAAAGAAGATCTCCGGATGTTTTGTAAAGGCTTACATGATGCACACTGCAAGAGAGCCAAAACCTCTATTACGTTTCCATCTGCGCAGCAAACATATGATTTATTTCATGCATACTTCAAATTGAATTCCTATGAGATTCTGCTGAATAGCTCTAAGACACATGCTGCACTTTATGATCTGAAACTGATCTCAAACATTTCCTTACAGAGATATATGTCTAAATTCAAACCCATGAAATCTAGGAATGTTTACTTTGAAAAGTAGAGCAAGTCCCTCCCAAAATCTTGAATTTACAAAGTATAGATTTTGCAAGCTCGCTTACACGGAGGCCAAGCGCTTGAGACGTCAGCCTCATCTCACGAAGCTACAATTTACTTTATAAACTCCTTTAATGACACCGGGTTTTTGTGTTCCTATCCCCATGCACTGGAGAGAGGTGCGCACTGCAGCGCAAGACAGGAATCGATGGAGGCCCTACGCGCCAACTTGGCGCTAGGGGACAGGTGAAGGTGATCCCCATGCACTTATGCAGCAACACAATCTTAGCAAACGAAGCCCATTACGCCATTTGAATTAATTTTTGCCTAGAAGCTCTGTCTAGATATTTTGATGGGAAGGCTCTCACAGTCTCCCTAATTCTTGGTTTCACTATTGTGTGCCCTTCCTTAACTGAGGGTCATGAAGGGGTAAAATGGGAGTTGGGATTGACCAGCGTTTTGCCCTGGAAAAATGGGATTTGCCTTAAGTCACCGGGACTGGGATTCGGTCACTGGGAATGGGAATTTATTTCCGAATTCTGACAAAGGGATTGGGATTTGAGCCCTGGAAAGTGGAATTTCGAAAAAATGGCTAAGAAATGGGATTGGTACCCTCTGTAGGACCCTCACTGTAAGAAGCAGTTCTCGAGCTCATTCAGCGGCCCAGACACGGTCAGAGAAAGCAGAATAAGGGACTAGGAACAACAGTTTAATTAAGGGACGGACCATTAGAAAAGTGATCGGGGGGGGGGGGGGGACCTTCCTTCTGCATGAATTTTTTTTTTACTTTCTTCTTTTCTTGGCATTTTCCCTTACATGAATTTTTTTTTGTTTTTTTCCCCACCCCCCCCCCCCCCCATCACTTTTCTAATGGTCCGTCCCTAAGCATAGCCGGTTGGAAATATTCCGCAGTCTGGATCACTGCTTGTCAACTTCAGTGGATCCATCGTTTGAGCGACGAATTAATAAAACCTTTTTGGCGGGCGCAGTTTAAACTCAGAGGTAACCTTTTAAGAGACCTTAATTTTATTTAACTGTATTTTGAATTTGATAATGGCTAAAAATTTTCTCACTGAGTTAATTATTACCTTGACTGCACAACTATCTGTTTGCATCACCTTTAACACCTAAGACATGAGAAAGAAATTATTACAAACATCAAATTATTTTTTAACTTTTGCATCGCACAGTAGACCAGGGTGTACGAGCAACCAATTAGCTTTCAGACACTAATGCAAGCTGAAAGAAATGCCAGTTAAGCGGTAATTTTCAATACAGTGGAACCCGGTTAATACGGACACCAAGGGGACACGCCATAGTGTCCGTATTATCCGGGTGTCCGTATTAAGCGGGCTCTCAGAGAAAACGTCAGGGACACATGTGTTGTCGATATTAAGACCAAAGCAGATAGTCCTACAAGAAAACTTTGTTTAATTTCTTAACTGTAACAGTAACAAATTCATCATAAAAAAACCCTCATGATCATTTATCACAATCTCCAGAAGCCGATTATTATATAGAGGATATTACACGGTGGCGCGAAGATATGAATTTTATTTTCGAGTGGCAAAACAATATTTTACGAACGAGCGCAGCGAGTGAGTAAAATATTGTTTTTGCCACGAGAAAATAAAATTCATATCTTCAAGCCGCCGTGTAATGTTCTTTTTATTATATAGAAAAAAAGACATCGATACAAATTTCGGAGGGAAATTACCGAAATTACGTCATCGATAAACTCACGTGTGAGATTATGGAAAATAAACCACTCGGGTCCCGGATAGTTTTTTATGAATTTTACGAGTGGTATATTTTCCAGTAAAACACTCGTGTCTATATAATAAATACATATATGTAATCTCAGAGTAAAATTTTTTAAAATATTGTATTGTTATTGAAACAGGCACGACAGTGGATTCAGTTGAAAAAGTCTGTGACTTTACTTTGTTCTGACGCTTTTAGTTTGCGACTCAGCCAAGTGGACTGATGAAAGTAGATGAATGAACAACGAAAATAAACAGTGTGAAGATAACCAGTATCCGTAAAGCGGGGTTGACAATATATGAGAGTTTGTGACTCGAAACGGCAGAGAGTTTCATGTATATACCCACCACGAGTCCCATTGTACGTAATTGTTTCCCTTTACAGACAGAGATCTCATGTATATACCCACCACGAGTCCCCTGTACGTAATTGAATGGTACGTTGACGTAATTGAATGGAGCATTGAATAATTTAACGTGTGTTACGTAGTTGGGCACTCGTGGTGGGTATATACATGAGATCTTTCCCTTCGGGACACAGAAAAGTAATTGAATGGTACGTTGACGTAATTGAATGGAGCATTGAATAATTTAACGTGTGTTACGTAGTTGGGCACTCGTGGTGGGTATATACATGAGATCTTTCCCTTCGGGACACAGAAAAGTGTCCGTTGTCCATATTAAGAGAAAATGTATTCAGAGCTTTTTGTCGGGACAAACGAAACTGTCGTTATAAGCGGGTGGCCGTAGAGCGGGCTTCCACTCTACAAAGGCATTGATTAAGGGTGCGTTTCTTTGGTATGATCCGGATCTGGATTTGTCGTCGGAGATCAAACGGATCACAGTGGAACCGACGAATCATTGTCCAGACTGGATTCATCGGCCATGATCCGGACCATACCAAACGAACGCACCCTTTAATTAAGTGAATAGGAACCAGTTAGGCTTTTTGTCATAATGGACTTAAAAAAAACTTCGCTAAAATGGTTTGCAGTAGTAATCTTTGGTATGATGATCGATGGAATTTAACACAAACACGAGAAAGGACGCCGGCCCAACTAGAGAAGTTGCTGGAAGACAGGAGCGAATCGTTCCTGTGGAAGATTATTCAAAAGAACCGCAGCTAACAAACGCTAAAAGAAATCGTTTCATTTTGACCTCATTTGATTCAAGCAAGTTTTTTGTCTTTCCAATTATGAAGACAATGGACTACGGAGTCAGAGATCACTTGCAAGACCGTCACGCAGCATGACTGTTTGATAATCCTTTGGTATCTTTTTGCACCTTCTCTGCAAGCGATTTGGGGCTATTTTCAATGAAACAGTGAGTTCAAATTCCACTTTACATTCATCATCCCGATAAATCATCGACTGGTCAATATTTTACCTCGGTGATAGACGTTTAACAATGTCAAATGATGCTATGAGTGATTTGAAAAGTTCAAGAGGTTAGTGATTGTTTTGTCATCTGCAGAATACATATTCCCGAAGTATGAAAGAAAGTGGACATTTTCCGCTTTATAACTACAACCATTCAAATGTCGTAAACCGAACAATGCCTGTTTGGGTCGGACTTTGACGGGTTAATTAGGTTCAGATCTTGGTAAATAAATATTTGTCGCAAAGTAATAAATGAATTGCTACGCACTTTTGACACTTAATCACCTTTAAGTTTTGCGCAGTTCATTAACCGGTGAAAGTCAAGAAATGTGTGGTGTTGTTTTGATGAATTATACATTACGGTATTACATCACGCGGGTTTTAACGTAACAATTGGTGTCAATTGTAAATATGTTTACTGACCTGTAAAACTTGGTCCTCAGAAAGAATTATGTCTCCTTTGAATCCCGTTGCGATGTTCCTAATTGCCGTCGAAGCCTCTTTTCTGATTCCTTTGTCGTAGTTTGTAAGAGTTACCAAAAGTTCGGCAAATTCGACGTCGAGAGTTGGGCAATTGTTTTCTATTTTACAGTACTGTCTTGACGGCATTTCGTTCGTGGCACCGTAGACAGCTCCATGGCTTGTAGAGAGGTCTTGACCGAGATCCTCGCAACTACAGACACAATTTCTCTCCGCTAATAATGACGTTTTCTTTTCAGGTAAAGAAACTTCGATCGTAGCAAGTTGGTTCGGTGGCCTGACGAACAGCAAGCTTTCGCATTTTACTCCCAAACGAGGCCTTGTTTCACGCGTACCCGACGATTCTTTGCTTTTATATGAAAATCTTCGTATTTCCAATTTCCTCTGTGGAATTTCGTGTTGGGGCAAAGCCGGTGAACTAGGACATTTCAATCCAACAACTTCTAAGTGTTTAAAGTCCCAGTGAGTTACCTCCACGTATCTTAAACCTCTGCTGGCCATCGTAGCAACTAAACTAACATAACTAAACAGAAGATGCAAATGTTCTACTCCGGTCGTGTGTCTTTATCGCCAGACAGTTCTTGATCATCAATATTTTTTCCACGCGTTTAAGAGCCAACAACTTAAGACTTCCCTCAATAGATCTTCAATCGCCAAACAAACTTGTAAATAAAAGAGTAATCATTCTGTAAACCGGCTTGACTCATTTTTGCTCGTGATTTGCATCTCAATGTCCATTGTTCTCGTTCGCCTTTTCGCAGCGGAAACAACCCCATGGGAGAAATCGTGACAAGAAGTTTAAAAATTAATAACTTACGACAAAATGAAAGAGAAAACGATGAGTGAGATCTGCGTACATAAGAGAGAGCTATAAATAAAAGCGTACGGTCGTTTATCAAAAAACCTAAAGAACCTTTTGTTCTCTCGTTTCGTCCAATATCTTTTTTTTGCGCGAGTCTCAGCTCTTTTCCACCCGTGGAGCCACAAATCACGGGGTGTCAAAAAATGCGGCAGACTTTAGCCGGCACGGGCCCTACAGTTTTCTTTCTTCCATTTCTTCGATTTTGGCCTCAAGCCTTTTTTTTCAAACCTTAATACTCATTCTCTTCCAGCGACCGAAAGAAATCTTTAATCTTTATGTACCACATTACAAACAGGTTCAGTGACACCATACAATATAAGGGCTGGCGAATGGTACCTCCAAAATCTTAGGTCTCGCCAAATTTTCATCCGATCTCGAAATCTCGGCAGCATTTTTTATCACCTTGACATTCATAATGTGGGAACCCAGAGCTCATCTGCTAGCTGTGCCATGCTGATGAGGCCTAACAAGGCCAAAACAGCTGTCCATGGCTGCTGGCTTTTGAGCTCAATTTTCCATTTTTTTTGTAGCAAACAGGGTTTTCTCCCTTCTACCACTGTCGCCTCAGTGCGCATATATATGTGTGGCTTTAACATAACCTTACTTCATTTTAACGTTAACTTTTGCAGAGAGTCTCGAAGTCTCGTTTAAAGTGTATCAAGAGAATTTATTTTATTCAGTATGCATTTATTTCGGTCTCGAAGTCTCGGATTTTTTTCGCAGGGTCTCAAAGTCTCAGATTTGTTATATATCATAGCCGTTGGTCTCTGTCAACTAGCTTTCAGTTATCGTTGTGAGAGGAAAGTACTGAAAGTCTATGTAAAGTCGACTTTTTTCGGCACAGGGTCTCGGGCTCGGATTTTCGGGATTTCTAAACAAGGGTCTCGGCGTCTCTGATCCTAGGATTTCACCATTCGCTATCCCTAACCATAGTTATACTAACTATGCCCTAACCTAGTAACGACTGCACTGCAATCTACATTTTTAAGGAGGGGCTTGTTGGGTACTCCTGAGTCTCTACTGCAGGACGGTTTCCTCCTCATATGCAAGGTTATTTGTTTCACAAATTCCCTTCTTTATTTAACAAATACTAAAGTTTTATGTAGATTTTAAAGACTCTATCGAATTCGCAATTAAATTGTGACCTTAGACCTCCATGCCGGCAGTGGAACAAGGACGACCCATCAGCCACTGCCAGCAATGCCTGGCACCGTACGTAATCCGACCCAGCAGGCTCCTGGACACAGCTAATGATCACGGTCATTGCTTTTGTGTGAGGGACAGCTCTTTCTAGATAATTTTGAATTAGATGATCTTATTAATTCATTTCTGTCATGGAAAATGCTCTTTATTGCACATTTATAGGCTCAGTGTAGCGGTATGGAATTTTCAAGTTTGTGAGGTCAGGGGTGGGAACTTGGAAGGGGCTGATGGGCGTCCCCAACCTGGGGTCACTGTGAACGGGACTTTGGTGTACTCTTGCGATTAATACTAGTTCAGTATGCAATGCTTTCGAGTGATATACTGCGGATATGAACTCACTAGTGTTTTCTCGTGTTTTCAGTAGTGTTATTTTGTGGTTCATTTTTTTCCTTGGTTTCAATTATATTTTTCGTTGTTTGCTATGGTCATGTATGATAGTGGGTTTGAAACAAAGGACTCAAACTCAAACCAAGGACAAAATTGAACCACAACAGTCCCACAACATATACAGGGCCAGGAGCTGATCACATGATTCGCGCCTGATCGCACACAGCACGTTCATCTCGCACACGCACTTTTACTTGGAATTACTATCTTAGTTTAAAAGAAACAGTAAGAAACAATCGACCTTTATCTGAGCCAGTTTAAGACTTCTGAGGATTTACACCAACAAAATGAAAAGTTACCCACTCAATTTGAGGGTAGGAGACTTCACAGATTTAACTACTTAAAAGATACTTTTGCAAACACAGCCCGTACAAATACTCCGACTCTCAGAGCTGGAATCAGGAGCTCCTGCCGGAATCTGAGTCAAATTGACTAATGCCTTGGATTAATGGCCTCGTTCCACCTAGCTCTACACCGACCTGCTTTACTCGTTTTCTTTCCTCCGAGACGTCGGGTGATAGTTTCTTGGTGCCCCTGGTACGATCATCATGAAGCAGCGGCGTCAACTAAAACTTTGTAAAAACACCGAAAATACTCACATCACAGCACAAGAATTTATGTCTCCGCGCTACTCTGAGAAACGCCACCAATCCTCTTCTTATAGTTACATAGTTAGTTATTAGAAGTGTCATTAATTCTTGCTGTTATTTCAAGTTATCATTGACGCAATTCCCCATGAAGCCCTGGCGTACTCACTTTTCGGGAACGAATAGAGAACGGGAACCTATAAACAGATGGACTCCTATAGAGCAGTTTTTTGTGCAATGCTTGTGTCTAGCGGTTGCTCTGAGGAGCGAGGGCATATATGCTGGTCTCTAGGAAGGATATGATCGGTCACTAAAATTGCCAAAGAAGCTGAAGAAGATATTTCTGCAGGTAATCTTACAAATATTTATACGAACAGGTGCAGTAAGGGGATAGACTTTTCGACCATTTTGTCTTATAAGGATTCATTTCATTGGTCCACGTCAGGGAATACCCCGCGTTAGAGCGCACGCGCAACTTTCCCTTTTACTCTTCGTTTTCAACATGTCTCTCAGAGTCGTTACTATTTTGTTCTGTTTTGCTGTTTTTTGGTGCCCTCGTATTTTTGCCAATAGGGTAGACGAGGAGGAAACGTGTAGAACATACGCTGGTGGTCAGGTTTATCCTGAAAGAACAAAGATTTCCGAGCACGCAGTTCACTGGAGCAAAGCTCAGAGTAAGTTTATTTACGACCTTTTTTCGCACGTGTATTTGTATCACATGCCGCTTTATGTTGCTGTGATGTTATTGTTATCTCATATATTACAGCGATCAACATGTTTAGTATATTGATAAAGAACCACTTTGTCTTGTACAAATCCTTTCCGGATTAAGATATACCTCCAAGGAAAGAAACCTTTGCATGGATAATTTTTTACGTGTCGATTTATTGCCATCGTATGATCGATTGGGACACTGGAGAAATCAAATTGGACTTGTATTCTACAGTTGCTTTGAAGGTTGTAATCTCTAATCGCACAAAACTTCCAAAGCCAACATTGGTTGTTTATTCCGCTTTTGAATACACCGCACTTACCAGACACAATCAAAGACTTCAAACGAGTCTCGATGTTCGCTTTTATTTGGAAAGCACTGACTCGGAACGAACGAAGAGATGAATAAATTAAATTCACTGCTATCTGTCGTGTGGTGATTCTAAGAAAAATAAGTTTTCTGATAAGTGTCATGAAATTTGTACATACATGTACGATGTAAATTTGCGCACATGTTTGCTTCCTTCGGCGAACTCGAACAACCCTAAGCAAAGAATCAGTTTTGTGTTTTGGATGGGCGCGCGCATCTTGAATTTTCCTCAGTCTGCAATATGGAAAGGAGGCAGGGAAAATCATTTCAGCTGTGTTATTCAGACGGCTTTCATCAGCCACTTTTCTACTAGCGACCAATACATCGGTACGGGTGCTATGCTGAGAATTATTTACGTATGGAAAGATGGGAAGGAGGGGAATTCGAATACTGTATACTTTTTGAAGATCGTAGAAACTCTTCTTAACGACAACCCACAACAACACATTATCTTCATGTAAAAGCAGTTTTTAGTTACAACCTTTGATAGAAACTCCACAGCCCCACTCCCCAGTTACAGAACTGTAATAATTCTCATGGGTTGGGTTTAGCAAAAACGGTGAAATTCCCCATGCACGAAGTGAAACATGGAATTCTGCCGCGGTAGTTTATAACAGAGTGTAGAGTGTAGAGAAAAGGAAAGAGAAGAAAACTTGGATTCTTGAGGGGTAGAAACTATTGACAGGTGGTGAAAAGCTCGGGCCATGTTTTGAGGGGTCAACTGGTTTAAGGAAATTTCTGGGACCTTTGCTTGTGATATTCTTGAGTCCTACAAATAAATGGGTGCAGAAGGAGTGGGGGTGGTGTGGAGCAAAGTTTGCTACAAAGCAGTGCCAACCAATTGGGGTTAATATGTTTTAGAAACAAACTAAAATACCAGATTTTCTGGTACTTTTTATTGATTTTATTGCATAAAGTATGTGCATTGATAAATATACTAGATTTTAGGCTTCTTGTTATTCAAAACTAAATGAATAGTGAGTATACAAGCCAATCACATTGCAGAATCATTGATTTTATGCAAATTAGTTTCCACTGAGTACTATAACAAAAAATAATCCATTTGGTGTTTTTAATGCCAGCTACCATATTATGTTAGATTTTATACCAAGAAACATTTATTTTATTTCATGATGTATGTCAGTTTGTTCAAAATACTGGCAAATTACTATTGATAATTAGTATGTGTAATCAAATGGTGACAAGTGAAATTAGGGAATAATTTCATGCGCTTCTTGTCCAAATCCTAATAATTATTAGGATTTGGACAAAATGCAAGTGAAATTATTCCCTAATTTCATGAGTTCACCATTTGATTACCTATCAATATCATGGGTGACGAATTAAGTTAGCAATTGTGGATTTTTGACATGTTTATCCTGGATTGTATCGATCGAGAACTCTACTCTCTCAAATGTTTAGACCTTAAATTTGGCTTATAAAGTTCAGAATTTTTCAGACTTTTTCGGCAAAATACCTGTTAGAATCCTTCTTGATGTTCTCTTGTGTGTTCAGGTTTTCTAAAACGTCTTTTTGTGCCCTGACATCTTCATTCACTGCATTTTAAAACTTTGTCGCCATCTTGACACTGAGACGTACGGAAGGGTTGCTATGGCAATTTTGTAATGTGAAATTACAAATTAACGCTGAAATTTCGCACCAAAATTAAGGAGTAATACGTCACCTATGATATTACCAGTAATGGTAAGAAGTAATTACTGTAATTATTACAGTAGTAATTATTACTGCCTGGGTATACATGTACTGTAAGTATGTCCACGAATGAAATTTTCAGGATTTATTATAGTATCATCAGCTCTACTATTGTAGGCCTGTACTAATGAGTATCAGAATCACTCATTCTGTTTTGCATTGTACTGTACTGTGCAGTAGCTGGCTCTTCTTGGTCTCCCAGATTAATTTATTAGTGTGATAAATGTGGTAATCAATACTGCATCTTATATAAATGTAATTAATGACTGATAAGTATATTTTGCCACAGTTTCCAAACCAGCTCCTCACTGGGAAGGAACTGCTGTAGTTCAAGGAGAATTTAAAGACCTTAAACTTTCTGATTTTCAAGGTAAGTGTTGTTACGTAACAAACTAAGTGGATTCAATTATTTCCTTAATTAAAGTTTACAGTCAGCATCCAGCACTCCCAGGTCAGTGACTTTTGCAGAACTGTTTGCATAATGGCCAGATAACCAACTGAATGCATGTCAAACAGTACTTTCTTCTTTCAACAGTCACATTAGATAACATACTTATTTTGAAAATAATTAGATTTCAATGCATGTTAGTGTCCACAAATGTAATTTGATGCATGTATGTTACATGTTTCTTTCCCATAGCTTGCTTGAAATACCAGTTCATCCACCTGCCATTAAAATTTAGTGAAGAAAAGGTGTACAGCTGTCAGTCATGCATCTTCTTCTTTTTTAAAAATATCACATCTGGGTAATAATTTGTGCTTATTGACTAAGTGGGAGGGCTGGATGGGAAAATATTTGCATGTATGCAGTTGAAAAGTTAGTTGCTCAGCTGCTGTCCGAGGGCATTCACCAGTTAAAAACGTATATTCAAAAAGGATTTTCCCGCTCGTGAATGTGGAATTCAGACTCCATGATTTGGAAAAAGGCAAGAATAGTTGCACCATTAACAGCAGCAGTTCTCATACGTTTATATCACATGGTCAGATTGCCCACCATTTTGGTTTTGTGTTATTTGGTCAACGCGCCTTGGCTCTCCATCCTTTCCTCTACCACCTGGATTTCCATAAAAAATTGTTCTCTTGAGAGCCACTTAACTGATTTAATATTAGGGTCCAAATGTTTTTTTAGACCTCTTAAGTACTTTTGTAATTTCAGTGTTTGAAAACATTCTGGCAAAATATTTTCTTTGTTTGGAAACACTTAACTATGAGACGCACCCTGAGTTTGCAAGAAAATTATTATAATAGCCAACAAGGTAACTTTTTCGGAAAAAAAATGCAGTGTCTTATAAACGAGAAACTACGGTATGTTGTTTTCCATGATCTGTATGCTAACATATAGTGACTGTTTGTTTCGATTTCTCTCAGGGAAATATTTGGTTTTCTTTTTCTATCCTCTGGACTTGTAAGTAAACTCTTCCTTGTTGTCTGCCCTTTTAAACATTTGGGTATACATGTATGCAAGTACGTTTATATCCTTTATCCTGAATATTTATCTTTTAATAATACTATTTTTCTTCTGTTTGCTTACTGAGTTTAATGCCGGAAGAGAAATTATAAACACTTAATGGAAAATAGCAGCAACTTGGTGGTTATATGCCAGTTACAGTATACCTGGTTTTGAACAAAGGCATTTGCCATTAGTAATCAACAAATAACTCAATAGATTGGTGTAGCAAACCTGAAGCTGATAACATTTTGAACCAGTGGGGAATGCTCATTCTCCTGCATTTTTAGTGTACTTCAAGGTTTCCTTATCAATATTAATGTACCATTACTTTGTCTCCCACAGTACCTTTGTTTGTCCAACGGAGATCATTGCCTTCAGTGATAGAATTGAAGAGTTCCGAGCTATTAACACAGAGGTTGTTGGTTGCTCAGTAGATTCAGTTTTCACACATTTAGCATGGTATGTGAAAGATTGATTTAGGGCTATTTTGAAATTAAATTGTTACATGTATATGGGTTTTTTTTAGCAAGCATGGGGGCAAGATAGCTATATATTTTAAGCATTGCAATAAGTAATGTGGAAGAAGAAATTATATTGCAGTTATAAGTAATGACAATATTACTGTTTTTTTGTTCAGGATCAACACTCCAAGGAGGGAGGGTGGTCTAGGAAAGCTCAAATACCCTCTGTTATCTGACTTAAACCACCAAATAGCTAAGGATTATGGAGTACTGTTAGAAAACGAAGGCCTTACTTTGAGGTATGAAGTCGGCACATGTAGATAGCAAAGTGAATATGACAATATCAGTAGTAATTTCATGCACATCAACAGTCTTTATCTCTTCTATTTAATCATTTATTTGAACCTAACTTAACATGAACTGTTACCCACCTCAAATATCGGGTCCTTCTCCAGGTCCGGCACAGATGACGTAAAACAAGGCCAGAATAATTTAATGAATAATTTACACACAATGGTGAAACAATGTGCCACGTCATCTGTGCCAGTACCTGGAGAAGGAACCCAAATAGCTGTGCTAGCTGTGGGTAGCAAATATTGTACAGCTGTAATTTAAGTCGAATGATTTGGAATTAAATTTGAATTAAGCTTGCGTATAAGTAAAAGTGTAAAAGTGTTCATGCACACACTAATTCGATCACTACCAAAATCTGAAATAAAGTACCTTTATGTTTTCACGTGTGTCTGTGGTTCCATGTTCAAGGAATGTATTAAATCAGATGATGGACTTGATAGTATTAATTGTCTCTGTCTTTTTACCAGAGGTCTTTTTATTATTGATGACAAAGGAGTCCTACGCCAAATAACAATGAATGACCTACCAGTAAGTCAAATCATGATTGTTAATTAATGTATTATATACTTTTAAAAATCCATGTATAAGCCAACCTGTTTAGCAAAGTTTTAGTCAAAAATCGCAGGTGTGGCTTTTCTACGGCACCATCTGAGATTGGGGCTCTTAATGACTTCATTAATATTCATTACATCTTCTTTCAAACAACTGCTATTGCTCATTTGGAACCAGCTACACCAATTACGTACTTAAAACTCCATCACTAGCGGTAGTACAGCAGATCACACCATTAGACTGTTGTATCTAACAATTTTTTTATACAGCTTCATAGTGAACAATCAATATGTTCATGTGGCGACTCGAGTGACAACTTTCCCTTTGAAAGCTTGGTTACTAAGCATTTTCTACTTACATGTATGTACGGCCACATTTGTTAACAGAGAATTTTGAAGTGTTAATCCTTAAAAGTTGGACCAACAGAAAGTTATGAATTAAATGTATGTGAAATCAAATTGACAGGAATGTATAAGGCAAAAATTTTGATACCTATGAAATTGGAGTGAGAGTCTGTGACAACCAATGTGGCAGTGCCATTCAACCATGAAGGTATCGTGGGATTGGTCATTGTCTCCTATTGTTTCCCAAAAAATTGAGCTTCCCAAATTGGGAGTGCTGCTAATACATGGTCTTTTACGGCACACAATATTACATATATGATATTGTATGTATGTGTGGGGTTCGGCTGAACCCTGTGTACCTGGTGCAATTTTCATAGTTGCTCATGTGTGATAATTTTCTTTGTAGTAGCTTTGTTGCATAGCTACAGGAAACTTAGCTGAGTTTGTATTAAAGGCAAACTATTGTTGGTTAACAGTTGGTTATGTAAGGTTGTACAAGCATGGTCTTGTCTCACTTTCAAGGTGACTGGTACTTTGGTTTGTACATGTATAAGCCTACAAACAGAGTTGGGCTGTTGAATTGTAACTTTTTAAGTTATTTTCATTATTTACAACCAGTGTAGCATCAGCTATGTCTGTCTGATTCTCCACCTGGTTGCAAATTGCACTTTTCTTTTTAAAAAGTAGATAGATTTTAATTCTGATATGAACAATGATGCTTCTAGAAAATCCCCATGGACTTCTTAGGGAATAATGCTAATTCTCAACTTCCTTTTTGTTCCTGCTCATTGCCAGGTTGGACGCTCCGTGGACGAAACTCTTCGTCTGGTCCAGGCTTTCCAGTACACTGATAAGCATGGTGAAGTTTGCCCTGCTGGCTGGAAGCCTGGTAAAGATACTATCATTCCTGACCCAACCGAAAAGCGGAAATACTTTTCAAAACTAAAGGAAGAAGAGGAAGAGCAGAAAAAGGAAGAAATGTAAAGGAAATAAGTTTCCACTCAACCAGATCATGGCAAAAATTATCCCTGGCAAATAACTGTCTAGCATACTTTATCTTGCACTTTTAAGAACCTGTGCATTTTTGACAAATTTTCCTATAAAGGTTCATATCACTGATTATTTTGCTGTTCTGAGATTTATCGGAGATAAGAATAATAAGAAAAAGAAACGAAAAAAAGAATGAGTGATTGTTGTTATACATTCTGTAGCAGCATCGATTTCAAATATAACATCTTGTTGCCTAGCAACCTAACGAAAACCAGTTATCCGCACAAGGTTTGTTCAATTTATTTTTTCTTGTTTGCGGGTAATTTTTTTTCCATTTCCAAAGCAGTGTACCAAACACCAGAGAAAATTGTCGTTCATTTTTCAAACAAGAGAAAACTGCTGAGTTGCATCCTTTGGTACCACCTCTGTGTTTGCGTGCCCAGTTGAAACAGTTTCTTTCGGGCTGCTAGAGACGAGACAGGTTAGGGTCCTTAAAATATGTGCATTATCGACCAAGCGTCGAGACATTGTTGAGGTCAATAAAAACGCATAAAAGAACGAGGCCAATATCCAGCCATCTTGACCGAACAACTTTGGTCAGTAAAGGATTTCTTATATGGCCATTTTGCTTTCTATTGTTTCGCGGGACAAAGCGGGAAATCAAGATAGGCTCATCTTGCCCGTTCGGGTAGCCAGTCAGAACTCGGTATTTGCCTCATTTTGCCGCTCGCGGAACCATCCAGGTAAGTAAGGTTGGCATATACCAACTCAGCGACCTTAGCATTTTGAGCGGTCTTATTGGCTCTCCACCTATGTATATTCGACACCTTTCACTTTCTAGGAAGTGAATAATGTTGGGACGTCTGTAGTCGCCAGGTAGTACAATAACAGAAAATCAGATAAGACTTAAAACATGAAAACACACACACACACACACACACACACACACACACACACACACACACACACAAAAAAAAAAAAAAAAAAAAAAAAAACTCGGGACCTTTCGAAACATACAGCAGCTTGTTCAGGAACGCTGGTCTGTTAAACTTTAGTTCTGCTTGAGCCAAATAGAGCAGGTGCTCAAAGGATGTGCGATCGACGCCATCTTGACACGTTTCATCATGAAACTCTTCATGCTTGCACTCCAACAACGATCTTGCTTTCTGGTATGCCCTTTTGTTAATTATTATCATAATACGTCTTTGAAGAGGGCGGGATCGGGATTCTCAAATAAAAAAGGGCGGGATTGCGGGATTAACAGGATAAAATGGGCGGGAAAGCGGGATCTGACAGCCCTATTGTGGACCCTCAAAGCAGGAGGCCCAACGTGGCGACTAAACCGGCTCCTACTCCGTGTACCGACACAGATGACGTAAAACAAAGACAGACAATAAAAAAGTTGTTACTGAATAATTTGCACACAATGGTGAAACAATGCATATGTCACCTGTTCCGGTACACGGAGTAGGAGCCACTAAACCCGAATGTTTAGTCGCCAAGAAAAACGTTTTAATTTAGTCGCATTGGCGACTGTATCGGTCGCAATTTCGAACCCTGACTTCGTGTGAGCTTTATGAGCCTTCCTAGTTTAGATAGTGCACTTACGTAATATTATAAAACTTGTAACACCTGATAAAACCTACTCTTGCTTATGAGGCAGTGGGATATTTCTAAAACTTGTGAGTGTATTCAAGACTTATCACGCAGTAGACAAAGCCTGATCCAGGTCCTCCCGGCCAACACCTGGGCGGTCCAGTTCAGTTCTCTTGTGTGCTTTCAAGAGATGACGCGCAATGAACTCCTACATGACGTACGAAGAAGAAGTCCATCGTTGTCAGTAGATTCCATTATGAAACAACCGGCAATTTACGCTCCCTACTGGGGTTGTTTCACTGGTATATACTAAAAACCTTAATTACTCTCTTTAATCTCGGTGAATAATGGCTTTAGTAATAAATACTGCCACTATATATTCACCTCGAGTTCTGGACGCAACTATGAAGCTCTCGCGTTTCTTTCTTCAGTATTAAAACGAAGAACCCGTGGTGCGTCCGTGTGTCCGCGTGTCTTGTAATTTAATACTGACATTGTTCATAATGTAACATTTTTTTAATAAGCGTAGGCAGGGTAACCTGACACCCAGTCAAGGCCGTGACATAAAAATTAAGACCAAATATTCTTCATCAAACCTTTTTTCCAACTTAGGGACAAGGACTTCAACTGATTGTGACTGCGTCTATAACATAGCTTTGGGAAAGCGCGCGCTATGATTGGCTAATACGCGCGATCCATTTGCCCATGGGTTGCTTGCTGACGTCAGATTGTTTACCAGTTTAAAAGTTGGGAAGTCTCATGCTATACAAGAAATGGTAAACGCAGCAAGTGTGCAACCATCAAGCTGTGGACGCACGCAGGAGGTTCCTAAGCACGAAATTAGCGTAAGAAATCTCTATCTTCTTGAAAAATGAAGAAACGTGTAGCGTGCAACCATCGAGTTATGAACGTACGTGGGAGTTTGGAAGCATTCAAGTTTGGTGAGGACGACACATGTTCGTCAGTTTGCGTTGAGTTTTGATTGCTTCATCGCGCTGTGGTCATCTGTCGTAATTGAGGTGTAGGGTAGTACGTGGTGTAAGACCTGACTATTATGTCCCGAATAATAGCTGCAATAACCTGTAGTAAATGTAATAGTATCTCGGGACATAATGGTCGGGTCTTACACCACGTACTACCCGCGGTCTATCTTGTTTTGATCTGAATGAATTCGGTCCGATTACTTTCCGGTATTTTAAGAAGCACCTGTTTGGTATATCAATCTTAGCACTCATTTCGAAGACAACATAAGCATGATATCTGTGTTTCTTTATTGTGTAAAATTCTTTAAAGATAATTTGTTACACATTAAATTAAAACTACAATCAACAGGTGCCACGTATTTATTTGCACGCGAAAGAGGTGGTGGGCAGTGACGTCTAACGACAGCCACACTCCTTGGCGACCATATCTGTTATCTCACGCAGGATCATGTGACCGCTCTCTTTATAGTACAGAATCCACAGGCTGCTAAGTATTGTGGGAACGCAGCAAGGATCTGTTCCGGGATGGTGTGAGCCCACTTGTTTTGCTGTCAAGCGGACAAATGCGTGATTGGTGAGGATTCCTCTTGCGTTCGGTAATCCACAGCTTCCTGCACAGTTGTAAGCATTGTACGAAAGAGGAGCAACAAGACGCTCGCCAAAAACTTGAACTGCATCAACGCGCAGTTCACGTCTTGAACAAAAGGATTGCTGCTTGGTTGTAAAGCTTTTACGTGTGACTATCGACCACTTTTTCAGGCCATCGTTACTGGAGAACAAGAAAGCATTTATTACAGTCTTGTGTCTCATGTCATAGCTAGAAAACTGCATTTAACTAGAAGTCACTTAACAAAAAGAACACGCGTTTAAGCGACGTGCACAACCTTTCCAACCAGTTCTATAAATAGAAGTATCGATAACCTATATTGCTAACATTCTACAAAAGGCTACTCAGTGTCGCAGCACTTGGTGCTTTTTGTTTTGCTATATATAAAGGGGTAATCGTTGACCGTGCAGTGCGACTCATTCCTTGATCTATTGGAGGCTTAAAAGGCAAAGGAAGTGTGGTCACGGTGACGTTTAAAGCCTAGTCTTGTGATCGATTTTAATTATTTTGAAAGCTCTAGCAATCTTTCATGCATAAGTGGAAATTTCCACAACAAATTTGGGGCTATGTCTGGTTAATTTGGACCTGTCCCATTTTGCATAGTCACGCTTTGGTGCATTCAGGTTTGAATACTGTAAATTGTGGTCATTAACTTACTTATAAAAACTGCTTGCGTTTATGACCGACTTTTGGTCCGCGTACACTATCATGAATGGTGCGCTAGTGTTGTCAGTCACCACGGAAACCATTACAGGGGTCGCATCACTTTTTCCATTACGCTTCCTGTCTACTTTCAGTTGAAGGCCGCGGTTCGTTTCCGAGCGGCGGGACCAACGCCCAAGAATCGATTGAACGGCGAAGCGGATCCAGGTTGAGGTACCAGCATGCACCTTGCATCGGGAAACCCGTTTACCAGTCATCCTGTCGTAAAGGCCCAATGTAATTGGTCGATTTTTCTTGCGCAATTTGTCAGCGACTACGTTGACTTTCAGCCGGACTTCAGCTCTTAGGATGAATTCTTGTAAAGAGAACTTCCTCACTGTAAAATTGATGACGTTCAGTCTGGGAGCAACTGTAAGTTGAAAGAAATAACATTTGCAATTTGGCAACACCTATGAAATAAGTCATCGGGGAATCAATTCATTAACTTTGTTAAGGCACGCTCCCTTCGCTTGCCGGGAAATGCTGACGGCGGTCGTCTTGAGCGAAAGGGAGTGGGGTGGGGGTATTCATGTGGGCGTGAATAAAGATTCCTGTAAACTTGAACTCCATCTTGCAGTAAAGAAAGTCCGCTATAGATATATCAAGGCCCTAACAGGTTTATAACATAGATAAAGTAACAAAAAATTGTGATCTGCAATCAAATTGCAAAGACCCGGAAGAGAATTGAAGTTTCAGTATACACGATTTAATCGGTTGTTTAAAATGCACACAATGAATCGTTACGACCTGTTAAAAGATGCGTGTCAATTTATGTGAAGGTGAATTAATCAACATGACATGAGCATGGGACAATGTCAATTTAGATTGCGGGCAGAGTAAGATGTGTGACTATATGCATAATAAGATTTCCATCTGTGGGTGCAAGGTATTGTTCTCTAAGAAAGGCTGCTTCTTGTAAAACAAACCCTTGGACTGCGAACTGTTGACAAACGGCATTTGGACAACACAATTCAAGGGTTTGAAGAGGGAAGTGTTCAATTCAGATTTCATCTTAAAAGATCGCTGTCTGATGGTGTAAACAAATCTCATTTCCCAGGTTGGCTTGTGGAGATTAAAGTGAGCAGTACTTAACACGCCCCAGTTAATCACAGCTGATCGTGAGACAAAAGAGGGTTTCTTTGCATGTTGCACAAATGCACATAAAAACAGAAAATGTACTATGTTCACTGCAAACATACCTTGTGCTTCATAGGAATGAATAACCTGCGGAAGCCTTGCCGATTCCTTTTGCAGTCTTCCGTTCTCATCAAAGAGAGAGTTGTAAAGGTTCTGGAGAAACTCGCTAAAATTTCGCGCGGAGCCTGTATTGTAAAGAACCTGTTGACTGTTGGTGCTGAGAACTTCGAGCATAGCCATTGGCTTCATTCGTTTGTCGCCGCTTCCATCCGGGGATGCTTCACCTTGGACGGCCTCGTCCAATGCTAATATAACCCCGCTAAGCATTATAAGTACCACGTGCGACACCATCTTTAAAACGTCTCGTGTGAAGCTGAGAGCAACTGAAAGATTTTTCATAGATTTCTCCCTTTTATATCGTTTTGTTTGCTTTAAGTGAAAAACAAGAATGCTTATGGAGTATCCAATAAAAGCTTTGTTACCAACAAACTCTGTATTGATTGATAACGCGAACCTAGCTTCAGATCCTGTTTAACTTTTAAACAAATTAATTAATACAAACGTCAATCACAAGGTTATGTACAGTACGTACAGGTAGAATTTCGAGCAGACTTTGAGATAGACTATAAGAAACTTGGGTTATGAAGGAATCAGATCTAAACGTCCTTATCTAGGATCAGAGGTCTTTATTAAAAACATATAACTCCTCGACTGAATTAAGAAAGAACAAGTTTACACGGCAGCGCCGACATTATTGCAACACCATGCATCATGTACCTGCCTGTGTAAAAATGACAAGCGGTAATTTGTCAATAAATTCAATTAGGCGACCTTAACGAAAAATCGTAACCTCATAACCAAAATAAAATAACATAACAAATAAGTAACGAAAGGTAAGCAATCCCCTGGTTTGAAAGATAACGAAATATTTCTTATCTCTAAAAAGCAAACTCCAGAAACAAAAATGGCGTTTTCCTGCTCTTAGTTAAGGTACAATTTGAATCAGCACTGAAATGTTTAAGTGGGAGAGCAATTTTATTGCAATCATTTAAGGTTGTTTTATTTTTCTAGAAATTCATGTGGTAACTATTTAATGAAATATTATGAAAAAAGCGTACAGGCTTCATAGACACTTTTTTCTGTTAGACTATTCGTTTCGCTATACGATGTTTCGTTCGCAGTTGATTCAAGGGTTCATCCTCGGTGAAAAAACCTGTTACGTTCACGAGTGACGTAGAACAAAGAAAACAAAGGAGACAAAACAATAGTAACTAGGAAAATAATAGTGGAAAAAAAAAGAAAGACTTCACAGGTTTTTACTCCGATGTAAACCCGATTCAAGTTTTATAGTAATAAAGGCTCATAACCGAGATCAGCCTCTAAGTGATAACAGAAAACCAAATTCAAACAAAAAAACCATTTGCCATCCCTCTGCATTTACAGGAACGAATCACCCTTCTAGCATTTATTACAAACGCTAAATTTTTAGCTTGTTAAAAAATTGTCTTTGCATTGATTGTAATGTTCAACACAATGACTAGTATATTTACGTGAAAAAGCTTGCCCCGGCGCGACTTTCATACAAAGACAACAATCTCATTTCGTTTCGTGTTTTCATGATGACTATTTAATGCAAGGGAGGATTGAATTGACTTTATTTGCACATGCGCTAACCGTTTCAGCAGGCTGATTCCATATCAGGCAAATCGAGAGGTCCTTCCTCTTTTACATAATACTGGTGCGAGACTTGAAATTCGTACTTGCACGAGATTTTCGCTCCCGTATGACTCACTTCGTCAAGACTCAAGATGGTGTCATCTGGCGTTATCCTGTAAACGAATAGAGAGCCACAAGAGGGAAACGGAGTGAATTTGAGCCGGGGTGAAAGGCGCCGGGGTTCATGTAAACACCCCCTAAGTGGTCCTACCCAGCCGCATAGTGAATTTTATTTACCCAATGGTTTACTCCCGCGAACACAGCTGAAAAAGGCCGGAGAGCGAGATTCTCTAAGATTAGCCCATTGGTACACAATCAAGGATTGAAATAAAAGATATCATCGATCTGTGAAACTGTTCTGGTAACTGATACTGCGGATTCAGGTTGAGCATTTAACGACGTCAGTTATCGCGTTCGTTATCACGGTTGATTGGTTGCGTTGCGAGGCAAATTGTCCGACGTTGCTAGGCGGGGGATGATAGCGTTCTGTATGAAATGATACCATCCACGCCTAGCAACGTCTGACAATTTGCCTCGCAACGCAACCAATCAACCGTGATAACGAACGCGATAACTGACGTCGTTAAACTCTCAACCTGAATCCGCAGTAAATCATTGAAATACACCGGTGAACTATTTGCTTCCGTTCCAGCTGGTTTCCTCTTATAGCTTAGCCGTTGATGCTAATGCGTTGTCTGCAATAATGGAAATGAAGGCTAGTATAACTGTCGGAATTAGAAAAGAGCACGGCTGGTCATTCGAGAAACAAAAACAGTACTCAGCTGCTATGAAACTGTAATATAGCTCGCTGGGTCTGAAAAATGACCCGATTTCGGCTACCGTACCTGATGTAGTAAATAACATGCCATAGTAAGGGAAGTTTCACAGCTGGTTTTGTCGCAATACGGTGGTAGTTGTGGAATGAAACCACGGTTAGGTACTTTCGCGTTTATGAGCTTTTTAAGGGTGTGTTTCTTTGGTGTGATCCGGATTTGGACCTGGTGATCCGACATCACCCATATCATGGCGCTTCAATGGAACCCGATGAATCTACACTGGACCATGATTCATCGGTTCCGGATCCTTTGATGCGCCATGATCCGAGCGATCTCGGATCATAATTGCAGATATATAAAAATAATTCCAGATATAAAAAAACTCTTTGAAAAATCCTCTAGTACTTGACGATAAGGAGGCAGGATTGAGTATATGTAGTTTTCGTTTTCTTTTTTTCTTTTTTACGCGCGAAAACATCTAAACAATAAGAAATACATAGTCAGCCAGGGTGCGCATTACCTCGTGAAACCCAAGAGAGAAAACGGTTATCCGTAAAAGAGTTCTAAAACTAACGAGTGAAATCGATTTTTTACAAACTACTTAATAATATACTGCTGATCCTTTTTGCAAAAATAAAAAAAAAATAAAAAAAAACGAACCGTAAGCAAGGAAGCGTTTTTGAAATGCTACCGGGAACGCATTGAGTTTGTGCGGAACAACCCACATTACAGTTTTCCAACTCGATCGAAAGCTTGATGTAAAAAAAGCATTGATTTCCATGCTAAGCTTTTTTGAAAGCACACCTAGATGGAAATCTAGCGATCTGGCTGAAAATAAATGGCTTCACAGGGTTTGTAAATTTGGTTGATATATAGTTTCAATATGAACGCCGGCTGAGCGAAACCTTGGTGATATGAAGAGGCTGAAAACAAGTTATATACAATTATTATCATGATGAAGGATCATTGTACAATATTTTGCTTGATGTTGGATTAGCAGCCGTGTGAGTACACGGCAATATATTTGCTCATTTCAATTGCGCGATGTCTGTCTTGTCAGTACTTTTGCAATAATGCGGCTCTCAGTATTTATTATTGGTTGAAAATTAAGCTAAATACTAAACATGTTAAATACACTAAGGATTAATTCATAAAAAAATAACTCTTAGGAACTTGTTTAGTGGTGTTTTCGAACTTTCCATTCCTTCAGCCCATGAGAAAAAAAACATAGAAAGTCAAGCAACTTGACAAGTTTGAATAACGAACGAAAGACGGCGGGCCGACTGTTGCAATTTTAATCCCTCATCCAAAACCACTGCTCGACAGAACCCCGTAGTTATGTTGAAACTAATCCGCTCCGCCCTGCGTCGTATTTTCAACTCTCCTCTGGCTGTTTTATAAGTGATGAAACTCTGTACCTTGTGTTTTAGATACTACTTAAAACTCAATTGGTGGGAATTCTCGAACTTCCATTCCGCACTACCGACAGAAAACTAAGGAAAGTATTTTAACTTCCCTTGTGCCTCGCAGAGAGTGACTCACACAACGGGTCTCTGTAAAAAAAGTTATTTTAAAAAACTACAATTGAACTTTTGTTTTGTTCCACCTCGTGTTTGTCTTTTTAATTTTGTTCGGCTAGTCAGCTGCTGATTTTATCAGCGCAGACTTCACTGCTGGACTTCGCGTAAGTGTCAGCTATAAAGACGTTTGATAACACGTGGGTCATTAACTTTCATCTCCTCGCGACTGACCGTATCGATAATTAGCTCGATAGTATTTAAAGGATCTTTAATTCTTATGTCGGGAATTCCTAACGTACCCAAAACTGAATTCCATGTAATTCCCAACCAGGTTAAAACCTGGGTGGGTACCCATATCAGTTTCTGATCATTAGAACAAACCCTGCAGTACCCCGCAGTTCCTTTATTACAGCTTGTGCGGTAATGTAAGATTCTTGCTGGTTCTGTACTCGGGTCCCTCAACCGTCATCCTGATAAATGGCTATGCAAACACCTTGGTATCTCCTGCAGTGTTTTTCAAGGGTCTTAAGCGACTTCGTGAAAACATAAGGGGCTGTGGAAAGCCCAAAGGGAAGGACGGTAAACACATAAAACACCTCACCCTTGGAATCAGGTGCTGTAATTCAGGTATTGAATGTATTAACTAATAATTGGAATACCAGCGGAAAATTCATTTCGGTTTCCGTAAATAACTTTACTGAAGTTTTCATATCCCAGCCGACACCCCGTGTGTCCCTCTCTGTCCCTTATGTTCTCTTGTGTAAATGAGTCAAATAAATACACAGATAAATATATTTGATATATCAATAACAAAACTTAATGCTCGAATTTGATTGGTTCTCTGCAAGTGCTCATTTGTATAGGTAGTCAAATGGTTTCGAGTGCAATTTGAGATAAATGAGCACAAGTTAAATTTTCGATTCACTGAAAGAAATGCGCGACCCTGTAGGGCGAGTGCAATTTGGTGTCTTTGAAAAGTTTACGAGTGCTTATTTACAGAAAACTGCACTCACAATCATTTGATAACTTGCTAACAAAATTGATGCAAAAGTTTCGTTTCAACTTTATGCACTGTTTGGGATTAATTGACGCGCTCCCAGCCAATCAGCGCGATGAAATTTTGTATATATATATATATACATACATAATCGTGAGAAGTTGTAGAAAACACTGCTGAATAGTGCTCAATACACATTTGTGTAGAGCGGTATATAGAATTGGGTTACTAAATGAAAACATACATGATTCCCTGCAACTCTGAGTTTCGTGCTTACGCACTCATCAGGCAGATTGATGAGTGCGTCAATCTGCCTGATGAGTGCGTAAGCACGAAACTCAGAGTTGCAGGGAATCATGTGTGTTTTCATTTAGTAACCCAATTCTATATACATACATATATATTATGACGTGCTTAAACTATGTACGACGCAGACTGTCCTATTTGACCCACGTGATTACAAAGATGTCTTGATAAGACAGGTGAAATTGAACAGTTAGGTAGCCAATGAGAATAGGGCAGTTAAAAACTCGAGCCATGGAAGCCGGTGTAATAACTTCACTTAATTAACCAGCTAAAATCAAACCTGTTTTAAATAATTTTGTAACCCATTGAGATAAGGAAAAAAAATAACATCTTGCATTGCCAGCATTTGAAATAAATTTTGAACTATCGTCTCGCATTTTTCATTGATATAATCGCGTGAAAACAAGTCGAAGTCGCCTCACGTGGCAATCCGATTATGTGTAGTATATGATTAATTTAAATTCCTTGTCATGCGCGTGCGGGTTAAAAATATCACCTTGTAAAATATGGGCTAGGCGGCTTACGTTTGGCTACATCTTGCAGGAATACTGGACTAGTCCTATTCAGTAGCGGCACTTTCAAATCAAACAGCTAATTCTACTGTTGACTTAGGCATTGAACTTGTTAGGCGTTCCATGGCCATAACTCTGCATAGTCTTTGAATATTGTTGGATATAACAGTTGTGAAATGTCAGTTCTATAAATAATTTATGTATTTACTTAGGCACGGGAAAAGTTCGGTGTTTGAAACAAAACTTCTCCAAGCTAAGAAATTTATGGACGAACCAGTCGTTCCGAATTGATTCAGACTCAGAAGTGTTCCTATAATTTGCTCAATGCATTTGGTTCGGCTGATAAAATGTATGACGTCTACAGCGGGTCTTGGTGTGAAAGATGTTTGTGATTGATGAGGCCCATTGAACTGAATCAGTGTACAAGCACAATACGTTGGACTACATCGCTCAGTCTTTTTCAAAAATCCATTCTATTGGTGGCACTGGCGACTCTGGCATCCTTAAGTAACGACATTTCCCTGTTTTGTCTTGATAATACCAGGATCTGTCCTGATTGGTCAAGCTTAAACTTGGGCATGTTTCTGTATTGACAATGGGTTTCCCGTGACCACGCCTCCTGTCCATGTGCGATGTTGAGCCAGCAGGCCGCTTTCTCCTCGCAGCTTTTTTGACCATTAATGTTTCTGGACCAGCAGAGGGCTGTTGCTTTTGTAGAAAATCCTCAATTTTACATTCTAAGGATTTTTTTCGTGAGATCTGAGGTTGTAGAAGTGCAGTGTTATCAGAGTTAATCATAGAAGCACTTTTTTCTGTGACTTCATTTACTAACTGGTTAGTTACTCCTCTTTCATCCAACTGATATTCCTCAGCGGTCGACTGCCACGCTGTCTCCGAAGGACCTTGGATCGACTTAAAATCAATGCATCTTCGTTTACCTTCGTGATTCTTCCTTATCCAGTTCTTTGTTTCAAGAATTATGCTTTGTGTATCAAGCAGTCTTGGTGAAATGGTTTTGCGATACACCTTATCGATTTGGTTTCGTGCACCATCGCCTTCTTTCATTTGTGGTAGCGTTCTATTTGATTCTTCATGTTTGGTGAGGTATTCACTATCAACCGCTCTTAACACTTCAGATAGCTTTCTACCTACGGGGAGCTGGTCTTGTTGCAACCTTTTTGCATCTCCCTCTCCTTGAAAATCCAAAATCTGAACAGCTTCAGTGATTTTGGGAAGAACATAAGAAAACTCTTTTTTATCTTTCGTATCTTGCGTGACTGAGTCAGAAGGACGTTCCTTCCTATCTGATACTCTTCCTGAAGTAGCTTTTGCATCACCTTTGCCCTGACAACGAATGTTTAAAAACGCTCGTTCATCAGGACAAGACATTCGGCGGTGTGAAGACGCAGGCTTACCTTGAATCTGTAGTCGTTTCGGTAACTCTTCTCCAACGGTTTTTCTATCAAACCTCGGCGAGCGAGGATTTTTCCATCCAATTACAGTGTTTTTTCTCCTCAGCTGTTTAGTTACGTTTTTTGATTGCCGGCCGCTCGTTTCTTGTTCGTGATTTTTTTCGGTGTTAGACTGCTGTAGGATTGAGTTGTACACGGACCGTCCTGATCCATTCAAGAACATCTCTTCAGTCCACCCTGTGCTTTTCATATCATACACTGAGAAACCTTTTCGTTTCGGTTCAACATGCTTGCTATTCCTATCAGCTGCTTCCATTGGAAATTCTAGAGATTCCTGTGGCGAACCATGTCCAGTTGTTGTGTATGTTGAATCTGCATTCATTGCGCGAGGACTTCGGTTTCTATAAGGTGTTTGATCCATAGAAATCCACACAGTGATTTTTTGCCTGTAATGACCGACATTGGTTACATATACATTTGCGTGGAAGTTTTGTGTCTGACTTCAATATGACTCTGGTATTTCATTCGATATGACAAGAGTGCCGGGTGATGTAAAACTGCCAAAAATAACAACTAGTCACGCAACAAATGAAATATGTTTTTCATCGACCTGTTTAAAACTGCCAAATCTGATTTATTAATCTAAAGTGATTACGTCGTTTGTCTTTCACGGGTCAAGATTGGTCTCAAGTTAGCCTTTTTGAACTCATTCGGTGCCTCTTCGTCAAATGGACAGCATCAGAATTGAAGGCTTCCTTTTCTCGAGCACTGAATAAAATCGGCGTTTAGGCCATTAATTGCACCAATTACACACTTGCGCCGTTGTGTTTTTTATGTGGTGTAACAACAGGAACTTGTTGAAACTTGTTTTGTCATGTTAGCATCTTTGCTCATTATCCCTCCCCCCAGTAAGCTTTCTCGATATTCCATCACGAGTACAAGTCTTGTAAGTCGGATAGGGGGATTTGAGAAGGGACTCATTTGACGTACGTATTCGTTGAGCATTCCTAAGGCCTTCATATTGCCCTTTATTCTGATATTGTATCCACGAGCAGTTTGCAATTGAATCAATACAAATAAATTTGTAATTTCATTCGCCGCCGACATCGTAAGCAAATCAGTTTCAAATTGCGTGCCGTGATTAAATATATTGCACGACCGTAACCTGTCTTGCAATTTTGATAATAACGTTAACCCGAGGAATAATAGAAGGGGTAGAATGAGTCTCAAATCTCGCAATATTGCACGGACAAAAGTAAGAATACCGCGATATTGAACGGAAAGAAGTAAAAATACCACGATACTGCATCGAGATTTACCAAAATATCGAAACCCTCTGGTCTTGCAATATCGCACCACCGTACTTTCAAATCTGAATTACTGCAATACCGCATCAAACATAACGCAATACCACATTACCGCAAACTCTTACCTCCACCTCATATTAATCAAACTTAGATTCTTGGGTGGTTACCCAGTTGTAAATGGAATTCATTCTTCTTTACTTACTTCTACCTTCTTTATTTCAACATCAAATCTCCAAATGCTTGACTCGGCGCATGATTGATATGCATGTATTGGAGCAGATGGAACAGCGATAAGACAATGCAAACTGGCAGCATCTAGACTGCTTAGTTTTTACCCTGGCATAACACCAGTAAACACTGGATTTATCAACCCTATCCTATTCGAAACTGTATCGTCCATTTCACAAGAGTACCTAGCGGAGCCGCTCCTCCAAATACCCGCTCCGCAGACCGTACTGAGCTGGCTGGGAAATTTCCGTTTGAGTTAGAACCTTGCTAGCTTTTTTCTGAAATACCGATAAACTTGCTCGCATATTGAATTATAACATAAAAACTTGCTGGGAAAAGAATGGCATGCTTTATTTCTAGCTGACCTGCAGCCCTTTGCAGTGCTCTCTAGCTAGAGATCTCTAATCATGTAATTTAGGAGTCATGTCACACACCAATATGACAAATCCAGGCTACAGATAACAAAAACTCAAATTAGATGTTGGCAGAAAGCAACTTCTAAATAAATTTCTTGGCTGGCAGATCTGAAAAGTCAAAATAAGCCGCTGGCAAAACAACGCAATAAAAATCCTGGCTGGGAGTTTTTCCTTGGAATTGAAAGCTTGCTGGCAACAACTGAGTAAATAGACCTTTGCTTGCTGGCTAAAATAAGTGAATAACCGTTGCTTGCTGGCAGTGAGGAGCGGCTCTTTTTTCCCACGCTAGTTAATTATTAACCAAAAACGACTCCGCAGATTGCAAAACATCGTAACATGCAATAAAACACCTTTCTAGAAAAACATTCGTTGAGCACTCCTGATTTCAGACGATTATCGTCCAGTTCACAAATACTGAATGCAGTTTCACTGTGGTATAGTATTCCAGCCTTAGGCAATATTGAGCGTAGGAACGTTGTTTAGTAATGATGGGTTCGTGTTCCCATCTATAGGTATTTTTCCCTTCCAGCACGGAAGCATAAACAAGCTGCTTGCACAATGCAAGGCCACCGATGTTGACCTCGTGTCAGCAGTAAGTTCCGTTTTACTCACTAAGCCCTTCTCATCATTAGTTCCACTAGACTAACCGCCCCCCCCCCTTCCCCCACCCCACAGTCACACTCTATTATGTACTTTATACTGATCAAGAGTGTTCGGAATTTTTGAATTATTGGTCAGATTATTCCATAAACAGACATTACTGCTGAAATTTACGCGGCTTTGACTAATCAGTTTTTATTTGCTTAGACGAGTCAAGCGCCTTTGTAAGTCTTCCGAAATATCAATTCACACTTCATCAAATTGACTCTGACTTTATGTAACAATCCCATCAGTCTAACATGAGTTCGGTTCATGAATGGGTTGAGTTAGTCACTTCTGGTTCTCTTTCCTGCTCCGAGAGTTTTTGTTTCTAGCAATCCTAAATAATGATAATAACAATGATAATAATAATAACAATAATAATGATAATGATAATGGTAATGATAACAATAATGCAATGAGGCAGCTGCATATATCCGTTGGAAGGCGTGCCAGCATTGGTGTTATGAACACAAGCCCGAGACGGTTACCGAAAACGAAGAAGTCACAATTCTCTGGGATATGCAGATACACACGGAAAGAGAACTGTCAGCAAATAAGCCTGATATAGGGCCATGCCAACCGATGTTGCAAACTTATAGATATATCGGTCCATCCGACCGAAAAACCTCAGCGAAAATCATTGAAAAGCTTTCAAAATACAAAGATCTTGAAATTGAAACCACGAGAATGTATGAGAACAGAGACTGTGCCGGTTATTGTCGGTGCGCTGGGACTAATTAGAGAGGGAATGGACCAGAATTTAGGAAAGATCCCTGGAGCCAGCAACATTGACGAGCTGTAAACGATCATCCTCCTAGGAACGGCGCACATACTGAGAAGGTATCTGTCCATCAAATTAGAAACTCCCCTTGTACCTCAGGACCAAGGTTTGGCCACGATTCTAGGAGAACTAATAGCAATCAAAACGTTTATAATAATAATAATGACAATGACAATGACAATGACAATGGCAATGGCAATGGCAATGGCAATGGCAATGACAATGACAATGATAATGATAATGATAAATAAATAAATAAATAAATATACATTTATATAGCGCCATTTTCCACTAATTGTCCATGGCGCTTTACAATGCTTTAAAATTAAAATCCTAATTCTTTAAAAACCTAAAATCCTAAATCCTAAAAGTTAAAATCCTAAGAATTAAATACGCTATATAATACAATTATGCTACAAATAAAAAGTAAAAACTACAAATCAAATGCACGCTTAAAAAGATAAGTCTTAAGATTAGCCTTAAAAACTGCCTCTGATGATGAAATTCTGATCTGGAGGGGTAGTTTATTCCAGAGCTTTGGTGCCGCCACGGAAAAAGCCCTTTCACCATACGTTTTAAGATTTGCTCTAGGCTCATCAAGCAACCTGTTGTTTGAAGATCGTAGTGTCCGACCAGAAATGTTAAATCGCAGTAGGTCTCTAATGTAATCAGGGGCCAGTCCATTCAGAGCTTTGTAAGTTAACAACAATATTTTGAAAATAATCCTAAAATGAACTGGCAACCAATGTAAGCTCCTTAGTATTGATGTGATGTGTTCCTGCCTTCTAGTCAAGGTAACAAGGCGAGCTGCTGAGTTCTGTACCAGCTGAAGTCTATTAATCAGATACTTTGGGAGACCGTACAGTAGGGCGTTACAATAGTCCAAACGCGATGTTATGTAAGCGTGAACAATGGTCTCAGTAGTACTCTGGGATAGGTATCGCCTAATTTTAGCTATACTACGAATGCGGAAAAATGCGCTCTTGCAGATTATTTTAACGTGTTCTTTGAAATCCAAACATTGATCGAATGCAACTCCTAAATTCCTGGCCTGTTTACTAGACTTGATTACTTCATCACCAACTCGATAATGATAATGATAATAATAATGAAAAGCACGTCAGCAGAATTCCAGGCACAACCAACATCAACGAGCTCCAAATGATTACACTCGTGAAAACGGCCCACATCCTTTGGAAGGTTCTGTCAATTAAGTGAACTCTTTTGTACCTAAGGCCTATGGTTTGGACCCGGTTTTTCAGAGACTAAGTAAACAAGCCAAGGATATAATAATAATAATAATAATAATAATAATAATAATAATAACAATAACAATACCAAAAACAATAATAATAACAAAATATAAAAGCTGACTCGCAAGGTGGACAATGGCCTTCAAAATCTCAGTGAATGAAAATAGACCCAGTAAAACCGAAAAGAAGTTGAAAAATATGTCTACGACAGATCGCAATTGGCAATAATCAAATTTAAATTAGAATTTAACTGATCCAATTCAACCTGGAGCAAGCTGACAAATCGCCACTCCACGTTGACAACTTCTGTTTTTTTTTTTTTTTTCATCAGCTTCAGTTTTAAAACATATGGTCTTAGGTGAGCCTAAATAAGAGCTCCACAGTAATTTGGACAGTAGCCCTTCACAACTGAGCTGATTTATGATATACACTCTCATGGCAAAATGTTAGAAATACCTCTACATCGACGACGAAGAAGTGCAACCGGCAGTAGTGACTGAAGAGGATCGATCATACTACGATTATGAGGCAGTACAGACTTTAAATGACCAAACACTATGATGTGGAAATGAGTTAACCGCCAAAAATGCAGTGTTAAATAAGGAATCCACTGTAAACATTCCGGCTAGACTGTTTAATGTTTATAAAGCACTTCAGGTAGCCTAGATACAATCTCAACTGGCTGGATACATGCAGCTTCAAGTGTAACAATAAATGAAAATAACATGATCAATAATATAATGACTAAATAATTGGAGGAAATAAATAATGAATTTGACTTTGTAATTTTTTTGAAGCGAAGCTCATTCCAACATTTTCTCAGTGTTTGATAGGTCTTTGTTGTTTTGAGAAGTCCCCTTAGCAGTTGGGCATCTGAGAACAAATTTCTCCGAACATCTGATTCATGTGATCTCCATTTCTGCATGTGGACTATTATCACAATCCATCTAGTATCTTTCAAAAACCAAGATTTTGTACGATTACCAACAGTAATTTCAAGGATCAAATGTGATCTTCGTAAGGCAGATGAAGAAAACATCATGAGGCAAACATCCTACTTAATGAATTGATTTGAATGAGACCTAGTGTCTCACAAATATCACAGTTTAACATGTTGAAGTGCAATCCCGCATGGTAAGATTGTACACTGAAAACTGCATGGACTTAACTTTTGTTTGGTAATGTCTGCTCCGTTTACCATCATGAAACGTTAATTAAAGAAACAGTTAGGCTGGCTTTCATAACTTTTTTCTAATTATAACTTTTTTCGCAGCTTGAGAGCCCTGACTTATGTCGACGGAAAGACGTATCGCATACAGTCCTAATCATCGTTCGTTGGCTCGTTTACCTCTTCCTTGGCGAATACGGACGACACTGGGGGAAGAGGTGAAATCGGTGCCCTGAGGTAACGGCACTTCCCTGTTTTGTCATGATAATACCACTTCCTGTCCGTAAAAGGGTTCATTGAGGGACAGGTATCGGTATTGACTGGTACATGAGCAAACCTCCCTGATATTTTGGAAGACTGAGTCCCCACGATTTTCCTACGGCGTTTATCCGAACGTCCACCATTTGGAACGGGCACACTTCCTCCCGGCAGCGGTTTCGTTACAAATTCTTTGACTTTTATGGAGATGTCTTTTTGAATTGCATCTGTCTCGACGGGTTCATTCATGTTTGTTGGTTTTCTTTTAGGATTCTTGTTGTGATGCACCTTGAAGATATTTGGCCAACTACCCTTCGGTCGTGAACTCACAACCTTGGTACCTTTGGGAGATTGCGTCTTTACTAGTGAAGTTTTCTTTGATTGTCTTTTTGGCTCAACGTTAATTTCATTAGTAGCCTTGGAGTTTTCGGCAATTTCTCGATCTGACAAGTTTCTTTGTGGCTGTAGATCCTCTGTCATTTCCAACTCCTTGCGTCTGATGGAAGCTTCTTCCTCTTGCGAGGGTGCTTCAGTAAGAGGCCTAGCGCGTTCCTCGTGATCAGGTGGCTGACTATCGCTCCTTTCATGAGCCAACCATGGAGGGGTTGTTGTCGAAATACTGCCATGAGTATCTTGCTTAGCAGCGACCACTGCTTTATCTGAGTCCTTTTTAAAAGCTGCAGGGCTCATCGGTGAAGTCTTCTTCCAAATGCTGGGTAGCTTGATATATCTGCTGTTCATGCCCATTTCCGGTTTATCGGTTGCACTGTCACTTTCAACTTCCACCTTAACAGGAAAAGTACCCATTTTGGTTTCTGATGAAATGACGGGTATACTATTGGAGTTGTATGGAAAGGTGTTCGCTCTCTGTTTTGTTACGAAAGGAAAACTTTTGTGCTGACCGTTCAACCGACTGTGACCGTTACTGTTTGTTTTCAAATGTGCCTGGGTAGTCTTGTTTGATTGATAATATGGCCCCATCTTCTTTTTAAAGTTCTCTATATAAATGCGTTTTTTCACTGTTTCAAGGTCAAAGTTTGTTTCATTCTCCGAGAGCGATAGCTCTTTTTCCTCATGCCTGAACAAAGCCACTTCCTCGTCAAAGTGTCCATGTATCGGGGCTCGTCTGCTTCGTGGGTGCCTCACAAAGTCTCGATCAAGAACAATGTTGGCTCGTAACATATCCTCGCGGAAAAAGTCGATTAAATCGGTGTTCGAATTCCTCTTCCATTCGGAGATTTCAGAATAATCGGTGGATGTCACAGGCAAGCTGTGTCTATGACGAGAGGGTCGCTTTGATGCCATGTAGAACTGACTGCAGTAAGATGCTATTTTCAAGTAGCTTAATGGGCTGCAGCGAGCGATTAATTCAATCACAAAAGGCCTTTTAATATTCAGGTTCTGACCGGAAGAAGTACTTAATTCACTTGTACCCAACAGAGTTATAAGGCATGTATGCTAGAATGTCATTCGTCTGCGGTATAGCTCTGCCAATAAGGAGAGACAAATTGTAGAGCTGTAGGTTACAGCTATTTTTAATCAATTGTTTTGACTTGTAAACTAGGCCAATATATTCGTATTTACGGTCATCAATTTAGCTCAGCCACGCGTAGCAACTCTATCATTTTTTGGACTACAATGTTGCCTTGGTTTAGATTTGCTAATTGCTCATACGTAACGTGATAACAATCGCGTTTCGCGATCCTTGACCACCTATGGAAAAGGCGTCAAAAGCTGGGCGATAACTAGGTTCAAAAGTTTATTTCTTTAGTTGAATAAAATCGTAAGGTTGAATGATGCCACAAACTGAACAACATGTGGATTAACTGATAGAACCATTATGGATGGGATTTCGCGCTACTATCATTTTGCGCCAAACGTGTACTCGGTCGTGCAGTAGCCTTTTCTGTATTTTCTATCAAATAACCTCACAGAACAAATCGAGATCAAGGGAGGTAAACCGTCATTAGCATATAGACGGGACATGCAATAAGGGGCGGTATTATTATCACTCTCGGTGAATGGTGGCTGTAGAAATGTCAGGAACCTGGGCTCCTGAAAATGTGAAAAGATATATAAAGCCGCTACTGACTCACCGAGACTGATGAGAACAATTACTTTAGCTCACATCAGTGAGGCAGCCTCGGTCACATCCATGGGAAACAGCCGCTTATTCTAAAGCAAGAATTGATGCCGTTTATTTTTTTCTTCGGCCGAAACACACTTGCACAAAGTTTCCCATAAGACCTGATACTATTCACCTTGTAGGAGATAAATGGTGTTGAATATCCCCAGACAGTGAGCCAATCAGATCACTCAAACTGGCAAGGTTGCTGAGGTGGTATATACTAAATACATATTTCTCATTGACCAAGCGCGAGAGCCGCACTGCTAAAATCTCCGTCTTACAGGATAGCTGTAGGTCCTCAGTGACAGGGGCGATATTCTACCAGTACGGTCCCAAGGAAGCTTTATTAATAATAGATTTATTACATCACTGGAAACTGCATTTAGATTTTATGTTCTGAAAAATGATATCTTGAATAATTAGCAAATTCAAAATGTTTGTATTTCAAGATCATAACAGGATATTTCTGTGTTGGCTATCCATTCAGGGGTTTTGCAATATCTTTTACTGTCCGCCATCTCGATTTGAAAGACGATTTGAAAGATCTGACGCTGAACTGCGCGGGATCACTCGAGACAAAATCCCGTCCCGATATTGGCGAAAAAAGTTCGAGTTACCGAAGTTTGAATGACACTAATTGTATGACGGACATCCATGGGAAATCGATTTTGATTCGAGTTATATATAGTAGCGCGAGGTTCGAGTTATCGGGCAGTTGATTGTAGATCACGTGATATGCATACTACTATGACTGAAGTACAGTGGAACCCCGTTAATACGGACACCAAGGGGACATGCCAAAATGTCCGTATTAACCGGGGTCCTCAGAAATAAGTTACGGGCAAGTGTTTTATCGATACAAACACTAAGGCCAACACTTGTACGGCAACAAAACGTTTTAATTGTACTGTAAATTACAAATCATTAACTGTATCACTCTCGGACAAATAAATTTATGTTGTACAGACTGTTCTTGAAATCAGTTGAAAAAGTCCATGACGTTACTTTACACAAGGAATATAGCAGCGTACTTTAGCAGCATTAAAATGGTGTTTAGCTTCTTCTGCAACTGGAACTGTAACAAGTTTAACTTTTTAAGATAAATTTGGATTTTATCTTCTCTTCTTAAACTCCTTAACAGACTCATTCACTCATTCAAAGAAGTCTGTGACTTTTCATTGTACTGACGAATTTGGTGTTCGATTCAGCCAGATGGGCTGAATGTTAGACAACACCTTGGAAAGGTTATTCGCTGCTGCCGTAAGGTTTTCATTTGTTAGATATTCCGTCACGTCCTCCAGCATTGCCATGGCTTTCTTCATTGACTTGACTTTCGGTTCCTTCGGCTGGCCATAGGTAATAAAATTGTATTAACCCGCCGAAATCTGTCAATTTGACCAGGGTACAAAATCTCTAATTAGCACATAATAATGACAATGACAATAAACAGTGCACAGATGGAAACAGTGTCCGTAAAGCGAGAGTTTGTCGCTCGGGACACAGAAAAGTGTCCGTTGCCCGTATTAACGGGTGTCCGTAATAAGCGGCGTAATTTTAGAGACAATATATGAGCTTTTCGTCGGGGAAAACGAAACTGTCCGTAATATCGGGGTGTCCGTATTAAGCGGGTGTCCGTAGAGCGGGGTTCCACTGTATTATCAACCCAGCTCAGGCGACGCAAGAATAGCTAATCACCAGGAGCCCATTTCCGCTAATCACGGCTTGATGCTTTATAATGATATCATGATGCATACTGTTTTTGCCCTGACTCAAATAAAACTTGAATGAACTGCGAACTGGAAACTTCTTCCAACTCAGTTTACGCGAAAGTGAAAGATGTTATCCAACGGAATGACCCAGAAATTTATTTGCAAACAGATATCCGTTCTTCCTACGCCCCTCGGCTTGCTACAGTTTCAAAGCTCTGCTGCTCTACCACTGCCTCAGGAGACTCAAAGAAGCTAAAGACGAGCAAGAGAGGATGAGGTACCCCATGCTCTCTTGAGAAAAGTTATTACAAAGAATATTAATTTGACCGCCAGCATCCTGCATCAGGAAAAAAATGGATGATTAATTCATACATTAACTTATACATTCTGTTTTCAGGTAAAGTATAAATGGCTATTTCTTATAAGAATATCATTCGCCTTGGACCACAATGCCTCTAAGCTTGTTACTCATCATTGCAATTCACTGGTTCAATTGTTTCACACGATTTCAACCTTTTAGTCTTGTATAAACCTATTCACAAACATTGCAATGAAGGTTGCAAAGGAATTATATTTTGACAAACTGTATACTCAGTAATGAGGCCAAGCTTTATTGCAATCAGGTTATACGATCATACTAAAATCATTCTATTTATTTATTCCGCATTTATTTATCTATTCATCGAATCAATTTTACAAATGTTTTATTCTAAACTCAACTCATTAGCTACTTAAGCTAGGAGCCTAACACTCTCCAGATTCTCGAACATAAATTAAGAAATAGAAAACATTCGTGAAAGTTTGCGAGAACTCGAAAAAGCTGTGGAAACACTCGTCTATCGGCTCGTGTTCCCACAGCATTTCTCGTTCTCCAAAACTTCCACTCGTGTTTCTATTAAACAATAGAAACACGAAGAATATGTTTTCTATTTCTTGTAGAAAATAGCCCAATGCCCGTGACCACGACAACTTTTTTGTGTCTCTATCGAGTTATAGAAACACGATGTTTAACCAATCAGCGCGTGTATTTTCCTTGGGATATTTTCTAATAAAGTATAGTTAAGCAATAAACCGCAGTTTCTATGGGTTTATTGGCGTAATAAACCAAGCGGGATGTTGGGAGGACACGAGAAGAGCATGTAAATCACAAGCCGCAGTCGAGTGATTTACGACCCCGGCCTTCGAGTTATTTTATAATACGTATACACGGTCACAACCTAGAATAATTCTTAGTACTGATAAATTAGATGCGACTATCTCATCATTACCGTATACTTTTCTAGGTCAGTTATCACCATGCGATATTTTAATGCTATAGTCTGTTAGTTTCAGTTAGGCGGTACATCGAAATTAGTATTTTATGATGCAAAGGAGAGAGGAGATCTTGGATGGTGAGAAACAAGGAGAGCCTCATCTCTGTGGTATTATCTAGTATGGTACAGTTCGCCCAAGCAAAGTAAAACAAAACAGCGTTACGACTGGATTATCAAGGAAAAAAACAAGAACAAAAAAAGTATGGCTCCCAGATAAATACTATTAATATGTTATAGCTAGCATCAAGTAACACAGCAGAGACTGGCTTCTAAGTACCTAAATATCAACAGTTATAAAGGAAAAAACAAGGCCAATACTATGTAACGAAACATAATTCATTCAAATAATTTCATTGATTGAAACTGATCGACTGATGTTGTGTTTCGTTGTTTTGACTCCAAGTCTTTCGCTGCATGCACTACTGATCTGCTGTTATCTTTGTACTAGCTACCATCAGCTACCATCAACATTGTTTATTTGTTTTTCACCTCAAGATCTAGAAAAGGGTGACAAGGTAGGTATAGGTGATTCAGGCTCTCTTAAGTACCGACATCGTCCTGTTTTATCTTGATAAAGCCACTTTTTTGTGTCCATAAAGTGACTTATCTTGGGACAAGTATCAGGATTCACAGGAACCCCAGGAATGCTTCTACCTTGCTCGCGAAGGTTAGTTCTTTCCTGCTTATTTTGTTTCCTTTTCGTAGGCTTCAAAGTGATAGTGGATTTGTTTTTTACCTTAAGACTTGGGAAGCTCGCTTTTGGCTGTGGACCTGTTAGGAATTCTTGTACCTTCAATGAAATATCCTTTCTTCGAGAGTAGGCTGTTGCTGTTAACTCTTTATTTATGTGTCTTACTGAGTCGGCCGGTTTCCTACCTAAGTTCTTTAGGTCATCTTTTCGAGGGCCTGATTTATCGATCACCGGAAATCCTTGAAAAAGATGAGCCATTTTGACGTTAGTCAGTACATTTACACCTTGTTGCTTTCCTGAATCTTCCAAACTGCCCGTATGCGAAGTCGTATACTTGGAGCGGCCAGAAAAGTTAACATGCCCATCGCTAATTTCCAAATTCCTGTGGCCATTCACAACTGACCGAATATCGAACGCATCTTTAGAAGCCAAAGTAATTTTTTCCCTCTGTAGTGACAATGAAATGAGACTACCAGTAGACTCGCACGGATAGGTTTTAGATCTCTGTCTTTGAGCTGGCAAGTGAAAAACCGACGACAGTTCTCCTCGCCTATTCGACCAGCCATGTGTATCATTTGCCCTCCAGGTTCCTTGTTTCTGTTTTGGTTCTTGCTCAAGTATTTTGTCAGATTGATAATGCGGCCAGATTTTCTTTTTCAAACGGCTTTTATAAATGCGTGTCTTGATTTCGTCTATCTCGTAGTTTGTTGGAAGTTCCGAAGGTTCTTCGTCATCCTCTGACACCTCTTTATCGAACTTCATGTCGTCAGCGAAGTGCACATGCAATTGAGTGCTCCGCTTTTGTGAACGAGTAACGTAGCTTCTTGGTCCATTTGGTACAAGATTGTTCATTCCTTCGTCGTTAAAAAGCAGCATTTTCTTGGCAATCGCAAAGTCAGAGGATGTTACAGGCAAGCTATGTCTGTGGCGGGAAGGCATTTGTTTTGACGTCATTCACGCTAGCAGACTGATGAGTAACAAAACCTTTTCGAAGTTTTCGACTCTGAAGGCAACTAAACGTATTTAGAAATTGCCCTTGACAATTGCAGCGTGTTGAGTTGCTCAGAGTTGAGAAAATATCCGGACAGTCTAGAGGCTTTTATTCTCGACCATAAGTCACCCATTTGACTGAATTTGAAGTCGCTTAACTCTCAACCAAGTGAAACCGGGTTGTCATAAGATATTGCATCTTCTTCGAGTATTTTGAAGGACAAGACAAAAAGCAACGTGACCAAATATCTGTAATTAGTAATTTTCATGCAGAAAGGGATATTTGTGTCTCGTTGCCGCAGTTACCTCTCGACCCCCATGCGTATAAAAACCCTTAGGGTCTCACAGGTAAAACTTGCATAAGGCAAAACTATAACAGACTCCATTGGAGAGGAGCAGAAACGTGGAGGGATTGTACCAACAGCTTAATTCTACAAATAGAAAAAGCACGAAGGACAACTGAAAATGTTTTGGCATGCGCTATGAAAACCACAGTGACTTACGTACACAAGTTAAATTTTAATTACATCATCATGATATCATTTGCTAATTTTCTCTGATATCTCTAGTTAATAATCATGACGACGCTGGACAAAAATATTTGAGACATTTGTCTAAGTTTGAAACAATTGTTCAAAATGCGTCATTGCTAAATTGCCATCGCACCATCATGAGAGGCAATTAGTTAGATGAACAATGCAGCTTAACAGTTCAATGCGCATCCATCGAGTTCCCTTGGCGTTGTTTGTCTGAGAAGGCGTCTCATATTTAATTAATCTTGTTTTTTTTTCATATTTTACATTATCATACACAGGGAAAATGTTAAGCATTGGTTGTCTTACATCAAACTACAAAAATGCTGCTGCCTGGTGACGTATTGATAGGGAGATTAAACTGAAACACGACCACAACGTCGACCACGACGTCGACCACGACGATAGATATATAGATAGATGTTTATCGATACCTTTTGCTGCCAAATTCTGAATCACAAGTGTAGGCCAGAATAAGAACATGTAGAGGCATCATGAGAGGCAATTTGTTAGATGAACAATGCAGCTTAACAGTTCAATGCGCATCCATCGAGTTCCCTTGGCGTTGTTTGTCTGATAAGGCGTCTCATATTTAATTAATCTTGTTTTTTTTTTCATATTTTACATTATCATACACAGGGAAAATGTTAAGCATTGGTTGTCTTACATCAAACTAAAAAAATACTGCTGCCTGGTGACGTATTGATAGGGAGATTAAACTGAAACACGACCACAACGTCGACCACAACGTCGACCACGACGATAGATATATAGCGGATGTTGATCGATACCTTTTGCTGCCAAATTCTGAATCACAAGTGTAGGTCAGAAGAAGAACATGTAATAAATTATTGCGGCAAGACAACAGCATTCTTTACGGTTACAAAATTTGCGAAGCGATCGGTATTTGGAGGCAGAGTAAAAGTTGTACAATAAGACCGCTTAACGCGTCGTAGACTAGAGTGGTAAACATGATTATGATGAACGGGGGGGGAGGGGGGTGTTTGGACTGATGTTGCGAACAAAACTGCTACACGCATCCTCATGCCGTTGTTTCAAGGTTGCCCATGATCCTTGTTTCACAAAGCGCGCCTTCAGACTGTACAAAGCAACTAATAGCTTAGATAAATGAAACAATCAAATTGAAAGCGCATGCAAAATACAACCTGCTAGTCTCTTTGCCGTCTTCTACAAAATAACCACATGAAACGACCATTTTTCTTGTAAATAGTTTTCTAGAAGACATGAGCCTTACAACAGCGAATTGCTTAGAGGAATTCGGAATGGAGAAGAAGAGCGGACTGAAGACCGAGAAGCTGTCTTGGCACGAGGAATAGCGCACCACGCGTTGCTTATTCGGGAGGTACTGCCAGATAGGCATTTACACAAGTTGCTCGGATTTCTGCTAAACGTTTCCCACAAAATCTTCAAAAGTTGCCCAAAAGTTGCTCTTTTTCCTAAAAAGTTGCTCAAAAGTTGCTCGTTTCTCAAGTCCAAAAATCTAGCATTTGCTTCTAATTACATTTTAAAAATACACAAATAATGTTTAACCTCCGAAGATTACATACTCACAAAACTTTCATGCCTATGTTTGCTGTTCGTGCTTTTGCTACTTCGATTGGGTCGGTACTTGAGTCTTCACTAGCAGTCATCTGAGCTGGAATATGTTTCGCTTAAACTAAGACTATCCGCCATTTTTAACTAAAATAGGTATCACTGACCGTATATCGCTTATTCCTATATTCGGAAACACAGGAACCCAGAAACGATATGTGGTGATCTTCACAGAAAGAGCAAATCTATCAATCAAAGCTAGAGTCAGCTCAAGAGGGTCAAATTCAAACACTGAGATTTACGAAAATCATGGAAAAAAAGGTTTTTATATGGAAGAAGTTGCCGGAAAGTTGCTCAAATCCAAAAGTTGCCAAAAAGTTGCTCGAAAAGGCAAACGTTGCCAAAAAGTTGTTAAGCAACTTGTGTAAATGCCTACAGTGCCATACGTCAGGATATTGTTACTTGGCTATCCATCACTTTATTATATCTCTCAGTTAGTACGAGCGCTGTGATTGGTCAATTTAGCGGGCCGTACTTCACTGTACGGCCCGCTAAAGTTTGTTTTGGTCGCCAAAATGACTCCAGAGATATAATAAATATCTTATTAACCTCGTTTTCTCGGTCAGTACAGCAAAATACGGATCCTCGTTTTTTCCCGTCGATTTATGGCCCGCGCGCTTCGCGCTTGGGCCATAAATCGACGGGAAAAAACTCGGTCCGTATTTTACAGTACGGACCTCGAACTCGATTAATAAGAGGTATATATCTATTTGACAATGTTTTTCCCATTTCAAGGACTCCCGTCCAGGAAGTTACCTAACCTACCGCTCTTGGTGAGAATTATGGTGCACAGAACTAATGGAAAACACATTATGTGACTCAGTAAAACTTAAAAAATAATTTATTAAGCATAAGTAAGCTCCACTGGTTAACGGGGTAGCATGATAATTAGACGACAGTAGGTGAAGATTTGGAACTGTGAAAAACCCAGTGAAGGATAAAATTATAACACGGATTCAGTTAGCACTGATCTAATAGCATTGTTAGTTCAAAGACAAGGAGAAAGAGAAGGCGACTAAAATAACAGGTATGAGCAGGCAGGAAAGTTTCCCGCGCAAATTGAGGTTCAGGTGCTCTTCATTGCTTCTGTCTTTAAAAGATAAGTTAACGATAATTGGTCCATCACAAAGCAAAGGCTGATGAGAAGAGAGATGATTTGCACAAAATCCAGCGCAATGTTGAAGTTAGCTTAAAGGTAATAGGAATAGGATGGTAAGTTTAAGAGATTAAGAATGCAGTCGCTAAAATGACAGGGATTTCCCTTTAAGCAGATAGAAAGAGAGCGCAGATATAAGGTTGGCAATTAGATAAAAAATTTTAAAGGTGCTTAAGCGCTGCTGTAAACTTGATTAGTCGATTGTATATAGCCCCTCCTCGTCAGTTCTAGAAAATCAAACCGTGTTCATCGTAAGAGTGGCATTCCATGCGAACCACGCGACTACAATTGGCGATAAGGTATACCGGCTTTCAATATACATTTTAAAACGTGGTTTTTAATAACTGTAAAAAAACTAATTCAGAGTCACTTTTGTGTATGGTCCTTCCTTTACAAATTTTTGATTCCCAGTAAGACTTTTGAAAACAACTTTTTATTTTGTATTCAGTAGATATTGAGCTTGTTGTTGCTCAGGCTTTTACTGCATGAGCAAAACATTCAAGCGTTCTTTTTGGCATCACAGAAAGGTTGCGTTTTATTGCCTGACATGAAGCACATGTCTAGTGATTAAGGTATTGCAAGCCACGATGTATCGGTTCTAGTACCGAGATCACTTGAAACATTGTTTTTATGCTGTTTAGTTAACGGACACGATTTAAAATTGTTTCCTTTATAAAAGCTACTTACTGACGTTGTCGACTACAAATATGTTAAAGTTTATTGCGATGTAGTATAGCGTTATTTCTGTGCCAAAACATCGACGAAGAACGATTTACGAACTTTCGAGCAATCGAGCCAATTTCAACAAGAATTCGAGCATTCGAGCAATTGCAAAAATTTTGCGAGCACAAACAAGATAGATCAAGATAGCACTCGTCTAAAATTGGCGAGAAAATCGAGCAACGGCCAAATTTTGCGAGCACTTAAAAATTAAATGGGAAAACTCAGTACCTCTATTTGTTACTGAATGTGACGTAAAGCCCAAGGTCGAAGGCAATAAATAACATAAAAACGAGATGAAAGCTCATATCTGGCTTATCTTCAGCTTGGTGACGATATTCGTCAACAGACTCAGATGTATATTGATGAAAACAAGTGCTAATTTCCCCTGTGTTAAATTTGTTCAGTATTCCTTAGCAATTACAAATGACATTCGTATGAACGAGGTACATAAATACTTTTTCTCGGGTTAAACAAAATAAATAATACGAAACTTACATTATACCAATGTTATATCAATAAACAATCAGTGGGCAAATAAAACAAACCTCAATCAGACAAGTGATTCCGCACTGCCTACCACCTGTCTTCTAAAACGGTGAAAAGGCAATGGAATGACACACTGCCAGGGTAAGATGAAGTGGACAGAAAAAGAGTAGAGTAACAGCGAGTAAACTGAACACTTCTCCATTAGGAACAGAATAGTTTAATTTACTTTGTTTTACTCCAATCTACCATACTCTTGTCTAAGTTCACAGAACCTCTCCTCCCCAGACCACTCGCTCTCTCCCCCCTGCTAAAGAGTAGATGGAGCCTCTTGGGGGGGGGGGGGCGCTTTTCAGACCTTCACTCTCTCTCTTTCCCCTCTGCCAAAGAGTAGAGAGAACTTCTGGGAGGGCTCTCTCCCAGACCATTCTCCGGAGAATAGTTTGTTAGTACGGCTCTTGAAGAATGCGCTCATAGGAACATCGGAACATGATTGGTTACGCTTTAAGACAGTCACGTAATTATTATTTGGAATGCGTTTTTCTGGTGGTCTCGACCAATCAGAATTGAAAACAAAAGTGTTACTTGTACTTTCTGAAGGGCCAAATTTCTGATTTGGCAAATATGAGGAAGTTCCCGTATAGGTCTTTTGTTTGCCTTTGAGTAATTGTAATTTTATAGGGAAGGTACGAACTGTTAATCATTTGTTGGCATAGGAGAAGTGAATCAGATTATGTATTATTACAATGGCAAATTTGAAATTTCGTAGACTTTTATTTTTCTTTCCAGGCGTTTAACAAGTATCTTTCTACAGTTAAATGTTGCACATAAAGGCAAAGTATCTAACAATGATTATCAAAAAGTGCCCTTTTCTTCCAAAAGGGGCATTATCATATATATCGGCAAGACAGTGGATCCATACCCACTGCAAAGAGATGATGAATGATCAGTCAGTTTACGTGTCTATCAATACTTACCTTTTCTCGTTTATCCCAGAACAGTTCTTATTCAAGACAACCCTTGTCTTGTTCTAACTAGAAATGCGTAAGTATCGCAATAGATCAACCTCGACACCATAAAGTAATCACGCATTGTTCCCTCGTCAAAATGAATGATATCTAACTCTCAGTGATGCCGATCAAGTTTAAATTCAAATAAAGTTGAAGAGCAAATAATACAAGTAAGACCTCGGCAAAGACCCTCTCGCCAAATCTTTTTTATAGTATGCTAATTAATCAATTAATTAATTAATTGAGGTATTCAGAACATTAAATTTTCAATGTGGTAACATGCTGAGGCTTCTCTATACCTCGACGACAACTTTATATTCTTTCTTATCAATGAATTAGCTTCCACAAAAAGTTACGATTCGAGTCCTTAATTGTTCCCCTGAAATTTTCACCATAAAAAGAAAAGGACCAAGGGCCCGAAAGTCTAAAATCAACAAATCGCAAAAGGTACTATTTTATGAAGTAGGTTCTGGTGCGTGGCAACATCGGTATGCCATGGCTATGAGTCAAATCTTTCCTTCTTCCCCTCCCTCAACTTCCCCACCCGACCCCGCACTTGCAACTAAGGCTTGCCACACAATTCAGACTAGGAGGTATTAGGTAGGAGAGCCAGAAATAAAGGGAGGAGTCACACTGGTGTCATTTAGGATCATACCACAGTTTCCCGGACAACAAGATCTACATGTCCTCCCTCTGGAGCGACTATGGCTTTGTTTATCTTTGATGTTTCTTGGTCCTTTCGCTTACAGAACCAATACGAAATGAAGTAGAACACCGCTGACATACCTGTTTAGGAAAAATGAAATTATTTAGTGACAACATTCTTCCTATAGAGCGTATCACATGACGTCACGGCAGTCATGTTGGTGTCCCCAAACAAAGAAAAGGCGGCCATGTTGGTGTCCCAAAATGATCTTCCAGGAATTAAATTATATTCTTATGCAAACATCTTCTTTTGTCTTTATTAAAAACGTGGCCGCTGTGAATTAGGCTCTAAAGGTCCAAAAACCTATACAAAAACGCAGGAAGGCAACATCCTACAAAGCATTTTTGTGAAGTTTGATGGGTTGAAACGTTTTCACTTTTAACTAGTATAGTGCACCTGAAATCTTCCCGCAAGTTTCAATTTTAATTCTATAATCCAGTTAAGCAGTGCGTAGCATGCTTCTCTGGGTATTAACATCTAATACAGGTATAGTTACTTAAACTTAAAATTTAGAACAACCTAAGAGTAGTTAAAAAGTAAATATATGGCCACAAGGTGATGACTAACAAATCGGATCCTGTGAGTGGTAACCTCTCAGATAATATTTCCCGAGACCCTGCGAATTTTGAAGTGCAGACCCTCAAGTTTTACAGTGCGGTCAGTAAAGAGTTGAAACAAGTATTTCGACTTCTAAAGCACTAAGAACTGTGTTTAAGTCTAGTCTTATTATCTTAAATAGTTTTCTTATCACAAGAGTAATTTTAAGCCCACTTACATTGAATAGACAGACTAATATAAGTAAGACGATAGGACAAACGGTTGACGTCATAAAACTGACAGCTACCCCGCCTACCGCAGCTTTGTCCCCAAACATAGCACAGCGAGTCTACCAGCCAACCGAATAGAAGAGGGCCTGGCAGGAAACCGAGAGACCGCTGGAATATAAACTGGAAACCCAGAGCGTACGCGCGTTGGTTGTCTGCAACGGACCTGGAAAAATATTCGCAATTAGCGAGAATATTTCCCTGACGAAATGCTTAAACATTTCTCCTAGTAAATGACCATCTACATTTTTCTTATTTTTACTAAAAATAATCACATGTGTGAGCTAAAGTTAAATGAAGCTGAGCCTGTGATCCTTGTATGCAGGGCTCTAAGAAGACGAGTTCCACCCAGATTTCAAGTGACGGCCCATACCGTGCATGGGAAAAGGAGTTTGTAGTAAACAAATTATCTCGAATTCCTGTCTCAAATTCTTATTTCAAGTCCTACTTCTAGTAAAAGGGATTCTACTGCAAGAGAAAAATGTTAGAATCGAAAACGTTTTTCCAAGAGATCTTTATCCATTAATTATTTCTCCCTCAGCAAAGGTAATATTACATTTTTCCACTGAAGTATAAAACATTTCCATTCTTTTCATTGTTTCATGAAACGATAAGGTCAATGCGCTCATGGTCCTTGCGTATATTACCTTCAATTAAAAAACTGCTCAGATCAAGACAATCTGTCATTTCAAATCGTATCAAATTCGTCTCAATTCGCTGTCAATTGTCTAACCAGCTGTCGGAAAATAGAAATCCTAGCAAAGTCTTGCCAGGTTAGGTTGTCTACGTCAGAACAAAAAGTCAACCTTGATCACGAAGCGATCGTAGCTTTATGCAACTATCCCTAATTCTCTGTTTTCTATATCATATACTAGGCTAGCATTCTGGTGTTTAAGCGCGTACCCAACGGCACACACGTGACAAGCAAAGTCGTTTGTGAATCAGATTTCCAAAAAGCACTTTTTACTTTGTTCCTTAATTTAACTGAATAGCTCGACTCTCGGACGTAATTGTCTCTGAAACTTTATTTCTAATAATATCAACTTTTATTTAACAAGGATAACACAAAACAGTAAGACTGTGGCCCTCGAATCCAGATGGAATTGGAATTTACAAATCATCATAAATTATAGGTGTTGGTTTCTATGGAAGGAGGAAAACTGAAGAAGCGAACCCGCCCTCACAGAGGTGAAGGTGAGTGCTCTTACCGCTGCACCAACTTTGCTCCACCAAACTCTTTCACTCTGTAACTATTTCCTTTGCCATTGCAAACTTTGCCCCTTGTTAGTCTATTTTCCAAACGGTCTTACCTTAGGATGACAGTTTTATTTGGTACAGCGACCATAAAACTCGCAAGAAGAAGAACCACAAGCACGACCACAAAAGCCACGTAGTTGTTACAGCCTGAACCCCTGTCACAAAAACCTTGAACTGCACGTTGGTCAGTGACATTAAGTGATGATGGTAGGCACGCACAGTTGGAATACACCTACAGTAAACAAACCCAGTTTTCTAAAGTGAAGAGGCCAACGTGACTGCTCATAAGCTAGTGTTACAATGTCATTTAGCAAACTGTAGTAAATAAATTAAACGTAGCGGGCATTCATTCCAGGAGGAGCAGTAGTAGTACTGAGTAATAGTAGCAATAGTAAGTAGTAATAATTGCATATTGTCGTCATAAGGTCTTACCCCTTTTTTGGTTGATGATGTGCAACCAGCAAAACAAGGTGAGAAATAAGAAAGTTGATCCACACCACAGACTGGCCTGATTTGAGCCACAGAACAGCTGCAGTTTACGTTACAAGCTGCGTTCAGAGGAGTGTCAATTGGTGAACTGTGTAAAACAACGAATAACATTGGTGTAACTGTTATTTGTCAATAACGACAGGCAAATGTAGGGCAAATGAGCCTGCCATGATTAAAACCAAGTTATCCCAGAAACTATAGGCATTCTTACAAGAGTGAGGCCTCTATTAACCATTTAAGCCCCGAGCGGTCTCCCTGTGACGAGTAAAATCGTCTGGCGTTAGCCAGAGTAAAATCTATAAAGACACTATTGGGGCTTAAAGGGTTAACAACAGAATCTGCTAATCGTTTTTATAAATATATGATTTTAAGGCTGCATACATACATACATACTTATTTTTCTTGGACAATTCTGTCCAAGGGAGAAAGGCGCAATGAAGTCTTATCCCTTTGTGAAGCGCCAACCCAAAGGCCAGACCACAACACCGGGAACAAAGGCAGCACTTTCTCCTCAGTTATTTAAAGACCCTGAGTGTTGGTCAGGCCCGGGGTGTGAACACGTGACCTCCCGCGCGGTAGTCCGGTGCTCTATCAACTGAGCTTACCGGTCGGCGGTTTCCTGTGTACTGTGATATCACATGGCATGGCTGTGGTCATGAGAACTAGAAAAAGATAGAACGTTTGCAAAGAAGAGCTGGTCCCATTGTACTTAAAAACTCTCAGGAACTTACAAGTGGTGCCATCATTGGAAAACTTGGATGGAAACCGCTCTTTGAAAGACGCAGGATCGATATCACATTAAAGAATTAGTTAATAACTGATTTATTCAAGGCCTATTTTAACATTAGACGCTGTGATATCCACTCACATAATACTAATTTCTAAGCGTGCTTTTTATTATAAAGGTGCAGTTATTTTTAACTCATAATTTTTTTCCTCTGTTTTGAGAATATACCTCATCTACCTTATACTTCTTATTTTGATTTTAGTTTTTACAGGGCCCGCATTGATAGCAGTTGTATAACTAAAGTGGCTACCCTGTATAAATATTTAAATTATTATTATTATTATTATTATTATTATTATTATAATTATGATTATAATGAAAAAGAATTTTAAAATCTTGGCGGCAAGAGGCGCATCAATACTCTTGCGATCTGGACATGTTTGATCCATAGGTTTATTGATTGTTTGAGCGAGTTGGGCGAGATTCTTTAATTGTGATACATCAACTAGCTTAGCAATAAAAGAGCGAAAGCACTATGACCAAAGGCACTAAAGGAAGGAAATCTCAGAGGTAAATTCAGCTAAAAGATACCTTCCCCAGTATGGCTTGACGATTCCCACCATCTGGACGTCTTCACAACCAGGAATATTCCATATAAACGCACTAGAAATGTTGAGAATTTTAAGGATCAAACAGCACTTGGCGGCCATCACGAGAGATTCTTTCAGATTGAAACGACGCACGAGGAAACCTCCAAGAATTACACCCGCTGAAAAGTTGAAAAAATACCTTAAAAGTGAATAAACGAAAACTTCACTCCAAGGAAAAATTCGTTATTTTCAAACCTATTTTACAACTTTAAAAAAAATTTCGGCGGTCACTGCCTCTCTTTGTACCTCATCAAGGTTTTATATTTCCCCAGCTGGTTGCATTTTGTAGGTGATAGACGAACCTTCTATTAATATGAGCAGCAATGAAACATCATTAAAAAATAAGTTCTTTTGGTGCTTCAGTGTATCATCCATCAAATTATAAAACTGCTATCGTTCCGGTAACTTTGCCGAAGGAGAACCTTGAAGGCTCTAAAACTTACGTTTAGCTTTTTCTACCTGCAATCCGCTGCATCCTTGCCATCTTCAGCGAAAAAGGAAGAACTAATTGTTCTAACAAATGTAACTTTATGACTTAAATCAGAATTTAATAACCCCAAGAAGTCTTGACACGTAACAGAATGCCAACCTATCTATTTTTTAAATGGCAATTCTAAATATTTTAAGTGAAGGGACAGGTGGTTTTGCTTTCCGATCGTTGATCTTGGATCTCATGAGAAATCCTTTTCTCTTCGTGGAGAAGGAATCAGAAATGCCATGGTCACTTATTCGTCCTACGTGATGGACAATTTTTTGGTAGCACCTTTACTTTTAATGTAGATAATACCGTAAATTGATTGGCTAGGGGCCGGAGAAATGAAAGAGATCGAGAATTCCTATTAAGGACTTCTGCTTTAGTTGACACGAGTGTGCATGAATTTTTTAAAATGGTTTCCCTAGTCATTCTGTGTGGCCTGTGCGTTAGGGGGTCGTTAGGCGTCTTATTAAGGTTATGCAGATAAACTTACTGCCACATCCAGGCACAAGCCCAACTCCCAACACCATGCCTGCCATTAGAGGGCTGATTCCAAACTTGAGTGAGAGAATCTTGGCAATGAAAGGAGCTATACCTCCACTTATGATTGTACTTGCTGTTAGCGCCAAGGAATTGAAGACAAAAATAGGATTTCTAAGTAGCTGGATCGTAGCTGGGATAATTCCCTTTAGACTTGGCTTGATATTTTCGTCTTTAGCTGGTAACTGTCCTTCCTTCATAGCTTTTTCCCTCATTTCTCTAGCGCCTGGTAACTGCCTTGGGAATCCCAGCAAAAACATAAACAATGCGATAAGTGTGAATCCACCAATGACGTAGCCTAGCCACCAGGCTCCTATCCAACGTGGGTCCCGCTGGGAAAGTTTTAAACCTTTTGGCTTGGGAAAGAGAACGTCATCATTTTGTCAGAGTTGAACTCGGCATTTAATTAGCAATTAGTTTAAGTTTTTTTTTTTTTTTTGGGGGGGGGGGGGGGCAGGGAGGGGGGTTAGAACCTTGAACAGAACTCAGACCGCGAGCAGTCTGTCTTTTTATCTCAGATCCTCCGCGCGGACGGTAGGGAAATAATAGCTTCGCCGCTCGTAGGTGATAGTTTATGCATCGCGCTCCGCGCACACAAGAATCAGGAAAAAAAGGAGACTGCTAGCGTTCTAAGCATAACCAGGACATAATTTAATTCAGTTGCAACGGAATAAAAAGAATAAGTAAAACCAGGCCGGGGTCCATTATGAAACACAATACACACACACACACACACACACACACACACACACACACATACACACACCATGAGTGCAGTACAAAGCAAAGAAAATACGGCATTACTTCCATCATCAGCTACATCAATTATAACGCATTTTTAATCAATTCATTATTGGCTCGCTTTTACTTACTCAATACATAAGTCTTACTTCTCAAGAAGCACAGGAAAATATACCAGATTCCCATTAATTATGGGATTTTTAAAGTAGAGTCCAAGCTCTCTAATACGGACACCTAAGGTACAGAGCAAACTGTCCGTATTACAGAGGGGTCCGTTTTATAGAGGTCAGCTCGACGACTTCACTTTGAAGACTCCACTGTCAGTTTAAAAGTGTCTAGTACAACTATGCATATTTATTGATACATAATAATGAGACAGTGTCTTCCAAAAGAAGGAAACGAACTACGACTCAATGCTGTACCTTAAGAAGTAACACTGTACCATATTTCAGTTTTTTATAACGTCTTTTAGTAGTTTACAAATGCAGTGAACAGTGATTACAGTAAACGGGTAAAAACTGCTTGAACGTCTGGAAGAATGTTTAAAGCTAATAGAGAATCCAGCTGTCCTTAAAGAACCTAATCCCTCAATGGACAATAACGAGAAAAAGAAAAGCAGAAAGAGAAAGACAACAGAGAAATCCAGTGAGAAGTCTAAGGTCGTGTTCTATTGGGATCAACCAATTTTGGTCGGCTGGGTTTTTTCGTGTTCCATTGGGAAAGAACCGTTTTCGGTTGGTTAGTTGATCAACTTTTTCAACCAGCTCAGGACTCAGTTGAAATGGTTGAAAACTATGGGTAGTTTCCGCTGGCAAGCTACCCACGCATCATTTTTGCGGTTTGTGTCGGCTCGCATGTTACTTGCGAGTTGTCAACAAACAACATGGCGGTCATTCAAACCATTGACAGAGATTCTGTCAGCCACTGAAACATTTCTTCTCATCCTAAAATTTTTTAAATACTTCGTCCGACAAATTAGTCACGACATTCTCAAAATAACCCGTAATGCGATTCAGAGACTGGTGTCCTCTCAGTTTCCAAAAACAAAGATGCTGGGGCTTCTACTTCATCGCCTGTTTTGTTGTTTAGAAAAACGTTGCCTTCCAACAGTTCTTGAAGTCAATCGTGCCAGTAACAATCCGCGCTTCCATCATGTTGACAACCTGACGTCAAGAAGTTCAAGAAGTCTGGTAACAAGTACCCCTCAGTCCAAACCGCGTTTCAACCAAAAATTGTTGATGAAGCGTTCTATACACCTTATTCCAAAATGGCCGCCATTTAAATAATCTTTTGTTTTTGTATAAACTATCCCTTGATGCCTCGTTCCTAAGCTAAAATTCAAAAGAATATTTTACCTTGAACGAGGCATCAAGGTCTAATTTTAATAAAAACAAAAGAATATATAAAAGGCGGCCATTTTGTAATAAGGTATATTGGGAACCTCAACCAGGGTTGTCACGAAGAGTTTCAAGTTGCTGGGAATTTGCTGTTAGTTGCTGGGGAAACAACAAGCAGTCATGGAGTACGCTTATCTCCTTAATGTATTAAATAGATTTAGGCAAGCCTAAAAGCGGAGCTCCTCACACAGACCCTCACACATTGAAAATGCTGTCACTAAAGTTATTAAATACACCTGGTGTACGCAACTACTTAAAGAAGATTCGATAGCTGAAATAAATCGTCAAAAAAAAAAAACATCTAGCTCGCGACTCAACGGAAGAACCATTACCTGGTCAGCAAATTTTTAATAGTTTTAAAGCAACATCCAAAAGCAGCTAGGCAGCTCTTTAACAAATGAAAAATAGACACTCAGCTTTATGCTTATGTTCCTCCAAAAATGCTTGAAAACTTGTAGGAAGAACTCAGCTTTATGTTTATGTCCCTCCAAAAACGCTTGAAAACTTGTAGGAAGAAAATTTTTCCTCCAAAACCGCTATGAATAACCCGTTTCTTCAGCAAAACATTGTAGACTGCTGTAGACTGCTGGCTGTAGGTTGTGTAGCCGCGGCAAGCCGCGAAAAGCGCGCGAAAAACAAAGCCTCGTTTCGGTTTCTTTCTCGGATGACTATGGCCGCCATGTTGGGGCAACATCGTCGTCGTCGTCGTCGTCGTCGTCGTCGTCGCTAGGCGCACGCGCCCGCGAGCCATGCCGCTAGCCACGATGACCATGAAAACTCAAACGCATGGTTTTCTCAATTTCTATCCTCGCACGGTAGTTATGGGGCTCCGCTCTGCGGCTCTTCGAGCCGCTGTGGAGCTCCGCTATAATTTATCATTTATTATTTTGTATAATCTATCTATCTATCTATCTATCTATCTATCTCTATATATATATATTAATTGCATTTCTGATTGATCTTCACCTTCTCTTGTTAATGTTTGATACTTCAGTTTGTATCAGGTCACTATTCCCCACTTTTATAAATTTATAAGAAAAAATACTTTCAGTGTGGTGATGAATAGAAACAAAAGGCTACGGCCAAAAATCAAAAGGAAGAAAAGAAAAAAACAAAGAAACAATCGTAACCTCACCAGTTTCCAGTCGACGTACTTTCCAAGAGCTGCGCCGCCACCTATAAAACCAAACCCTGGTCCTATTATGGACGCAGCAAAGAAAACTCCCAGGTAGAGAGGACACGACTTAGGATGAACGTTCTCGTCAAGATAAGCGGGTGCAAGGGAATACAGTGGAGTAGTTCCGGCTCCCATAAACATTTGCGCGATAGAAAAGATCATGAGATAATACAAGTTTCCTCCATATCCCGAGATGCATTGGGAGCTGCTTCCCTTTATGGTTGAGTTGGAAAAACACAGTGGAGTTCTTGAAACAAGGTGAATATCTTGGTCGGGATCGTAAGAACCAATGAGGTAGTGGGGAAGAGCGTGCAGAAGGCAACTCAGTCCTGAATATGATAGGCACAATTTTACGTTAAAGGGTTTGCAATCAAAATATCAATCACAACAGATGTAAATCACAACAGATGTACACGGTAATCGAAATGACTCAATCAATACTCAAAGCCAATGCATGTTCTTGGCACAAAGCGCGGGAAAATGCATAAAAGGTTGTTACCATCGATCTAGTTTTACTCTTGGTTGATCTCTGGACTTCATTTTTTGTAGTTTAGCTGCAAATAACCTTTCGTAACGATTTACTTTTGACAGTGATTCCAGATAACGTGTCGTATAACATGGCTGTCTTTTAGTTTGATAATAAAATTAGAGGTCACGTGACCTCGGTGGAGCCTGAAAGATCGAAAGATGGAAAATCTTTAAGAAGTAAAAAGACGCGTAAAAAAATTGGGCTAAATTCATTCAACTCAGAATCACATTTCTATCATTTTTATATAAGTCTGTGTGTAAAACGATAGGGTTAAACCTACTGGTTTTCTATCTATGGCTTTCCTTGCTGAAGAGCATCGTACCGTTGCGATAGTGGTTCCGTTTCCTTCACTCCAAACTGTAGTAGAACTGCAGTCTTATCGGCTCCATACGTTGCGGTTGTTTTAAAAAGTACAAACAGAGCGAGTATTTTGCGTTAATGTCACAGGAAAAGTCAGGAAAACTGAATCAGAGTGCTTCCGATGGGAGTAAAAACGACGAATTTCTGATTACTAGTTCGGACGCTCTACCACTGAGCTATAAAAGTCTCGCGGGAGAAAGGCCATTCAACTAGGTTCACGCGACAAACATCCTGCACACTGCTGGGATGAAGTCTGCAAACCAATAATTGAAAGGTCATAGGTTTGACTCCTTTTGGGAGAAATCGGGCCTGTGACATTGCGGAAAAATACACCTCTCAAAAATTTTCCATGCTCAAAATTCAACATCTTCATAGCTTAATTATTTATAAACAGAAAGTTCACCTATTTTTAGCAGTTTCCTACGTTTCACCCTAAATATTGACCAAATATGGCGCTCGACGTCTCAAAAGGACAAATCAAAAACACATAAAATGAGGGAAACTGCATGAGCCAGGTAATGTTTGGATGAAAAAATGCAGTTTTACCTCGGACGTTGGACGCCTTAAGCTGTCTGTGTTAGCCCTCGTTGATAAAAAAAAGAGTTAAACACGATCAGACCAACTCGACTTGTCCAAATTTATTTTTTTTTCTACCGTCCCCCGACTTCGTGGTCGACCAGTCCTTTTCTATTCCACGTGACTGACTATGTGGGGGTGAGGTAGCCCCTACAGCTGCAGTATCTATCGAAAGGTTTGAAACGGTTAAACACAGCTCTCTTACCTGTCATCAATGATCCAAAGCCTAGCCATCTTGGTATATTCCCATGTCCACCATAGAAACTCACAAGGCTCGTCAGAATTATGGCAGAAATGTCATTGGAAGCGGCAATGAAACCAATTTCTTTACTTGAGAACTGGAATCTTTTTTCTATGGCAGGGAGTACAATGTTTGCGTAGCCTCCAACTGTAGCTCCTAAAATAGACAATACAAGATGGTGATCAGGAAACTTATTAAAATCTTAGTATCATGGATGTCGGGTTGGTCTTATCTGTTTGGATGTGCCGTTAAACCACATTATTATATGGCCACAATAGTTCGCGTGCTCGGATTGGCTGCTGAGCGGGCAAGAGTTTTTTGTAATTATCAGGCATTATGAAAATTGTTCAAAAAATGATTTTTTTTTAATTAGACAAAAGTTGTTTCATTTTCAAAGAAACTGTTTCTTCTGTCACTTCTTTCGATCGCATGGTCTCGTGTGCTTCGGTTCAATGAACATGACCTTGAATGACCTCTTCGGCCCGCAAGAGGATATTGAAGAACCCTTCCGTTTTGTTTTTCTGTATGGGGCGCCGTTTGTAAATTTATTATTTGACATATTTTGGGACGATTTTCTCATGATTTACCTCTTTTATTTATGATAATTAACATCAGCGGTTTAATTATCATAAATAACCATTTTTACTCAAATTGGTTATTTCATATAACCAATTTTGTTTCCATTGGTTATTTGATAAAACCAATACTGTGTTTTTGGTTATTTGATAAAACCATTTTTGTGTTTTTGGTTATTTGATAAAACCAATGTTGAGTTTTTGGTTATTTGATATAACCAAACGGGCCACATTTGGTTATTTGATAAAACCATTTTAAATAACAATGCGCCTTTCATAAAAATTGGTTATCTGAAATAACCAAAGTGTCGGTAAGTTTGACACTATCCAGCTTTATCGCTAGCATTCGTGACTTTGTTGACCCGCATGCCGTTGACGCAATTTTGAAACAATGGGTTATTTAAGATCTTGGCGGGAACTTAAGGTTTACGACATCCATTCTACAATAGCTCTCCGCGGCATCGTTTCTTCTGTTATTGGCTTCAAGCACAGTCATAAGACAAGAAAAACGAGTTCAGGCCAACAAAAAACAAAAGAACATAAAAGTTTACAAAGGCGAAAGATTTGCACAAAAGTCTATACTAGACATTAAGACTCATTTTAAAGCTACTGAAACATTTCAGTACACGCATTTCTCGAGTTGCCACCCACCAGGGGTCAAAAAGGGCTTCATCAAGGGCGAAGCATTCAGACTTCTCCGAACTAACTCCTCTTGAAACAGCATTCAAAACTGCTATTTCACGATTTAAAACAAACCTCATCGAAAGAGGGTATCCTGAAACTCTTGTTTAACAACTCTCGCAGAAATTACATTCGAGGAGAGAAAAGCTGCCCTACAACAGAAACGTAAACAAGACACGCGAATCTTGCCTTTTGTCACACAATATCGCCCATCAGTGCCTAACTTAAAGCAAATACTCATGCGGAACTGGCATTTAATTCAAGAACAACCATTGCTTAGAAGAATATTCAAAGATCCCCCTATTGTCTCGTACAAAAGGGGCAGATCCCTAAAGGATATACTCGTCAGAGCAAAGCTATTATCGGCTATTACACGTGGATGGGAGTTGTGCAGGCCTGTTACCCCATTCTTATCGATGTTAAGTTCCCGCCAAGATCTTAAATAACCCATTGTTTCAAAATTGCGTCAACGGCATGCGGGTCAACAAAGTCACGAATGCTAGCGATAAAGCTGGATAGTGTCAAACTTACCGACACTTTGGTTATTTCATATAACCAATTTTTATGAAAGGCGCATTGTTATTTAAAATGGTTTTATCAAATAACCAAATGTGGCCCGTTTGGTTATATCAAATAACCAAAAACTCAACATTGGTTTTATCAAATAACCAAAAACACAAAAATGGTTTTATCAAATAACCAAAAATACAGTATTGGTTTTATCAAATAACCAATGGAAACAAAATTGGTTATATGAAATAACCAATTTGAGTAAAAATGGTTATTTATGATAATTAAACCGCTGATGTTAATTATCATAAATAAAAGAGGCAAATCATGAGAAAATCGTCCCAAAATATGTCAAATAATAAATTTACAAACGGCGCCCCATACCGTTTTGTTTTTCTGGAGCTGTAAGGACCATTTAATAAATAACTTATTAACCTCGTCCGTTCGATCATTACAAGGAAGCCTCGGTCCGAGATTTCCCTTTAATGACCTCACTCTCGGTTAATAAAGTACGCAGTATGTAAAAATTCGCTACAATCTTTGATAATAAACGTGAAACCAAGACATTCTGGTTGGATTTCCAATTAACGACAAAAAATGCCTTGTTTTCTGTAATCAAAAACCCAAAGTATGCAATTTCCTGAGGTCACGGGTTTATACATGTAGTACTAACAGATGACTAGTGTAGGAATGTATTTCCAGTTGATCGCTACAACAAGTTCCAAATTAGATACTTGACCTATCCAAGAGCCGAACTCCAAAACCCATCACCTTGCACTTCAACGTCTCCACCCCAGTTCTCAATGTTGCTAGCAATCCGAAACAACGATGAAACCTTAGCAATACAACGTTGAAATGAGAGAGGGAGGAGTGGGGGGAGGTTATCAATGATAAAGGTGGGGAATAGCAACATTAAAAGTTAGGAAGGTGGTTTCTTTACCTAGCTGTAGTTCAGATTTGTTTTAAATGTTATAGATTCGTTTGTGCTTTGTTTTCGCGAAGTTTGTGACTTTGGTTGCTTTTGTTAGCTACTTTTAAAAAGCAGAAACTCATTGGTCTGTAGCTTAGATTTAAGAAAAATGTTAAAGGAAGGGCGGGGGCGATTAGTGAAAAAAAACAACACATTGAATGTAATGTTTTTACAGCGTTGAACAACTAGTTTATCTCGAAAACGGTTATAAAACGTAAAGGAAAAATACAACACATATATAAATGCTAATTTGAATGGAAAAAACAATTGTTGGATAACAAAAGGAAAAACGCCTTAACCAATGATAAACTGAATTAACAATTCCTGTGAAATACATACAATTCAAATAATAACCGTCAAATACTTTCGGAATAACAACACTCCCACTTTTGACGTTGCTTATTTGACAGTTTTCATGCCTAGCTCAGTAACAAGTTTCTGAAAACGATGCTTAGGCAAAGGTTTCGTCAAGATGTCAGCAATCATCTCGTCAGTAGCAATGTATTTCAAAGCGATCGCTCCGTCCTGTACTCCTTCGCGAACGAAGTGGTAACGTATATCGATGTGCTTGGTTCTGGCATGGCCCACGGGATTCGTAGCCATTGAAATAGCCCCTTGGTTGTCTTCATATATCTCAGTTGGCTCCTCTGGAGGTTCTCCTACGTCTGCCAACAACCTTCGAAGCCAAATTGCTTCCTGAGTGGCCGTACTTAGGGCTACATACTCTGCTTCTGCTGTCGACAACGCAACGGTAGCCTGTTTTTTTGCTTAACCAACTCACTGCTCCACACGCAAATGAGAACACGTTTCCTGAAGTGGAATGACGGTTATCTAAATCTCCCGCCCAATCTGCATCTGAGTAACCGATCAAATTTCCATTAGCACACTTCTTGTAACTCAAACCAAGATATGCAGTTGCTTTCAGATATCTGAGGATCCGCTTTGCTGCGGTTAAATGATTTTGTGTAGGATTGGCACAGAACTTTGAGACAACTCCCACTGCTTGGGAGATGTCCGGACGAGTTGCGATTGCAGCATAAAGTAGGCTTCCAACCATCGACTGGTACGAGGTCGCATCAACCGGTCTGCTAAAACCATCTTCCTTTTGCAGCTTGACGTTCAAATTAGCAGGTGTAGACACCGGTTTCGCTTCTGTTTGCCCATACTTCTCGAGCATCTTTTCGATGTACTGCCCTTGATGAACGTGAACTTGCTTGTTTTTCACATCTTGAACAATACAGACTCCGACATAGTAATGCAGCTCCCCCATGTCCTTCATCTTAAACTGCAACTTTAGGCTGTCCTTGACACTCTTCATCTCCGTCATGTTTCTAGCTAGTATCATCAGATCATCAACGTGAACTCCAATGATAGTCAATGCATCCTTTCTGATGAACACACAGGGATCTGCCGAGGCTTGAATGAAGCCAATCTTCTCAATACATTCCCGAAAAGCTTTGTTCCAACAGCGGGAAGACTGCTTTAACCCATACAGCGACTTCTCTAGCTTGCATACCAAATGCTCCTCCCCAGGCTTCACGTAGCCTTCCGGTTGCTGCATGTAAATTTCTTCATCGAGTTTACCATTGAGAAAAGCGGTTTCTACGTCCATCTGGTGAATCAGCAAATCATTCTGAACTGCAAACGCTAACAAGAAACGTATTGAAGAGAAACGAACTACGGGCGAAAAAGTTTCATCGTAGTCAATTGCATATTTCTGGGCGTAACCCTTGGCCACTAGGCGTGCTTTGAATCGTTCCACTGTACCATCCCCAGCGTGTTTCAGTTTAAACACCCATTTGCACCCAACAGCTTTCCGACCTGGGGGTAATTCAACCAACTCCCACGTCTTGTTTTCAATCAGCGAATTGTATTCTGAATCCGTAGCGACTTTCCATTCTGCAGCGTGATCACTTAATCTTGCTTCTTGCATAGTTGTGGGTTCGTCAATCTCAGAGAGATGATAGGCGACATGATGTACGTGGTGAGTTGCCGTATCTGCGTATTCGTCATAGCCATATCTGACTGGTGCTTTTCGTGTTCTTACAGACTGTCGAGGTTCTTCCGGCGTGTCTTCTTCTAATTTCTTCATTTCTCCTTGTTCTCCTTCTTCATCTTTTCTAGGAGGTACCTCATTTCGCTTCGCTTCCTCGCACCTTGGCTCTGGCTCTGTTGTCATGGCTTGCTTCTGGCCGAAATCGTTTTCATTGAACTCCACATCTCTCCGGATATACATCTTTCGGTTTGTCTCATCAAAAAGGCGATATCCCTTTGACGCTAAGCTGTAGCCCACGAAACGCATCTTCTTCGACTTCTTGTCAAGCTTCCGTCGTTCACTGTCAGGTACGTAGGCATAGGCCATACACCCAAATACACGTAAGTGGCTCACATCTGGTTTCCTTCCATACCACCTCTCATAAGGAGTTTCATTCTCTTTAAGCGCCGTCGTAGGAAGGCGGTTTCTCACATAAGCAGCTGTAGAGATGGCTTCAGCCCAAAAGATGTTCGATAATGCCGCATGCGCAATCATCGAACGTGCTGACTCGACCAAAGTCCGATTCATTCTTTCTGCTACACCATTCTGTTGGGGTGAGTGTGGTACTGTCAGCTCATGTCTAATTCCTTTCTCCTTCAGATAGTTCTGTAATTCAGTGGACAAATACTCGCCGCCATTGTCCGTTCGCAAAGTTCCTATTGCCTTACAGACATCATTGGTAACTGAGGCTTCAAATTCTATAAACTTATCAAACACTTCTGACTTGTGTTTCATGAAGTATACAGCAAAGCACCGAGTATAGTCATCAATAAACGTGACAAAATACTTTGCTCCTCCAATCGAGGACGTGTGCATTGGACCACAGACGTCACTGTGCACAAGTTGTAGTCTCCGCGTCGACCGGATCTCTCCCACTGCGGGAAACGGTTTTCTACACATCTTCCCTGCCAAACATCCTTCACAGAAGGACAGTTCAGTCATTTTCTTGATGTCAATCCCTTGTACAGATTCACTCTCCACACCTTTCTTGAGGCGTGACTCGTGTACATGTCCAAGACGTTGATGCCATAAGTCGCTACCTTGAGATGACGCAACTGAGGCGTACCCAGTGTCCGCAGTAGGAACAACTTGACAGTCTAGTTGATAGAGTTTATCAGCCAGTGACCCCATTCCACGAAGCTTTCCATTTTCATCCCAGACACAACATTTTTGCGGACCAAACTCTACGGCGTTACCCTTAGCAACTGCAGCTCTTACGGAAAAAAGGTTGCAAGTGAGTTTAGGCACGTACAGCACATCATACAAAACTGCTTTCTGGGATTCAGTTGCTTCAAACAGCATATTCATTCGTACGCTTCCAGACCCCAACGCTTTCACAACACGACCATCACCCAGCGCAACATTTTCAGGCTTGTCAAATTCCTGAAAATTCACCATAACGTGCTTTTCTTTCGTCATATGACTTGATGCACCCGAGTCGATAACCCATGGACTACATTTCTTCTCCGCAGACTCCACGCTCTCAACAGACGTCATAAACGCAGCAGCATAAACATCTTCACCTTTGAAGTCAGAATTTTTCGGTCGGCGCTCATTACTCTCGGCCATTTTTGCTTTGTGCCATTTAAATTTCTTGGGACAATAACGGCGAATGTGGCCCACATCGCCGCATCCAAAACATGTAGGCTGATTACGTGGACAATCACGGCGAACATGGCCCACAGTACCGCATCTAAAACATGTTGGCTGATCGCGTGGCGTATCTCGCCTGAAGGCCCCCGTCAGTGCTGACTCAGCTTCTAATAACTGACCGGATAGCTCAGATTGCTTCATTTCTTCGTGAATGAGTGCTTGCTGGACATAATCCAGGCTAACTCCATCCATTCTAGCTTCGATAGCGGTGACAAGGGTTGCGAAACTTCTTGGTAAACTTCCTAATAAAGTCACAACTTGATCCTCCTCGGAAATGGGCGCCCCAATTGCTGCTAGTTTATCGGTGATGTCCTTCATGTGCTTCAAATGTTGTTCCACCGATGTACCCTCTTTCATCTCGGAACGAAAATACTGCTTCTTTAAAAATAGTTTGTTTGCGAGCGTCTCTCGTTCAAAATGTTTCCTTAACGCATCCCACGCTTGCTTCGGTTCTTCGCTTGAGGTGATCAAGTAAAGCTGAGCACTATCAATCGCCAACACAATTGTCGAGAAAGCTTTTTGTAACCTCGATCGAAAAAGGGCTTGCACCGCTGCCGTGGCGTCGTCTGCAAGGACTTCTGATCCATCTACCAAGCCCCATAACCCTTTCGCCAGCAGTAAATGTTTCATTTGAAATTTCCAAGTGTTCCAGTTGCTTCCGTTGAGTTTGTCGATCGACCACTTTTCCTCCATGTTTGATTCACGCAACCGTTTAAAAATAAATCCGCCACAAATTCAAAAGCCCGCTCGTTCCTACGCTCGAAAATCCAATCGATCACAGACGATGATCATCTCAATTTCAACTCGACCAAGCACACTCTCCTGGGCCCATAACCTAATGTTTTTACAGCGTTGAACAACTAGTTTATCTCGAAAACGGTTATAAAACGTAAAGGAAAAATACAACACATATATAAATGCTAATTTGAATGGAAAAAACAATTGTTGGATAACAAAAGGAAAAACGCCTTAACTGATGATAAACTGAATTAACAATTCCTGTGAAATTACATACAATTCAAATAATAACCGTCAAATACTTTCGGAATAACAACAGAATGAATAAAATCTTCGAACACATATACAGAACATTACTAAAATTCTTGCAGAGATTAAATGAACTTAGAGACAGACCATTAGAAAAATGATGGGGGGGGGGGGTGGGGAAAAAAAAACAAAAAAATTCATGCAAAGAAGAAGGTAAAAAAAAAAATTCATGCAGAAGGAAGGTCCAATTGTGACTTTTTTCACACGTAGTAAAAAAAATGCGTGCAGAGGGGTTCACCTGAAAAAAAATTCCTGCACAAGCAGTGAGCGAAAAAAAAATTGTGCAAGCTGAAAATTCCCCACCCCCTATCACTTTTCTAATGGTCCGTTCCTTACTATCCCCACCCTCCAAAAAGGGTAAGGGTGCGTTCCTCTGGTATGGCACTCGGATTATGAGGCATCAAAGAAATGGATGAATCCTTTTTGTCCAGAGTGGATTTATCGGTTTCTTTTTGCACCGTGATCGCAGTAATCCTGGATCACAAATTTTGATCCGGATTCAAACAAAGGAACACGCCCTATATGGTCGTTTTTGGATTCAGTTTCCTGTCAATATATTAATAAGACCTGTAAGACCCCAATTTTACTTATCTGTTGAAAACATCGTCCACAAACGTCTACTCGGCATTTTTATCGTCTTCATAACTAATTCCGCTCTCTTCTTAAGAAAGGAGCCTATTTATGCCATGAAGACTTCTTACCCTGCGTGAACGCGAACAACACGACTAAGACCAGGAAACACTTAGAGTTGTTACAAATCTGCAAGAGTCTGGGCCTGATTTTTCCCCATCCGTAGTTCAATACCTCGGACTCAGCTCTCTCGGGCATCATTGTCGAACAGCTACAGCAGAAAGATGCAATCAAAGAACATTGTGTCAATGAAATATGGTCGAAAGTAAAGATACGTTGAAGGACGTAAGATACGTTTCTTGCCAGAAGCTAACAGTTCACGACCCAAGTACTACGATTCAAATTTATCCGCAAAGACTTTTTAGGACTGAGTGTTGCCTATGGACCATTACAGCGCGACTGCGCTCTAATACCCCGTTCACACCAAAGCTTAAACATGTTTAAACGGTTGTTTAGTTAAACACAGTTTAAGATTGTTTCCTTTATATAAGCTGCTTAGTGACGTTGTAGACTACAAATTTAGCACAAATAGAAAGAACATGTTCAAGTTTATCTGAATCCTGTGAAAAAGCCCGTGTTCCAGTGCTCGGTTACCATTTTTCACGGTTTAAAACCTGGTTTAACTAAACATGGTTAGTTGGTGTGAATGGTGCATAACCAAAGCCACGCAAACAAGTTATCCAATCATGATCGAGTATCTAAACAATGGAATCTCCACAAATGTTTTATATTTCGCTTAAAACGCATATAGACCGAATGCATAAATGGCGGCCAAAAAATTATTCTTTTGTTTATGTGCTAATTAGACTCACTAGCATCGTTTGCATGGACAAAATTCAAAAGAAATGTTGCTTGAGAGCGAGGTTAGTGACTTTAATTAGCATATAAACAAAAGAATGCATTTTTGGCCACTATTTATGCATTTGGTCTATAGGTTGCTCTATAACAGTTCAAAACATATCAAGATTGAAAAAGAATCATCTTAGTCGGTAGAAACTCGCCACAAATCTGTTGTTCAGCGTCACTGAAACAGACATTCACAATTTGTATGAAAATTTATTTGTGTGGCCTTGGTTCTTAGTTGCACTGCAAAAACACAACTGTGAAAAATAAAATAGATTTCCACTGCTGTTGCTTAGAGTAGCCAAAGTCTTCCCCACAGTCGGGTATTGAAAAACTTAAGGGACTACTTTTCCCTTGTTGCGAATCTTTTAGGGACTAAAAATCTATTCAGATACACGGTTCGAAAACCCAAGGGCCGCCCTGTGTGATCGATATTCGAAAATTCTAGCTCATCTTGCATGCGACCAGGCTTTTACCGAAAATAGTTTTTGGTTGCCCTGGCACAGACGACCATAATCTAACTGAGTTTGAGCACTGGCGAAAGAATTTGGGGTAGCGGGTGCCTAATACGAGTGTTTTGCGAAGCAAACTACCTATTAAAAATGGTTTTTGAACCTTGTATGAATAAGAAACAACATTATATCTTCGTTTGAGTCCTAAACAGAAAACGTATTTGGAAACAACATCCTTGATTAAAAGGCCTAACTGGCTTTTCCGTTGCCAGCATGCAATAAAACGTGGACATAACCGGTGTCGTGTTCCAAATAAATAACATTAACAGTGTAAAATATGGCGCATGGAGAAACTGTCTTAACCTGATTCAACTTCTCGGAAAACGCTAAAATTCCGAGTGAGTGGAAAAATACTATAGGAATAAGGTCAGCCTTTTTACGTACTAGTTGTGGCCTCAGAAATGTATCAATTGTACTACCGCATAACGCGAACTGATCCTTAAGGAGATACTGGGGCAACGACTCGACGACGGTTCTAACACGGCGTTGCTTTAACAATTATGATATTTCACGATTTGCTGCTGTGAAAATAACGTTATAGATTGAATTGGATTTGACCCAAATGATCTTTCCTGTAAAGAATTTTGAACTATGCACGACAAAGGACCGGCATTTCGCCTCAGTTACGTACCGTGTAAAACCGGCTACAAGGGACATTTTTAGTCTAACTACCAATTTGCTTAGGGATTCATGGGCCATCCTTCTCTAAAATTCGGAATCTGAAACAGACATTTTTGATGGAACATAAAATTTTGCATGCTCTTACCTGAGAAGAGAACGCTGTAGAATTTTAGCTTTGCCTTGACGTCCTTCACAATCAAACGGAATTAAAAAAAAAAACACAGCGTGACCCAAACTGACACATAATACTCTAAAAAATTAATACTGTGCTTTTATTTCAAATCTGAGACACAAATCACCATGGTACCGGCATATTTGATTTCTAGATTTGACACAGTAATCAGGAAACAAAAACGGATAGTCTTTACCTTCACTGCAACGGTGTAATAAATAAATTTAACAGGAATGTAGGCATGGTAGAGATATTGTGCGCGCGTGTTATTCGCTGTTTGTGCCATTTCGACTCGGCGGTTTTTCGACAAGATCAAAGTCATGGTTATGGCTTGTAAGACTTCTTAGATAGTTTCCCCTTTTATGAACCTCTAAGATGAGTTTGTCAACTGATAAATAAGAGCACTTGTAGAAATGTGAATATATGAAATTTCATACTGATGTATTTGAACTGCGGAAAAAAAATTCAACAAGCGAAAGATCAATGCAGTTGTTATATGCCCCGAGGGGTCTCCCTGTGACGAGTAAAGTCGTCTGGCGTTAGCCAGAGTAAAATCTGTAAAGACACTATCGGGGCTTAAAGGGTTAAGTGGCTGAGAAGATAAGGCCTTAATAACTAGTGTTGATAAACACGATGGCTGATCACGCACCAACTGACTACCGGAATGTTCATCATATTAGAGAAAGAAGTTCTCTGGTCGAACCAGGTTGTTCACTTCTCAAATAGTGACCATACAGTAGATTGAATTCTTGGATTTATTATCCCAGTTTTTCGGTTGTATTCAACTTACATATCCTCACAAGTATTTTTTTGGGGGGGGGCTGATCAGTTACTTAATTTATTTCATGTATGAAAATTCCTTTGGGGATAATCTTTTTGGTGAATTGACCAGTAGGACGTTGGCGAAACGACTTAGGACGTTGGCGAAACGACTTAGGACGTTGGCGAATCGACCTAAGACGCAGGCGAAAGGACTCGTTGACGAAATGATCGGATACCGTTTACTACCGGACTCATCCAGCGTAAACACCTCCAGGCGTTTTTTTTACTTAAGGAATAAGGGAACTCAGTAGGGAGGCCATGATCATGATCGTGTTCGTGTTTCAAATATCTGCCTGGGTAGTTAAGCTGTCGTGACCCGAAATACCTATTTGGTGTGCACAGGGGAGCAAACCGGAAAAGCTGTCTTTATGCTCCCACACTGTGCAATACACCCGACGAAGACCAACGCTTCTTCTGTCCCTGGCCGAGAACACTTCACTGAGGACTCAGACGTTGTAAAACTGGCCTAGTCTTCTGTTTATTTTTCATAAATTTCATCATGTACAAAAAGCATCATCAAGTAAGTTCGAATTCTTGTTTGGCATGTACACATAGAGTAGTGTAAATATGACCAAGAGTCCATCACTCCTGATATGACTTGATATAAAAGTCCTCTAAAAGACCACATTTTTCAGTGGTAACGTAAAGTTTCGCCGTGTTAAAATAGGTGTTCTGACTGATTAATTAAACCGGTAATCCTGGGATGGGACCGCTTCCTATGACCGTAATATCTTGACCGTAAAGAATGTTAATTTAGATAATGACGCAATGAGTCCCTGTATATAAATGTGATTGTTAGCTTGAAATAAAGTTAGTTAAATGGCAGCATCTTGAATCCTAACAGGTTATGGGCACAGGAGGACGCTCCTGTTCAATGGAGATGACAGCAAATACGAGTTATGGGAAATTAAATTCCTAGGGTACATGCGCCTTCAAAAACTCTACGATGTGGTCGTGTCGGGGATTGCTGATGACGACCCCGCCGGTGGCAAAGAACGCCGAGGCTTTTGCCGAACTGGTCCGATGCTTGGACGACAGAAGTTTGATCCTTTGTAACACGGAGAATACCACCAAACAGAAAGGACTTGTCATTCCAAGCTGTATTTCCCTGTACATGTACTGTACTACTGTTGTTTCGAAGCAAACCCCAGGCGGCCCAAACTCCATAACATAGGTGACGCGGCGGTGTCGCGTTGCAGGCGACCGTTGAAAATAAGAGACTTTGTATGAGAAATATATTGAGATATGCGCAAATAACGCAAAACCTTACTTTTTCTAAAATGAGTTGAATAAAAAAGACTTACCTGCAATGTATTCCACTGTATTTTGGTGTCTGTTTGTCGTTTACTGTTTTTTTGGCTTTATTGCGTAACCATTGTTACTCCTTATTTGGGCTTATGTGCGATGTAAAACGCACCAGTGACGTCATAGGGCAAACTGTCTTCAGAGTTGCCAGGATCTTAATAGTCATCAGGGTCTTTAGGGTCTTCGGGGTCTTCGGGGTCTTCGGGGTCTTCGGCGTCTTTGGGGTCTTCAGGGTCTGCGGGTCTTCAGGGTCGCCGGGCCTTTTGGGGTCTACGGGGTCTCTGGGCCTCTGGGCCTGTGGGTCTCTGGGTCCCTGGGTCTCTGGGTCTCTGGCCCTGTGGGTCCCTGGGTCCCTGCGGCTGTGACTGCAGTTTTATTCCGTGTTGGATACGACTGAGCGTACTTGGTGAAATGGTCTACCAAAACAAAGATGTATTCGTATCCCCCGGAGCTCCTTTCTAAATCAACAAAGTCAGTTGAAAGCATCTGCGGTGGAGCTGTGGTGACAATGGGCTGAAGAGGTTCTCTTGTGTGCAGGCTAGGTGGTCGTTGCTTCAAGAATTTACATGTGTGATGAATGAAGTGCTCTACATCTCTCGTCATGTACGGCCAATAAAAAACCTTTCACGGGCTAGGGCTACCAGTACCCGCTCCACTCCGAGGTGTCCCATTTCTTCATGAAATTCACGGTACACAGTTCGCTGAAATATTTGTTCTATGAAAGGAGTAAGTAGTTAAATACGCTTAGTGGTTTAGCTTCCTCTTATTGTCAATGTCGCCTCAGCAATGCAAGACAAAGAAAAATTGAAATTTCCAAAGTTTCGTATTTAAGCCCTTTCAGTGAGTTCCGCTCCACAGGCCCTCTACCAGTTGGCTCAGCTAGACGGTGGTGGGTTTCCTTCTGATTGGTTGAGAAACCACATCAGTACGCAAAGCAAGCGCATTTCATCAGTGCTAAGCCCGGGCAAACACGTGTGACCTCGTTGCGATTGGTCTGTTTAGTTTTATCTTAGGTAATCTTAGGTACAGGTAATGAAATAATTTCGAGTGCAATTTAGATAAGCTACATTAAATTTTTCAAGGACTATTAAATTGCTGGAGCGCATAGGGCGAGTGTAATTTGCGCCTTAGTGCTTATTTATTCTAAATTGTAATCAAAATCATTTGATTACTCGTTAATGATGTACATACAAAAATTTAGTTTCAAATTTTTGTACTCAATTTTACCCTGCCCTGTTTGAAATATATTGTCGTGTTCTTAGCCAATCGGTACGTTAAAATTGTTCTTCTGTGGAACAAGGGAACAAAGGTAAACAATGATATCGTCGGGAACAAGGAAATATGACTCCTATTTTAGGAAACATAGGAACAAAAACTGGTTAAAACTCTGAGGGTAGGGGTTACGTGGCAAGCAGATATGTTATGGAGAACAAATATGGAAAAGCTGCGGGAACATGGGACTACCGTAGAATTGCGAAAGTAACGGTCCCCCCGAAAATAACGGCTCCGAGAAAGTAACGATAATTTTTATCTTCTTAAAGGCTCCCCTGAAAGTAGCGGTCCTTCGAAGATTACCAATAGACTACCGTTAAAAACCCGTACTATATTTGATACCTAACCTTTTCAAGCAGTACTCCAGATCGATGTACGTCAATGTAATTTTAAAAGGTTGAACAATAACAAGTAACTGGAACGAAATAAGTGTCTCCAATGAAGAGCCCTGGAGCTTCCTTAATTTTTCGTTAAGTTTTTTTGAAACAAGGTCTTCCAGATTTCAAGAAGAAGTCTCTAAAGGAGAAACTTTCTGATCTCAAGCTCAATACGAATCGGAACAGCCTGACTGCAGGACTGAACAACGTGAAGAGTATTTGTGATTTGATTTCGAACTTAACAGAATCTTCCTTGAAGCAGTAATTATATATAATTAGTTACATTACGATAAAATTATAGTGTAACTATCACTTTCGTCCTACAGGGCCAACATTTGGAGCCTCTTTTGTTTATACGGTCTGCTTTGTTTATGTGGACAGTGAGTAACATACATAAATGGTACTTTTATTTCACGTTACGCTTCGTCTTTGTCTGAAAAGAATGAACTACCGTATAAACGTTTTTCAACTATCAAAAAGTAACGGCAGCCCGATAGTAGCGGCCCCTTTTGCCTGCTAACTGCGAAAGTAATAGGAGACCCTCACAAACTGGGTAACCTTAGGGCTTAGTGTATATTCTACTATTGGAAACGAGCAAGCTGCAGAGCCATAGTCATACGCAAATACTTTACTGAGCTGACCATGGACAACTGGAAAATATGACTGGACTTTAGACTGGAACCTGGACTGGACTTTGGACAAGACTTTATTAAACGACGTTAATATTTAACTAATAATATAACGATTAACCATTTTGATTTAATTATTTCGGAAAAATAAGTTGTTCTACTAATCAGAGCATCGCAAATTAATTAATAAATCTAATTACGGGAATTGCCATTGCACAAGCCCTGCGTTGCTCCCCTTCCCTTACGCGAATCATTACTTAATTACGGATTTTTCATTCACAATATGATTCTGATTTAAATCGCTTTCTGGGTTGTAACGGATCAATTCTCTTAGTCACACTCATGGAACTCTATTGACCAAAGGTCAACGGAAAAAGGCATGAAACAAACCTTGATATATGTTCATACCAAGAGAAAATGAGGTAAGAGAACGCATCTTCCATACTGGGTTCTCTTACTCTAATTAGGGGACAGAATCTTTCTTTAGATCCGGAAACTAGTTTAAATAGATTTCGCGCTTAAAATAGATTCTGTCCCCTAGTCATATCAGACGGGTGTCTGTATCAAACGCACTTAGTGATGTCCTTTTTGTATTTATACACCGGTAAGTGGAAATATTTGATGTTTGCTGCTTGTACTCATGAAAGCACTCGGAACGATCGTCAAGTTCAAGCGTCCTTCGACAAGTCAACTCCGCGAAACGAAACAAATAGAAGAGCGAGGAAATGGAAGGAAACCAGAAGACTGACTCGATTATCTCTATGGAAATACTCCTCGACAATTTCCTCAATCTACACACACAGATCTCTAAACTTACGTGTGAATTCAAACATGAAATCAATGCAGTGAAATCAACACTCAGTAAACTAGAGAAATTGAATCTGTGAACTGCACGTGGGCAAGCATCTACAGCAAGAGTCCAAAGCCCTGAAAGATTCGAAAAGCTCACCAAAAATTGACGGACGAGCAAACTGCGGAATTTCAAAGTCTAAAAGCCGCTTCAGTAAAGCTCCAGGTCGAAGACAGACGAGAAGCTTTAAACAGGGGCACCCAACGAGAATATAGTTCAAAACCACTTAAACATAGCATTGTTAAAGTGTTTTAGTATTTAAAAGGTAGATATGAGCATATTTTTATCCCCTAAAATTTTTTAATCTGTTCGGATTTCCTAGCTGAAAGTCTTGTGATCCGAAAATTATAGCGATCAAAACTAACCTTTTCGAAAATTTCAGCCACCAAAAAGGCTCCCGAAAACGTTAAAAATCCGTTAAAAATGGGCAATAATACCATTGTTTAGATGTTCGAAAATCCTAAGAGAGGCAAACAAGCAAGAAGTTTTTTTTAACAAATGTTCCGAAAATTCTAGATCTCAATCGTCTTCCGAACAGATATTTTCCGAAAATTGACGTTGGGTGCCCCTGTTTAAACCCTGCTTTGAAAGAAACTCAGGAGAACCTCGTCACTGTTGAGAATTATTCGAGACGAGAAAATTTGCGTTTCATGAATATCTTCGAAAGTCGAGGCAAAAACTGTGAGGATATCGTGATGTTTTAGAAAATGATCTCAAAATGAACACCGAGGAGATTCGATTCCATGCTGTCCACACTTTTTCATTCTGTCTGCCGGGTTGAATTGTAAGTTGTGATTTTTTATGTGTCAAAACCACTGCTCTCCTCGAATAGCTGTAACAAATGCAAATTTGGGCAACTTAGATTTTTTGGGCATCAAGAGAAATTTGGGCAAAGCCAATTTTTAAAGGGGTTTGCATGTGTGTGTGTGTGTGTGTGTGTGTGTGTGTGTGTGTGTGTGTGCGTATTTGTTTTTTTTTTTAGTGGGCTGCGCCGGCAGATTGAAAGCTTACCTCCGCAGCACCATGGGACAACAACGTGTCAGTAACATTGCGCTTATTAACACTGCAAGGAAATCTTCCAACTCTGTAGTCAACAATGATATAGATCGTATCATCGATAGTTTGGCCGTCGAAATGGCAGAGACAGCTACTTCTTTTAATGATGAACGCTGATTAACCATCTAAGCGAGTTATCCGTCAGACGAATTATTCGTGTTTAAATTCGAGATATCATTTGGACTTCACAATGCACGATGGCCAACAACACTGTCGTTCTAAAAAAGAATTTAACGCCTCATTAGGGAAACCGTTAGTTTTGTTTTCCGAGTCCTAACATCAGGAATCGAGGCAAAAGAAAACTAACTAGTTCTCTCTGGACCGGACTTAGACTGCTCATTACAGCACAAATTTAGTTCCCAAAAACGCTTAGTTTACAAAGGACCGGATGAAGTAGTCTATAGAGTTAAAAATTCAGTATATTAGCTGAAACGCATTCCTTTTTAGCTTGAGGCTACATTCTTTCCCATTATGTATAAAAAATGACTTTTGATTTCAAAGATTTGATTCCTTTAAATTTCTTTGGTTTAAATTTGAATGCACGGGCGCTCTCTCGACGCTTCATTTTTTAAAGGCTCCTAAAACGGATGTTTTAGTGGGTTTTTCAGAGAGAAAATGTTTTATCATTTGTTATCATTAACTTCATTAAATGCCAATTTCATCACTATAGCTGTTCTTATAAACGTTGCGTTGTGATCGAACTACCGTCCAAACTTGAAAGGTAACCAGCGTAGGCGTATGGGAAATTTTTTGCCCGGGGGGCGGTGAACTATTTGCCCAAACATTCTCACGAGTTGCCCAAATTTTTACGAAACAGTCGAAAGGAAACGAGGGTCATATGGTGCATTAACATAGGCCTACGTATAAATTGAAAATATTAGCTTTGATATTTAACTATCATATGAGCTGATAAAACACGCCGGTTAATTTATCATAAGTATGTAGAAGGTAGCTCAACCCTACAGGATTTTCGTCTCTTTCAACTTTTCATGGTTTGTTTGGTGTAGGTTTACATGATGAAGTTCACGGAGTTCTAAGGGACAGTAGGTGGGGAAGAGTTTGGCTGTTCATTTCCGGTGAGTTGATTTGTTTTGTTGACAAGATTATGCTGGTCGTCATGCCTTACTGCACTAAACTCTCTTTGAATTGACGCAAGAATTCTTTACTACTCTTATGCAACACAGGTCAGTTTCTGGGCACGTCATTGTAAAAACATAGTACTATCGCTTGGTTTAAGGTGAGGGCTTAGTTTTGCTTTGAATATTTTTTACCTTGTTCTCACGACTGTTTTGATAGGCGCCTCCAAGTTCGTAAATCTCGTTTGAGTGAGACGGCCTGGCTTATGCCGCTGTCAAATTTAGAGCTGCTGCTCAAATCGTCAACACCAAATTCATTACACAATCAGTTTTAAGAAGTTTTTTTTATTTTGCTGAACTCTGAGTTTTCCGTTTGTTGTTGGTGGCGTTTGATAAACTAAATATTTGAAATCAGTTTCTCCAATCGAGCATTTCGAAATTAACAAGGAGCATTGACTGTAAAAGCTATTGATAAAAGGTTTTTACTAACAATGTCATACTGTAGTTCATTTTAGTTTCCAGTGCAATTTCGGGTAAGATTTCCGCACAGGTCCCTACTTCATTATGCATTCTGTCACTATTTTATTTCGTTCTTCGAACACAAGAAATATTTGCGTTACACCAAACAAGACAGCTTCAGCATGCATAATGAAGTAGGGACCTGTGCGGAAATCATTCCCAATTTCGCTTGAGCAGAGCTGATAATTGTCAAGGAGTTTTATGCCATTGACATTGTCGATCGGGCAGCCCGGTTACTTCAAGTTGGACTGTAAAGCTATCAGCCATGCATTTCAAACAATGTTTTGCGTTTTAAAATGACTACAGGGAGCCATTTTCTCACGTAAGTCAAAAACGAAGAAAAAACTGCTATGACCTCGCTAAAGCTCCTTTTGAGGGATTTTAGCGAGGCGCTCAGGAATTCTGCTGGAGACTCAATACCATCAATTACGTTTGTCGTTTGCGTTATTATCACAATCAGTAGGTATAAACAATAAAGCAGTTGGTAGAAACATGGCTCGCAATAATAAAGTTGACAAAAAATGCACGAAAAGAGCTGGCTGATCGTTCTTCATTTTTTTTTCTTTTCTTGTTTTGACAAAGCCTCCCATTTTGTCGACGTAGTTAATTAGTCACCCTGTCACGCAATAATTTTCATCGATTTCAAAGCCCTTTATTCCTCTTGGGATTTGTTTATACGCTTTCAACAGGAGCCTTTTTGCATTCTATTGAACCAAAGTCGCTCGCATTGTTGTCCTACCAACTGAACTTCACGGAAAGCAGGAAGTGTGGTGGCTTGTCAGCTTTTTTCCTTGATTATTCCGACATACAACCAGAATAAGTCACGCAACGGTACACGCGAAGGAAAAGGGCACAGAACGAAAACACTTGATTACTTGTTTTTGAAACGAAATAGAAACTTAAATCTTTTTTATTCTTGCTAAATAATGGAGACGCAAAGCCGTATTGCTCACTTTTTCAATCGTGTTTCCATCTTATTTTCTGAAAGGTCTTATGGCATGCTCTTAAGAGGCTGTGCAATAATTATCAGGAGGAGGGGGGATGGAGGAGGGGGGGGGGAATGAGCATCGCAAGGAGAAATATTACACAATACCCCTCCTCTCAACAAAGGCAAATTAGCTCTGACCCCCTCCAAATCTCCCAACAATTATGATGAACCCCCCCAACCACCACCTACAAATATATTAAATATACCTGAAGTAATGAAAAACTTTAAGTGAAATATCTTTGGTATTTGAACCCCCCCCCCCCAACTTTCCCAGAAATGTTCTTACCCCCACCTCCCTGAGGCTGTGAGTTTACACTGTGCCCCCTCTCGTTTTACTGTCCCCCCCTCCCCATCTCCTGATAATTATTGCACAGTCCCTTAGGGCTGGTTCACACTTTGACATAAGCATAAGCATAAGCATAAACATAAGCATAAGAAAATATGTGTGAACCGGGTTTACATAAGCATAAGCAGAAGCATAAGAAAATGGAAAAAGTTCCATTCCTTGTGCTTATGCTTATGCTTATGCTTATGTAACCCCGGTTCACACATATTTTTCTTATGCTTATGTTTATGCTTATGCTTATGTTTATGCTTATATGCTTATGCTTATGTCAAAGTGTGAACCAGCCCTTATTCGGAGAGGAGAATCTTTAATAGCGATACAAAAAAAAAACGTATGAATGCAAAGTTAAGGGAAATGGCGGCAATGCTGACCTTGTAAACTGTTTATTGTTATCGAACTTAGTTGCCCCACCCCTGTGACCCCACGTAATTTTTTCATCAGTATCTGAACGGCTACTCACCATAAATACAGACAATGCTTTCCTCTTTGTAGATGAGTGAAGGCAGTAAAGAACAGGAGACCCAGTCGGCGGAAGATGTCCCGTTGGATGCCAAAGATGATGACACGCCAGTGGACACTCTGCACTATGGTTGGGGTCGTTTTAGGCCACCACTATTACAAGTGCTCAACAATCCCAAGTGTTTTCTCGCCGCTTTGTCTTTTGTCTCCTTCATGCAAGGTACGAAAAACGGATCAGGCCAAACACAATATACAGATCCTCCCTACACTAAAATGAAGTGTGTGATGTGAAATATTTAGGTTGTGCCTGTCAGACATCTGCTGAACATATAGAAATGTTGGTGAGTTTACAACGTTATTAAGATCTTATAAGATATCAGCAGGAAAAGCTAATGGATTTGCCACTCCAGACACGGAAAAGCACTAACAACACTGTTAAGATGTGGCCAAAAAATTTGTTGAAGCGTATTCCCCATCTAATGCTGTAGCACCAGATCGTGCATTTGGGATAGGTAGAAAGAGCAGACTGCAAATATAAGGATAAGGAAAGTAAACCGAAGACTGACTGATGTAGATTGATTACTATAAAATAACTAATACTACGCGCGCGCTGATTGGTAGAGAAGAGTCACTACTCCGGAATCCTATCTAAGAACTTCCCTAACGTCAGAATGGTGAAAATGGTAACATACACTTTTGACGGAAAGGTGCCATTTGTTTACTAGAGTCTTCCATCCATGTAGAAGGTTTGTGTTTTCATGAAAGACTCAGTTGAATCTTTTCAGGCTACATCGTAGGTCCGTATCATACAGGGTGATTCCGCGCCTCGTAGCAAAGATTCCCGTCGATTTGCAGATCCACTTGTTAAGCGAGTTGTAGAAGCATTTTGAGAAAGCAAGTGATAAGAAAGATGCTTATTCACTTATGCATTCTCACTTCGTTTTGGTTAGGATTTGTCGCCCTTATGCGAGAGTTAGGCATTTCACGTGCTGCTAGAGTATCGGAGAACTCCCTCGCGGGCTGCGCTTGCCCCTGAACCTCAGTATTGTTTTACAAGCTGGAAAAAAATGTGCTTGTAATGTTTTTAATAATATACATGAAAAAATTACTCGATTCTGATTGGCTGAGAGCAGTGCAGTTCAAGTGTAACACCAGTGCAAAAAGTGTAATACCAGTGCAAAAAGTGTAACACCAGTGCAAATTACACATCGAATTTCTCGATTATGATATTCTTTATTTTTGAACGACCCGCTTTGAGTTCGTAGCGTTATCAGTTGATCTTCATCAGCCAATCAGTAAATAAAGTGTCAAATCCGCGTCAAATGCTTACTTCCTGTCCGTCCGCAATGAGATCTTCCGGTACTTCTTCCAGGCGAATTTTTTCATGTTTATATTATTAATAAGTAATCATACGGCTTTTCTCGTTCAATTTGGAATTAATTTGTACTTGTGAGTTTTTCAAAAAGCTGAAATTGCACTCGCTCGCCGAAGCGGCTCGTGCAATTTCAGCTTTTTGAAAAACTCACTCGTGCAAATTAATTCCAAATTGAACTCGAAACCGTATGATTACCTTTACTTATATCATAGATACTGAGATTTCCTCACGAAAAAAAGAGTACGTAAAAATGATACGTAAAATGCATTAGCCAATAGGAAACGCAAACGATGAAAACTCACTAGTGAAAAAACGTCGTTCGTCCAATCACAAACGCGAACGACGAAAACTCACTAGTGAACAACATCGCATCGCGATTTCGATTAAATTTGAACCTAAAAGCCTCAGTCAGGTTTTTTTTTTTCAGCTGAAAAATGTTTATAAAAGTTGTGAAGGTATAAACTGACGTTTTATTTCTTGTGTTACTTCATTAAATATTTGATTTTGAAAGAGAAACTAATGTTTTAGTTATTCTAGTTTTACACGCATACATTGCAGTTGAATGGGTTCCCTAAGCACGCGCGTAAGATTGACAAAATTTGGCTTTTCAAAAGTCTCAGTATCTATAAAATAAACAAATTACACAATGGAAAATGCTTTGTACGATTTTTTATTCACTCGTTGAGTTGTACCAGAAAACTCACTCGTTCGCTGCGCTCACTCGTTCGAATAAAAATCGTACGCGCGCATTTTCCATGAAGTAATCTCTTTTTTCTCATAGGTATGACGGTGAATGGTTTTACTAACCTGTACCTACTTACGCTTGAGAAGAGGTTTCAACTGACCAGTACAGATGTAGGCTTCATTGCGGCTTCTAATGACGTGGCTGGTATTCTACTCACCTCATTGGTCAGTTATTATGGAACGTACAGAAACAAGATCAGGTGGCTGGGATACGGCACGTTATTGACAGGTAAGACTCCAGTGTGTCCGTGTTTCATCTGTATCGTTAGCTAGCTAAGCCATTTTCCGAGTCCATTTGACCTTCGCGTTAACCCTTAAAGCCCCAATATCAATACTGATTTTCTCCTAACTGTCCTCTTGTATTTGTTACGTTACTAGTAAGGAGAATTTGTTTAAATATCAGTACAACTCTATCTTGGTGATCATTTTTAACTCGTGGATACGCGAAGCGTATTTGCGAGTTTTTGTGGGGACTCCGATATGCAAATTGTCACTCACTCACTCACTCACTCACTCCAGTGTAGACATCTTCGTAATTAGTCGGATAGAACTCGGGGGCACCGATATGAAGACGACAATTGTCGTGACCGAAGTCACGGAAGTCTGTTGATGAAAGTTCACGCTGAAAGTGTATCTTACCGTTGCCAGAGTTTGTAATGATTTTGTAGCTTAAGAGGACGATTAGCGAGGCCCTGTTAGGGGTAAATTTCGAAAAGCGACATTGAGACTTGAAACGGCGACATAAAGGACCTGAAATGTCGACGAACGACGAGCCGCTCACGGGAAATTACGACAGCGACCTTCGACCTTCCGAAATTGCGACGTGAAAAGGTTTGAAACTTAGACGCGCGACATCAAAAACCTCACTAACAGGGCCTCATTAGCGGTCTTACTAAAATCAAAAGGAGTTTAAATGTTTCCAGTTAGGACAATAACCAACTTGGAGACTGAATTTCATGAGCCTTTTACTCGGCCAGGCGCTAAACGTGAACAGATGATAACTATTCGCTTTTCCGACATCGACCGCCATCGACCGCCCCCAAGATTACAAGCAGTATATGAATTTCAGTTGGCTCGAAAGTGATCTGAAGATGAGAAAATCTCTTGCTAATGTAGTAAGCTTTGATGAGAACTCATAGAGCGAAATTAGCACTTGAATGAGAACTTATATGAGCGAAATGAGTACTCGTTATTGAACGAAACTACTACTGAAAACAGAATAAATTGACGAATCCATGATGTGAAACCGAAGAACTTCTGTGGCCAACCTGGATAAGAAACATCGCATGGAGGACGTTTCTACTGATTTAAGTGTTAGTACGAACAGGAATGGAGTTGGAGAAGTATTGGGACGGTCAAGAAGTATGTCAACGCTTACCATTTAATATGGAGGCGCATGCCATGGCGGAGAACCATGAAGATTACATACCTCGTATTAATCGAGTTCGAGGTCCGTACTGTAAAATACGGACCGAGTTTTTTCCTGTCGATTTATGGCCCAAGCGCGAAGCGCGCGGGCCATAAATCGACGGGAAAAAACGAGGATCCGTATTTTACAGTACGGACCGAGAAAACGAGGTTAATAAGATATTTATTATATCTCTGGAGTCATTTTGGCGACCAAAACAAACTTTAGCGGGCCGTACAGTGAAGTACGGCCCGCTAAATTGACCAATCACAGCGCGCGTACTAACTGAGAGATATAATAAAATGTAAGAAAGTCATTGAAGGGTTCGAAAAGAGTAAGTCATGTAGAAAATGTATTAAGCGTTATATTATATACAATACACCACAAGCCGTTACAATGAAAAGTTTTCTGTCTATTGATTTCCGAATTTACCTTGAAGTGAACTAGATTGTGTTGAAGTAGACATGTTGGAAAAATAGGCTTACCTGTTTTGCTTACTGTTGTGTGACTCATCATATTTACATTGTAAAAACAAGAAGTTATAAGGATAAAAACAAAGATGTATTGCTGTATTAATGATGGAAAGTGTGATTTTTTTTAAGTGCAACCCTGAATATATATACCACTGATAACCTAAAATGAGATGGTAATGTAAATAAACTAATTCAACTTGATAAAGGATTGAGAGTCTTAAGGATTTTAAGATCATCACTAACATACTTTGCAAAAATGCAAGAAAGACTTGTTTGGTATGATTCGTCAGCTGGGCTGTCCTACATGGTTTTGTTCATTATCAGCTGCAGAATCAAGGTGGATATTTCTGTTGAATACATTGAATAGACTTGTAGACAACAAAAACTATAATGATGATAAAATTGACAATGTCATGGCAACAAAATTCAGACCTTATTCAGAAGGACCCTGTTACATGTGTTAGAAACTTCGAACTCACAGACAGTGAGCAGCAGGATACCAGAACTACATTTGGTTTCGGTGCCATTTAATCCTGAACCCTTATGTTAAGTTATCAAATTTTTTAACAACTGTATGCTTGCCACCTGCCTTATAACTGATGCCTAGTGTAGTCAAATGATTGGCGTCATGTACTCACTGTATGTTTATTTCAAAAAGCTACTCAGCTCCCTGGTCACTTTTATGTTGTGATTATAGATTATTAAAATTATCTTCAAGTTCATTCAATCACAACTCTGAAAAAACAGCTCGTTAATTTTTAAATTATTTCTTTTTTCTCTGTTTTGTAAACATATCCACGAGTTCACCATAGTCCTACTTTGATTGTTATTTTCATAACCTGAATGGTTGATGAACAGTGAATATTGTAATGAGAAATTGGATGCTGGTCACTGGTGGGACTTAAAAGGTTGATACCGCCAGGGTCAAATCTTCTATTGTGTTTCAGTTAAACTACAGTGCAAATATATGACTTGTTCATATATACTCAAATTTTTGATACCCATTTCTATGGGTGATAGTTGATAGAAATCGAGAGCGAATAATCTAATTGTTTTAGTAAAAGTCAGAATGAACGAATCATGTTTGGGTGAAAAAAATACCAAAATACTATATCTTCCGGCGAAACTTCGCTAAAGCGCGAAGACATCGCCATTTTGAAGACGATCTTCAACCAAGTACTGCTCTCTAACGGCTGATAGTGTGCAGTAGCTCAGCTAACTCAGATTGCGGCATTGTATTAGTTATACTAGTAGATTTTTGCTAAACGGGAATATATGAACCCACTATTGACCTGGCCTGCTCTAAGCGCAGGCGGCTGGTCAAGTTCAGTTGGTAGAGTGTCTCATCGTTATTTGCGATGTCGCGAGTTCGAATCCCGTCACAGTCTAAAATTGTGTTCACACCGCGAGGGTCGAATGGTCTTTTACGTGAATCTGTACGACTTATTTCATATACCTTTTATTACACTTATAAAAATCCTTTCTACATTTTGTTGTCCTTGGGGACCAGCGTAACATGGTCGCGTGGTCAGAGAACTGAACTTGAAATGCGAACCTCCCAATTGAAAGGCATCGTCTTGGCGAGATACTTCTCGACCGGTTAGCTCAGTTGACAGAGCACCGGACTATTGTGCGGGAGGTCGTTGGTTCGAACCTCGGCCGGACCGTTACTCAGGGTCTTTAAATAACTGAGGAGAAAGTGCTGCCTTTGAAATGACACCTGTAAATGGTTAGACTTTCTAGTCTTCTCGGATAAGGACGATAAAGCGTAGGTCCCGTCTCACAACCCTTGTTCGTAATAATCTCGTGGGACGTTAAAGAACCCTGACACTGTTCGCGAACAGTAGGGAAAGTAGTTCCCGGTGTTGTGGTCTGGGCCTTGTAAAATGTAATTTCGTGTGTCTTTCGTTGTGGTTGTGTTATGGCGCATTTGATTATATACATATAGAATTTGCGCCTTAGAAATTGTGAATTCATTCATTCATTCATTCATTCATTCAGACAAGGTAGTGATGTATTTCCAAACACTAACAAAGTTTCGTACGTGTGCGCATTATTTCCACTCTCCAGGGACCTCTCAGTGACAGTAACTAAGGCTGCGGTCGTTTGGAGTGATCTGGATTAGGATCCGTGCCGATCCGAGATCACTCAGATGATAGCACATCAAAAGAACCGATGAATCCTTGCCCAGAGTGGATTTGTCGGTTCCTTTGATGCGCCATGATCCTTCTGATCTCAGATCACAAATCCAGATCCAGATCATCGCCAAGGAACACACCCTAAAGAAAATAAATAAATAAATAAATATACATTTATATAGCGCCATTTTCCACTAATTGTCCATGGCGCTTTACAATGCTTTAAAATTAAAATCCTAATTCTTTAAAAACCTAAAATCCTAAATCCTAAAAGTTAAAATCCTAAGAATTAAATACGCTATATAATACAATTAGGCTACAAATAAAAAGTAAAAACTACAAATCAAATGCACGCTTAAAAAGATAAGTCTTAAGATTAGCCTTAAAAACTGCCTCTGATGATGAAAGTCTGATCTGGAGGGGTAGTTTATTCCAGAGCCTTGGTGCCGCCACGGAAAAAGCCCTTTCACCATACGTTTTAAGATTTGCTAAAGAAACAAACAAACCATACATTACAACGTAGATTTATGCTTTAAAACTAGAAAGGACTGACATAAGTCATAATGAACATCTCAAATCGATATTAACTCATTTGGTAGAGACGCCTTGAGCTTGCGTTTAAAACTGAAAGGGATTCGCGCAATTTAAGAAAGTATTTTCAGCAGTATGTTCCGTGATCTCATTCCACAAGGTGACAAATCGGTAATTCGTTTCTCACCACATTGAATTCTTAAACTGACACCGCTAAAGCGTGGGCTCAAATGTAATAAAGAGGTGTAGTACGGTATCGGAAGTTTAGAATTTAGTGGCTTGTTTCAGGGGCGGATCCAGGATTTTCATAACAGGGCTTGCACCTCTAAAGAGTGACGTAACTGACGGTTGAAGTAAACAAATTGTAAAAGCGAACAACGAAGAAGAAGGCTTATGACCCCTGTTTGAACTGTTTTACTTCAACACCAATAAAACAATATCTTTTTTTTTGCAGAATATCTAGTTATAGTAGAAAAACTCAGGTCATTTCATTTGCACCCCTCCCCTAGATTCACCCCTCTGTTGTAAACTACACAGGAACAAAATTGTTAACTTTCTTTATTCTTTAGGTTTGGGATGTCTTCTGTTTGGTCTTCCTCAGCTTATAGTCGGGCGGTACGAACCCATGTCCGCCTCAAACGGATTTCTCAACGATGAGATGTGTCACCCTCAGTTGAATGGCACCACAGAGGTCTGTTTTGCGGACTACGGCGGGAAATGGTATTACCTCTTGATATTCTTTATGGCACAGTTGCTCATGGGAGCTGGAGCCACACCGCTGTTCACTCTTGGGCCAGCATACATCGATGAGAATGTACACCCGAAGTCGTCACCAATTTACCTGTCCGTGTTTTTTGCATTTACGTTGCTAGGACCTGGTCTAGGATTTATTTCCGGTGGTTCGCTATTGAAAGTCTATGTGGACGTGAAACAGGTGATTGTGTTATGGTAGTCAAAATAGAGCTATTTGTTTCTCACAATGAATCATAAGCCTCTTTTCTTTCAATGTCACGGAGAATTTCTGTCAATCCGTTGTACAATAATGTAATTGAAACCGTAGAAGCTGATTTCTATTAGTGACAGAGGCGGGTGTTGAATCGGAGTTGTTGGTGAAGGTAGGGAGCGCGTTTACGACAGCCAACTCGTATAACGTTCTGAAATGGAAATCACTTAGGAAACGTTATAACTACGAATATACTTGTGACACCATATTGACATTCGATCTTTAATATGGCTCATAATAACTGAACCATTTGACGCAAGGCAAGCTTAGGAAATATACGATGCATAGCTTGTGCAAGCTTAGGAAATACACTATGCATAGCTTGTGCAAGGTTAGGAAATATACGATGCATAGCCTGTGCAAGCTTATAATTAGGAAATATACGATGCACAGCCTGGGCAAGCTTAGGAAATGTACCATGCATAGCCTGTGCAAGCGGAATTTAGCAATCCACTGTAACCAACACAAGTAAGAGAAATCTACTCCTCTCAGTTCCTTTCAAAGTTAACGAGGTTAGCCTTTCATTTCAAGGTTAACGAGGTTAGTCTTTCATTTTAAAGTTAACGAGGTTAGCTTTCCTTTTAAGATTAGCGAGATTGTTGCCGAAAAGAGCTGATATCTCGCAGGGGCGGATCCAGATGCAGCCTCTGTACCCCTCCCCTAGATCCGCCCCCGCCTCTTACTCAAAGGTGTCTTGTTTGTGGTTCCTTCCAGCCTGATGGAGTCAATATAACGCCCGATGATCCTCGATGGATAGGAGCATGGTGGTTGGGCTACCTCATAGGAGGCACGTTCCTGTGTCTTGTATCAGGAACCCTTCTTGGTTTCCCCCGGGAGCTCCCTGGGGCCAAAGCTATACGGAAACAAGCCCTGGAGGATGGGTACGTCTCAAAGGAAGACGAAAGGCTAAAGGGACAGCTGAAGGATCTTCTTCCCGCGACTATCCAGTTGTTCAAGTCTCCTGTGTTTATATTCAATACATTGGCTATAACTTCCAGTTCGTTATTTGGTGCTGGAATAGCTTCATTCATTGCTAAAATTCTTCAGCTGAAGTTCAATCTTAGTCCATTTATAACAGGAATCGTTATAGGCGTCATAATGGTTCCTGGAATAGGAGGTAAGTAAACTCAACTTTTTATCTTCAATTTCTTACTTCTTGTACGTCGCAAGGGTATTTTCTCTGCCTACTAGATTGTCTTATAATACAATGTATTTTTTGTGAGCTAGCTGGTATGTAGTGTAGTGTATTAGGACAGCGGTTGTACAGGTAAAAGTATACATCCGGGAGAGTAGAAGAGCGGGAAGAAAAGTTTTGAAACGTGTACTGCGTGTGTGTTGTTGTCTTTTGCCTTCGGGACTGCCTTTTGTGGCTTACTATCGCGGTTCGACACCACAAATTGGCGACGAGGATGGCGAATTCAGTTGAAAGAGCGCTTCCGCCTTTGGATTTAAGAGGTTCTTCCTCTTAAAAGATCGTATCAGTATTACGTCGATGGCAAGGGAATTGCGAATCCTTCTCGGAAAAAGGCTCAGTTACTTCATTTAGCCGGCATGGAAGTACAAGATATTTACGAACATCTTCCAGATCCTGGGCCACTGAATGCTGACCAGGATAATGAGTATGTTGTGTGTTTACGAAAATTAGATGGTCATTTTCGAGCCGAGGAAAATGTACCGTACGAGCGACATGTCTTTCGTCAACTTACGCCGACAAAGGGAGAGACCGCTGATAAATTCATGGTTCGCTTACGTAAACAAGCGCGTCATTGTAATTTTGGTGCAACTTTGGAGGAAAATTTGCGGGACCAATTGATTGAAAAGTTGCCTGATGTGGAGCTAAAAAAGAAGCTATTGGAAGTCAATAATATTAATCTGGAAACTGCAATGGATAAAGTTCGAAAGTGGGAAGCCTCACGCGAGCAGGCAAGTCAAATGGTCACGCCAAGCCAAGAACCTGGCGCAGGCACTAATGCAGTAGAAGAAAGTCCTGGACGTGGAACCAAAGGAAAAGGTGTTTGTTTCAACTGTGGTAAGGAAGGTCATTTTGCTCGAAGTAAAACTTGCCCAGCCCGAGGTCGCAAATGCAGCAAGTGTGGTAAATATGGCCATTATGCTAGCTGTTGCAAAGGGGGAAGGAACCTTAAGTCTGGTAAACAAGGCACCACCCAACAGTGGGGAGGCAGACAGCAGCGTCATGGTAAGGGGGGACAGGCCAATCAAGTAGAGGATCGTTGTAAGCAGTCAGGTGAGGATGACACGTTTGCTTTTACTATAGAAGAACAGACATGTGCAATGTCAAGTTCCACTGAGCCAGTGATCTCAGTGAAGATTGGTGGAATCAGCAGAGATGTGTTAATTGATTCAGGTTCTGCAAGTAACCTTATCAGTAAAGATACACTGAAGGAACTTAAGTATCAGGGGCTCAAGATTGAATTAAAACCTTGCACAAAGAGATTATATGCTTATGGGGGTCGAGAGCTTGGAGTTGAAGGCCAGTTTCAGTCAGAAGTTTCCGTATGGAAAGCAAAGGTAGTAGCAAATTTCATTGTTGTTGAATCTGGGCGTTGTTTGCTGGGATATTCAACTGCCACAGATCTTGGAATCCTTCATGTGGATCCCATGGGAACTCTCGGAACAGGAGACTGTAACACTGTTGATGATACCTTTTTGGGAGGACTCAAAGCAAAATATCCAAGTGTGTTCCAGGGAATTGGAAAACTTAAAGGTTATCAGTTGAAACTACACGTTGATCTCAGTGTTCCTCCAGTCGTTCAAAAGATGAGACGAGTACCTTTTTCTTTAAAGGACAAAGTAACTGCCAAGGTTAATGAACTCCTTGAAAAGGACATAATTGAGAAAGTTGAGGGGCCTACAGTATGGGTAAGCCCAGTCGTTGTCTCTCCAAAACCGTCAGGGGACATAAGACTATGTGTTAAGATGCGGAGAGCCAATGAGGCCATTATTCGAGAGAGATTGCCTATACCAACCATAGATGAAGTCCTTGAAAGCCTCAATGGGAGTGGTGTTTTCTCGAAGTTAGATTTAAGGTGGGGTTTTCACCAAATCGAGTTGGATCCTGAGTCAAGGGATATTACTGCTTTTGCCACCCATGATGGAATTTTCCGCTACAAGCGTTTAAGTTTCGGTGTAAATGCCGCACCAGAAAAGTACCAGCATATCGTCACCCAGTCAATGGCAGGTCTACAAGGTGTGGCAAACATAGCAGATGATCTTATCGTCCATGGTCGAGACACTGAGGAACATGATAAGAACTTACACAGTGTGTTGCAACGTCTTAGTGAGAAGCAGCTGACTTTGAATGCTGAGAAGTGTGCCTTCCGATTGTCTAAAGTGGTATTTATGGGTCTTTCGCTTAGCAAGTCAGAGCCGTTGCAGAAGCAAGTCAGCCTCAAACACCTTCAGAAGTTCGTAGCTTCTTAGGACTTGTTGGATTTAGTGCCAGGTTTATACCTGATTTTGCAACCACTGCTGATCCCCTCAGAAAACTTGCAAGAAAAGTAGAACTGTTTGTGTGGGGCGAAAAGCAGGAGCAGTCATTTCAGAGATTGAAGAGTCAAGTTGCAAGTGCACCAGTCCTAGCTTACTTCGATAAGGACGCGCCCACCCGTGTTATTGCTGATGCAAGTCCAGTAGGGCTTGGTGCCGTGTTGGTGCAAGAAAAGGATGGGGAAAGCCGTGCCGTCTGTTATGCCAGTCGCAGTTTGAGTCAAGTGGAGCGTCGTTATAGTCAGACGGAGAAGGAAGCTCTAGCCTTAGTCTGGGCGTGTGAACGCTTCCACCTCTACTTGTATGGGCTCCCACAGTTTGATCTGGTGACAGACCATGAAGCACTTAAAGTCATCTACTCAAGGAAGTCTAAACCTTCAGCCAGAATAGAGCGGTGGGTTCTGCGTTTACAACCGTACAACTACCAAGTGTGCTATGTACCTTCAAGAAAAAACATCGCAGATGCCCTTTCCCGACTAACTAAGATACCTGCTTCAAGTCAGTCCATAGAAGATGATGGATATGTACGCATGATAGCTCTACATGCTGTCCCTGTTGCATTGAGAATCAAGGAGATTGAACGAGTCTCAGCTCAAGACTCAGAGTTGCAAGCAGTCAGGAATTGCCTCATCGAAGGAAAATGGGACAATGCTCCAAAGCAGTATTTGCCAGTGCGCAATGAGTTGACTTTTATTGGTCATGTGATTCTACGGGGAACAAGAATTGTTATACCCCAAGCACTTCGAAAGAGAGTTGTCAGTTTGGCACACGAGGGGCACCAGGGAGTCGTAAAGACGAAGGAGAGACTCAGAACAAAGGTCTGGTGGCCTGCTATGGATCGTGATGCCGAGAGAAGATGCGCCGAGTGTTACGGGTGCCAGATGGTTACCAAGAACGTTCCACCTCCACCATTGAAGTCAACGCCATTACCCAAGCAACCATGGGAAGAAGTAGCTGTGGATCTAATGGGGCCGTTACCGTCTGGAGAACACTTGTTAGTTCTTGTTGATTATTTTAGTAGGTGGATGGAAGTTGATGTTATCCGAACAACCTCCAGCAAAACCATCATTCATTGCTTGGATGCCCAATTTGCTAGACATGGATTACCTAAAGGTATGCGTACCGACAATGGCTCAAATCTTGTGGCTAAGGAAGTAGAAGATTATCTGAATGAAATGGGGATTGAGCACCGTTACACGACACCTCTATGGCCAAGAGCTAATGGCGAAGTAGAGAGGCAGAACAGGTCGCTTCTGAAGTCCATGAGAGCAGCCCATGCAGAAGGAAAGCATTGGAGAGAGGAACTAAACAGATTCCTTTTGGCGTACAGGTCTACGCCACATTCAACTACAGGAAAGAGTCCTGCCGAGCTACTGTTCAGAAGAAAGCTAACAACTAAAATGCCTGAGCTAGTCAATGTTGAAGAGGAGGAAGTAGAAGCAAGCGACCAAGCCGTCCGTGATCGGGACACTCAGAGGAAGCAGTTTAACAAGGACTATACTGACAAGAGGTTTCATGCCAGGGACCGAAATGTGAGAGAAGGAGACAATGTCCTGCTTGAGAAGAGGAAGGAAAATAAGCTGTCACCTTGCTACGAGAAGGAACCATATCAGGTGATATCTCGTTATGGGGACCAGGTGGTGTTGCGATCACCGGAAGGTGTTCAGTACAAACGCAACCTTCAGCATATTAAGCCATTCAATATGCCAGATCCTAAAGAACAGGGAACACCGCTACAGAATGCTGAACCGCGGACTGAACCTAAGCCGTCTGAGACGCCACCTATGGCAAAGGATCAAGTACCAATGGCTGAATCACCTCCAGAAGATGAACCTTCTGCTGTACCTGCAGCTGATCAGCCTGTGAAAAGATCCAGCAGAATTACGAGCCGTCCGAAGGCTCTGAATGACTATGTTCTGTACTAAAGCTAGTGACATTCGCATTGTCATTACTACTTGTTGTTATTGCATGAGTGACATTCAAACATTGTTTTATGAGCTGAACTGCAAAGGCTGTTTATGTTTATGCATAGTGTGACTTTTCTCTTTAGATTGGAACTGAACTTTTACAGTATATAAAGAAACAGGAGTTTGTAACATTTCTGTCTTTCGAGGTTGATTATCTAAGCGAAGAGAGAGAGGGAATGTAGTGTATTAGGACAGCGGTTGTACAGGTAAAAGTATACATCCGGGAGAGTAGAAGAGCGGGAAGAAAAGTGTTGAAACGTGTACTGCGTGTGTGTTGTTGTCTTTTGCCTTCGGGACTGCCTTTTGTGGCTTACTATCGCGGTTCGACACTACATGTAGTCATTGAAAATAGAGATCCAGTACGCAGCAAAACGGAAAATGGATGGACTGAGGACAAGTATAGCTAATGAGAATTGAAGGACTTGCGAACTCAAGCTTAAAAATAATGTCTTCCTACAAAAAAGAGTGTCCTGTTATTTGCAAGGAGTCTATCGTTTGGCTAGGCTTCCTGTGGCGTACTTACCCACATATTCAGGTTTATACTTCATGCCAGTATGCCATATAGTCTCCTGCACCATTGTGATGGGCGCGGAAGACTATATGACATACTGGCATGGAGTATATCCCCATATTCATCCCGATCACGAAAAGGCAAACTTGAAAAATGTAGTCGACCTTTTTTTGCTTCTTGAGGTATTTGGAAATGTTTTATACGTACCCCAGTAACAAAGTTTGTCGCATCCTGTTGGTCCCATCCTCTTCTTTGTTGCAGGGGGGGTCGTCTTAGGTGGCATAATTGTTCGGCGATTCGACCTTAAGAGATCCCTGAGGATGGCGGCCCGATTCTGCGTCATCGCCTCGGTTTTTACGATAATTGGATGCACATCATGGTTCATTCCTGGATGTGACACCGCAGCTCTAGCAGGGGTTACTACACCTTACAGAAATAGGTAATGGTGATACCAAGCGATTTTACCCTTTAAGGTTAAAATAAGCTGAGAATCGGACCGTCCAGTGGGTGGCACCGTTTAAAATAAACTCGGCAAAAAAGGTCACTTTGACTAAGAATTTTCATAACTGATTCACAGTACTGCACCATGTTATTGCATTTCTTGATCTTTCTGTACCACTTGACTCTGAGCATTTTACCAGTGATAGATCCATGCATTGAGACACTGTGCCTTAGTGTGCCTTTTCTTTGGAAAGCTATTGAACAGGTCTGCACTGTGGTACTGCTTATTTTACTGCACAGTGTGGTTCTAAAGTTTTCATCTATTAATAAGCCCATACAGTTGAGCCATTTTATGGAAAGCTACTGAACAGTGCTGTTAGGTGGCTCCTTTTCGTTTACTACACAATGTGGCTCTAACTTCGTCTGCGTAACCATTCTGTGGAAAGCGTCTGAAGAGCGCTGTGCTGAAGTTTGTTTCATCGTACAGTGTGGCTCTAACTTTGTTAGTCACGTGGAAAACAAAGAACTGTATTTTAAATCCTCTAAGAAAACGATTTTGGAATAGTTTCATATCTCGCCATTGTTGTAATTATATCAAGAAATAGCTTTTATTTTATTCTTTAGTACACTGTAATTATACTTCCATTTAAAAAAAAAATGGCCTAAATGGGGGCTGCAATGACTTGATTAAATAAACATCTGCCTGTGATTTTGAGCAGCTACGCAACAGGACCATATATCAGTGTTAGCACTCATTATTCCGTCTCTGGTCTTTATCGTTTGTTGTAAATGTGCTGCGTAACCTTACGACTAATCGAGTATTTTCATAGCTCATCCACGGAAACGGGTGTGATTGCGTCGTGCAATTTGAACTGCAGTTGTTCTATGGCAACCATAAGTACCATATGTGGAGAAGATGGACTGAACTACTTCTCACCTTGTCACGCTGGCTGTAAGAATTTCACAAGCAGTGAGGTACACTAATTTCCTTGTAACGGGTACAATCAGAAGCCAGAAACCGTTAAAGTTGGTCGACAAAACCAGTAAATCAGCATTCTGTATACAGTAGTAGTAGCAGCAGCAGCAGTAGTAGTCGTAATAGTAGCAGTATTATTACTGAGTAGGCGTTGTTGTTGTAGTGTTAGTTGTAGGATGTGGAGCCAGCAACTTTTTCTTGAACATTAGTTTAAATGTCAAGGTATTCATTGTCATGTGCAATGATCCTCAGAAACCAGACTCACAAGAAGGGATTGGAATTAGGTGACTTCATTATTGCGTCAACGAAGAAGACACTCACTGATGTGGTGTTGGGTATCCTGTCCGCTTTTGGGTTACTTGTGCATGCTATAGACGGGTTTATCAGTTCCAAATCTGCGCCATCTTGAAACGTCATAACGTAACAAAACCCAGCATGATCGTGTTCACCTGTGCCATCTTGAAACGTCGCAATACCTGCATGCGCACCTCCCCTGTGGCCTCGTGCTTCATTCCTAATACAATAAAACACCGATATAACGAAGCACTAACTGGTTAAAAATGTCTTGATTTATTGCATCGCCATTTCCCTCGTATATTCTCCGAAAACCGGCCGGAAGGAAATTAAAACGTTTCTTATACTGAGGTCTTCGATATATGCATGCACAACAACCACACAAATACCAACAAGGGATAAAACTGTTGGGCCACTAAAACACGCGGTACCCAGGGAGACGCACTTTAATCCATGATTACTGCTGGTATCTAGCATCTTCTGTGTTTTACATGTGGTTTCTTTCTCTTTCATACTCTGTACAGGAATTTACCAACTGTTCCTGCATTCATCCACCGGGATTCATTAGAGCGGGCTCAGCTGTCAAAGGTTTCTGTGACTTGGGATCTGGCTGCAAGAATTACATTCCTTTCCTGCTTCTTACTGTAGTGGTGCTGTTCTCGGTTTTTATCACCGCCATAGCAAATAAAACAGTTGTGCTCAGGTAGGTCAACTGTCTTTAACCTTTAAGAACCAACTGGAACTGGGAACCCCAGTGTAAATGCGCCTTAAGACTCTCTCTCGGGCCCCTGAATCTCTAAGCCCTGGGATCAATAACAAATAGTATTCTTTTAATAAGTGGTAATCGTTTACATTTTTCAAAATATGAATAATCTTCTATTTAAACCAAGAATACTATAATGTCTTTCATGCTAGATGTGTTCCGTACAACCAGCGAGCCTACGCTCTGGGACTGCAGTTTATCTTCCAGCGATTAATAGGTTTCCTACCCGGCCCTCTGTTTTTTGGCGCCATATTTGATGCGTTTTGCCTGATGTGGGGGAAAAGCTGTGGCAAAAGAGGTAACTGCCAATTTTATGACATGAACGCTTTGACTGACCGCCTTGGTATCTTTGGGATCTGTTTCACAGGTGGGTTTATTTCATTTGAAGTTGCTTACTTATGATTCAAATTTAACGTTTTTATTCTATTTTTTATTGGCTGAAAACACTGAGATGCGTGAAAATAAAAGGAAATTGTTGTCAATTGAAGACCGGAAAGCTAGCCTTCCTAAGATGTTCTTTGGCAGGCGCAATGAAGCCTAAAGTACCTTTCCACAAGAGGTGAACTGAAACCAGGAACATAAAATAAAATTATGCAAACGCCAGAAGACTGAAAATCATGTCTTATACCCTGAGAACCAATAATTCCACGATCCGGGAAGGCTAAGGAATTTTTTTTTCAGGTTAACCGCTCTGCACGAATTTTTTTTACTACGTGTGAAAAAGTCACAATTGGACCTTCCTTCCTCATGAATTTTTTTACCTTCTTCTTTGCATGAATTTTTTTTCTTGGCGTTTCCCCTTGCATGAATTTTTTTTGCTTTTTTTTTCCCCACCCCCCCCCCCCCCCCCACATCACTTTTCTAATGGTCCGTCCCTAAAGTAGACCATATCATGAAGGAAGGTGCATGCACTTTTGCTGTGCGCACGGAGTTTCATTCGTGTTTATGTTGCTTCAAACCTTCCAAGGTTAGCGTGATCGTATCGTGTCCTTATGTAAAGAAGGTCTGTTGGCTTGACTGAAATGTCAGACATTTCAAGAATCCTATATTGTGTACAGACCCGACGCTTATGCGGTATACACGGTAGGGAACCTCCACGAACAGTGGCATCTGTCCTATTAAGAAGCCTCAGAAGAACATGTTTATAATATAACGTTTGGATATCGAGCCGATAGAGCTGTTTAATTGATAAGAATAACCCTGAAATCCCGATGTTTCTGTTGGCCGATGACCCAAGGACATCTTTTCGTCGCGCGGAGCGAGCCGTTCTTTAAATTGTCACAACATTACCCGTTGACACATCTGTTCAACAAAAATAACGTCTTTCCGTCATTGCTTACAAATTTTTAACGTTTGATCGTTAGGGACGACATATATCCACAATGTGCCTGCTCTATGCAACCTATCAAATTGAGATTTTTCTCAAAATACGTTGCTAGCAAATACCAGACAGACGAGTTTCATTCTCTCATGATTTTCAAGTAGCTGACTCCGCGTTTTTCTTCCTTTCAACAGGAGTATCGTTTGTTTTCTACTTTCTCTCATTCTGGTTTTGTAAGCCAACCATTCAGGAAGAAGAGGAAGCCAAACAAACCCTCAGTGTCAACAATAATGACGATGAGGAGCACGTGACCATTGAATCTGCTGTGTAGACTGTGCATGCGCAGCAATGGCTATGTTAAGACTTGGAAGAAAACCCAGATTACTTGCAGTCAGTTTTAATTTCCGACGCTGACTTGAAGGAATAAAATTCTCTGTCTAACAGACAAGACCATTGAACTGCAAAAACTCGGTGTTTGCACAGGAAGAGCTGAGTATGCACAAAAGGCCGTCTGTGAAATAACTATTTCATTGAGATTATTTTTTTCCTTTTCGCTGTGCGCTGTTAACATTTTAATCGGGTTTCTTACCAATTCACAACAAGCGTAAACTTCCTTTTCGGGCCGGGCCCACGACCAAAATTCCTTACTCTTGGTAAACTTTGCATTATTGATGGCATGCTTGTGGCAATCCCAGTGGGGGCTGGGTTTTTTACTCGCAATACCTAATGAGGTATCCGAGTCACATTCAACAAAAATTTTCGGTTTGAATTTTCGGAGATTTCGGTCTCGAATGGAACGGGCTTATTCTCGGTCGTCACGTGGTCAGTTTTTGCCCCAGGCTTCTTGACGTCGCTTATCGTATGACCAGTCTTTATCGGAATTACTGTACAGGGGCACCCAACGAGAATATGGTTCAAAACCACTTAAACATAGCATTGTTAATTAAACTGTTTTAGTATTTAAAAGGTAGATACGAGCATATTTTTATCCCCTAAAATTTTTTAATCTGTTCGGATTTCCTAGCTGAAAGTCTTGTGATCCGAAAATTATAGCGATCAAAACTAACCTTTTCGAAAATTTCAGGAAGGAAAAAGGCTCCCGAAAATTCAAGGTGACCTTTTTACGTTAAAAATCCGTTAAAACATGGGCAATAATACCATTTTTTAGATGTTCGAAAATCCTAGGAGAGGCAAACAAGCAAGAAATGTTTTTAACAAATGTTCCGAAAATTCTAGATCTCAATCGTCTTCCGAACAGATATTTTCCGAAAATTGACGTTGGGTGCCCCTGACTGTAAACATCAGTCTTTTTGTGCTGATTAGGTCAAATTAATCTTCTCGTCGATCGCCTACCTTGCCATATTTTCCAAGACAGAAATGGTAGATTTTTTAATCAGTGAATACCATGATTTACAAAGAAGATTCCCTGACGGACCAAATATTTCTTGAAGTAACCTGAAAATGTTCCGAGGAACCCTCAAAAGGATCAAAACCAGAGCCTTTTGATCATTGCATGTTGCTTAACTTTATAATGCCATTTTCCTACTTGTTCCATTATTAGGTATGCTGCATACGGAGAAGTATAGTGCATTCAATAAGTGAAGTTATTTATTTCTGAATTTAACAACAATCGTCGCAAGGTGGATGTTAGGTGCCCAGAAGGCTATGGGCCTGAATGACTGCCCAAACCCAAGCCCTAAGAAGACCACTCAGCCAGCGGGCACTGCCTGCCGACCCAGCCACGCGCCCCCCACACCTCACACCACACATTGGGCACCTGACACACTGAGCAGACTCAGTGGAAAAAAAAAATAAGATAAATAAATAGATAACTAATAATATATCAATGACGGAAACAAGAGTAGATCTGCAACAATAAAAAAAAAACAACTAACTAACTATGACAAAAGCCAAGGGCAATGGGGAGGGAGGGAAACTCGAAGAACAGAGCAGAACAAATCAAGAGAGACTTTGAAGGCAAATTACACACTAAAAGTACACAATGTGTACGACGAACCAAGACAACAGGCACTTTTGAAATTACTTGGTATGTGAGTTAATCTTTTTAAAATGATGGGATTTATGGATCTACAGTCTGAATGACTCACACTTCTTACTTATTAACTCTTTATGAATATATTAAAAAGAATTAATTCCTTTAATTTTAAAGCCAAAATAACATTTTTAAATAGGCTATATAACAAAATCAATGATTCATTTAATAGTGAACAAAAGAGTAAATTAGGATTTATTTCAGTACACCTCACTGATTTACACATTTAAAATTGACTTCCATTAACATCAGTTCCACTGGATAACAAAATCTAATGTGGGCCCTTGGCACTGCAATGCATGGTTGCTATTTGAGTTTCAGGAATTTTTCAAGCTCTTCACATTCAACAGCAGCGTCAAACTCGTCAAAACCCTGCAGAGACAAGCTAAACAAGTCAGACATCAATACAATGGTTGAGCAAAACATTAACATAACACCTCCAGTACTTTAACAATAACAAATCCTTTATTGATCTAAATTGATCTAAATTGATCTAAACATTAGATCTAAACAAGAATTTAACATTAGAGAGCTTTTGCCCGCGATTAGCGAGGGCTATTCGAGGCGGGCAAAAGAGCAAAAAACAATTTAAAAGTCAATTAATACTGTCTACAGAACAAACCTAGAAGCAATCTAGTTTGTCGTGGTTTATAGGCAGAATGACACAGGGAGGCAGACTATGGTCAATATTGGGAGTAACATACAATGTTATGATTTTGAGAATTGTACTCGTATATCAGAAATTCTGATGTAATCGTCTTCATTCTTAAGGATTTCAAAAAGTTTATTCTTTAGTTTGCTTTTAAACTGACTTTTATTTAAGACTTTGATAGTGAGTGGAATGCTATTCCAAATCAGGGCACCTGAGATAGAAAAGGCTTTTTTCATATTTTCAGTTCTAGCTTTCTCAACATAATAATTCTCGTTAGAAACAGATCTAGTCCGGTAACTATGAACAAAAGACAATTTCTTGAACATATTCTTAATTTTACTAGGAGCAAGATTATTATGAATGTCGTACATTAAAAGACTCATTTGCTCAAACAGCAAGAATGATATCGGCAACTGTTTTGTTTCTAAGAATAATGGGACTGCATGAGCTCTTGGATTACTGAAGAACATTAGCCTAAGGGCTCTCTTTTGGAGAATGAGTAGCTTATGAAGGTGTGTTTCAGCAGCTTGACCCCAAGCGCAGATGCCATAGTTCAGATAAGGTAAAATTAATGAACGATATAACGTGAGAAGTACATGACGTGGAACGAAATGTCTGAGCTTGGCAATAATCCCAATTGTTTTACTAACTTTTTGACAAATGTAATCTATGTGATATTTCCATGAGAGGTTCGCATCAATGAGTATACCAAGATATTTAATATAATTTTTCATTTCTAACGGTTGGCTAGTGTTTGAGATGTTATCAGTTATTCTAATATTGGGATTAAAGGAGAGAGTCTTTTGGCGTGGACGAAAGATGATATAGTTAGATTTTTCGGCATTCAAGGTTAGTTTATTAACAGCTAACCACGTACACACTTTGGAAAGCTCTTCATTAAATTCAGTTTCAAGTCGTTTAAGATCACCGTTAGCATAAGTCACACTAGTATCATCGGCAAACAAGTAGAAATTAATCTTATCGGAGGATTTATATAAGTCATTGATATACAAGAGAAAAAGCAAGGGTCCCAGCACGGAACCTTGAGGAACTCCGCAGAGGGTTTGATTAGCATCAGATATATAACCATTAACAGTGGTATACTGTCTGCGACCAATTAGATATGACTTGAACCAATCATTTACCACTCCTCTGAAACCATAACTTTCGAGTTTAGAGAGAAGAATATCATAGTTAACCGTGTCGAAAGCCTTTTTTAAATCTATAAATAAACAGCAAGTAAATTGCCCTTTATCAAAATTAGTAAGAATATCGTTTATGATTTCTAGAGTAGCGTGGTGTGTACTATGCTTACCGTGGAATCCGTATTGAGATGAATACAAAATACTTTGTTTGTCAACAAACTTCATGAGTCTTCTATAAACCAATTTTTCAAAGATTCTATTGTAAATTGATAGCAAGGAAATTGGTCGGTAGTTTCCTGGCTTAGATTCATCTCCTGATTTGAAAATCGGAACGACTTTAGCGACTTTAAGTTTAGCTGGGAAACAGCCTGTGGATACTGAGACATTGAAGATTTGAGCTAAGGGTTGAGAAATAATATGACGAGACAATTTCAATATACTGACTGGACATGAATAGAGTCCGTAGGCTTTATTGTTTGGCAGCATTTTAATTTCAGTTTCAACTTCTGCAGGGACGAAAGGGTCAAAATAGAAAGAACTTACTATGGGCGGGTCTAAAAAAATACTAAAGTCATGATCTGGTGGCGGAGAAGGTATACAAGATGCTAATTTATGTCCAACAGTTGCAAAAAACGTGTTAAGAGAATTACTTATTTCCTTTGGGTTATATATCGATTTCGAGTTGGCGTTAACAAGACGGTGAATTGGTTTTTGACCAAGACGATAACAATAACAAGACGATCTAAGATCGTAAGTCGGACAACAGGTAGACGTGCTGTTATGAGTGTTGATCACTTATGGTGCGGAGTGGTCCAAAAAAGAAATGCTAAGGGTGCCAAGGTCCTGGTTTCCAGCCTGGTATCGTTGTTGTCGTTTCCTCGAGTTTCATCGCGAGGCACCTTGTCTTTATCAGCAAAAGCTCTTCTGTCACTCTGTCCACATTTTCTGTTCACTGGTAACTCGTTTGATTTCCGGTTTGATTCTAGTGAGACATTCGCTAAATCATTTGATTCTTTTGCTATTTTCAGTTCGCGGAACGACCCGTTTCGAAATATACGCTCATTTCACACGCCATCTTTTAGAGTGGGTCTACCGCGAACGGTTTGTGGGTCTGTATGTTTGAGCGTAGAAAAGATGACACCATTTCTTTTCAACATAATTCGCCATCGACTTCGACATCGTAGAAAGAAGTTTGCGCCCGTATTACGTGTCTGCGGCATTCCCCATTGCACGTGACTGCGATTTGCGATGAAACTCGAGGGTAAACCTATAGTCGGTTGCCCGACTAATAACAACAACAATAATAATAACAGTGAAATCATGGAAGTGAATATATATGAAAGACCATATATTTGAACTGCAGAGTAATATGTAATGACATTGATTAATCATCGCAGTTATGTACACAACTTAAGCAGCTGTGAAATTAAAGCCTGAAATAAAAAAAAAAACTCAGGCTTGAATGGGACTCGAACCCATGACCTCTTCGATACCGGTGCAGTGCTCTACCAACTGAGCTATCAAGCCAACTGGGAGCTGGTCATATTGTGAGTTCGCAATATACCCGTACATGGAGAAGAATCCATGTGAATATATATGAAAGACCATATATTTGAACTGCGGAGTAATAAGTAATGACATTGAATAATCATCGCAGTTATGTACAAAACTTAAGCAGCTGTGAAATTAAAGCCTGAAATAAAAAAAAAAACTCAGGCTTGAATGGGACTCGAACCCATGACCTCTTCGATACCGGTGCAGTGCTCTACCAACTGAGCTATCAAGCCAACTGGGAGCTGGTCATATTGTGAGTTCGCAATATACCCGTACATGGAGAAGAATGCATGTGAATATATATGAAAGACCATATATTTGAACTGCGGAGTAATAAGTAATGACATTGATTAATCATCGCAGTTATGTACACAACTTAAGCAGCTGTGAAATTAAAGCCTGAAATAAAAAAAAAAACTCAGGCTTGAATGGGACTCGAACCCATGACCTCTTCGATACCGGTGCAGTGCTCTACCAACTGAGCTATCAAGCCAACTGGGAGCTGGTCATATTGTGAGTTCGCAATATACCCGTACATGGAGAAGAATGCATGTGAATATATATGAAAGACCATATATTTGAACTGCGGAGTAATAAGTAATGACATTGATTGATCATCACAGTTAAGTACACAACTTAAGCAGCTGTGAAATTAAAGCTTGGAAAAAACTCATGGAATTTTACTTAGTAAAATCATGGATAACAAATTACTCCTTAAATTTTGATGTGAAATTTCATTGCTTATTTATTATTTCACATGTGAAATTACAATGTTGTTATGGCAACTTCTCCTACAGTGCCAAAATGTGAGCGTCATTTGTCACCCATGATATTAATAGGTAATTAAATGGTATACTTGTGAAATTAGGGAATAACTTCATGCGCATTTTGTCCAAAACCTAATCATTTTCCTAACCTTTTTAGATTTTGGTAATAACAGTAATATCCATAACAATAGTAATAATAAGTATGAGTAATCAAATGGTGATGAGTGAAATTAAGGAATAGTTTCACATGCGTTTTGTCCAAATTCTAATGATTTGCTGAGCCTTAAGACAAGAGAAATTATTAGATTTTGAACAAAATGCACATGAAATTATTCCCTGATTTCAAAAGTGTACCATTTGATTACCTATTAATATCACAGGTGACATACTACTCCTTAACTTTCAAACCTAAACTCCATTTTAACACCGTAGAATATGCCATAACAACATTGAAATTTCACACGAGAAATTATGAATTAGTATAGGTAATAGCATGGTTTGTAGTGATATTTGGTATAAATACCACGAGGGATATTTCAGAATTGTTGTACGTAATTTCAAGAGCCGTTAGGCGAGTGAAATTTGAGGCAATTTTGAAATATCTCGAGTGGTATTTATGCCAAATATCACGTACAAATCATGCTATTATTTGTTTATACTACTACTCGCAAAAGGTTTGTAATTTTCACATGTAGGTATTTCAAATTAAGCAGAAATGCCACTACTCTTAGCCAATCAAATTACAGAAATTTCTCATGTGGTAGTATAAACGCTGAAATTTCGCACCAAAATTAAGGAGTAATTTGTCACCCAATATATATAATAATAATAATAAAAATAACAGTAATAACATCAATAGTAATTTTCAATAATTAACACTAACAATAATTATTATAATGTGATTATAATGATAACACCTGCCTGTAAGAGTACAGTATTTGTAACATCCTAGTATATATTGAGGATATTATATGGCCGCGCAGAGATACGAAATTTCTCTTCGAGTGTTGAAAAATATTTCACGAGTGAACGCAGCAAACGAGTGAAATATTTTTTCAACACGAGAAGAGATATTTCGTATCTCCAAGCGGCCATGTAATGTGCTGTTTATTTTATAGATACTGATGAAATTTCCAAAAAGAAAACAACCTCGACAAATCTTCCTGGATGCTCTACAAGCTCGGAAAAAATATTGACGTTAAATTTTGGCTGCTCATCGAGACAGTCACCCGTAACCGTACCGTCTTCGCACCTCGAAGACATTTTTTAAATTGAAATTTCAAACGAACCGGCCACGTGCCTGAGCGGGAAGCTCTCTTGTAAATGGCTAATCATGTTGGTAACCATGGCAACACCAATATCCTCACACGTGAAAGATAAAAATAATATCTTCACTGCGGGCGATGAAGATATGATTTTTTTAGTAAAAGGAAAAATCCTGGTATTTCATCAGTATCTATATAATAAAAAACTCTCTCTGCACTGTAGCTGAAGATTCTTGTCAAACTTACCCCAAGATATACATCTCCCTTGGTTAACTGAGGTGGGAGGCCGTTGGGATCACCCATTATTTCCCTCATTTCTGACTTGTATCGTTCGTCTTCAGCTATGTCTTTTGACTCGTATTCAATCTTCTTACTGTCCAGAACAAACATTATTCTCTGTTGCTTTTTCTTCAACTGGAAATAACAGACAGTAGTCACTTTAGATTTTGTTATAATTTGCACTATGAAAAAGAAGTGCTTTATAATCATGTATATGGTCCTTGAAGACTTGAGTTGTTGTCAGGATCACAAAATTCTCTGACTTCATCTGAGACCTAGCCTACTGCAAAGAGGTGTTTCATGCTTAATTGTCGCCGTAGTGTACCATCCTTCCGGTGCTAATGACAATTCCATCCATGATCATGAATCTATTCCATTCCCTTGGTCTTATGGAGCTTCAATTCCCAAATTGTGGCATCATTGTAGCTGGGGACTGAAACTTTCTTAATATCACATTGATTAGGGTATTGGTTGTTTATCATAATGATCATTGTTATATACCTAGACTTTCATTCAACAAAACGAGCACTGTGATTGGTTGATTCTTGGTCACGTGCCCTTGAACAAATTTAAATGTATCCCGACCGGGAAACAATTGCGCAGTTGTTGCCCGCGCGCAAGTTGTACCGTCTTTGTTTGCTTGTTTTTGCTAAGGGAAAGTCTAAATATATAACAAAGCACTTAATGTATGGTCCCTCGGGAAACTAGTTAGTTTTGTTTTCCCTCGAGTCCTGATGTTTCCCTCGACTTTGTCTCGGGAAACATCAGGACTCTCGGGAAACAAAACTAACTGTTTCCCTCGGAACCATACATTAAGTGTATAATGACCTGGTACTCAGCGATGCCTGTGTATGGAAGTATCTGGATGATGCGACGACATCAGAAATTGTTCAGAAAGTTGAAATCAGTGGTGCACAACTTATTGCTGATAAATTAGCTGAGTGGTCACGAAATAACAGAGACCAGCTAAATTCATACAAATGTAAAGAGCTCAGGATTTCATTTGCAAGAAAGAAACAAGAATTTGAAACAGTTAAAGTCAATGGGAAACACCTAGAGATGGTATCAAGAACAAAGTTATTAGGTGTAACCATCTCAAGTGTTATAAAGGAATGGGTTGTTGTTCATTGTGGAAAATGTGATAATGTAAATTCTTCTTTTGTCACACGATGTAGTCACTGGACGTTGATCGCAACATTTCCCCTGCTTAATGCTAGTCTTCTTCAGGCAATGGGGTTGACTGAAATCTTAAGTTATTTATTGTGGAACGACTATATATACGAAGTAATAAAGAATTAAAGCATCAAAAAGGCTTTAATTCTTTATTACTATTTCTTTGTATTTTTTCTACTGCCAACCAGTAGAAAACAGCTGCAGTCACTGCATCTCAATAGGGGTTTAGCTCAGTGTAAAAACCTGTGAAGTTTTCCTTTGTTTTTTGCTATTATTATTATTATTATTATTATTATTATTATTATTATTATTATTATTATTATTTTTCTTGTCTCTGCATGTTGTTCTCACCCACAAAGGTAATAGGTTTTTAAACCAATTATTAGCCCTCAAAAGGTAATGCATTTCTATCCTGAATTTTTTCAAATTCTACAACACTACAAGTTGACCTCTCCCCTTCTCAGAAAGTTACAGCACTCAAAAAACACACAGAGAACACGTACAAGTCTATTTTTCAAATTACAATAGTTATCAATGGTGCACAAACTACAAGTATTCCTGTCCTTGTTTTAAGTTACATGAAGGAGCCAAGTCGATATTCCTAAAGGCACGGTTCCTGAAAATATCAGTTAGCAAAAGCACACACAAAATCGATGCTGGACAACAGCCGATGATATGATTTCGGGGAGGCACAACTGTCCAATAGGCTTGAGTGAATAATTATAATACCTACAATCATTTAAATAAATACCTCAACACAGGTCGTTCAGACTTCCCTAGCATCTCGAGGTTTCTCTCGCCGTGAGACCTCTGCTAGCAGGGAAGTCGTTCAATTACGACATTAAAGAAGGACGCGAAAATACTGTTGAAAAAATTTCTATTTCTTCTCAAGTTTGGATGCAAGCCAAATACCTGCTGGCCAAGTAAAAACAGGGCTTTCGAATGGTTCGTGGCAGCCGATCCTACCTGATCGGTTCCACGCCATTAGTTTGAACAGTTTCAACGCGCGACCAGTTTTCCATTTGCTAAGGGCAGTCTTATCAAACAAACTCATTAGTGGCCCGTTAACAAAAGTTTCAAGGGGTCTGTCGAACAAGTCGTAAAATTACATCTACGCCCTCGCATAAATATCGAGTCTGAACAAATCTTAAATAGAAAACGCTGCCAGCCTTAAAAACCATCGGAAAACTGTTGGATATGGGAATAATTTAGAGTTTCTTTGGCGGTCTAATCAAGAGGAGAGAAAGTGTAAAGCTCTCTGAAAATAGAAATACAAAATTCGAGTCTGCGAAAGGAAATAACTTATTCAAAACTGCAGAACACATCAGTTCAACTGTATGGAGAATTTACTAACCTCCGTGCTGCCTGTGACGGAGGAGTGGTAAAAAGTTAATGCCATTGCTGAGAACTTTGGTGAGTTATTGGACGAACTTCAATCAACCACGGAACCATACGTCGCTCCGACAACTGCAAATTATATTCAGTGAAGAAAGCTACCCAGGTTCCTGGATTCAATCTTTCCTCTTGCCCAGCTGTCAATCACCGGTCAGGGTCACGCAATGACTCCTTTGAAACTTGGTAAGGAAAATGCACCCTGAAATTTTTTTTATTAAGCCACAGCCTATAATTACTGTAAAAAATGAATATTTTTAAGGGTAGAAATCTCTAATCGAACAGCGCGAGTTAAAAAGGATTAAATCGCTGGATGTGAAGATCAGTCACCAAGCCTTCTAGCTTTGCTCGGTAGGACGTTCAGCATGCAACGCCTGTGTTAAATGCTGTAAGGGAGTTGTCAAACGCTTTATTTTCGAAACGCGAAAGTGAACTTTATTTATACTGTGTTTTAAGGTTGCGGCTTTATTGAATATGAGTGGGAAGATCACAGTGTACATTTCGGGGACATCAGGAAGCAAAGAGGTCAGTATTTAAAAGCGAATTGGTGTTTTTACAGACTTTGTCATTTCGAAGTGTCTCCGTGTCCGACAGTCGGCTGACACTTCAAGGAAACTCCGTGTCCGACAGTCGATAAATTTCTGAAAATTACAGCAAATGTATGTAGTCCTTTCCAACTTAAACATAATAGTATTAATAAGAAGGTCCAGTTGCACAAGATGACCGCTACAAATCTTCATGTAAATTATCTAGTAGAGCCCGGCACTCTATAGCGAAGTTGAAATCTACATGGGACTTAGAAAATTCTCACTCTTTACTAGTACTGGAGATGTCGGACGCATAACTTTAAAATACTCCGTGTCCGACAGCCAGAGAGGTATGAAAATATTAAAAAATAAAAAAAAGATTATATAGAATATTCGAAAGAGGCAGTGCAAAATAGTAACGTAATCAATTATTATCTGCATAGAACACATTTGCTGGAAATAACCATGAGTTATAAGGAGAGTAACTCTTAACTGTCGGACAGGAAATGCAAAGTACTCCGTGTCCGACAGTCGTTTATTTGTTATTGTCACACCAGTCGCCCGAAGATCGTGAAAGTGTTTTAAACCGCAGTCAAGGCCTAAAGAGTAAAGTAGGACGAAGAAACTTTTTGTTTTCACGAGAGGAAAGCATACGAATGAAGATTGTGTTTTGTTGATAACTGATCGATCGGCGCCAGATCCAATAAAGGAGTTAAGCTTATCATAGTCCTTTTTGCGTCCCGAGTTTTATCGGTAAGTATGATTATTCGCAAGAACATAGAAAAGCATAGTCGAACGAGCTTATTTATCCATAAACGCTGTGGCTATATCCCCGGCAGCCGGGCACGGTCTTAAATAGACTAAATGCCCGGCAGCCGAAAAATTTTATGGAATTTCCACTGTAAGGTTCTTTTAAACTGTTGAGAGTATTAGATGTGTTCTTAGAATTTTTGAGCGATTCCAAAAACCATGTTGATTTTCTAGTTGACGAAATATCTGAACTTGGGCATACCGTAAAATCGCTGTGTTGTCGACACTTAGAAAATTTTGGCTCAGCCCGGCATTCAGAAATAGTCACAAAATTCCGGCAGAAAGTCTCATTCAAACCTAACGAGAGTATTCGATGTTTGTTAAGATATGCCAAGCGATTGTAAAAATTATTTTGGTTTTGTAGTGGACGAATTTTCCGAGCTTGTGCATACGGCGAAATCGCTTGTTTCTCCACACTTACGATTTGTGATCCGACTGCCGGGCACTGTCTCAAATGCGCTAAATGCCCAGCAGTCAGAAATACTCACCAAATTCCCGCAGAAAGTGTCATTCAATGTCTACTATATTTCGTTTCAGCGTAAACCAACCATTAGATTTGAGATCTATAAAACGTTTCAGGATCACTTAGCACTTCTTAATCGACATATGATAGTTTGGAGGTGACATTTCTGACTGCCGGGCATTTAGCGCATTTGAGACCGTGCCCGGCAGTCGGATCACAAATCTTAAGTGTGGAGAAACAAGCGATTTCACGGTATGCACAAGCTCGGAAAATTCGTCCACTACAAAACCAAAATAATTTTTACAATCGCTTGGCATAACATTGAATACTCTCGTTAGGTTTGAATGAGACTTTCTGCCGGAATTTGGTGACTATTTCTGAATGCCGGGCTGAGCCAAAATTTTCTAAGTGTCGACAACACAGCGATTTTACGGTATGCCCAAGTTCAGATATTTCGTCAACTAGAAAATCAACATGGTTTTTAGAATCGCTTAACAATTCCAAGAACACATCTAATACTCTCAAGAAGTTTAAAGGAACCTTACAGTGGAAATTCCGTAAAATTTTTCGGCTGCCGGGCATTTAGTCTATTTAAGACCGTGCCCGGCTGCCGGGCATTTAGCCACAGCGATCCATAAAATATAGACAAGATAATTTAATATGATGATTTCTTGATAGTCGGACACGGAGTATTTTAAAGTTATGCGTCCGACAGCCCCAGTAAAGAGTGAAAATTTCTAAGTCCCATGTAGATTTCAACTTCGTTATAGAGTGCCAAGCTCTACTAGATAATTTACATGAAGATTTGTGGCGGTCATCTTGTGCAACTGGACCTTCTTATTAATACTATTATGTTTAAGTTGGAATGTACTATATACATTTGCTGTAATTTTCAGAAATTTATCGACTGTCGGACACGGAGACACTTTGTTGTCATTATATAAAGCCATGCTGTAATAATTATTGTAAGTTGCAATTATTGTCATAATCCTGTATTCATGCACATGTAATTAGTTCCAGGTATGTGAATAAGTCTCCGTCGCCAATAACGTTTAATCCTTTTCTGTATTAAAATGCACTGTTAGAACGGTGTGAACTATTTACACGATGTTAAACCCGTGCGATTGGCATTATGAACCCCGCACGCTTTAATAGTTGTCTCTGGGCCAGCAGCATGCAACTACAGGGTGATCAATCACTCGCCCAGCTGTGCAAAGTTTCGTTTAAGGTTACTGTAGACCTTCAGGGGTGTCTTCCGAAGAATCATTCGTATGCGCGCCGCTTCTATTATAACCATAGAAAAGTATATATCATCGTAAAGCTAATAAAATGTACAATCAGAAGAAATAATTTTTTTTAAGATTTGATTTAATGATAAGCACGCGCTAGCCTTCAAACGCAAAACTGACACTATTTGTTAAACTGAATTACCTTCCTTCCTGCTCGCAAGTATGACCAAACAAATTGCACAATGTCAATCAGTAGGTGATAGGCTACAAAAGGGAGTGAGGCTTTTTCGATATTCGGACTTGTTACCGAGAAAATCTATTTTGAAGTTGGCGAATTGAATATTTGCCGATCTTCATCACATGAGAGCGCGTAAAAGAAGAAGTATTTGAAATGTCAAAAAAGCCTCACACCCTTTTTTGCATTGATAACCAAGGAACATTTTGGCCAAATTTCATGAGAATCCGTCAAATCTATATACCCTATTAATTCGCTTGAAGCAAGGAAATCCAAGCAAAAATAAAGTCCGAGTTTTAGACTCCTAAAGTTTTAAAGGCTTATCACACTTCATCAAAGCGGCTGTCAACTGGGTCATGCAGCTGACCAATGAAACACGAGCTTCGGATCCCACGAGCGCGCGCAACAAAAATAAGCTCATTAAATTTGCGGGAAGTTTTGCAGTCGCAGTCGAACACTGTCGAGTGATTGCGGCGAAAACATGGGTAAAGTTAAATCAACGAGAAAAGCCTCTGGAAAAACATTAAAGAGAAAAGGCACTAATCAGCGAAAGGGAGGAAAAGTTGTGGCGACCTCCAAAGAACCAAACATCCAGTCAACCGAGCGCGATCCAAAACAAAATGTGGTCACACTCCAATTCCTCCGATTGTGTGCTTGCGTTCAATTCCTCGCCACTGGTCAAGTCAGATTCTGCTAAACCAGTGGTAGCAGCTTTCGAAGCCATCCGCTTTAAGCTACCGGCACCAAACTCTCTGGAAGTTGAAGGATGTGAGACTCCTGAAACATGGCTTGAAGGCAGGTCAAACCAGGAACCTTTGTCACTGGCGGCGAGTTCCTTCCTCCTGCTTTCATCAAAAAAATCGCCTTTCTCCTTTTTCTCCAGGTTTCTTACGAGATTTTGTCCAAGGCTTCTTTTGTCTTTTCGATGAATTCATAATGTAAGTTTTCACAGATTCTACATTAAAATATTCACTGATACCAACGGCCAAAACGACGCGACAGAGCACAACTTTCAATGTAAACAAAATATTCAAATGTTTGTAATTTTAGTCCCCGATAGGATTTGCCACAAAAAATCGGTAGGCACTAGATGTGTGTAATGGGATTAGAACGCCTTTAGTTATTTATTAACTCTTCTCCAAAATAGTTTTTCCCCGAAATCTCGCAATCATTGAATGATTTCAAACAACTTTTTTCACCAAACTTTAAATCGATGTTTTAACTATGTCAGGAGCACAGAAAAAAAAATTCGCAAAATTCAGCCTTTGAAGGTCCACAGTAACCTTAACTGGCACAATTGCAACGTGGTAAAGATTACCTTATCAGCTTTGTAACATCATCGCCTCACATGCATCTCCCACCTCTCAATGCAGATGTATAACAACTCATTAGAAGTCTCTGCAGTGTTGTACTTTAAGTATGTCTTCCTTTTCTCAAACTTTCGAGTAGTGATTAGTCCATGATTATTTCTGTGAAGTTAGGTTTTAGTATATGCAAAGGTGCTTCCTAAAGTTTCGAAGTCAGTTGTAAGTTGAACTCAGTTCACTCCCCTTTTTTTCTCATGTGCACTGATGTAGTACACTTTTTCAAACCACAACAGTTGATAATCATAATATTTTTCTCCCTTATACTAAATTAAAAAATCTTTCCTTCTAGATAAAAAAGCAGCAACAACACATAAGGACAATGTTAGATGCATTAAAAATATTCCATGAAGTCATCGATGTTGCCCAAGATCAAGAAGCCTTGGAGAAGATGCGAGACTTGGTTGATGATGAAACGGCAGTAGCTCCTCAAATAGCAAATGGTGACAAATATTGTGGGGTAAGTCAAACTTCTGGAATTTGGAGGGGGGTCTTGTGTACCTGAAGAATTTTTGGGTGTGGATGTATCCTAATAGGACTGTGGAATCCCTAGCTTATTTAACCAGACCTACAAGTACCACACTATACTGTACTAGTTACATCGCATTTCCTATACTAGAGTTGCCAACACTTACGTTGCTATTGAAATGAACTATGGGTAAAATATTTCAATATTCCAATTTTATTATTTTGAGTGCATGGCTATTCCCAGTTTCCTTATTCTAAACTAATAAGTGTTCAGCCAACTGATCAGTTTTCTAAAAATAACAATACCCTATTTTATAACCATACACTCTGAGCTCTATAGCTTATTCAAGACTAAACGTCTTGAAAACCATATTGTGCACAGTGGCAAGTACCAATAAATTATAGCCCACATATAGTTGTCAACCCCCACCCTTGGAAGGGTGGCTTTAAGAGGGGCGTGGGTTGATAGAGAGTGGTGGCTTATTGATTTAACCCTTTCACTCCCAAAGGGTCTCCATTTGACGAGTAAAATCGTTTGGCATTAAACAGAGTAAAATCTATAAGGTTACTCTTGGGAGTGAAAGTGAAAGGGTTTAGGGAGATAGTTTTTTGACCCTTTCGCTCCCAAGGAGTCTCTATTTTACAAGTAAAATCTATAAGTTACTCTGGAAGTGAAAGGGTTAACAGTAAAATGCAGCATTTATTTGGAGGTTCTTACATGTATTTTCATAGTTTCAAGAGTTTCCTCACCCTTATTTTTGCACTATAAGGATCCCAAACTGTAGACATACAACTGTACAAAATTACCAAATAAACCTACAGGAGAGCCAGGTTACCCATACAGTGTAGACATGTAACTTGCCATCTCATGCTAATTATTCCCAAAATAAGTGGTTTAATATTGTTACAAGCTGAACTGCCTAGACTCTTTATAAAATGATTGTACCAGGAAATTGTTCATAATAGTTTTTTTTCTTCAGGGGAGGGAGGTGGTGGCTTGAAAAATTTCTTCTTCTAAAGAGGGCTGGCTTTATATATGAAGGGGGTGGCTTAATTATAGAGGAGTTATAGTACCAATTACTTGTATCTTAAGGATCATGGCCTGTATGTTCTGTTCTGTAAAAAGTGAACATTAAGATTAGAAAATGAGTCATATATTTTGGAGAAATGTTTCTATTTTATGCAGTCTTTTAAAAAGTGCTGAAAGTGCATGCATGATTCTAAGACCATTAGTTACAGTAGGGCCTTCAGCTACAATATTACTGATAATTATTGTATAAAAAAAAACAACGAAGTTGGCAAAACAAACTAATTATTTCTTCTAATGTTTACAGTATTGTAACCAGATGTTCATAATTTAATACATGTACAGTTAAGCTCTCCACGCACTTTCGACTACGAACAGACAAATCTTTTCACAAGTGTTTAGAACAAATAATTATGGTGATTGTTTACGCAGCAGATCACAGATCTAATTGCACAAAGAATAAGCTGATTTAATTAGAGACCACTCCATTGTCAAGCTCATTATTTGCTCATTGCAAGAAAGCACTCGGAAAAAAAGACTCGATATTCGACTCGATACTCGATAGTTGCGACTCAATACTCGATACTCGATACTCTCAAGTATTGAGTCTCGATACTCGACTCAATACAAAGTGTCAACTTACTGGTACATCTGGGCAGTACTGTAGTTAATGAGTGTACAGTAACTAAGGAATTTACAATAAATATTTTGGGACGTGAATTGTAACTTTTGAACTTAATTATTTCTGTTAAATAAACCAGCATAGCATCATATAATGTATTGTTAAGGTATAAATGCTTACTGTTCCCAGAAAAAGCACATCAAATATTAACATAGTGTGTTTTTAGGCAGTGAGCATGATTTAACAGTTATTATATTCTTTCAAAATATTTCTCCTTTTCTGATTGAGCACATCCAGCAAGATGACGTCAAGTGTCCAAAAATCCATGCTATTCTACATTTGACATGAATTGATGCAATTATAGCGGAGCTCCACAGCGGCTCAAAGAGCCGCAGAGCGGAGCCCCATAACTACCGTGCGAGGATAGAAATTGAGAAAACCATGCGTTTGAGTTTTCATGGTCATTGTGGCTAGCGGCATGGCTCGCGGGCACGTGCGCCTAGCGACGACGACGACGATGTTGCCCCAACATGGCGGCCATAGTCATCCGGGATATTTAGAAGGTCTTAAACCGAAACGAGGCTTTGTTTTTCGCGTGCTTGTCACGGCTTGCCGCGGCTACACAACCTACAGCCAGCAGTCTACAATGTTTTGCTGAAGAAACGGATTATTCATAGCGGTTTTGGAGGAAAAATTTTCTTCCTACAAGTTTTCAAGCGTTTTTGGAGGGACATAAGCATAAAGCTGAGTTCTTTCTACAAGTTTTCAAGCATTTTTGGAGGGACTGTGTGAGGAGCTCCGCTTTTAGGTTTGCCTAAATCTATTTAATAGTATAATAGCACAGATTTTTGGACACTTGATGTCACTGAACTTGCATATCATTCTGTGAGACCATGAAAATAGTATTTTGTTTTAGAGCCCAATAAAGTGCATTTTGTCTTTTAAAGCTCTGGAAATATTTTGAATGCATTACAAAACAATATAAAATAGTAAAAATAGTATTTTGTTTTTGATAGAGCCCAATAAAGTGCATTTGTCTTCTAAAGCTCTGTAAATATTTTGAATGCAAAACAAAACAATTATTGGATTCGGCTTCTGTATGATTTGAAGAATGATGCAGATCTTTTTGGCTTTGGCAGATAACACCCCCTCAATCTGCATAATTCTTCATATCCTACTTCTGTAAAACTAGAAAAGATACTGAAAGAGCAAATTCACAGAAAGGTTTGTTTTGCATTTTTTTGATCTTGAATGTGTTCTCCTTCTGTTGCAGAATTTTGACGGGTTTTGCAATGCAGTTGAAATGGAAGAGCTGCGTGCTTTTTTGAAGTTAGAATAAGGAGTTACTCACTCAAGAAGCTATTTTGGGCAAGAATCTAGTGGAAGAAAAATCCTACCCAACTCACATCTAGGCTGGAAAACTGATAAGCAACAGATCTGTGGCTTTAAAAGCTTCTCAAAAGTCAAGATCATCGAATCAACTTTGAGTAAATTTCTCTTTTCCATAGTGACAGTTATGGTTCAAGATAAACAATAATAAATTTTATACATGTAGTTTGATTGTGTTAATTATTAGTTTTTGCTATGAAGTTATAATTAGCTATAATTATGATAATAATGATAATATTAAATAATAATAATTTTTTCCTAAAGTTGTTTCAAGAATGTAATAATGGAAAGAAGTGGTATTACATACTCATCATCATAATTATTATTCTCATGATTGTTTCACTACATGGTGACAGGGCCAGTTGGAAAACATGGACTGGACTCTGGACTGGACTCTGGACTGGACTGGACTGGACTGGACTCTGGACTGGACTCTGGACTGGACTCTGGACTGGACTGGACTAGACGGGGGGGGGGGGGGGGAGGGTTACTGATTTTAGTATTACAAATAATCACTCGAGGTTAATTGTTAACACTGAAGTATTTGGCGCCATTTGCCTTTAATTTGTGCTAATGTTTTACACATACTTAGAAAGTTCTCCTTAATACCATCCCTCACGCTGTGCTTTCCGTCGTAATTCCTAGCGGAGAGTTTCACTGTGGGTGGAGATGTGACACCCAAAACACAGACTCCGTAACTATTTTTAATATTACACAAAATCATGACCTGTGAAACATGATCTGTGAACATTGACTTTGAGTCTCGTTCCCAATATACCCCGTGTGACAGTGATCTGTCTTTGACGCTTTTAAATACAACGCAATATATATGTTTTTCACATTCTACTTTCTGCTTTCTTTCATGAATTCCAAAGGACACAGGCTTCGCTTCACTTATCCAGCTTGCTGAATTGTACCAAGCTCGCTATTCGTGTGGGTTCTGGAGAATATAACATCTTGAACATCTTGAAGCCATTAGCGCTGATCACGCTATTTTGAACACAGACATCATTGCAAAACACTAACCAACTGATAACAAAATGCAATTACAGTAAATGACCATTGAAATTTGTCAACTGATTATGATCGAATGGATTGCAGGCAATTTCCGATTTCATTCACGGGGCTGAAATCGGGGAGTGGATACAGTGTGATGCCTGCCGGTAATAATAGTTATCACCAAGTTTGTGCATTAATCCCTTTTGATGATGGCATGTTCTGGCATTGTGCATTCTACACAGGTATTTCCAGGAGTAGAGAATGTGTGTTAAGTTTCTAAGTATGCTAGAACACCTCATGACAATAATGTGCCTCGTACACACAAAATCATTTCATGAAATTGTACCATCATTTGTCCAGCTAAAATATGCCTTCAACAGTTGGGGAAAAGCATGACGTTGGTGGTATGAATTCTCATCAGAATTCTTCGGTCACTGAGGTCTGCAATAAAGTACTGTGAGTGCTTGACTTGATTGAAGTTACTCTACAACGTGTGTAGTCCCCAGGGTCTACATTTGACCCCCATTCTTGGGCAAAACGTTGACAGGTGCATGGTAAACGGCGAGAGAATTAACCCTAACCTTTACTCTAGCAGTGTCGAAATTTCAAAACAATAAGAAGATAAGAGAGAGATCAGATTGCTTCAAACGTCATATAAATTCGGCACACCAGCGGCTTCGAGAAATGTGTTGCCTTTGGTAAGGGCCAGAGCTGGAAATACAGAAATTATTTTCATTTTTCTCGCGATCTTTTTTGGACATGTTAAGAAAGTTTTCAGAGGTTGTCGCCCAGGCTCACCGGTGGACGACTCGCCAAGTTGGCTTCGCAAATTCCAAGAGGAAGACGAGCATGCGGCTCTTGAAAAGGCCGTCAAGTTGAGTAAGGTACGGTTGAGTATTCAGTGAGGATGACTAGCGTTTCACTCATATCGACGTTTGGCGGAAAAAATTTTCGCTACTTACTTCACTTATAAACAAAGAGATTGTTATGTTTTTCGCCAATATTTTGATATAGGTTTTTATAACGAGCAAATATCATATGGTGAGGGCTAGGCTTTTGTACATTATGCTCCATTTTAATACTCCTTCTTACGCACTAAAATGCTTCGTCTCCCCCCAAAAAGCTACTAAAATGTTCAGTTAATGCTCATTATACATAGGCTGCAAAGGCTGTCAGTGAAATTTGAATACTTTTACTGATTTCAACATTCACACAAATGATGGCTCAGCTTTGCAGCGTTGCAGCTACGTTGCGGCAGGACTCCGTTTCTCCAAACCAAGATAAAAACACCACGGTGTCGTGGGTAGTGGGTGGAGATCGTGGGTGCATATCGTGGGTCGTAGGTGTAAAAACCAAAACAAGAAAATAATCAAAGTAGGACTATGGTGAACTCGTGGATATGTTTACAAAACAGAGAAAAAAGAAATAATTTAAAAATTACCGAGGTGTTTTTTCAGAGTTGTGATTGAATGAACTTGAAGATAATTTTAATAATCTATAATCACAACATAAAAGTGACCAGGGAGCTGAGTAGCTTTTTGAAATAAACATACAGTGAGTACATGACGCCAATCATTTGACTACACTAGGCATCAGTTATAAGGCAGGTGGCAAGCATACAGTTGTTAAAAAATTTGATAACTTAACATAAGGGTACAGGATTAAATGGCACCGAAACCAAATGTAGTTCTGGTATCCTGCTGCTCACTGTCTGTGAGTTCAAAGTTTCTAACACATGTAACAGGGTCCTTCTCGAATAAGGTCTGAATTTTGTTGCCATGACATTGTCAATTTTATCATCATTACAGTTTTTGTTGTCTACAAGTCTATTCAATGTATTCAACAGAAATATCCACCTTGATTCTGCAGCTGATAATGAACAAAACTATGTAGGATAGCCCAGCTGACGAATCATACCAAACAAATCTTTCTTGCATTTTTGCAAAGTATGTTAGTGATGATCTTAAAATCCTTAAGACTCTCAATCCTTTATCAAGTTGAATTAGTTTATTTACATTACCATCTCATTTTAGGTTATCAGTGGTATATATATTCAGCGTTGCACTTAAAAAAAATCACACTTGCCATCATTAATACAGCAATACATATTTGTTTTTATCCTTATAACTTCTTGCTTTTACAATGTAAATATGAGTCACACAACAGTAAGCAAAACAGGTAAGCCTATTTTTCCAACATGTCTACTTCAACACAATCTAGTTCACTTCAAGGTAAATTCGGAAATCAATACACAGAAAACTTTTCATTGTAATGGCTTGTGGTGTATTGTATATAATATAACACTTAATACGTACATTTTCTACATGACTTACTGTTTTCGAACCCTTCAATGACTTTCTTACATTGTAACCTTCGTGGTTCTCCGTCACGGCAGCCGCCTCCATAATTATTTACAAGTAAATGTTGACATACTTCTTGGCCGTCCCAATACTTCTACAACTCCATTCCTGTTAGTACTAACACTTAAATCAGTAGAAAAGTCCTACATGCGATGTTTCTTATCCAGGTTGGCCACAGAAGTTCTTCGGTTTCACATCATGGATTCGTCAATTTATTCTGTTTTCAGTAGTAGTTTCGTTCAATAACGAGTACTCATTTTGCCCATATAAGTTCTCATTCAAGTGCTAATTTCGCTCTATGAGTTCTCACCAAAGCTTACTACATTAGCAAGAGATTTTCTCATCTTTCGAGCCAACTGAAATTCATATACTGCTTGTAATCTTGGGGGCGGTCGATGGCGGTCGATGTCGGAAAAGCGAATAGTTATCATCTGTTCACGTTTAGCGCCTGGCCGAGTAAAAGGCTCATGAAATTCAGTCTCCAATTTGGTCATTGTCGTAACTGGAAACATTTAAACTCCTTTTGATTTTAGTAAGACCGCTAATGAGGCCCTGTTAGTGAGGTTCTTTATGTCGCGCGTCTGAGTTTCAAACCTTTTCACGTCGCAATTTCGGAAGGTCGAAGGTCGCTGTCGTAATTTCCCGTGAGCGGCTCGTCGTTCGTCGCCATTTCAGGTCCTTTATGTCGCCGTTTCAAGGCCATGTTGCTTGTCGAAATTTACCCCTAACAGGGCCTCGCTAATCGTCCTCTTAAGCTACAAAATCATTACAAACTCTGGCAACGGTACGATACACTTTCAGCGTGAACTTTCATCAACAGACCTCCGTGACTTCGGTCACGACAATTGTCGTCTTCATATCGGTGCCCCCGAGTTCTATCCGACTAATTACGAAGAGTGTCTACACTGGAGTGAGTGAGTAAGCGAGTGAGTGAGTGAGTGAGTGAGTGAGTGAGTGAGTGAGTGAGTGACAATTTGCATATCGGAGTCCCCACAAAAACTCGCAAATACGCTTCGCGTATCCACGAGTTAAAAATAAAATAAAGTATTAATAAATATATTAATAAATGATTCTGCAAAACACAAACGTGATTTTTTGAAATGTTTCATTGATTGCTTGGAGAGAAGTGATAACTCATTCATCAAAATGTTCGATCAACTTCTGTAATAGGAAAGGAAACCCAAGATTCCGCAAACAGTTGCGGGCTGTAGATAACGCTACACAAAACAAGCAAGTGTCACTCACAAAGTAAAGCTTTCAATCTTATCAAAGATTGCAGGTACATGTTCTCTTCGTTCCAATAATATCGGCGGAAATTCGTCTTTCACCCTTGGCAATTTGCCGTGGGAAAATATTCTTGTAATATAATTTTATTTACATTTTTTGTTTGTTTCTTTCAATTTTATTTTCTTGATTTATTTTCTTGTTTTTTTTTTCTCACCACATCTACCCACACCCACTACCCACGACCTCCACCTGCTACCTATGACCCGCGGCACTTAGCTACGCTCCCGCGCAGGCCATGTGGAGTTAGGCAGAGGGGAAAATCATTCAAAACTTTGAAACAACTTACTCTCAGATAAAACCTGGGGAAAAAATGACTTTTTTAAATCGTGGACTACAAGTTAGGAATTAAGGCCTCAAATATTTATATTTACAGAACGATGTTGATAGTGATGACGATAGCATATATGAGACCACCCCAGGATTCGGGTATCACGGCAAAGGCAAGCCTAACCTGGTAAGATGAAAACGCGAACCAAACTGCTGTTATTCTTCGTTGTAACTTTTACAGAACCCGGAAGAAAAATGACGCGCTTATTCTTAATTATTACTTTCCACAGACAAGGGAACCACAATTTGAGTCATGGGAAGAAGAGGAATTCTGCCCAGGAGAGCCCTTGCTTCCCCTTGGTTGTTTTAAGTACACAAAGGTAAGGGAGATGTAAATTACATTTCCTTGAAACAAGAGTTTTTATTTGTTGCATCTTGTTTGACTCTGAATGGCCTCAGTAGACCCTTACTCTATTATCATTCAACAACGTTAAACAAATTTAACAAATTGAAGAGTCTATCCAGTCCAAAGTCTAACCCGGCATGTCACACTCAACAAATGTTGCACCGTGTGTCACGGAACAACTTGTTATGTGTTAGAAGGTAAGACAGATAGGGTCCATTTTTTTCGGCAGGCTGAACATGACCTCTTTAGCTTGTACGTTTTGTTTTCATTGTAGACCACTTGACGTTCCCAACTGAAATTTCCTTTTGTTTTTTCATAAGTTATGCAAACATATGCACGTGCATAAGACGACATTTGAAAGAAACTATTCGCCAGAGTAACATTATTGCCTTTTTACAAACCTAAAGGTCCTGGCTATCTTATGCGTTTCTTCTTTTTCAGCGCAACGAAAGCCAGGTGTTGGAAATCAGCAGTGACAGTAGTAGTGGCGAAACTAGGACACCTAATGTAAGTGACGAAATTCAGAAAGCCTTTCCTGCATTTTAGCTGACGGAACACTCTCAGGGGGGAGGGGGGACCTAATTAATCTCGTACCTCTTTAAGGGTTTAAGTTCCTGGTGTGTACAGTGTACGGTGCCTTTATGCGGAAAAATGTGTCTGGGGCAAGATTTTAGAAAGCATTGGAACCTCTCTTACACGGGAGTCCCCTCCTCCTCTTGTAAATTGTTTTTCACTTCTTTTTCCTAACAAGCGTCTCACTTGCTTTCTTTAAGGTCCTTCGATGGAAAGGAAAAAAATCCTTGAGTCAGTCCAGGAAAAGAAAGAAAGCAATAGTGATTTCGGAAAGTGGAGACTCGGATTCAGCAGAACATTGTAATGTAAGTATGAAAATTAAATCGATTGCAGTTGGTTTCACTCCCTTGTTGTTCTAAGCTGCTAACTGGTTTCCCAACCAAAACAAAGCAAAGGAGCAGAATAACGTAAAAGAACCTCAACGCCATCCTCATTCATTAATGAATGCAATAGACGAAAAGAGAGCAATAAAGCTTATGATATGTGGGTACGAAACACCTTTGTTTGTTGTTACTGCCCATACTGACCCCGACACCCATACCCTTGGGCCCTGCGTGCAACTAGGTGTAGTCATGCTCTATTGCTGTTATGAACGCTAAGTGGAAAGCCATATTTTGCATTGCATAGGCGCCATCAACAAGTAAGCGCTGGAAAGTGGAGGTCAGAGAAGAAGCAAGTTATGCCACAGGTGTACCTACAGTAACCGTAATCCTGCCACGGGGGGTCGATAAGGGTTTGAGGGTGGGGCCTTTAATGTTATCATTTCAAACATTGAAATCATTGTTGCGGAAATCGTACCCCTTTTGACGAAATAACAATAAGGTTTCCTTCCGTTTTTTAGATATTGCTCAGATGTTGATATTATTTTGCATATATAGTCTTTTCCCTTAAATTTTCATATACTATGGTTTAATTAAAGATGTAAGTTGGAAAATCATACGTAGACAAATCATACTTGCCGAGACAAATGGATCAGCGAGTACTTGCCACTTACATTTGGGGTTCCGTCGATACTGGCTAACATTAATCTTCATTAAATTTTTACGAGGAATCTAATGAGTCTGGAAGTGACAAAGAGAAATCCGACTTAGACGAAGGAGATGTCCATGCCCTTCCACCTGTTTATTTTACCTCGAAGAAAAAGGGTCTTGGAACAGAGGAAGCAGCAAGACTGTTACTTGGCAAATTAACGGAAGAACGAGTTGCCACCTTTAAGCCCTTCACCGTCTCCAGAAACAGTGTGTATGTTTTCCAATGCAAACGCTTCTCAAACATTCATGACGTCCTTACGGATGGTTGTGGTGTATGGAAGGGTACGGGAACCAAAACCTTCTATGCAAGGAAAGGGAAAGATGGCTCTGTGGAAATAGTAGCGGACCCTCATGGAACTGTACACGAAAGCTATAAGATAGAGAGACGCTTCTACACCCACGCACGATATAAGGATGTGAAAAAAAGTTTTGTTTTAATAAAAGGTAAGGTGTGTAAAGCGTAGTTTTTTTCTGAAAACTAGGTGCTCCAAAGCTCAAATAGAGTATTTCGTTTCTCTTGAGCTGCAATCAAAAGGCTCTCTGTTTCCCTTTGGCGATCTTACTGTATTACCATCATCTATATTCTCCCTTAGTTACGTTATAAAAAGTTATCATATTACTTTTTTTGACAGATCCCTCAAGCGCACTAACAGATTATGCGTTATTGCAATATATCTTCACCAGAGGAGAGAGAAAACTAGAGGCAAAACCTCATGGAAACTCCAAAAAGGGGAAAACGTTCTACCCTACGCAAAAAAGTACCAAAGACGAAATAAAGAAACTGGCGCAGGCTTCAAACCCTAAGGAGGTTTTTCACCGTCTCATCGAAGAAAAGGGAGGCGTGGAGAAGCTCACTTCTCCCGGAGAACATCCCAGAAGCTACCAGCAGGTGGCTGACTACAGACGATCAGGCAGTACTTCAGCCAGTAGTAGTAAGGCCCCTGATAGTCTAGTAGACATAATGCAAATATGCAAGAAGGAAAATCGCAACCCCGAGTCAGCCTTTGTAAGACAAGTGTATTTCTCGCCAGAACTGCAAGCAATACTTTGTACGAACCGGCAATTAAGGGAAATTGAACAATTTTGCACAAATCCAGAATTATTCTCTCCACTGAGCGTTGACGTTACTTTTAACATAGGCGACTTTTATGTTGCAGTGACAACTTATAGAAACCTTTTGTTATTGACAAAGAATGGCTGTCATCCGGTAATGATAGGCCCTGTCATGATACACCAGCAACGTCTATATGAATCCTATCACAATTTGGCGTCATCCATAATTCGATTGAACCCAAAATTAAAACACATATTATGTTATGGAACAGATGAGGAAAGGAATCTTTACAAGGCTTTCGGAGATGTCTTTCCTTTTGCCATTCATTTGCTTTGTGACATCAACATGGAGGACAACGTAATGCGAAAGCTAACAGATTTAGGAATGTCAAAAACTCTCGCTAATGAGTACAGGAAAGAAATATTTGGAAGGAACGTTGGAACTGGTCGTGAGGCAGGATTAGTGAATTGCTTAACGGAAGAAGACTTTAGAAAGCGGCTTGACTTCCTTCTTCCAGTCTGGGAAAAAAGGCATTCAAAGGGAAAGCAATTTTATGAGTACTTTCTTCGCAAGAAAGCGCCTCTTGTTCTATCTTGCATGGGAGCCGCGACTAGAATGATGACAGGACTAGGATATCCTCCTGATGTCTACACACAAAATGGTAGTGAGTGCGCTAACTTTATAATCAAACATGCAAAAAACAAAAACAAGTTGGACATGATCGAATGTGTAGAGCTGATCCGTAAAGTGGTTGCGCGGCAAGAAACCCTTGAATATCTCGCAATGTGCGGACAAGGAGAATGGTTTCTGGATGAAACATATGTGGACCAAAAACTGGAAGAAACGAACTTCTACCGAATGACAGAAGAACAGAGGAAAAAAGCATTTGATACATTTTATGTCCTACGGCCTGACAGAAGCAGCCCGTCATCCGACAAGCCATCATGTTCGGGTGACACCGCCTCAGGTGGTGCTATGTCTAATAAAGATCCAAGCTTAATCTCTGTAGCTCCAGAGGACACGCAGATCCTCCACATCCCGTTCCAGAAACTGAAAGGAGTTTTTGGCAAGAGCTCACAAATCCTCAGCAATGCCGCAAGAGACATTCATCGATTCGGGGACAGTGTTTATTTCGTAGCCAGCAAGTCATCACCAGATAATCCACACAAGGTTATTCACAAGGGAAATGGCAAGTTCACCTGTGACACGTCTTGTATGAACTGGGCTACTTACAAATTTTGTGCCCACACTCTGGCAGTGGCTGAATTGTCTGAGGAGACTCGCGCTTTTTTAAACAAAGTTGCCAAGGAGGCCAAGCCTGATGCCACGTCACTTGCCTTATTAGACATGCCTAAGGGGAGAGGGAAAAAAGTGGCAGAAAGAGCTACAGGTAGGCGAAAAGGTGGCCCCATAAGAAAGAAAAGCGATACAGTGGTGACGTACATTACACCCACTACGACAACAGCGACAGCTTCCACATCGGACAGCACTTCCGAATGTCCACAAATTGCAACTCCAGAAACCGGTCGCACTTCCTTCAAAAGGCCATCGCCGTCCTCAGGGGCCTTCGTTCTTACTTCGCTGAAGTACTGCGACAGCAGGGTATCCATATGCTATGGGTGCAACCAAAAGCTTCGGAACAATGCGGCTGTTCCACAGCCGCCTCTGGACTTGGTTATTGTTGGCAAAATGAGAAGGGAGTATATCCAGGACGGCGAAAAACGTCAGAGCAAGGAATCCAATGTTTACTTTCATGCCGTCGCGGAGTGTGTTACGAAGAGAGCACCAGTTTTCATTCCAGCCCTTCTAACATTTCATCCCGAGGACATCAGAAAAAAAGTTTTCGTGCAGGCTCACAAAGATTACATTAACGAAAAACTAGGCCTTTAAATTACAACATACTAAATGACAAAAAACTTGAAACTAGCTCTAATCCATCTTACTTGTCTCCTCTTATAATTCTGCCAGTATCGTTGAGGAAAAATACAAAAGGTACTCTTTCGCAGCACTAAAATCCCCCTTCCCTTTCTGCTAAAGGTCGTCAGCAGTAAATTTTTAATGTCGAAACTTTTGATGATTTTTCCATTTCTGTATATACACTCATAAGCACGGTCGAGTCGGTGTCGAGTGTCAAGAGTCGAGGGCAGCATTTTGAGGGCTAAGGGTTCTTTGGCGAGTGTCGATGGTCCCTTTTTACCGAAAAAGTTATTTTTCCATATATTAACATTTAGCTTGAAAGAGAGGTTTAGAGAACAAAAAAAAAGGAACGCGGGGTTTTCGCTACCCCGAGGAAGAGAATCCTCCAACACAATTTGTTTAAATAACGTAGTCTAACACATTCATTACCTCTAAAATGGTTGAAACATCTCTGAATACAGAAACATCTCACGTGAAAACGAGGAACTTATAAGCTTAATAAAAACGATATGATAGACGAGTAAACTATGTTCCAATATTTCAGCCCCGTCTTCCTTGTAATTTTGGGTCTTTTTTAGAATTGCGTGATATGCGAACGTGAATGGAATCGGCAGGCATCACACTGGATCCACTCCCCAATTTCAACCCCGTGAATGAAATCGGAAATTGCCTGCAATCCATTCGATGATAATCAGTTGACAAATTTCAATGGTCATTTACTGTAATTGCATTTTGTTATCAGTTGGTTAGTGTTTTACAATGATGTCTGTGTTCAAAATAGCGTGATCAGCGCTAATGGCTTCAAGATGTTCAAGATGTTGTATTCTCCAGAACCCACACGAATAGCGAGCTTGGTACACCTCAGTAAGCTGGATAAGTGAAGCGAAGCCTGTGTCCTTTGGAATTCATGGAAGAAAGCAGAAAGTAGAATGTGAAAAACATATATATTGCGTTGTATTTAAAAGCGTCACAGACAGATCACTGTCAAACGGGGTATATTGGGAACGAGACTCAAAGTCAATGTTCATAGATCATGTTTCACAGGTCATGATTTTGTGTAACATTAAAAATAGTTACGGAGTCTGTGTTTTGGGTGTCACATCTTCGCCCACAGTGAAACTCTCCGCTAGGAATTACGACGGAAAGCACAGCGTGAGGGATGGTATTAAGAAGAACTTTCTAAGTATGTGTAAAACATTAGCACAAATTAAAGGCAAATGGCGCCAAATACTTCAGTGTTAACAATTAACCTCGAGTGATTATTTGTAATACTAAAATCAGTAACCCTCCCCCCCCCCGTCTAGCCCAGAGTCCAGTCCAGAGTCCAGTCGAGAGTCCAGTCCAGTCCAGAGTCCAGTCCTTGTTTTCCAACTGGCCTGGTGACAGTGCACATTTTAAAATGTTGTAGACTTGATGAAAGGTTGAAATTGGAATTTTTCTCGTGTTAAGATGTGCAACAGAGGGTCCTCTATTTGTTGGTTTGTTGGTATAGAATTTCTATCACATCAAGCAATGTTACCTAAGGTGACCAACTGGCTTTGGCCTTCTAAACAGTCTGCATAAAATGCATCAAATGCACCTAAATTAATTAAATTTTTGCTTTTGGCAATTAATTACCCTAATATCAATATTCATTTTCTCATATACATGTATTTGTTATGGTACTAGTGAGAATACTTTTTTTAAATATCATTGCAGTGTTTTTTTTTTTTTTTTTGGTGATCATTATTTTCCGTTAGTCTCATAACATGAATGGTTGATGACCAGTGACTATTAATTGTAATGAGGACGCTGGTCACTACTTGGACTTGAAGGATTGATTCAGTGGACTTAACCCTTTTACTCTCAAGATCTAAATAACTTTGACTGCCATACATTTGCTGAAATGTTACTTCAGAGAATTTGGTGTTGGATCAATTCAAAATCCTTGATGTTTCTTGTTACCTATCTGCTTTCTTGACATAAAATTGATATTGTAAAGAGAAGTTGCATATTGATCACTTCTAGGATGAAAGGGTTCTTTTTAGTCTTGTAAGTCCATGCTTTATCTGCTAAGAGACAAGATGAAGTGTATGGTCTCCTGTGCTGGTTTGCCATCCATGTCTTGCAGAGTCGAATAAAAGTAAGACAAATACTTTTTTCCATTTTTTTTTCTGCATAACTGTATTTAATGACAGTCATCAGTATTTACAATATTAAACATTACTTACATACATACATACATACATACATACATACTAACAACACCATTATACTATATGGTGTCAACTATGTTTACAGTTTTAAACAATACTTACAGTGATCAGAACCCAAGTAAGACAAAGACTTACCAGTACAGTATTCTTGTTTTAAAATGAACTGATGATCACTTACCTACCTTTTTCAGATGGAAGAATTACATTTTGATTTTTTAATAGGATGCAAGCAGTCTATACAAAGTAATGTCATTACACGAGGGTAAATAATGTGTCACCACTGTCAACTTTGCCGCACAATCAGGTAGTAAATGGTTGCACTGCATTTACTGGAGAGCTTCATATAATTATCACAAAACAGGATCTTGGGTGGCAGATGGATGTGAAAAGCATTCGGAATGGATAAACAAAACATGATGAATACTTTTAATACTGGTGGTGTTATGTCATTGTATGATGGTAAATTATGTGAGTCACCACTGTCTACTTTGCCTCACAATCAGGTGGAAACCTAGACAAGAAATTGAAGACCTTGAATGCATCGTTGTTCAGTATACCGGTGTAGATGGGCTTGTTTCTACTGAGTGTTTCGACCCTATGGTGGTAATTAAGCACAGTGTGGCCAGTGTCAAAAAATAGCTCAAATTTGTTCACCTCTTATCACCTCAACCAATCAATAACTTTGATTTGACAAGTTGGCATCTATATATCTACCATTCAGGGCTCAAGGGTGATATTGTGACACTTTATACTTACACATGAAAGTGAGAGTCTGGGTCAAGTACTGATGTCAGAGGTTTTGCCACTCGTCACCTCTAGTTTCTTGCCAGGAAAAATGAGTGAGTTATAAGAGGTGAGGAACTCCCTAGGACCAGGTAATATCTACTTGACTGCTAAGTGCAAATTCTCACAAGCATAACCCAAATTCTCCTGAAAACTCATTGTCCAATTAAGTAGGTTTGTTATTGCATCAATTGGTTTTTGAGTGGCCAAAAAACCATGCCACTCAACCAATCAGAAATAAGAATAAACCATGCAACTGTTGTTTGTTTCAGTTTCCCATGTGGCAAAATAAAGGTTGAGTGGGAGATAAAGGATTGCAAGGGGGAACAGGGGAGTTCCCTTTCATATTTCTCTCTCACCTGCCCTCTGCCTTATCGCACTTTTCTTCCAAAGTTTGAGAGCCTCTCACAGACTAAGACATTCGTCACACCTCTTCCTCTGCAGTTGATGCAGACGTTAAAAATTTTAGTAGCTTTGAGTTCAAATTGGTTCATTAGGCTATTAATCTGTTATTATTGGCCAGAAAAACTACTTTAAGTTTGGTTTTACGATGGTAAGTTAAGAGCAATTTTTGTTTCTGCTCATATCCAAGTGGGGCAATGAACAGTGAATAGCTGAAGATGTGACTGGCACAGACCATCGTGGATTCTTAAAGTAACTGATCGCTTTAACTTCTGATTGATTTAGTGGAGTGAGATCAAGACTAATCACAAAATGTATTGAAGGTGAGTAGATTAGTCCAAAAACAACGCCTCTGCAAGCTTTCATTTCATTATAATAAATCACTGTATTACAGGGCAAGAGTACTTAATGTATAAAATATTTAATCCATTTATAGGTAATACAAGATCATTAATATACAGTCTATTGTATGTCAAGTGCAATATCAAAATATTTGATAAACAATTTAATTTAGGTAAATAAAAGTGATTTAGTTTTAGTTGACTTTATAATCGTGATCTGCATTTTTAAATAACATATATATTTGGTTTGTTAGTCACTTGGCCACTTGTTATGTGGCTAATAAATCCCTTCCCTTCTACCCAGGATTGAATACAAGTCATTTTTATTAGGTTCTTAATGGTAAACAATGGGGTTTGACATTTCCCATGTAAATTCATGTTGGTGAGTCAGAATTCTTGTGTTTTCACAATAAGGACATTTTGTGATGGCTATAATGAGTTAAATGCATAATTATGAGTAATCCTGGACTTCACACTCACACCAGTCTTTCTTGATGAAAAAAATTTGGGTATATACTTTATGTGAGAATGACAGATATGCATCAATGTACAATATATAATTTTATTATATCTCTCAGTTAGTACGCGCGCTGTGATTGGTCAATTTAGCGGGCCGTACTTCACTGTACGGCCCGCTAAAGTTTGTTTTGGTTGCCAAAATGACTCCAGAGATATAATAAATATCTTATTAACTTCGTTTTCTCGGTCCGTACTGTAAAATACGGATCCTCGTTTTTTGGTCCGTATTTTACAGTACGGACCTCGAACTCGATTAATAAGAGGTATATACATGCTATGTCCTGGATGCATATGTGTCGTTCTTACATGAAGTATATCTAATACACATTTTATTATTAGGAAAGAGTTCAAAAAGGTTTAATACTTTTAAAAGGCTTGAGTATTCATAAATAAACTGGAGTGTCTCGTGACCAAAACAACCCTGCATTAAGAAATTTGGCCAAAACAGTGTCTTAGACCGCATTGTAGAAGTACCCTCTTAAGTGCTGGGGCCTTAGGGGGTCTTTGTTTTCAAGACACCCAGCCATGCCTGTTAAATTCCCTTACGATAACTTTAAACTAAAACCAAATACTATCTCCAAATGGGTGCTTCTGTAAAGTTGCCAGTCCCATCTCTAACTCAAACCGTTACTACACTGTAATTACTTGAGGTAACCACTGCCAACACATAAACAGGTCTCGGAGAGGCAAGTTGTAAAAGTTAATCTGTTCCAAAATAGCTTTGTCCAAAGAACGAGGGGCAGTCAGAATGAACCTCTGATGTCAGAATGGTCACTGATGGATATTTCTTCATTAATGATGAAACACCTTGAACCAAAGCAGATAAAATAACATTCCAACGTCTAATTAACAATTAGACCCGTAGCCCGCAAGGGCTACGGGTCAATAGCCCATGAGGCGAAGCCGAATGGGCTATTGACCTGTAGCCCTTGAGGGCGAAGGGTCTAATTGTTTTAGTATCACCCAACTAGTCGGACAGAAAAAACAATAAAGTTAGCAAATGCAAGTTGAAGAAAGATTTATTTGGGAATAAAACGAAAGAAAGCGCCACGAATTTCGCTACTCGAGGACTATCACTAATAGACCTCTAGTAGCGTAGCCAATCAGATTGCGGCATTTGCATTAGTCCACTAGTTGGGTGATACTAACTACTGATATCCCATGGTTAAAAAGCATTTCCATTAATTCCTATTGCAAGTTAACACCATAATCTACAATTCTCCATTGTGTAAAAAGGATGAGATTGTTCACAATAAAACCAGCTGGCAGACTAATGGTATGATCATTTAATGGCTTTGAACATACTGGCTACACTTATACAGTATAAACTTTTTAAAGAGGAATGTCTTCTCTGTTATGGAAAAGATTACTATTCATTGTGATAACTTCAATGATAATAAAAATCAGTTCTATGGTCTCTGTCTCATGATGAAGTCACTTAAGTATGTTCTCCTGAAGAAGACTAGCAGTAAGAAGTCGAAATTTCGCGACCACCACCCAAGTGACTCTGTCGTGAGGCCATGGAAATAATTTATGTTATCAATGTCTTCTCTGTTCAGCAAGTAAGTGCCTCAGAATTATTCATTAAAATGTGTAATAAGATTGATGTATAGCATGCCACTCCACAGAGTAATCCGTAAGCTCTGGCGACCGACGAAATTCACTGTCTAGTCGTCCTTGGCCCGCTGGTTACTCAAAGTAAATAATAATAAATTAATAACCACACCATGTCTTTCTATCGGCATTGTCTGCGGCCTACTCGAAGTTATTCTCCCTCAACTTCAAATTTTTGGGAGAACCCTGCTCCAGATGCAGTATGGTGTGGCAATAAAATCTTGCTGTGAAAAGGAGCTGTTGATATTCCAGTACACTGTTAAGGTGCTACATCTTACCAGTTGGTGTCGTAAATACAGTTAACAGCAAAATATTCTCTTCCTTAACTCCATGCTCAAGAAGCATGTTTATGGCTGTCTTTACGGTCACTCCAGTGTCCGCTTAAAAAGTAAAATATTTTATCCTTTGTCAAACTTTACCACTATTATAAAATAATTACTGTAATGACTATGAAGTCCTACAAAACTAACTCTAACCCTACAAAGTAGCTCGTTTTAGAAATTTAGGCCTTAAGCCCCACACCATGAGATACGGACAGAAAATACACCCAATGGCAGACAAGAGAGAACTCTGCCACAGGTATTGGTAGATTTGGCAGAAATTGCAGAATTGAATGGCAGAATACAATGGCAGATTTTAATGAGAGACTTGGCGGAAATGGAAGAACTCCTCCACACATTTTGGCAGATTTGGCAGAAAGGAAATCAGTAAAGCAAGGGTTCTTGGAAGCGTGGCAGAGTTGGCAGAAATCCATGTGGCAGGTCCTGGAGTGGATATGGATATTTCTCTGAGTGAGGTATTTTTAATTAAAAATATCTTACTTACACAGGAGAGGGTACATCAGAAGAACTCTTCGCTGGTCAATACCAGGGGGGAACTTTGCATAGTAAATCTGCAGTAAAAATGCAAGAAATAACCAATGGGACAGTGAGTGATCCAAGGACAAAAGAGATTTACCTTACTTCAGTCGATAGTGATTACAAAACAACAAGTCTAAACAGATTGTCAGCATTACAATAATCAGGGTTTGAACCAGGCCACGCCATTGCGCTAATCCTGCACTGCAATTGAAATTGTCCCTTTAAAAAAACGACCAAGGGGACAATTTGTACCCTTCAAACTTTACTGAAAAAACTCAAAAGGAAGCAGACACAAAGGGATTTAGTTCAGTACAGAAATTGCAAGCTAAACAGAACATGGAAAGTATATAAAATATACTTTTACTTTCGCACGTTGTCCGTTCAAAGTTCATTCTCAAGTCATGTTTCAGTCACGCTCTACTGAACATGTGCGTCTCATGCTCAACCAAGCGTGGTGAACGTACCTGGCAATCTTTAACATGTCACATTGAAAACGTGTTCGAACAATAGAAAGCTTTTTCGCTCCAAATCGAAGCCAGACTGAATCAGAGAAAAATGATACAGAAGAAGAACAGTGTATTAATCAGGAAGAAATGGATGAGGGTCAAAAGAAACCGAAAAAATCACGAACTTTCCAGAAAACTTGGTTGCGAGATCACACATGGTTGCGCCATGAAGTTTACAAGGGGATGCCGAGACGAGATTCTGGTGTGAAATGTTTTAAAGTATAAAGCATAGTCATTGATCCTCTGTTTAAATATAACGAGAAAAAAAAGTCTTGACACCGATAACGTAACTTTTCTGGTTTGTATCACTGTTCTTGTATTACAAGGATCAGCTAACAATATGTTTTTGTTGGCTTGCCTGTATCAATGTAAAAAAAAATGTTGAATAAACATTAATTTGTCTGTCCCCCTAAAAATAAAAATGTCCCCCAAAATTTTAGCCAAGGGGACAAATTGTCCCCCAGTGATCAAATCCTAGCTCAAACCCTGAAAAATTATCTCTTTTAATAATACACAATTATGCAAAAATTTCAATGTGCTGATTGGCAGAGAGAACATCAATTATTAATCCCAAACAGTACAGTGAAAGTTGAAATTGAGTGTAGAAATTTGAAATTAAAATTTGTAGGTACATCTATATTAAAAAAAACTACTTATTAACTGAAAGAGAGGTCATTACTGGGAAATCTCAGACCAAGGCCTTGATACAGTACCGCCTATATTCTCTCGTAAAAAATGGTGCGTCTTATAAGTGAATAAATACGGTACCCTTTTACCGAGGTTTTGCTGCGGCTGATTCACAGATCAACACCGCGTTCTCGTCTCGGCAACGACGCGGCATGCCAAAATTTTACTGCGGTTTTACCTAGTAAGACGCGGTGCAGTTGAATAGGCTAAATAACCTTTTGTTTCGATTCATTAATTTTACAATGCCATCTTTCACACTTCGGTGATAAATCATGTATCCGTCATATCACCAAAAGACCCCGCTGTAACATTGTTACTTTCACAAGACTTCTCTACATTTTATCAATTTCATGTTGTAAATGGGAAAGGGAATGAAGAAAATACACGTTTGTTTTGTTTTCGGTTAAAAATACCATGCTATCATGATAAATAGTTGCTGTCGCGAAGCTTCATGCAGGCATCTTCGCTTTGAGTATTTTCATCTTTAATGCGAAAATTTACAAAAACTTCTAAGAATAAGTCTTTCTTTCAAATAAATAATTTTCTTCAGAGTCTGTGATAGTCCATGATAGTTGGTGGTCAAACAGAAATGTGCACTTAAACTATCATCGACTATCATGGGCCGTTTGATCTAGGCTTTAGCGACAGCGACAATACCACTCCATGGTTAGGCGACATCGCTATGGCGACACAGCTCATTACATTTCGCTCGATTATTTTTGCTTTCACATCTCTTTCCTTTAGGTTAGTCAGTTGTCAAAGGTATTGTATTTGATGTCATTCGACTGCACTCTTTTTAGCCAGGAAAACAGGTTGATCTGCTTTCAGTAAACAAACAAAACTAGCTTCTCTTTTCCCGATGTGATCGCATATTCGCTTGACGCATTGTTAATTTTACCTGTCATCTGAATTGAGGTATAAAGGGCCTCAATGCCCGAAAATATGTTCTGGAACACGCTTCCAAACAAAGATGCGTACGTACGGAATCTTTGACACGATATTCTGCTGATGGAGCGATGTTATATTCACTCCAAGGGATTTCGTTGTCTGTTTGTTCTTTTGAATGTAATTTAAATCCTTGAAAGTTCTGCATGTCTGATAAACAGGTGTCGAGCATTTAAATACACGTGAAAAAGAGAAATTACAAAGGAAAAAATTTTAACAAAAGAAATTAGGTTCTGTTGTTTCTTCACCAAGGTATTCCGCGTCTTTTTTGCCGCGGCATTCGGTCACATCCGTCTAAGAGGAGGTTGAGGAATTTGTCCCACCGCGGTAAATTCACGGCAGAACACATCGACAAAGATGAGGTTTTGCTGCGTCCTAATGGGTAAATACTTTCAGTTGGTACTGTATATTGAAAGAGTGACAGCGAGATCAATACAGTCAAGGCCGAGGTCTGAGATTTCCTTGTAATGACCGAACAGACGGGGTTAATAAGTTATTTATCAAATGGCCTTTTTAGCACTGGAAAAAGAAAAATAGAAGGGTTTTTCAAAATTCACTTGCACGTGCAAGAGGTCATTTGAGATCATGTTCACTGAACTGAAACACACCTGACCATGTGATTGAAACCAGAACTGACAGAAGAAACAGTTTCTTTGACAATGAGAAAATTTTGCCTATATTAAAGGAAAAAAAAAATTTTGAAAAATTTCAATAATGCCCGGTCATTACAAGAAAATTCTTGCCTGCTCAACAGCCAATCAGAGCAAGCATACTATTGCAGCCATATAATAAAATTAAGTTATCAAAAGATTTTGTATCAATATAAAGCACTAGCCAACTTTTCAAAGACAACAAATGGCAGTTGCCCCACAGGCTCATGCAATTATTTCAGACTCTTAATTGCTTGCGCTTACGTATTCATTCCAAATTGCACTCTACAACAAATGGTTACCTATACCTATTATATAAAATTTAATGGTATAAAAATCGTATTATACAAGTGGGGATAAAAAATCATTTCACCACTGATGGGAAACAGATTGACTGTTTCATTATTATTAAATTGCCAGAACTGAGTATATACCACCAGGAGATACGAAATTTAAGTGATGTTAGGAGGCAATGGATCAGGTGAAACTAACAAGACAAGCAATGCTACAATGCTATAGGCAGATCAGGAATAGCTTTGGTTAATTCAGATGTTGGTGGATTGGAAAAATTTGCAAAGGAAGATATACACAATTCAAGCAAGTGGTGGAAGGGATGGAAACGAACATCCAGTTTGTACATGATCAGAAAAGGTGTTTAAAATGACATGAAAAAGTGAGCTCTTACAGCAGCATCTACATTATAGGTAGTAATTATTATAGTAGAGTCAACAAGTTCAGCTCACAACTTACTGTTGGAACATTGGTTTCATCATTGACCTTAATGAGGATCTTTCCTATCCTTATGGACCGGCAACAATCCCGCAAACCTTTCTCCATTGCTTCCCCTAGCATTTTAATAATGAAAGCAGTATAGACAAACCTCAATTATCTGGACTTGTTGGGCCTTGAGAAAAATGCCCAGATAATTGCAAGTCTGGGTAATCGAAAATATGAATATTGATGAGAGAAATGTAAACAACAGAGACAAAGCGATGGAACTGTAACAGACTTGAATGTAGAGGTGTTATGCCCTGATGATTTTTAAACTTGTAAAACCAACTGGTTCATGCTTTAAAGCTTTCACAATTGTCAGACCAAACAGCTACAACAGGGCTAAAAATTGGCGGTCGCACGGTCACCAGTGGCGAGTTAAAACTGGCCAGGGCTACCAAAAGTTAAGGTTTTTTTTACAGGGCCCCCATGGATACCAGCCTTTGAGCTGAACGGGCTACCCTGTTTAAATAAAGTTTTACTTTACTTTACTTTACTTTGAACGCCCGATGTGTGGCTATGCCACAGAATTTCGAAAAGTTGCTATATAAGTTTTGCGAACTACAAAGTTAAAAATAAAACTTAATATGTAGTTTAATTGGACTATCTTTCTCTTCGTTTCTTTGCCTGGACTCTAATATCCATTTTAGTGAATTTTTAGTTCTGAAGTGGAAATTCCGATCCGTTTTAACAGTGATTTCAAAAGCAATCCACATCCACAACATATAGACGCCATTTTGATTTTGTAATTGCCAAGTGACTCTCAAAAAAAATGAGGGCTACTTCATTTTGAGATGAGCCACTAAGAATTCAAGGAAACTGGCCTTACTGGCCACCAAGCTCTGGAGTTAATTTTTAGCCCTGCTACAAGAAAGATTTGCCTTACCAATGTCACATCTTATTAATATTTATGACAAAAAAAAAGGACCTAAGAAACAATTCTAGATAATCGAAAATTCTGGATAATCAAGATTCCAGATAACTGAGGTTCACCTGTACTGGTCACTATGAGGATTAAGAGGGTTGAGAGCCACCTTAATTATAAGTGAGGCCAGAAACCCATAAGACTTGAAACCTGTAACTGCCTTTGAATGTCTTCAACCACAGCTTGTCCATATTCAATCTACCAAGTACAAGAGAAACCAAATGAACCAATCAGTAATTCCAAATATCGTACTTGGGAAATACTGAATCTGGACAAGCTGTGAATGTGAGTTAAATGTTATGACTCTAATGGGTTTCTGGTGAGGCTCAAAAAATAATTTCAACCTCTTACCACTTCGCATTATACTGACACCACAGTTGCCCCTCTGGAAAGCTAAACCTTCATAGCTTGCACCTGAGCCATAACATAGATAAAGAATGAATTATGCAATCACTTAATTGAATTGATTCTATAGCAGAGTTCTTAAAAAGAAAATAGCCCAGAGAAATAAACAAATGGGGCGCTGCCAGAATAAAATTTTGCTTTTATATTGTTATGATTACCAAAGAACAGACAATTCTGCATGAAAAAATGGCCAGCCAGAAATTGCATTTGACATGAAGCTAAAGTGTTTTAGCTTAATGTAAGCGCAGGTAAGTTTAATAACCAATCGTAACACACATCATATTGGCAATGTATTGACAATACTAATCAATACTGTTTAATTAGCACATACCAGTTGGAGTTTTCACTGTGCATGTTTTGTAAGGAAGCTGGTTCAAACCTTCCTCAACTACCAGTCTGATCTGTGAATTAAAACAGGATTTCAAGCAAAAATCTTACATTCAGTGGAGCTGAGTGTGCAAATGTTATCACTGAGGATCAATTCAAAGAAAATGCTGGAGTAACAGTACACCTGTATATAACTGTCATAAATTAATAACTTCGTGTAGTCTAAATCTCCCTTAACCCTTTAAGCCTTAAGAGTGACTTTATATATTTTTCTCTGGCTAATGCCAGACGATGTCAGGGTTGTCAGTAGTTTTCTGAGAAGCAGTTTCTGTCTATAAAGTAGGCGGCTGCCGTAATTCATGTGCATCGTTCAGGATGGCTATGGTTTTCTGCAATACCATGCCCAGAACAAACCTAGCAGTCGGAGTAGCCGGCGCAGTATTCAGAATAGCCGGTGAAATGTGCCAGTTGCCTGCCTATTTTGACAACCCTGCAATGTTACTTGTCACATGGAGACTAAAAAAAGACCTTAATTTAAGGGGATGGGAAAGGGAGTGAGGGAAACATCAGCAGTAAATTATTTTGTCCAGCCAAAATCTGGTCATGCCTGAGAAAAATAGATCTGACCCTGACATTTCATCTGGAAATTACTCAAAATACTGTATAACCTATAAAATAAATCAACACATGAGTATGACATTACTAATTTACAGTATACAAAGGTTTACATGGTACACTGGTAAACACCCACCAGTCTGTCAGCATAAAATACAAAATCACCCCTCTTAGTTTCCCTGAAAAATACAAACAAGGTATTACTTGACTTTTTTCACCCAAAGAAATTGGGATAATCAAAAACGTTGATAAAGCAATTGTTACCACCGTTAGGTAAAAGAGGGAGGTGCTGACGTTTTGAGTGTTAGCCCTTCCTCAGAGCTATTAGCTCGAAATGTCAGCACCCCCTCTTTTACCTCACAGTGGTACAAATTACTTTATCGACTTGCTTGATTATCCTAATTTCTTGTGTTTCAATTCCCCACCGACGCAGCACCAGTTTCTTTAGAAATTACCCCCACAATGCTTTTTTCAACCAAACAAAACACAGTATTTTAGCTGTAACTTTACATGATTGTATCTTTTCCTGTTATAAAGTACTCTGAATTACTCTTGTTTCAAGACTCATGAGCAGCTAGAATATTGATGAAGTCTTGATCAACAGGGTATTACTTGGCTTTTCTTCAACCAAACACAAATTCAGCTGTTTCACATGATTGTATTTTCTACATGTCCCTTATTTTATAGCCAACTGAAAAATTTGACGACAGCCTCCACTTGATGAAGATAATGGAGCATTAATTTACACCGGTTTAAGTCTCATCATCTATAATCGTACACATATTTTTTATCTAACTTTATGAGTATCACGGTGTCCTCTGGGGCACATGAGAGATGGCAGGCAACCCATCTTTAATTAACAAAATACCACACGAAATCGAAGACAATAAATCTTAATTATTGGTTAACAGACATATCCAGAAACTGGGTGAACACCTAAACAAGTAACATTGTGCCGTTTAATAAAACAGGATAACACAACTGGGTGGCACTGGAAAGAGTTAAGAATAATTAATTATACGCGCGAAAATGAAAGTATCAACATGAGGGAAAGCTTTAGGGATGTCATTCAAAATGATTAAAGGGTACCGTTCATTACAAAGAAAAAAATAAAACCGTTGAGGTCCGCGAAAAATTCTTTAAAAAGAAAACAAATATAATTCTCTCACTTGTCTCTCAAAATTGTCTGCAATTCTCGAACTTGATCATTCACTTTAATGACTTTGAGTTGGGGACCGAACTCATGCATCATGAATTGGTTTGTTGGAGGCTCCCGGTGAAGTTTTTCCTCCTGCGGAGAACATTTTCTGCCTTTCCCAAGGTCACTTTCTGTCTTCTTTGCTACTTTTTCGTCTTGCGCAGCGAGAAGTTCGGGCATTTTTCTCTAAACGGCGAAACCGTTTCATCCACATGCACAAACAAAACAGACACGTTGTGTTGTGTTTTCCAAGTCTTTCGGCGCGTTTCCAGTAATATACGAACCTTCATCGATTGGATGTTACTAAAGAATAGTTATCAATACCCGAACGGCCATTTGTAGTCTGCCTTCTTGTGACACGTGGGTACACCGATTCCAAATATGGCGGCGACTGCATTAAATTGCATTGCAAATTGAATATGTGACGTCTTTTGTTCATGTCTCTTTCTAGAGTTACATGTAAAGAAATCTTAGAAAAGAAATACTTGCTACAGACGGTCGTCAAAGTGCAAACAGTGGTGTAGATCGACGGGAAACCATGTCCCGTGCTCAAATAAAGAAAACCCGACGTGGATCTTCTCAGAGAGAGAGGTTCCGTTTCTGTCCCACAGAGGACAATAGGAGTAAATGTCTGGAAGATCTCCCCACGTTCACTTATTGACCGAACATATTGCATACAAATGGCTCAGAAAGGATTGGAAACTAAATGGGAAGGCTTGGTTACTATTCTAGGCTTAGTTTCCAAGCTCCCAAGAAAGTGATCCCAAAAAAACTTTTTGCCCGCGCAATAGATGCTTATGTGACTTGTCACATGTACTCGCTCGCACGGGTTATGTATTAAGTTAAATCATACTTATTAGGTTAAATCATGATTTCACTGATATCAAATCATGAAGTCGTGATATGAAACCAGGATTTATTATATCAAATTATAAACACATGATTTGAACTCAGGATTTCTTACATCAAATAATAAACGACTGATTTGAAATCAGGATTTATTATATCAAATAATAAACGACTGATTTGAAATCAGGATTTATTATAACAAATAACTAGAAATACGACTCCCGCAAAAACCTCGCGAAGCTAGTTTTTGAAGAAGTCACAATGCTTTTATATTTTATTTTTTATATCAGCGTAGTCCCCATTATTTTATTTCTTATGCTGTGTTTGGTACATAATTAGTGACACCTGGTACAAATTACATGATCAGTATACCGGTCAACACAGTGCTTAAAAATTAACCTTCATTTAGCTCTTTCACTGCCACTGAGATTGCACCAGAGGGAATAAAAGTAAAATTATTTATTATCTTGACAGGGAATACAGAGTCGATGAAGTACCACAATAATATTCAGTTAACACAAATTGAAAATGATTGTAAATCTTTTGCAGGTGAAATCTTGAAGAGTTGATATGAATGCTTGTGTTTACCATGGTGTAAAAACCTGTTTTTTTTTTTAGTTTTATTTTCTTAGTCTCTACTGCTTTGTCTTCTTTGTTGTACATCCCTTTTAAACACAATATGTTCTTACACTGAGAATGAGTTGAATGCTCCAATTATTTTTTGTTTATGTTTTTTGGTTATAATTGAATGAGATTCATTGTAAGAAGAATCTTCTGATTAGATATTTTATTGTCTACTGCAGTCATTATTTCATTCCTAGGTATCCACAATTGAGAGCATTATGAATAGTGCATGTTTCAATTTGTGTACTCTCTTCAGTTGCAATGGTACCCCTAGTGGTAGATAGAAAAACTCCTCTTCCCTCAAAAGAGATGCCATATCAAGAGAAGTGTGAGATACAATGTCATTACATCAAAAAAAAAATTGGGGGTAAAACAATTGGATTCTACAAAAACTTTGAATAAAGGTTTGGTAATAGTGAGTGCCGACTGTATAGTATGTGGTTGTGCTATTTTTAGGTCATATCATAAAAACAATACATGTAAGAAAGAGTTATTGAAATCTTAATATGTTCAAAAAGATTGCTGCACTATGCACTCCTGTAAAAAAATAATGTGAAATCAACATCAATCAGTCAAAAATATATACCACATAAAAGTTTAATTGTGCTGTTACAGAAACAGGCAAAATATCCATACCCAACAAGAGAAGATTATATTATTTTGAATATATGCAAATTTCTATTATAAAAACTGCAGAAGAAAGATTTAATATAAGGATGGCATTTCATCGAAAAAGTCATGGCAGCCAGAGGTATTGAACTGTAACCAATGACATATAGTAATGAGAAGCACTATCATTATATTATTATCATTATTGTTATCATTACTATTATTATTACTAGTATTAATATTATTATCATTACTATTGTTATATTTTTTACGTTAAACATAATATATTTTTATGGGGTGGGATGCATGTCCTAACCTTTGTAAAGGTATTGTTACTCTACTACTACAAGCAATACAAAAATCTTCTTAATAGGCTTTCCATCAGAGGTAGTAGTAATCAAAACAGCTCCAAACAATACCATTTCTTCTTAAAGGCTTAGATTCTAGTGCGGTCATTTGTCTATAAAGTTTGTGTGGAAAATCATTATTGAAAGCATAGGGCGTTTAAAAAACTTGAAACACTTGTTACTACATACAGCACACTTGCAATGAATATGTGAGAAAGATCATAAACATTTTGGCATTACAAAATTTATTTTATTCTTTATAAAGTTTTTCCAACGTAAAACGTTACCTGTATGTTGTAGTTGTTATTAAATATTGATATTTGACATCATAAAAATGAAGTAAACAGCAGAAAGTAACAAGGTTAATATCTTAATTACGGCTTGAATTAACATTTCATTTGTGGGAAATGGGCCAGGTTTCTAGATTGCAATATTATCAGGGGGGGGGGGGGGTCCTTGAACTCTAAGGTAAAACTGACCCATTATGAAAAGGCTATGAAACTTGTTGTCTATACATAATATTATTGAAACCTTTCAATCAGAGAATACATATATACATATATATATATATATATATCATTATATATATAGCAAAGAGAAATACTACTCAGAAGTAAGTTATAACACTTGCTTTATTTTCAAATGATCGCATTGATCACTGATGATATTCCAGAACCAGTACTTTATAGTGACACTGGGTATATATTCTGTTGAAAATGCTAAACATAACTGCTAGATAAGGAAAATTTACAATATTTTCACTGTTGCAATGATATCAGATCACATCGTTGTAAATGACTGTTATAACAACTGCAACTCTCTGTGTTGGGAATTTCTTAAAAATGGAAACGCTATCGTTGTATTATGAAAAATACCTACTTACATTCTCTTGTAATCTGTTGGTCGTCTTCCGATTCCGTTTTTAGACTAATAGAATTATTTTCCAGAGACCTCTCCAATCGTTAAAGTTGTTTCTACTCGGTTTCCCTTCTACGCCGTTTTGCTAAATTTACTACACTAATATATTTCGTTATGTAATCGTTCACTCATGTTCTGTATTTCTATCAATAACACATTCAAATTCCAAACTAACTTGGTTGAATTCCTGGTCCTTTTCCCTGCTGTTTCGTTTGCCTTTTTCTAGAGCGAGCAGTTTTTGTCTTTGCTGCGATGACGGATGTCTGTCGTTATTCTCCCCGCTGTCGTTTCTCTATCCCTGCTTTGAGTCGTGCTTTCCTTGTGTTGATTTTCACGGTATTCGAACTTACTCGGCGACGATCTCGGGCTAATCTTTCTTGAATACCTCGGAGATCATCTTGCTGGGATGTACTTCCAGGACGAGTGAAATCGGTTTCCACAAAATTTACATTTCTTTCAAAAAGGCATCACCGAATTCGAAATGGCGATTCAGCAGTTCTCAAGTGCACTACTATTGCCAGGTAACCTGGCCTGCGAACGGACACCTTTAAAATATAGATATATATATATAAATATATATAAATTTATAATACAGTCCCGATACTACGCGCGATATGATTGGTCCAAACAGCGTCCTTTATCAGAGTATAAAGGACGGTGCTCGCGTCATCCTCCGGCTTTGCGTAGTGAAAAAAGAGGCGGAATTTTTTAAAGAGTTTACTAGCTTTTCGTAAAATATTTTGAACGAGCTCGAACAAAGCATCCCTTACATTTACAAGAATGCGAAGATAAGGAGCTCTAGGAATATGTAAATATAGAGACCGAGTTAAACAACTAAGTCAGCACTTCTAAAAATGGGGAGTTGAATTATAAAAAAACAGGACTACGATATCAACCACGGAACCATCAAACAATGGCGTTTTTGAATGAAACAATAAAATTGCCGAGCAAATTACAGTTCGGTTGGGTTTCAGTGCCAAGCTATGCAAAACAACAACGTGAAGTGACCAATTTACAAGTCTTCTCCGCTGAAGACGTGAAGGTTGACGGCAAAAATTCGAAATGGATTGCAAACGGACTAAGCGAAAAATTCTACAGTTTCAAAGAAAAATGAAAACGACATGAAACTTGCCTACCGTCAACAGTACAAGAGGAAGACAAATCCACTTTTGTCACTGGTACAGTACTCGGCGTTGTAGTCTTGGTTGCTTAATTTGAGCTCCCTTACGTGGCATTTAGTAAAAACGACAAACAGTACGGATCAAACACACAGAAATTTGCTTGTGTGTCGAATTCATCTCTCCACAACATTATCATTAAAGCAGAGACTAAAATCACAAAAGAAAACAGCAGTTCTCGCATTGACATAAACTGAGCGTTGTCCATTCAGAAAACATGGCACACTGTCTTTAGTTTCAGCAACAAGCTAAGCAGTTCGTCTTGTTTGTTTTCTTCTGTTAAATTCCACAAATGGTTTTTTCCTCTTATTGTCTTCATGGGCCATAATTTGACTGGATTTCGATTAATTTAAGTCTTGAGAATGTTTCAAAATATCTTGACTGAGCTGAAAAATCTCGCGTTCAAAAACTTTTCAGTGCTTTGCGTTCTAACTTTGATGGTTTGACAGCCTTTGTCTTTTGAACCAATGAGAGTGTTGGACGTTTCTTACAAGCTCGCTGATTGGCCCAAATTGCTGTACTTTCAGAGTATAAAGCACAGTGCTGTCGCTCCCGACTCCCCTTAGTAACAGTATGTTTGTTTATCGTCACGTGACTCAAGAACATTTTTGCCTTGGGTGAGTTTGTTATCGTGAGCGAGGATAGTATTTGAGTATATTCTACCTGTATTAGCATTTTGAAGCCGAACAGTTCGGTAAGTTAGCCTTTTTTCCTACATTTGAGAATTGGTATGGTAACTTCGAGTGATATCTACCTCTGTAATTTGCTAGAAAACCACATACAAGTTTCTACGAACTGACCACGAGGTCTGCGCCCAATGTCTTCGTTTGCTGTCGTTTGACTACGATTGTTATCTACAAGCTGATGCAAGATTTACATTGGTCAAGTAGTGCGTTTTCGACGTTCAAAATAAAGTTGACTGAAATTATTCGAGTCTGTCGGGATTCGAACTAACAGTTTTCGAACTAGAGCTTCGTTTGGTCGATTCTGTGTGACATGTCTACTCGCTCACGTCCTGCCGCCCGAAAGGGAACTCGAGTACGAACGTATTCGACAAGGAGAAATGAAGAAGAGGATCGAGCTGAGAGGGCTGAGCAATTGAAGAGATCCAAAGCTGGGTTAATCGGGATGCTAAGGAAAACGCGTGAGGAAATTGCTAATTTGCGAATCGAAAGAGGAGATATATTGTCAGAGGGTTTAGAAGTAAGGTTGGCGGTGTACGAAGAAACATGGAGGAAGTTTGTGAAAACCCATGAATGTTTTATGAAATTAACAGAGCCAGGATTTAAAAGGAACGGTGCCCAAACCATGTACGACGAAGAGTTTGCAAAGAAATTGGAATTGGACGAGATTGTGAAACAAATGCGCGTCGTCTGTGGATCAAAGACCATTGAAGGAAGCATGAGGTCACGTGAAAGAAAGGGCGCGAAAACCGTGAGTACTGAAATCAGCTGTAACTCAGTTTATAGTGGGTTTTATGCTCGAAGGGAAAAAATGATTTTAACAAAACTTAAAGTGGAACATTTGAAGAAAAGGCAAGAGCTTCAACTCAGATTAACTGAACTTAATCACGCACGGGAATTAATGGAGGCCGAAATGGAAGCTGAGAAGGCCTATGTCAGTTTTAGTATTCTTGATTCTGAAAGTGGGGCCGGTGCGATTGACCATGAGACACCTCGTTTGATAGAAAAAAAACAGTTTGATTTGGAGGCCTTAGGGGATGTAGATTGCAAGGAAGATGTCTTGTATCATTCAGATATTAAGCCTAAACTTGAAGAATTTCCACATGGTCTAACCCCTCTATTACCAGTTACCTCAGGCCGTGAATCAAAGTTACCAATTGTTGGGGGAAATGAGCAACCAGGATCGTCTCCGCAGGGAGATGCTGCATTAAACCCACCGGCAAGCTCACCTTACAGAGGTTGTTGGGGGACAAAACATGAATATGAACAGTCGCCCCCAATCCAGGAGGTTCAGGCCCCAGTAAAGCAATCACCAGCGCAGTTTGATGCCAGGGAACAAATAGTTAAAACTTTGAGCCAAGTCACGAGTACCCCAAAGTTAGAATACATGCACTTTAACGGAGACCCAATTAACTATGCATCGTTCATACACAACTTCGAGACCTGTCTGGAAGACAGCACGAACAATTCTAGAAACCTGCAACTCCTTATTCAACATTGCAGGGGTGTAGCACGAGAGGCAATCGAAAGTTGTGTTAACTTGCCAGTGTCAGAGGGTTACAAAACTGCAAAGGAAACTTTGAAGGAGAACTTTGGTCTACCTCACATAATTGCTAAAGCTCATCTGAAGAAGTTGGAGAACCTACCACCATTAAAGAATTGTGCAGGGTCAACATTGTTGGAGTTTGCAAGACATCTTGAAATAGCAGATAGAACCCTTAGGGGCATGGGTCCGGATTATGTCGGTGACTTAAACCACTCAAACACCTTAATGGAGTTGAGCAGAAAACTTCCCTTTTTTTTGAGAGGAAAGTGGGCAGAGTGTGCTGGCAAAGTTATTGAAGCTGGTGGAAGACCAAAGTTCTCTGATTTGTTAAAGTTTGTGAAGCACAGAGCAAAGCTGGTAAACAATGAATTTGGGGATCTGATTGCGAGCCCAGAAAGCGAAGACAAAAGGGGAAGAACTCTAACAAGGATGACCACCTTAGCGACCAATGTCGACCCTGATCACAGCGAAAAACAAAGCGGTGCAAGAAGAGAAATTGGTATAAATAGGAGCTGTCCAGTATGTTCGGGACAACATGGGCTGTGGAGGTGTGAGAAGTTTAGAGACCTTTCAAGCCGGGACAGAGTAAAAACAATACTGAACAAGAGACTGTGTTTCAAGTGCCTTAGTGGTGGGCATTTCAAAGACCGTTGTCCTAAGGAAACATTTAAGTGTCAAGTACAAGGTTGTGTCGAGGATCATAACACTCTGTTACATCCCACCCCTCCCGCTTTGGAAGAAAACCCTCAGCAGACCAATACAGGGATGGGTTATACGAGTGCAACAAGCAGAACCAATCAAGATGGTCAGAGTGGTGGCAGAGCTTCTGTTACTGTAGCAACTGGGGCCGGTGAAAGGCGTGTCTGCTTGGGGGTTGTTCCTGTTAAAGTTAGAGCAAAGGGAGGAGGAAGAGTTGTGGAGACTTATGCCCTATTGGACAGTGGTAGTGAGGTAACCTTATGCAAGGAGCAACTCTCTCTTGAGCTTGGATCGTGGGGACTAAAACGTAATTATGAGTTGCAAGGGGTGACGGGGACCAGGAAAGTTGAAGGACATGTGATAGACATTGTTGTGATGTCCATGGATAACAAAGTCTCAGAAGAGCTGACGAATGTTAGGACTGTTGAGCAGATACCCGTGTCCTCCACTTGCATTCCACGAAAGGACGACATTTCAAATTGGCCTCATTTGAGAGACGTCGAGTTGTTGGAATCTAGTGTGTCAGATGTTGGTCTAATAATTGGCCTTAAAGAGAAACCTACACTGTTTATCCCATTAGAGTGCAGATCAGGTGGAGATGGCGAGCCGGTAGCAGTGCGATATCCCTTGGGTTGGACGGTTATGGGTCCTCTGAGCGGGACAAGAGCTGATGAGCGTTGTTCCGTCAACTTCGTTCGCCTTGGAAACAAAGAGTTTTACATTGATGCAGAGCAGTCGCTTAGAGACGGCAGTACCGAACCACGTAACATCAAAGGTGCGATCGAAAGGTCAAGTGTTAGTAGTGCAGTAGACGGGATATCGCTTTGTGATGAAGAAGACACCAAGCGTCAAATCCGTGACGAAATTTTGCAGGAGCAACTTGAGAGACTTTGGAGCACTGACTTTGCAGATTCTGTTGTGAGTTCGAGAGTGAGTCCTTCGATCGAGGATAAGAGAGCATTAGAAATGATGGAACAGTCACTGAAAGTAATAAATGGACGCTTTCAAGTAGGGCTTCCATGGCGAACAAACCCCCCTTATCTGCCAAATAACAGGCTTATGGTTGAGCGACGAGCTGCACTTCTGAAGAAGCGTCTACTCAGAGACGAAGATTTGTTCTCCAAGTACAACGCAACCATGAATGAGTATATTGAAGAAGGCCACGCGGAGAGAGTGCCCACCGATGAGTTGCGACCAGGGGACCGGCCAGTATGGTACTTGCCACACCATCCAGTGACGCATCCCTTAAAACCCGAAAAGGTTCGTGTCGTGTTCGATTGTGCTGCCCAGTTCGCGCACACGTCTTTGAACCGCCAACTGTTGCAGGGTCCAGATTTCACTAATAATATTGTGGGGGTGCTGAATCGTTTTCGTCAGGAGTTTGTGGGTCTTGTAGCGGACATACAGTTTATGTTCCATCAGGTTAAAGTAGAACCCAGGGATTGTGATGCGTTGAGGTTTTTGTGGTGGCCTGGAGGGGATTTGTCAGCAGAGCTAACAGAGTACCGAATGATCAAACATTTGTTTGGGGCCACATCTTCACCGAGCGTTGTGAACCTTTGTTTAAAGAAAACAGCTGAGATGGATGGAGGTTGGAATTCAGAAGTTGCAAATGTTATCAAAAGGAACATGTACGTTGATGACCTGATGAAGTCAACTGAAACAACAGCGGATGCCATCTTGCTTGTACACAAGGTGAAAGAACAGCTTAGTAAAGGCGGTTTCCATTTGACCAAGTGGTTTACAAGTAACAAGTAACCACTGCGGCTTGTTACAAGTAACAAGCCGCAGTGGTTTAAGATCTGTTTTCTGGACTTTATTGTGATCAAGAAATGCTGCGGTAACGACGTGGCTACATTTGCGAAGTTGTCGCATGTAACTTTACATGCTCGTACAGCGACCGATGGAAATATGCCGAAGAAAGGTTTCTTTGCCGTAGCCACATATTGGCGTTAATATTTGTCGATTTGTGAAGTCAGGTGGTTTGAGGTAGGTTATGGCATCAATATCACGGAATAATTTGTGCAAATGTTGGAAAAAACCAGCCCGAAACTCTGACATCTTTCATCATCGTTGCGCGTTGGCAGCTTGTTTACAACCTACAGCGGCCGATTTTGAACCATATCTTGATCAGAGATCTCTTTTTGGAACAATTTCTTTCATTAAGGAATTTAATTTTGACATAAAATAAATAAAGAATGCTAAAACTATCCGTTTTGTTGCTGGTTGGCACTTGGTTAAGTTTTCCTAGAGACTTTCTACACCAGAAATTCACACAGTTGTTGTCTTTCTCTGCGATTTGGCATCGTCGTGAAATGTAAACTGCTTTCCAGCTTTGTACTTTATAACTTCTAAAGCTATGGCAGTCGCGAATTGTGACCCTTGTGACGCTTTTAAGATTAAGAAGGGCTGGGTAAGTAACTTGTTCTGTTTTTTAGCCTTTCTAAAATCGTTGTTTGCAGATCAATAGCGGGTTTTGTTTATGGCTCGTGGTCCGGATGCCTTTTTCTATGGGTTTACCGGCACAATAACCCATAGGTTTTCAACCAATCAGCGCGCACGTAGTATCTGAGTTATTTTATAAAACAGAACAAAGCCCAGAGGAGGCTTATTTATTTGTTAAATATAAAAACTCTCGGCTCGATTTACTCGGGCTTGCGAGCCACGTGGTCTGACCGGAAGCGACACGATTAGTAACCTCGCTTCGCGAGGAATAAACGACTGATTTGAAATCAGGATTTATTATAGCAAATAATAAACGACTGATTTGAAATCAGGATTTATTATATAAAATGGTAAGGCCATGATGTATGGTATTTATTAAATAATGAAAAAATTGAGAATGTTAAGGTAAATAAATTATTTTACAATCGGCGCCCCATACGACGTCGACAAGAATTGCGGTGCGATAAACAGTCTGGTAGGTTTTTTGCGGTCGTGGAACCAGCCATATACTTAGGAGTAGACTGACATTCACGTTTGTTCGAAGCCGTATTATCAAGTGTAGCCCGAGTGAGCGCTCTCCAGAGCGTCTAGTTATGACTAGAATCTAACTCTACTCAGACTTTTGAATAGCCCAATTCCACCATAAAACTCAGTCTAAACCGAGTCTAATCCCGCTTCTAGAAGACTCTTACAATAATTTCATGCAAATAATTTAGTGCGAGTAGATATAAACTCGCCACACCCTCTGATGGCGTAACCACTCGCTTACCCAACCCAAATTATAGTACATCTTAAATAACTTTTCATAATAAGTAATTTACTGAATATACAATTTTAAATGACACAAGTTATAAGTGAAAAGTTAAACCCCAACCACGATCCGTAAGTGCCGTTTGGTTTGATAGCTGAGAGAAACCTCCATAAAAAGTACGTTACATCCCTCCTCAGCAAAGCCTGAGAAAACCCTTGATATTCCGCAATGCTTTGAAAATATGGTTATTGTACCTGGTAGTATCTATCTGTTATTTGACTCGATTACAGGTCATGATAACAATACACTTGTTAATAACGTAGGCCGCAATCTAGTACGCGAGCTTAAAGCCACATTCGGCGGTGAGCGACTGCAAGAAACATCAAGACATAATCTATTTATGAAATACCACGACCTAAATCTAACAACCCAAGAACATAAAGATAGATTGCTGAGGGGAATTTCATCTCTAAACTTAAGGCGGCTTAGGACCAGTGCGAAGACTGAGGATACCTCCCGAGCTGATGAAGTTTTGCTCTTGCGTATATCTAGGTGTTCCTTAGAGAACGTACCTGCAAACTTCAAGGTAACTTTTTTGTCTAAAATCGGGCGATGCCCGGAATTGGGCCTAGCAGGCGTTGCTCGTTTGATGGGGGAGAACGGCTGTGATGGTGCCAACAAATTATTCATACCCCGTTCTACCTTGCCATGTTGTCTTTGTCAGACTGGTGCTCTTGTTTTGTCAGGAGTACAGTTAGGGAATTTTGGTTTTAAGGCTAAACATCTCTGTTATTTTATTTAACTACATCTCAGTTGTTTCAGTCTGTAATCAGAGCTTGTGTAAGGTACTTTATTTTGCATGTAAACCCTAGAGATAGTTAGTGACACTGTAGGGGGGGGTGGGTTGGGGGCGGCAGGCGAAAGGGCAGGGAAGCAGTAAGGGGGGAGGACAGGGATGGGGGCAGTAGGGGGGCCTAATAGGCTTTGGTTTATGTCTGGTTAAAGTAATTGGTCTGAAATGCTAAGCTTAAAGCGCTTTGATTTTTAACGTCGGGTGAAATTTTTGTAGGTACGTTTTCTCAGAAACGGCTATATATATGGTAGCAAATACTGTATTCCATTAGATCACCCTACCCTGACGAATCACGGGGTATTTTATCCTTAGGCTTTATCTCATCCGCTGATATTTGAGATTAAACTAGCCCCAGTCGCGAGGATTCCGCAAATGTAGCTTTGAAGCTTGACATGAATCGTCTTTCTTTAATTCTTCTGCTCCTGAGCGCTTCATCAGTTTCTTGAACAGTGAAACGTTTCAAGAGGAGAAAACCGTAGGGTTGCGTTTACGACTTGAGAAGTAGCTCTAATCAAGCTATTCCTCCAACTTTTATCGTGTTTAGTTACATATTATTTAATCTAAGCCTTCTTTGAACTGTGGGATACGTTGTGTGTAAATCTTAGAATGGCTATTGTGATAAAAGGGCAAAAGATGCGAAGAAAAGCGAAAGATCGGAAGAGAAAGCGAGTTGGTCACTTACAGCAACGGAAACTATGGAAACCGCTTTCGCGGGAAATATGAGTTCTAAAAATAACCATGGCCACATCTGCTACTGTGCTGGGGACGCCACCCAACACAGAGGAAAGCGCTCCTGATACCATATAATCCTTTTCAACTAATTCAGGTTTAAAAACCACTTCTGCGTCTAACTTTGCAAGGTTTCACTCATAACTGATAATTTGTATTCCATTAGATCACGGGGTATGACGGATCACGGTATGGCTTTATCTCACCCGCTGGTATTTGACTAAATTAGCTCCAGTCTCTGATATCGTTCTATACTCAGACGCCTCTAAAACACCAACATACGAAATCACCGATATTGAGATGGAATATAAATGTATATCAAGCAATTATCTAGCTCGCGAAGCGTTGTCGGCATGCCAAGTAGGTTTTTTATGAAAATATCAAACTAAGAAAGACTTTCGACATCTCTCGGAAGGATCGTAGTATTATTAATTTACACATTAATCTGCCAAGACGGTCAGTGACTGGAATATTATGTCTATTTACTTATAACCATAGTGGCGGAAAACGGGTTAGTGAATAATTCATTCATCCACTGATTACTTCAGTCAACGTCGATATTGGTGGTATTCCAAACGGACTGTATTATCAATTATTGTGTTAAAATTATTATTAATTTTAGTATATAATATTTTTATACTTGGAAAATGCTAGCACAAGACAATTTATTTATCGAGGATTAAAAATCGCGCGATAATTTTAAAATTGTGCACGAGCCCGCACAGTCCCTACTACTACTCCTGGTGGATGCCACGCTGTGGAGAACGTATATAGAGGATATTACATGGTGGCGCGAAGATATGAATTGTATTTTCGAGTGGTGAAAACAATATTTTACGAGCGAGCGCAGCGAGCGAGTATAATGTTGTTTTTAACACGAGAAAATAAAATTCATCTCTTCAAGCCACCGTGTAATGTTCTTTTTATTATATGGACAAACGAAAGCAAACCAAATGAAACATAAGTTTGTTAGGACGCGCGCGAACATTCCGGACATTTGGTACATAATTTTTTCATATCTTCACTGAGTGAAAATATGGTAAAAGACTATTATCCATATAATAAACTGTAATATGTTTCTGTAGGTTTGAAGTGGGCTCTCATGAGGAGAACTGACCCTTTGCCGAATCTTTCGCCCTTGTAGATTGTAAATCTTCTTTTTGGGTGGTGTATATTAGCTTGTTCAATGAACTGTTTGACGACGTCTCTGTTAGTGTTCCAGTGGTAGAAAATATCGTTGATGTAACGTTTTCACAAAAAGAGTTGAAGAACCGTCCATAGACTCATTGGCTCAAAGACATACTCGTGAGAATAAAAATATAACAAAGATAAAAGAAACAGACCAGGTACTCCGGAGTCGTGTAGGCCTGTCAAGCTCAATAGACGTTATTTGCTTGTATATTTTGTTTTCTCAAAACAGAACATGTGACGATCCTCAGGAGATTTGGTCCTATGTCTTGTTCATCAAAAACTGAGAGTGCAGGCAGACATATTCATGCTTGCATGCACTCTTTTTAATGAGCAAGACCAAGGATCAAATCTCCTGAGCATTATCACATTATCTGTATTGGGAAAACAAAATCTACAAGCGAATAAGGTCTAATATAGATTTAGCCAAGCCTAAAAGCGGAGCTCCTCACACAGACCCTCACACATTGAAAATGCTGTCACTAAAGTTATGAAACTTTACATGAAACTTTATTTAACCACGGGCAAATTCATCAGCTATTTACAAAAGTCTAAAAATTATAACTGCTCAACTAAAAACTATAAACTAAAATATATTAAAAAGCTGCTTTCCGTGAATGCCGTGCCTTAGAGAGCTTTACTGATATCTCGTTTGAACGACCTGAAGAGCGCCTGTCCGTAAATCTCGAGAATGCGACGTCAGTTAGGAAAATTCGAAATTCTTTTTATTTTATCCAAAGAACCCCTTTGGTGAGTTGTTTTCGAAAATATAACTGAAAAGTCCCAGCGCCTTTTATTTTGCGAGAAATTACGAAAAGTTGGATTTGGCGGATTTAGGCCGCAAAAGACCGGTGAAATATAGAAGTTTTAAAGGCGGTCGTGACGAATAACCGTTTATCGTATTACAACCATCTTTTTACACCATCAAAGTCCATCCTTATACTTCACAATTCTACACAAAAATCATTTTATTTCAAAACTTTATGTGACTATTTGAGCGAGCAAAGAGGTAGCTTTTACGGCTTTGAGACAGAAGGCCAATTTTGGCGAATTTCAAAGCCTCCAAATGGTCCGTGGTACATGAGAAAATACCATAAAATTACAACCACTGTAAACTCCAATCATTACTTTATAACATACTAAAAAATATCTGGCGGCAATATAAAGCCCTTCCCGTGAGAGGTCAAGATGTAAAGTACTATTTTATGATATCGGCGAATCACGCCTGCAAAGTGCGCTGGTACTTTACTGTCACATTTTTAAATTTTAAACACAAAATGGCCAATACGAAAACATTTTACTCTTAAAGCACCGTATTAAAGATTTACTACACTGTTTTGAGTCGTGAAAGCATTTAGACATGAATCAAAACCATAATTTATCACGCATCAACCGATACACTAGGAGTTGCGTGTCATTTCAAAACACAAACACATTGTCACGCTCACTGATTCAAAAATAGTTTCTTTAGAGCAATGGAATTCAAAAAGCGGGCGAAAGTAAAGAAAATATTCAGGTTTGTGTTTTAAAAACAACAAAGTTTCGATTTTTGGACTTTCTTCGAACATAGTATGAACTACAACAAAAAGGACTGAAGTCGAATTTTCAAATCGATATTACAACATTACCGACATTCCGATGTTACGAAAACAGCAATACTCTACGGTAAATAAAGTCAACTTACATGATGCTATTGTGCTCCATTGAAAACCAGTTGATTGAAAACTTGATTGAATGTCAACTTGAAGTTCCAGCAAACGTAAAGAACAGTTTCTCTTTCTTCCAGGCGTTGATTTTATGGGTGATTGTGTGACATGTTGACACGCGACTCCAGTGTATCGGTTGATGAGTTATAACGCTGTGGCTATATGCCCGGCAGCCGGGCATGGTCTTAAGGTTACACAATACCTTCGCGGGTGTCCTTCGGAAAAAAATTCGTATGCGCGTGGTCTTAAAGTAAACTACCACAAACTATATATCAATAGAAAGGTAAAGAACTGTAGAATTCGAAAAAAATATCCGTTGTTTGGCAGAGCCATTATTGAGAAGAAAGAAGCCAATAAACCGAAAACGACCGAGTGTCATTCCGCCGAATTAATCTGGTATGTAGAATGGACGGATTATTATGAAATTTGGCCAGAACATTCATTAAGCATCGAGGAACAAAAGCGTGTCGGGGATTAGCTTTAATTTAGATATTTCTCATTTTACGGCCGCGAACGCAACGGGGTTGGCAAATTATTCGCTACTACAACTTTACGGGTCTATATAAAAAGATAACCAATAAGAATTACGAAAAAGCCTGACTCCCTTTTAGAGATTGATGCTTGCTGATTTACATTGTGCAGTTCTTTTGCAGTAGTGGCTGCGTTTGATACCCGATTAATTCGGCGGAATGGCACTCGAGTATTTAGCGCATTTGAGACAGTGCCCGTCAGTCGGATATTCACAAATCTTCTCAGTGTGGAGAAACAAGCGATTTCACGGTATGCACAAGCTCGGAAAATTCGTCCACTACAAAACCAAAATAATTTTTACGATCGCTTGGCATATCTTAACAAACATCGAATACTCTCGTTAGGTTTGAATGAGACTTTCTGCCGGAATTTGGTGACTATTTCTGAATGCCGGGCTGAGCCAAAATTTTCTAAGTGTCGACAACACAGCGATTTTACGGTATGCCCAAGTTCAGATATTTCGTCAACTAGAAAATCAACATGGTTATTGGAATCGCTCAACAATTCTAAGAACACATCTAATACTCTCAAGAAGTTTAAAAGAACCTTACAGTGGAAATTCCTTAAAATTTTTCGGCTGCCGGGCATTTAGTCTATTTAAGACCGTGCCCGGCTGCCGGGCATATAGCCACAGCGTAATTCGCTTATAAATTATGGTTTTGATTCATGTCTAAATGCTTTCACGACTCAAAACAGCGTAGTAAATCTTTAATACGGTGCTTTAAGAGTAAAATGTTTTCGTATTGGCCATTTTGTGTGTAAAATTTAAAAATGTGACAGTAAAGTACCAGCGTACTTTGCAGGCGTGATTCGCCGATATCATAAAATAGTACTTTACATCTTGACCTCTCACGGGAAGGGCTTTGGATTGCCGCCAGATATTTTTTAGTATGTTATAAAGTAATGATTGGAGTTTACAGTGGTTGTAATTTTATGGTATTTTCTCATGTACCACGGACCATTTGGAGGCTTTGAAATTCGCCAAAATTGGCCTTCTGTCTCAAAGCCGTAAAAGCTACCTCTTTGCTCGCTCAAATAGTCACATAAAGTTTTGAAATAAAATGATTTTTGTGTAGAATTGTGAAGTATAAGGATAGACTTTGATGGTGTAAAAAGATGGTTGTAATACGATAAACGGTTATTCGTCACGACCGCCTTTAAAACTTCTATATTTCACCGGTCTTTTGCGGCCTAAATCCGCCAAATCCAACTTTTCGTAATTTCTCGCAAAATAAAAGGCGCTGGGACTTTTCAGTTATATTTTCGAAAACAACTCACCAAAGGGGTTCTTTGGATAAAATAAAAAGAATTTCGAATTTTCCTAACTGACGTCGCATTCTCGAGATTTACGGACAGGCGCTCGAAGGCGATTCCAAAGTGTGGCGCCACTATAACTAAAACTATTTTTAAAACTAGTCATAGTTGTCACTAAATCTGCCCCCGACCTTGTAAAGACTGAATGAAGACTGCATGTGGTTGTCCATGTATTTGTTATGAACCTTTGAAATGTAGTTTTCGTTTGAGAGTTTGTGAGTGCAAATTCCTTGTTGTGTTTTATCAATTATCACACTTTGTTTCTTCGGTTAATCGAAGTCCTCATACATATCGTGTTTAGGATGGGCAATGGTATTTTAACATGTCATACTGAGTTCAATCAACAAGGCAAATGTAATAGAACGCGTGTTAAACAACAAAACGATCTTTAATTATTTATTTCTAACGAACAATAGAAAGGTAGTATAACTATGAAAAATGACGTTATAACGATGAAAAGTTATGAAAGCATTTGTTAATATTGCGTATAACAGTATTCAAAATGCAATATTCTGTAAAAAGAACATGAACTTGTTAAATATAAGGCAATACAAAATGTCCTTACAGTAAAAGGGAACAATAATTAAAGGGCTCTTCCAAAGACAACATGAATTGGTTAATAATGTAAGGTAATGCAAAATGTCTTTGGAATAAAACAGAACAATAACTGAAGGACGCGGTTAAAACAACTGGCGAAAAAAGAATTGAAAACTATAGTCACAAGTCAAATTCAGTATGTTTGGAAGACGTTCAAAATTGATGAAAAAGGAACCGGGTGTTTCTGCATGGAGGTTTTCAGATTGTTTCGATGCAGTGAAAGTCAACTGTTTGAAGAACAATCCTTTTCGTCCTTTGATGTTGAAAAGGTTGAAGTGTCTTTTAGCTGCAAATGACTCAGATGTATTGGTCAAAGTATCAGAAAAAACTGCATTATTGGTTGGATCACCTTTTCCATCTGGAAGTAAAGTTGGAAAAGCCATTGATGCTAAGAATTGACAACTAAATTCATTCAATGGCTCATCACCAATATCCCAATTGAATGATTGTGGAACATGAAGAAATTGTTCATTAATAATTTCTTTTTCCTTTTTGGAGTCAATGTTGGTTGGAACAAAGCTATTCATTTCAGTTTCTGCATTATAAACTTTCTCATCATCTTCAAAATGAACTGGTCCAGTGTCAATATCCACATCTTCATTTTCATCTGATTTTTCTTCACCCTCTACTCTCATAACATCTGAAAGGATGTCATTTTCTGGCAAATTAGCAAGAGTTTCCCTATCTATCTTCACATTTTTGTACAAAGGATTGTTTGGTTCCTCATTTGCATTTTTACCAGTTAACCAATAAAGTGCCTTTTTCACTTTTTTGCGCCTCACTACAAAATCCAATGAAAAATTGTTATCTTTACCATTAACAGTAAAAATAATCACAGGCAAATCTTTTGGACACCTAGGAAGTATTTCTGCATGTTGTTGTACATCCTGAGGCAAAGTAAGCACATGGCCTTTATACGCTTTTTGACCACCCCTTGGTTTTGTGTACACATGCATAACAGGAAATGCTCTTGCAATGAGCATTTCTTCAAATTGTGTCAAGCCTTGTAACTCCTTGGGAACTGGAAAAGGTATCATAGAGTTATCGGCTGAAAATTTTTTGGGAACAATTTTGGTCATGCACACATTGAGAGCAAATGTAATTTGCAGAATTCTTTGGTTTTGTTTTCAAAGGCCAGGCTTCATGACAGACACGGCACTGATAAATTGTAAATTTTAATGCATTATGAAATCTTCTCATATTTTCCTTGGACGATTTTTGCTGATGAAGTTCCTCATTATATGCTGCTGGATTTTAAAAATCAATTTCGTTCATCAAAGGTTTGTCATCCTAATCATGAAAATGATCAGCAATGGGTGATAGTAAGGTTAAATTGTTATCTTCATTTGTTTGAAACTCAGAAGGTTGCACAGATTCATCAGAATTCTTACTTCTCTTTGTTATGTTTGCATTTGCCTCTTTCTGTGGAATCTTTCTTTTTCTATTTCTTGTAGAATTAACGTTTTTCCTTTTGTTTTCTTTTTTTCTGATTGTGCACAACTTTAGCACCTGAGAATGATAGAGTATTACTGATTTTAGCATCATTAGTATTCTCTAGGTCTACCATGAGGGTGTTGTCCAATATTTCTCTTGCACCTGACTCACATGCAACTCTTGGCCTAGCATTAGGTTTCATGTTCATACATGTATTGTAATTTGCAGATGTTTCTGGTGTGCAGTGGAAAATTTCATCTTGTTCATACTGTATTTCCATTTCTCTCAGCTCATAAATTGTGAAAAACCACCCTTCTTTATAAACTTGTCGCATTGAAGAAAATTTTACACTAAAACACTAAAACAAAGGTCATCAAAATAAGTCCATTTACTATAACTTTCAACAGCACAAGTGAAGTGGTTATTGTTACAACGCACAACACCTCTTAGTTTGTAATGAACTCCAGCAATTTCAATCAACTCAAAGACATTTATGTCCTTCATCAACCCAGGAGGGAATTCAATAAACAGGAATTTAGAGTTTGATACATTACTCAAAACAGGCGGAGTAGTGTGAGTATTACAGGTGACACAATTCAGTTGTCCTGGGTTTGTATGCACATCAGTAACATACTGGGGCCACATATTTTTATCTAAACCCAAGTGTTGTAATCCATGTTCAGTAACTACTGTCAAAAGAATTTTGCTATTCAAAGTCACAAGTTTTGCATAAGTGTTACAGAAAGAATGAAAAGTTCTTTAAGTCACAAAAAGACTCTTCATCTACATTCATATTACCAAGTGTTCTTTGCTCAAATATTTGACTAAAACAGGCACTAAAATCTCTTGCTACAAATGAACTACAGTGGTAAATGATGTATGACCATACAGGTTCGCGAATTTCCTTCAACAAGGCATTGTCTTCTCTCGAACAGATGTAATATGAGCAAGTATTGAAAAGCAGCTCCGTGAACTCATTTTTAGCTGGCAAATTTGATAAATATGGCATAAACAAATGTGTACACACTTCCAAAAAAGCATCAACTGCACATGAATAAATGCTCGGGTCAGTGAAAACCGAGTTCATAAAGTGTCGTCTACGAAACGCAACGAACGACTGCTTTGGCTTCGAGTGTGACATTCTTGAACTTAAGATAGAACAAAACCCGGTTATTTCACGTTAGCACCTTTTTTGTTTTTGACTGGGTTTTGAAATATTTGAGCTATTCCTGATATGGTTTGAATCGAGTCTGTCGATCCACGTTGCTGATTTGTGTCTGACAAATCAAGTTCAAAGTTCTGTCGATCGACGTTGCTGATTTGTGCCTGACAAATCAAGTTCTTTAAAACTAAAGAATTCTAGTACTGCTGAATAGCTTTTTGTTAATGATGTGATACTCAATGATAAAAATACTCATCTTATAGCTTGGAATGAAATAAGAAAGCTTGGAATGAAATCGTGACGACTCGTTGCCAAACTTGCCAAACCCAGTTTGCGCGGTTGCTGGGCCAGGCGCACATGCTGAAAATTAACCGGGACCACCGTGCGCGCCTATTTTCGTCAAATCGAGAAAATTTTCGCATACTAACACTACGACCATACGATACTTCTTATTTACGCGGGGAACATTAGGGTGCCTCCTCGGGTTCCGGCCTCTGGGCCGGAACCCTGCGGGGGCAATAATTTGTGCGTGGCAACCTAACATTAAGTTTGTTCTCGGAGTCCCTCAAGTTGTAGCTTATATTTCGATCAGAAAATTTCGATATTAAATAGTCCGGAGCTAACCCATGCAGGCATTTGAATACCATGATAGCCTTTTGTATATTTCGCTGGCGGTCGATATTTTTCCACCCCAAAATTTCCAGCAATTGGCCAGCATGAACGTCATAATTAGAGAAAGTTAAAACACGGGCTGCTCTATTCTGCAATTTTTGCAGCTTGTCTTTTAAAGTAACCCCACAGGTTCCCCAAACAGAACTACAGTAGTCAAAGTGAGGTTGTATTAAAACTTGGTATAAAAGATGTAAGGTCGCCGTAGGAACCAGGTGCCTAACACGTTTCATGGCACTGATCCCAGAAGCGATCTTTTTAGTTAGTTTTTCAATGTGGTTATTCCAGCTGAGTTTGTCATCAATTGTTATTTCAAGTGATTTCGTACTTGCAACCTGTTTCACCCGAGTACCGTTCATTAAGAGTGAGGGGGAAACAGCAATGGTATTTAGCCTTTGGCCAGATCCTATCAGCATGAATTCTGTTTTGGTCATATTTAGAGTAAGTTTGTTCGCGTTTAACCAAGTATGCACGTTCAACAGGTCCTCACTAAGACATGATTCAATGCTACCTACATTATTATCTGCATATGTCAAATGCGTATCATCGGCGTACATCCTCGGTTCACAATGTGACAAACAATTTGGAAGGTCATTTATATATAATAAGAATAAGAGTGGACCGAGGATGGTCCTCTGAGGGACACCACACGTCAATAAACGGCTGTCAGATAAGGACCCACCAACTGAGCATTGTTGCATACGATTCTCCAAATACGACTGAAACCATTTCAATGAATTCCCAGATATACCATAAGAATCAAGCTTAGACAAAAGAATCTCGTGGTCAACGGTATCGAAAGCTTTCTTTAGATCTAGGAAAATAACCGCGTTGATTTTCCCAATATCTATATTATATGCCCAGGAGTCAGTTGCCTCAAGCAAAGCTGTAACAGTTGAGTGAATCGCACGAAAACCCGATTGATGTTTACATAGTATATCGTGCTCCTCTAAATAGGCATATAATTGTTCGTAAACGATTCTCTCCAAGACCTTAACCACAACTGGGATAACCGAGATCGGACGATAGTTCTTTACGTCGTCTCGATCGCCTTGCTTGAAAAGGGGTGTGACTCTAGCCGATTTCCAGTCTTCTGGGAGTTTACCTTGACTAAAAGATTTGTTAAAAATATCGCATATAGGCACACAAATGAGATCGGCACACTCTCGAATAAGCCTCGCAGATATTCTGTCCAGGCCAGTTGCCTTAGAGTTGTTTAGTTTGTTCATGAGTGAAACTGGCACTTTGTTTGCATCAGTTGGATGAAGATAGAACCGTTTATCTGAGCGAGTGAGATACCTTTGGTAGTCTCCGCTATCGGAGTCAATCTCACTGGCAAGTTTTGGACCAATAGTGGAGAAATGGTTATTTAACTCGTTTGATATCTCTCGTGTATCGGTTATCGTCAAACCATTAATTTTAAGAGACGTTACTGACGTTTTCCCAGATTTCCGGGACGTTAACTCATTAATTATCTGCCAAGTCTTTCGAGAGTCACCTTTGTGCTCATTAAAGCTATTTTGATAGTATGCTTGTTTGGTTAATCTTATTTCTTTGTTGGTTATATTCCGTTGTCTTTTGTATAACATCCAATCATTGGGAGCATTCGATTTGATAGCTTTTATTTTTAAGATGTCTCGTTTATGCATTAAACTTTTTATTCCTGATGTAATCCATGGAGAACTACGCGCACGAACACGCTGCGTCCTCAGTGGAGCGTGTTTGTTAGCTATGGCCAAAAATGTTTGTTTCCATTCCTGCCACATCTCATTTGGATCGGTGAGTGCATAAACGCTCTCCCAAGATTGAGATGAAATATCATTTCGAAAACTTTGTGTGTCAAAATTCCTAAAATTCCGATAAGTTACTGTATTATTGCCATTGGACATCCCGTTCAGGGCTAGTTTTTTGTAAGCAAAAACCATGCTATGATCACTAATCGCGACATGCCGGACTCCTGAACACGCGATCTTATCCGCACAATTGGTATAGATTAGATCAATTAAAGTAGAAGAAGTAGGAGTTATTCTTGTTGGTTCTGAGATGAGCTGCTGGAGTCCATATACATCAGCAATACTCATCAGTTTAAGCGTGTTGTTGTCACTTCGGGTAGAAATCATATCACAATTGAAATCCCCCATCACGAAATACTCTACATTTTCACTATCAAGTTTTCCGATTAAGGATTCAAAAGATGTAAAAATTCCAATAGAAGCGTCTGGTGGTCTATACCATGTGACAACTACAACTGGTTTAGATCTAGGCCTTCGAATCTCCAAACAGAGATTTTCAAGGTCATCCATATGAAGGTCATTACGAATGGTAAAATTTATTGCATTTCTTACATAAAAACAAACCCCTCCCCCACCATTTGTGACTCTGTCACGGCGAATTATTTCATATCCGGGGATGTGGACGTCATTATTACTTGTATTTATATCAAGTTTGGTCTCGTTAATAGATAAAATATCTACGACATTATTAGCTAAGAGTATCCTAAGCTCATCTATGTGAGTAGTCAATTTATTTATATTAAGAGAGGCTAGTTTTAAACCGCGCTGAGATGGTAAAATTTGGGTGGCGTCTGCATTACCATAATTTGGTACACATGAATTCCCAGTTCTGTTTTTAACACTCTCCTCAGGCACGGCATTCACGGGGAGAACATTGCTTCAAATTAGATGTGTTTTAAAATTCTTAAAAAACTGCTCGTTACCTTTAAAATTAAGGTGAAGTCCACCTCTGTTGAGTCCGTTGTACGTGATATTTTGATGACGAATTAGTTTCCACTCGTTTTGATGACAGAACTTTATTAAATGCTTGTTCGCTGTGTTGACTGCTTGATTGAGTTTACTCTTCCTACATACAAGCTCCGATATGGTAACTGTGGCATTGCAGCTGTCACACACTGCATAACAATACCATGTAAGTTCAGCTTGTCGATCTGTCGAGCCAGATCGACAATGGACTCGGCAACCTCCTCTGGTTTTCTAGATATGAGATCATTAGTGCCAACATGTAATATCACTTCGCTTGGCTCGTGCTCTAAGTTTGGTTTTAAATAATCTTTCATTGCCCTTGTCGTTGCACCGGAAAAGGACCTAACCACGACCCGATGACCAACTACTTGTCCTAACTCTTTTCCCTGGATATTTGTTACCATTGAATCACCGATAAGTAAGGTGGTGCGTGGTTTTTCCAGCTCTGGTGCGATACGCTCCGTGGAGTCATCAGATTCTGCTTTCTTGGTTTTCTTTTTCTCTTTGCTCTTTTGTTTAGTCGTACTAACAGTTTGCCATTGCTGTCCTTCAACATTTGAAACAATAGCATCATTGTTAGAGGTCATAGGTGGCCTAGTAGATGTAGTAGCTTGATTAGTCGCTTCCCTTGAAATAATTTGCAATGCAAAACTTAGAGAGTCCCGTTCTTCAATAATTTTTTTGTTTTCCTCCTTTAAAGATAAGATTAAAGCACGAAGCCTGGCATTTTCAGATTTGAGATCCTCCATTTCTCCTTCGGATCGTTTGTCCTTCAAATGAGTCCATAGATTCTGTACTTCAGATTTCAAGAAATCCAGCTCTTCACGCAACTTTACGTCGCTAAAACATGGCGTTATTAGATACGCCTGGTGTACGCAACTACTTAAAGAAGATTCGATAGCTGAAATAAATCGTCAAAAAAAACATCTAGCTCGCGACTCAACGGAAGAGCCATTGCGCGAAAAACGAAGCCTCGTTTCGGTTTAAGACCTTCTAAATATCCCGGACGACTATGGTCGCCATGTTGTGGCAACGTCGTCGTCGTCGTCGTCGTCGTCGTCGCTAGACGCACGCGCCCGCGAGCCATGCCGCTAGCCACGATGACCATGAAAACTCAAACGCATGGTTTTCTCAATTTCTATCCTCGCACGGTAGTTATGGGGCTCTGCTCTGCGGCTCTTCGAGCCGCTGTGGAGCTCCGCTATTAACACTCAACAGAAGTCATCGCTTAAAAATGTTGATTCCAAGTACGTATGCTTACGACTTGTGACAATTCTGAACATGCGTGGTTATATCTTGCTCACTTGGCACTTCATGATTTTTTTATTATGTTTTCATTTATTTATTTATTTTTTTTCATTTTTGTTTTCACTCGATCCTCGATCCCCGATCCCTGATCTTCGATCCTTGAGTCGCGATCCTCGATCATACTTTCCAGGAAACCGGGAATGGCGGTATTCAGGGAAGAACGACACGCTCTCCCCGCCCTCCGCTCCCTAAGCGCCGCAAAACATCAATCTTCTTGCATTGGCTCTTGGGACGGTCAACATGGTAGTTGGTCACAGCATCTTCGATTTCCAGGTTCCTGGCGTAGATTTAAAGAACAGCGTTTTGAGGGACAGAATCTTCGAAATCCTCAGGAAACATAACTGCAAAGGGCCGATTGTGTCGTCTGATTTGGAAAACAACAAGGGATGTTTATTTATATTTATTGGCGAAGATGGCGGGTGAGTGCACATGCACAAACTGAAATTGATCCCAGTGGAATGTGTCGTCCTTTATACCACCGATATGAACTTTAGGGCTGGACCCCCCTCCTTGGCTAGATTTCCGTATAGACCCTAGGTCATTATGCATGCTTCAGCTGCACTGTTTCGTTCTTTGATCACCAATAGCAATTAAATGTTTGCACCTGCATCACTCTAGTCAACACAGCTACAGCCTGCAAAATATACCTATAGGCCAATACAAAGTATATACATACGAACATGTATGTTATGACGGAGGTACATGACAGTTCAGTTTGGGGGTATATGCTGCTGTTTTATGGCAGTCACATATAGTGTCTACAAAATGCGTTAAGATGTCCGCACAGGTCCCTACTTCATTATGCATGCAGCAGATGAATTGTTTAGGGTAATGCACATGTAGACATTTCTTGTTATTGCAGAATGAAACAGTATGGCTACAGCATGCATAATGAAGTAGGTATGTGTGCGGAAATCATTCCCAAAATACTGTCACACACTGCATAACAATACCATGTAAGTTCATCTCAATTAATATCAAACCAACCTAGCATTTAAATTAATGGTACTTGTTTATTCAGCAGTTGTCGTTAGTTCATGCATCAGAGTGTAGAGGGGGAATGTTCTCCTGGCAAGAGCACTCGCCACCCACCTCAGTGACCTAGCTGAGCTCAATATTCCCGCCATCTCATGTGGGTTGTAGTTTGTTGTTGGTTCTCTCTTTGCTCCAAGGGTTTTTACCTGGACTCTCTGGTTTTCCTCCCCTAATAAAAATCAACACTTCTAAATTCCAACTCAACCAGGAAACAAGTGCAGAAACACAGATTCTATTCTGTGTCTCCCTCAGAATTGTCAGCTACCAAAATAAACATACTGTAATATAAAGTGGTTGGATGTCCTGGAAATCAGGCATCAATCTTGACACTGTGACTGTTTGAAACCTCATTCGCTTCTTGTTTTTATCCTGTTAGGCACTGGACACTTAGAAATTTTCCAGATGGCCTTGTCACACTTGATGTTGTTCAGTATGCAAGAGAACCCAGTGAAGAATTAGCCCTTTCTAAAGATGTAAGAATATCATATTTTCTTTAATAACTGGAAACTCTCCCTGGTGATCACTTGTTTCTACTCTGCTTATTTGCACAGCAGAATAAATGTACATGTTGTGGTTCAATTTTATCCTTGGTTTAAATTGTATTTTCCTTTATTTCAAACTCATTATCATACATTACCATACCAAAAAAACAAAGGAAAATAAAATTTGAACCAAAGAAAAAATTGAACCACAACATATATAATCTAATGACCCAATCAGAAGGCAATTTAATAACAGAGACAGCGGAGCGTATTTTGAAGTGGGGGGGCTGAAAACGAGCGCTGGATGCGCGAGTTGTTAAAATTTTGAAATCTAGAGTCTCAGAAATCGTATTTACAACATTCTCCGCAACATACTTCTTGAAATAATTAGCCTGGATAAAGCATAAAATGAAAGGTACTTTTAATGCTTACAGCAATATTTTGGAGGTTATTTCTCACCCTTCCGGTCTCCAACGCTAACCTGCGGTTTTTGGACACAAGCTTCCCGTCTGTGGGAAGGAAGCACACGCTGAGAAAGTGTTAAAAATACTTAAACGCGAAAAGTTTCCGACGAGGCTTGTATAAAGTTGTAGCTTAAACAAAATAAAATGTCATCCTCCTCAAAAGTGGGGGGGCTAAAGCCCCCCCAGCCCCCCCGGCTCCGCCGTCCCTGAATAATAATAATAATAATAATATTAATTTATAGAGTGCTATATTAGCTAATCTTTCACAATCATGGTAGGGTAAAAAAGGAAAATTAAAAATACCAACATAGATTTACAGAGCCCTAAAATATTGATACATGTACATCTACTGAAAATAGAAGTTGAAAGTCTAAAATCAAAATCTACCAAGACAAATTAACAGAGCTTAAAAATATAAATACGTGTACTAGAAATAAAGGGTAAATTAGTCATCAGCTTCTTTAAAAAGATAAGTTTTCAAATTCGTCTCAAAAGTAGCTACTGTTGAGGCTTTTTTAATGTTGAGAAGTACCAGTAGGTTATTCCATAGCCATATTCCTATTCCAAATGAATGTTATTAATACCAAGTGTGGGAAAGCACAAAACCTTATCCTGATTGGTTCTTGAAGTTTTTCTTTGGATTGGCTGATGCGCCACACAATACGATTTGTTAGTTAATTACATATCAGCTGTCACATATTATAATGACCTTCCACACTGAATTGAAAATTGCACTTGATCATTGATCATATTTTTAATTTACATTTTACTTTTCAATTGCAAATACTGCAACATGCTAGTAGTGCCAATGAAGCCTTATAAATAGTTTCATCTTCAAGTTAGGCAAGTGTCATTTTCTTTTTGTGAGTGTTAAAAAAGTTTAAAAATAATTGTACAGTCGTCCATAATGTTCGCTTGATAAAAAGTATCTTATATACATGGCTATAAGGTTAAAAAATTTGTAAAGTTAAAAAGTAAAAACCAAATGTTTTTCGGCTGTTTGCCATCATCATCATCACCCTGATGATGGCAAACAGCTGAAAATGTTTGGTTTTTACTTTTTAACTTTACAAATTGTTTTTAACCTTTTAGCCTTGTATATAAGATACTAATTGTACAGTAATTATCATAGCAAAGTTACATGTTGTCTGCAGCATGCATCCTCCAGGACATAGGGCATGGAAACATATCACACTTGGTCAAAAAACATGGGCTTGAAATGGAAATATTATATACACTGTTAAAACTACACATATTCAATTTTTTCCAAGGAAAATTTGTACCTTAGTTAGTTTGAAAAATACATCCTGTAGTTTAAATTCCCAAAGGTTATAAATAATTATGACTTGTTAAATTTTGTTTTGAATTGATTTATCAATTATTGATAATTCTTGATAATTATATACATGTCAGGTTTCTGATTCAGAAATATTTTTAACAAATATTTGCTTTTTGCAAGGACAGCAGTTGAAGTGTCTAGCAAGAGAGCTTCGTGACATCCTTTCCCCAATAAAATCACTGCATCTACCACCAATCATGCGAGGAGCTGCTATCAACACGTATTACCCTTCAGAAAATGATCTGCTCGTCCAGTACGACTTTGACAGGTGAAAGAAGTTACAAGCCTAAAGATTATAGTACCTGAATATTATACAGCTTAAATTAACCTTGCTTTATTGAACTCTTAAGGGAACTGAGTAATATGGTTCAAGATACTGGGAGTTTGAGACATCCCAACAAATTGTTAAGATTCAGATTTAATGAGATTCCCACCATGATATTTTCAATGGTATTTATAATTTTTGAACAATTACAAAATCCCCAAATTTGGCAAAGTGAGACAAGTCCCACCCAGGGGAATTCCCAGCCAAGGGATTTGTCTCACTCTTCGAAATTTGAGATTTTTCTGGTATTTTTTGAGTACCCTTATATATCCATATTATATTAATATATCGTTTTTTCCCTATGCATGAAAGATAAGGGAAACATTTCTCATTAGCAAATACCATGTGTTGGCCTTATGCAAAACAGCTGAAACAGCCCCCCCATGAACAAAACACCACACACAGCAAGCTAGCAAAACCCAAGTCAAAATTTTTATTTCGATGCTGTGTATACATATACAGTGTAGCTAACGAGGGAGTCCCTGTTAGGGATAAATTCTGGCGAGCGACATGGCCTTGAAATGGCGACACAAAGGAGCTGAAATGACGACGAATGATGAGCCGCTCACGCGAAATTATGACAGTGACTTGAAACTTTCCGAAATTGCGACGTGAAAAGTTTTGAAACTGAGATGGGTGACATAAAGAACCCCTCTAACAGGGCCTCAATTATGTGACCAGTACAGTGAGACTGGAAAATTCTGAATAGTTCTTGTATGCAGAAAACTATAGCAGTCTCAAAAGTTAAAAACAAGATAAGAGTGTCTGCCTTTTGCAAGAATGCAGTTCAAGCATATTTTTCCAACATACCGGTATAATAAATAATAGTAATAATAATTTGCTGTCAACCATTTTATTGATCTGTTTTCACTTGCTTGGCTGAGACTATTTTTTTATCAGGAATTCTGAATAAAAATTATAACTCAGCATCTATAATTATTGTCCTGTTACAAGGAAGTTGCATATTTATTTATTTGTTCATTATAAATCAAATTTGTAGAAGAACAGATCTGAAAAACAGTAAAAATGCATTTTAGTAATACCAAAGCTCTATAAAAGTCATGAGGTTGGTCCACAGAATATTCAATGAGCTTACTGTATAGAGGTTTTCACTAAGAAATGTAGAAGTAGGAGAATTGTGTAAAGGAAGAGGAGATTATTCTGAAAGAGCAAAGCTTGTTCACCACAAAGACATACGCATGTTAACACATTCTGTGTATATCTTCTTGGAAGAATGACACTATTTTTGCCGAAGATAATTTTTACTACATAACGGTTCCACATCTGAATTAAGAACTAGCTCAGGCCATCTAAATTTGGCCAGAGATTTGTAATTTGTAACCGGAGAATTCTCCAATCTCTGATGCCTATTGAACACCCCACTATATATTCTTTTCATAAATGTACATGCATTTTAACTGATTAACACAAGAATAGAAAAAGATCCTACCATAATGAATTTGTTTAAAAATAATCAATCAAAGGTAATCAATAAATTTCTTTGTGTCCAGATATTATGTTTTGTGTTTGTTTTAGTCCAGTGTTAATCAGTTACGTGACCAATTTATATCCTCTAATCTCTTTTTTTGTTACAGTTTGTTGTATGAAGTAGACTCACCATATCAAAACATAAAGATTCTGCATTCCAAACAGTTTGGAAATGTTCTTATTCTTGATGATGATGTTAGTAAGTATTATTTGAAGTATGTTGTCGAGTAGAATTAGTTAGAACAGTATTATTAATATTGCTTTAGTGTATAGGTTCTTCATTATTGTTCACTTGCCAGTGTGACAGGACATGGAAGTCTTCGAGTAATGTATACCTGGATAACTGAATCTTGTATAGCAGGGCTTGAGGTTTTATACTTGTAATTTTGCAAGCAGACGAGATGAGTGAAATCCCATGAGTTTGTGATCCTTTGTCTCCTTGCCATTTCCCTTCATCTTGTTGTAAAGCTTGAAACAATCTTTTGCAAGTTGGCATGAGTATTGCAGTGATCCCTATATTTTATATTCTTTTTTGTCTTTCTTTTGGCAGATCTTGCTGAGAGTGATGTTATTTACACCAAGACAATAACTGGAAGTGGAAGGGAGAATTATAAAGACAAAACTGTTCTTATTCTTGGAGGTGGAGATGGTGGCATTCTGAATGAGCTGCTTCAGCGACAATCTAAGTTTGTTATCATGGTTGATGTATCCTTTTTACTGTCAATTAAAATTGTCTGTAACCAAATGACTTCAAGCTTTCAAGCATTTTCCCTTGAATTCTCGCTGTGGTCCTTATAATCTTATGTCTTGCAGTTTACTTCTTCACTTCTTGAGCTGCTCAACATGCAATTTCTTCATACTATATTAACATGTTATGAGAATTGAGACATACTGGTATACCAGTCCAGTAAATACAAGGATACTGAGTTTATGAGTTCGGCTTTTAAAAACCATGCAATATCAACACATTGAGAGGCAAGCTGACTATGATCTATTTAATATTAACCCTTTAAGCCCCGAGGGGTCTCCCTGTGATGAATAAAGTCGTTTGGCGTTAGCCAGAGTAAAATCTGTAAAGACACTATTTGGGCTTAAAGGGTTTAATGAGTCATCTGCAGTGTAAGGTAAAGATTGAAATCAGCAACCAATCAGTGCCCTGTAAGCCATAATCATGGGGAAGAGCAATGGGGACCTCAGTTACTGAAATTTGATTCTTAGGCTATCAGGATTTTTACCTCTTGCGAGAGTTGAAAATAAAGGAAACATCCAAATCAAAACCCCATACAGTTTCTGTGGCTTCTTACAGGAACTTGTTCTTACAAGAATGTACAAATATAAGGTTTGTAAGGGTGTTTGAAAGAGCTTTTTATTTTTCAAAACAACAAAAATCTTTTTGCAAGTAAGCATGTGCACTTGCAAGATAATTATTTCAGACTATAACAGAGCTTACACTGTATTAGATTTAGTATTTTCTTAACATATGGACAGATTGATGAACTGGTCGTGGAATGTGCTGTTAAGTATTTACGTGGAATTTGTGGTGATGCCTTGGACAATTTGTCAGGGGAACGTCATAGGGTCAGTCAAAAGACTTGCTAAACCACACATATAAAGAGCACTTGCTACATCCAAGGAGCTTGAGTAAACACTCACTTTGTTAAACGATTGTTGGCTGTAGGTTTTGCCTTAGTGACGGCTTGGAACAAATTTCAGTATGCAACCAACCAACGTGTCAGAAATTTGTTCTGACATTGTGGTTCTTCATAATGAAACATTTTGAGCCCTCCACAGTACCAAACAGTATCTCAAATTTTCAGAAATCTCATAAACAGCACTGTATTGTCTAACTTTGTTGTTTGATTGCTGTACATTTGTAAGTGGATAGAACCACACAGTCACTCAGCAACCTCAGAATGGATATACTACTGACAATGTTATGCATGCATTTATACCATGCCATAGAAAATACAGCCAGTCAGAATGCTGGAAAAACGTTGTATATTTGTCAGTATTCCACCGGACCTTGCCATTGATCAGAGCGATTCAACGGTATCACACCTAACTTTCTCATGTAGCGTTGCGATTCTCGGAAGTTTCTTTCAACTGTTGTTTGTATTTTCTATGGCAGGGTATAAAATCGTTATGCAACCCTTTCTCGTGGTATGCGGCCATGGAATATCCCACTCGTCACTTGTATTTTCTATGGCATGGTATAAAATAGTTATATAACCCTTTTTCATGGTATACCGTGGAATATCCCACTTGTCACTTGTATTTTCTTAGTATTTTCTTGGTATACAAAAAAAAAAAGTGACTTGTGTTATATTCCTCGAAAGCGTTGCATAACTGTATTATTCTACTGTCCTTGCATCTCACGGGATGACTTCTTTGAGCTTTCTGCTTTTCTCTAGGTTTACATTGATGATTGTGTGAAGCTTTTAGAACAGTATATAACAGAGGGCAAGACATTTGATTATGTCATAAATGATCTCACTGCCATTCCTGTTACCCAAGAACCCAGAGGTACAGTACCACTAATATATATTAATACGAACATAGTTGATTTGAAAAAAGCTATCTAGAATGGGATAATGGGGTGGGTAGCGGAGCAGATGTTGTGTGGTCGGTTGCAAAAGGGAAATAAGAACAAGCCACTTTTTTAAACGCGAAAACTCCAGCTGTTTTGTTTCTTTTACAGGAAGTGATTTTATAAATAAGACTGCACAATATAAAGGACGAAGGATAACCCGAATACGTTCATTGTACCCAATAATTTAGACAACAGATGAAGGTCTTGATAAGTAAACTGTAATATTTCGAAATATTTACTTATCAAGATCTTCATCTGTTGTCTAAATCATTGGGCACAATGAACGTATTCGGGTTATCCTTCGTCCTTTATGTACTGAACTGTCATCAGGTACTGGGTTTTTCACAATATAACCTGTTGCACTTATTATTATGCCATGATCGTTATATTCTCCCTTTTAACTGCAGGTTCGTTGTGGGAGTTCCTCAGACTGATTCTTGATCTTTCCATGAAAGTTCTTTCACCCACTGGAAAATATTTTACTCAGGTAAAACTGGACTTGCACATGTATGTAATTTCTGCGCATTAGGTGTCGTGTGTGCCTGCGTCGTTTGTGAGACGAAACTGCAGTTTCGATCTGCATATTGGCCGTTTGACAAACCCTCGCAAATGGCAAAATATTTTCTTGTGGTACTGTTTAAAGATGTAATCCACTCGAAAGTTTTACTTCAAAACATACGCGTGAACAAAGGGGCTTTTTGTTTGCTTTATTTTTCAGGGAAATAGTCATAACAGGCCAGATGCATTGCTAATGTACGAGCAACTACTAGCCCAGCTGTCAACGCCTGTGGAATTTAAAAAAGAAGGCGTTTTCGTACCTTCCTATCATGAAAAGTATCCTTGTTTGCTCTTAACTTATCGTACACACTGTATAGAAAGGACGCAGTTTTGCAAAATTCAGGGGCACCAGTAGTATAAGAGGAGTCAATCAAATACCACTTGAGCTAGAAGCTGTTTTTTTAGTAATGAAGCGTTCTTTTTCTATTTTCCGATTAAAGCGTTGTTTTGGCTTGTTTTGACTTTGTTTCCCACTTCCGAAGATTTCCGAAGATGACCCGAAGATGACCCGAAGATTATCCGAAGATTTTCCGAGCGTTTTCCGAAAATTAATGAGCAATTTCAATTTAGACAAATATGCATACTATAAATCTTCGGAAAAAACGTTGGCGTAACTAGGTCGGCGGGAAGTCTGGGAATGTCAACGTAAAGAGTCTCTTTGTGGATCGCTGAGCTCGGTGCGTGTGTAAATCTTCAATTTCTGTAGTTGCATAAGGTTCTACTATGTCTTCAGACTCTGCAGACGAGATGACCGTGGGAGAGTGGTATGGGGTTGATGATGAACCTTGGTACGCTGAGGAAACTCCTTATGTTCTTGAGAACGAAGAGGAGGAGGAGGTGTTCGAGCCGAACTGGTGGGAAGTGGCGGAGCTTCATGGGGAAGAAGAGTTTGAGGAGGAATTTAGTATCGACCTTATGCGACAGCAACTTAACGAGTTCGCAGCAGAAATAGATGCTGCTTTGGAAGTGGGAGTGTTTGAGACTGCGCCTAGTGCTTAATTAGTGTGTTGTAGACTAGAACTTTTTTCGCTATATATATATAGAACACGTAGGCAAAATTGAGAGCGTTTATTTTAGAGAGTGGTACATCAAAGGTATCTTTAAAATATGCCCACCGTCAAAGAGTTACGCTCTTTAGCAAGAAGTTATGGATTATCTGTAGGTTCTAAGATGCGAAAAGCTGACCTCCTACTAGCTATCGGGGAGGCTCGCGCCGCGGAGTGGAGGAAACGACTCCGGCGAGCGCTACAGACGGGGAGATACCCTGCTATAACCAGAGGGGATATAGAGAACCCCCACAAGAAGTGGCAGCGGGCTCGTGAACTCCGTCAACTTGCGAGAGAGGTTGACGCTGCGCTTCTCGCGGAGGGTGTCCGAAAGAAAACTACTCCAACGATGAGGGCAGAAGTTCGTAGAAAAATTGAAAACCGTCGAGCCCCCTTAGCGCGATCTCTGGTTCTAGAAGGTGCGCGTATACTCGAAGAGTTGGATGGAGAGAGAGAGGGAGAGGAAGCTGGTCGCCGCTTCTGGAAGTGGTCTTTCTTCCGAGACGTGGACGGTCCTCTGGTGGATCGGATTATGGATAAGCTCCACGAGAGGGTCGCCACCAGCTTCTATCTGCGATACAGTTACACGTATCGACTCCGGAACCTCGAAACGGGAGAAATTATCTTGTTTCACAAAACAGTACAAGGCAGTCCTTGGATTCAACGCCTAGAACCACAAGCTAGAGACTGGGTGCAGGCGGAAGACGAGAAGCGCTTGATTGGTGACCAAATCGAGCGCCCTAACACCAAGTGGGTCTTCATCCGGTTTATCTCTGTGACGGTAAAAGTTGTAGTAGATAGGCAGGCGCCTTTGTTGGGGACAGGACCACTACCAGATTGGCTCCGAAGAAAGCCTGGGATGTATTCCTTGGATACATATGAAGATAACCTCTGCCTCTTTCGGTGTATAGCGGTCCATCGTGGCGCGCGCGTGGATCGTTGTACCAGCCAAGCTCGAGCTCTTGCGAGAGAGATGTACAATTCGCCCGAGACTTGTCCAGGGATTGGGCCCCCGAAGGGCTTTTCTCAGGACGAGCTGCGGAAAGTAGAGGCCCACTTCCGGCTCGGGATCCGGGTATACGAACCACAAGAGTCTGGAGATTGGCTGCATCGGAGACACCCGGCTCACTATGAAAAAGTAGGCACTCCACCAATGACGATCGGTGTCTACGAGGGGCACGCGTTTCTCATTCACGACATCCAGAAACTCGTGAAAAAGTTCGTATGCGGGGAGTGCAATGCAAGGTTCACAAAGTCCTGCAATCTCCATCGCCACGCCGAGCGTTGCACCCAAGGTGAGACAAAAGTTGTCTGCAAAGGAGAGAAAGTGGAAGCTCCGCCGTCTGCCTTTGAGAAGGCCTTCTACCCACAAAAACGGGATAGTGGCCAAGCCGTCCAATGGCTCGAGTATGAAGCCCGCACCAGAGGGATTCATATCCATCACCAGCTATGTGGGCATGGAGGTGAGCGAGTGATAGAAGGTTTCGCCGTAGACGGTTATGATCCCATTTCAAAGACCGTCTTCCAATTCAACGGGTGCCTATGGCACGGGTGCAAACGCTGTTTCCCATCGCCGAAGCAACGCCAGGAGCAACTTCGGAATCTTTCCGAACGAGATCAACCGCGACGAGATCAACCGCGTCGGTTCGTTATTCAAAGCCGCGACAACCGCAGGCAACCGAACCACCCACTGTACCGATCTTTCTCCTTCGGGAAGAAGCATCTCCTGGGCGTACTGGTAACCGAACAACCGCTCGGCTAGAGTCCGGTTGAACCTCTCAACGATCGCTTGGTCTCGGTGGATATCCATGCGGCCACGCCGGACTTCGGTATTGTGGCGAGCTAGTAGCGGCAAGACAGCTCCCATGAACTCTTTTCCTGGATCGACTTGAAGTAGCTTGGGCCACACTAGAGGGCTTCGCTTGTAGATGCGCTCCAACGCTCCTGCAACTTCTCTCGCTTCCTTGGAAGCCAAAGGTTCAGCCTCCTTGTAGCGCGAGGCAACATCGACCACGGTGAGAGCGTACTTGTAAAGCTTCCGTCCACGTCCCGGGCGGTCGTGGGGAAGAAATAGAAGATCGGCCTGATGAACCTCGTTTGGTGTTGAGACATTGAACCTCGGCCTTGGTATGCGCTGTGGAGGCGGGAGGTAGATCTGCCAAATTGCCTGTTTTTCTAGCCAAGCCAGGGCTGTATCTTCAGAGACGCCAGCCGCGTCCGCCAACTTCTTCGACGCGGCGTGCCCCTTCCAATAGCCCTGGGGGCTGTAGTAGATGTCAGACAGCTTGCTCCGGAGGAGCGCCGAAGGCTTCTCTTCCATTGGTCTATAGCTCCATCGGAAAAAAGCTATTGTGGTCTCACAACCATCGGCTAGCAGCATACCCAATGGCGAGCATCCCACCCCCTACATAGGCCAATTCACCTGTTCGTTGGGAACTCGAAGGACGGTAATAATCGCTCCATCAAGGGGCATCAACCGCTGTGGGACGAGGATGGGTTTTAGCGTACAGGTCAAGAGCGCGGTTCGTTGCGGCTGTGTCTTGGTCAGCTCTATTGCGCAGGCGTTCCTGCTCTACTTCCCAATCTGCCAGCTTCTCGCGGCGTTTTTGAAAGGCAGCCCAGTCAGACTGGTACTTCTCCAAGGCTTTGTCGTGGCGCTTCCGCTCAGCCGCCATTGCATCGGGACCTTTCCCAGAAATCGCCCGAGCGAGATACGACCCACCTACAAAGGCCGTAGCGTTCAGGATAGCCCCACCAAACATCAACGCTATGGTTGCCATCTCTACTCAGTTGGGATTATCTTTTTATCGACTAAGTATTGCCTAGCTGCGACGGCTCCCGAGAGAACTGCAACCCACTTCGCGTAGTTTTCAATCGACGAGGAAGGGTCCGAGATCATAGGCGTTTTGAGAACCTTTTTCCCCACCCAACCGATACCTGCAGCAATGCCTGTCAGAGTTTCCGCTTCGACAACAGTGGAGACGACTTTGTTGTCCATCGAGACTATACAATACAAAAAATCTATTCCATAATTTCGCGAGGCCGCGCAGGCTCGGGTGGCGGGTGAGTAAGCTTTCGCTGCTGCTGCGGTTGCTTGAGATGCGCTAGATACAGACTATACAGACTGGCGAAGAGGCTCCCTGCGGCAATCAGTAGCCCCCAATTCCAGCTTGTCGTAGCTCGGTGTGGTTCGTCGTCGTGGCTCTCGCGAGCCCGCTCTCGAGCCAGAGCTTGTCGAGCTTCTTTGTTCCTAGCCGCGAGGGCTCGGCCAGCCGCGACCTTCTTAGGATCCTTCTGCTTATTCGGAGCTACGGGAGCGGCCGGCGCTGTAATACGATCTTCTTCTTCCATCACTTTCAGACAGGGCTCGTATACTATACAAATACCAAAAAATTGCTAGCGGGACCCTAGCGATCCGTCAAGCTTCCAGCGTGGGACACAGACTCTGCAAGAGGAACCACAGGTTCTCTAGCAGTCTTCGACGCTCCTACGGAGTCATCTGGGCCTGCGGCCGTCGAGCCTCCGGTGCTTCGCGTCGGTAGACCGTCGCAGACAGACTCTGTGTGGCAACCTACATGAGCCAGTGCAGCCACTAGCGCCACCAAACGACCTCCGTTTACAGCGATCCAGCCAGCTCCGTAGCTCAACTCACGTCGGATCAGAGCATCCTGCTGGAGGTCTGTTAACAGTGCCTGCTCGGAATCCAGTTTTTTCCCTACTGCTCCCAACAAATGGCCGACCGCCTTGCACACGACCTTCAAAACCCCGCTAGAGAGACTGTGCTCGACCTGCTTTCCGAGGGTCACCTGGTAACGAAGATGGAGCGAAGCAACCTCCTTCCTCGAGAGCTTGTGGACGTCGCCCAGCGACAGCTCCTTCCCCAAGTACTCCTTGGTATTGCCCGCGGCCGCGAGAATAGCCAGCGCCTCCCGTTCGTCCCGAGCATCGTCTACGGGAGGCTCGCTGGGACATATCCCTTCTTCGCGGAGAATTTCATCCAGCACGGTGTCATCCATGACTATATATCTGCCGAAACAATTTTGCTGGGAGCTGGGATTTCCAACACGATATTAAATGGATGACGGAGACGGAAGCAAAGTCTGGCGTACGGATGCTCCTTGAGCGCGGATAGCATTTGGTGGCGCTCCTCCTTGGGATGTCCTACCCCGTAGTTTTCCCAAAGTATTTTCCCATCGAGCTCGCTCGGACTGTAAAAAGTCAACGTCGCGGCTACGTTCTCCCGGAAGGCTTTTGCCACGCTCGTGTACTGTTGGGTCAGGAGCCAAACTGAAAAATTCTTGTGCCTGCCAGAGAAAGCCAGCTCTACGAGAGCGCTGCGTTGTTTTTTGACGTCTTCGCTGGCGGCGCAGTCGTCCAGAATAAGCAACACCTGGCCACGCCCTTCGAAGACCGCGGTGCAAAGTCGAAGACACTTTTCAATCTCACCGCCCGAGTTCCCTGGTGCCAGGGCTACGAAGCCGGGGTCTTTGTGGGCAAATCCCCGATATGTTTTGTTGTGGACGTACGTCGGGCAAATCAAGCACACGACGTGAAACTTCCCTCGAAAAGGTCCGCGGAGAGCTTCGACAACCAGTCTCGACTTCCCGGAAGCTGTTGGACCGACTATAAGCAGGTGGCCGGGTATCAAGTCGGTGAGAAAATCCATCTAGGCTATATAGGGAGGCGATTAATAGTAGACGACTTGGCTATTGAGGTCGAATGCTGCGTCACCTAGGAGGAAGACGTGGCAGTTGACATCACCACTGCCGCCGGTCTTTCGATAGATCCGGAACTGAAGAGTTTTTCCGGGACCGAGGGCTGCTTGTCCGTCGCCGTGCACAAGGTGGTCGCGAGACGTGCGGAGATCGATGAAGATCCCGTATTTGTCATGGAAGAACCTAGTAGGGCGGGTGACCACCGAGAGTGGAGCTTGGGGGTGCACCAACCATTCTGCGCCGGCTCGCGCCGTCTCCCAAATATCTGCGGGTCGCATACCTCTGGGGTAAAGCGTGTTGGGGATGCCGAACAGGTCGAACTCAACCCTTGTCACGCCTGGGTTCAGGAAGACTTCGCTTTCTCGCGGTCCCGAGGTGTGCGGGTTGACGAACAGGAACAGGACACCCACAAAGCTTTTGAGTTGCACGGGGATGTTGTCCGTGAGAATTCCCGTGGTGGCCTTCGAGAAGGATAGCACTTTGTAATGCGAGATGTGGTTGTAGAGAACCACGCTAGGGATGTGCTGCGCCACAATGAGCGACTGGATGACTTGGTACACCAATTCGATGTTTTTGAGCTCGTAGGTGCCAACCTTGGTCGGATCCGAGCTTTTGATGACATCTTCGGGGGCGGCGAGTGTGAGCTCCAACCGAATCGGTGGAAGACTTGCCGTATGGAGAGCGCCGTGGGTGCGCAGGAGCTCAAGATCGAGTGGGAGCCGATACTTTGGGAAGGCCACGGCAATTGACACGTCCCCCGCCACATCGTTTTTGTCACCGGCCTCTGAGCGGATTTTGTTGACCTCGGTTGTCTGGATCCCTTGTTCGACGCGATTGGCACGCTCTTCGGTGGGAAGCCACAGGTCGGAGAACACTCCAACAAGGTCGGCTCGATCCAGGTCCTCTAGGGTTTTATCACCCATCTTGACTTCCCTTCTCCGAATCAAGCAGCGCCCCAGGTTATCGACGACGCGGTTGTTGGCGTGTTTCGACGCTCCGACTAGCTCCACCTCGGCCAAAAGGGCTAGGGTGTCTGGGACTAGGACGGTGTCGGCGGGAAGTCTGGGGATGTCAACGTACAAGATCTCTTTGGGTTTCGCCGAGTTACGATGGAAGGTCAGGCGGTGGGTGACGCGATTTCCTTTTGCAGCCATCAAATTGCGCGGCTCCTCCCTTGGGTCAATCTTCTTGGAGGTGTACGCCATTTTTACTTGTCTTGTATGTATAGACAGAAACAAAAATGGATATCAACCCAGATGAGATGACCCCTTTGATAGCCCCTGATGACGACCCTGCTTAGCCCGCCGGCGCTGAAGGTGGGAGGGTTAACCCCAGCTTCGACCCCGCCGATCTGCCGGAGGGTGGAGAAAAAATCGGGATGTATGACTTAAGACCGCGAGATCGTCCCCGTGAGCCTGCCACAGCAGAAACGTCGTTTTCGACCGACCCTGTAGATACAATGTTGTTGCAGGGGGCACGACCAAAAACGAAGATGGTGACCAACCCTGTTACTGGGAAGCCAATCCTACAAAGAATGCTGGAAGATGCGAAGCTCGAGGTGGAGAGCGAGTTTCCCTACCTTGGCGGAGTCGAGATCGGCGTGCGCGATGGTCGTACTATGATTCGTGATGGGTTGGACAAAAACGCGACGTGGCGCCCACTGAAAACCTTGGATGGAAGTTTAACGAAGAACTTCTCTAAAGAATTGAAAGAACGTCTAGGTCCATCCACGGACGAGATCTTGGAACGGAATAACGCCAGAACTCAGGAGCTCGAGCAGCAAAACCTACAGGACAAGGAGATAAGAGACGCCACCGATACTTCACCGGAAGATAGGCGTGCTGCTGAGACGTGGATTGCGGCGCGCGAGGAAGAGATTCAAGAACTCGAGCGAGAAAGTGAAGCCGTTGAGGAGCGAATGTCTCTACGGGACCGCGTTCGGGCTATTTTCAAGAAGTACAGAGTAGGGGTCCTGGGTGTTCTCATAGCGGCTGGGACGGTCATTGGGGTTATCTTGGGGGCTTTACAGCGGGGGCTCGCTGGCGTAGCGCAGGGGGTAGGCCGGGGGTTGAAGGCCATCGGAAAAAAGATTGGAGACCTCCTTCCTGGAGCCATAGGCGCCATTGTCTCGTTCCTCTTCCGCACGGCCGGAGAAGTTGTTGGGTTCTTAGCCAAAAACGCCTGGCTCTTGATCGTAGCCGTGGTCGTGTTTCTCATCGAGCGCTACAAGAAGAAGTCTACCTAAACAACCACCAAGTCGCACCTGCGGCCACAACAGTGACTGCAGCTAGATTTCGCTCGTGTGCCGTTGGGGCCGGTTCTTTTCTTTTTGGTGTTATTTTCGGTACAAGGGGGTCTGGAGCTTTTGTTTTCGGCGTTGTTTTCGACCACAGGGGGAGTGTGGCTTTTATTTTCGGCGTGCGCTTATGTGTCCTCTCGTTTACGTTAGGATTGACCCCGAAGGTCATATCACTGGTCGCTTTCTGGAGCTCGTTGTTGTACCCGAGAACGCTTTCTGAATTAATAACAAGGCGGCTGGGGAGCAACCAGAGCCCTGGAACGACAGCCAGATTCAGCTGCGCTCGAGCGTCGGACAAAGCCCTTTGATAGTTCTGGATGCTGGTGGAGATATCGTTTACTACGATTGTCTCCTCTAGAAGTTGTCTAAACATTTGGCGGGTCTCAACAGCACTGCCGCTCGCCCCCACGATAGTAGATCGGGTTTTGACTTGCGAGCCAAGAACACAATAAACTAAAGCCTCGATACTACGATTGAGACGCCCCATGCCAGCCTCTGTCAGACCTTCACCCTTTTTCGGTGAAAACCAGCTGTATTGCGCTCCGCCGTGGGCATCGTTTCGGATAAAGGCCAACAGATTTCCTTTATTCTTTTTCCCGCCCTCGTCTGAGAAGAGATTCAGACTATCAGGCCATGTGTTTGATTCGGTGTCGTAGCGGCGGATGACGTACTCGTTCTTTGGTCCTTCGACCGGATAATCCACGAACACGTCTCCAAGCCCGTGGTTTCGACCGCCCTTCCAGCGAAAGTCCGGGGCTCTAGGCAGACCGAATTCGATGCAGAGACTTTCAAAGGCGGATTTGCGAAGTGGGTTGTTTGTTTTTTGGAACGCCTTGTCTCCGGGGAGGGGGCAGCCGAGCTCGAATAGGATACGGCGGGCGGTGAAGTATACGTGGAAGCGAAGCAACCCCTGAACTATGGGCGGGAAGGTTTTATTGGTCGGGTCGGTAATCGACACCCCACACCCTGCAGTTTCGCACCATGTGGCGAAGTTCAGCTGCTGAGGCCAATATTCGTATGTGGGAGAAGAAAGCCAACGATGAGCCTCCTTTGCCGAGCGATGTGTGATAGTAGTTTCCTTCCAGAAGTCTCGGACTCCTGCTTTGAACGAGATTTTAGGGTCAACAAAGATCTCTAGTTCTCGAAGCAGCGGTGTGATTTCGGTGTGATCCCGTTTCATCGAACGGAACGCCAGGCACGGGGTATTTGTCAGGGCTACGGAGAAGGAGAGCTTGTGGAAAATTGCTCTGTTTAGGAAATTTAATTTTTTCCAAGGTTTTACCGAACTCTACGGCCTTTTTTGGAAACGCTGTTTTTAGAACAGACCAAAGATCTATTTCGTGGGATTGATCCATGGTGTATATATACGCAGGTAAATAAAATGTCCCTCAGCATAGCAGCAAGAGAGGGTGTGAATGAATTTCACCCTCCGGTCGATGGTGAGCTCTCGAGTGTCGCAGCTCGAACCGTGAAGATCCCAGAAACGAAAATCACAGTACTTAAAACGATGGATATATATTTCTTCGCTCTCAACTCATGGGACAAATTGAACCTCATTCGCGAAGGAAAAGCCGATTTTGCCACGATCAGGAAAGCGAAAGGGAACATTCTGGTCTCAATTCCGAAGGGGGAGTACAACCTCCACTGTCTACAACAGGCAATTGTCTATGGGCATGGAAAGGATGTCGCCGCGGGCACTTGTGAACTTCGGATAACCGATACTGGAGTGTATTTCTTCTCGAAAGTACAGGTGATCCTAGACAGAAAGCTAGCCGACTTGTTGGGGATATCCGAAGTCCCGCGCGTTCTGATTCATGTTCCTGTACAATGGGGGCCGCCCTCTGTTTCAATCTACTGCGATTTGGTGGACCCCAACAAATCGTACGAAGGTGGAAAGCCTCTGCGACTCTGCGGGCCTCTGCGACCCGTAACTCTGTATAATAGAAATACTTTGTACGCAAGATGACGTCAGCGAAATGCGCGTCACGAACTTCATCGCGAAGAGCTGCGAATTTTTGCGGCAGCCCGCGTTCCTGAAAGTCCCTCCGGAGTTGATCATCAACGGCATAGAAGGTGCCGTCGCAAAGCTGTGCCCTCAGTGTCGCATCTCCACTCAACCACACGAGGGCAACATCGCGGGACGATAGATTGAAATTCGCCCGCCTATCTGCACGTTCTATCACCACGCGCGCTCGAGGGTGCGCCAATAAAGCGCGACGCAGTTGAGCTTTGACCATCGTAGACCGACCGGGGATCTGGTATCTTGTTGCCAAAGCGCGTAACTCTTTGACTGAAAGCATGTTTATGGTGGCGCGCCAACGTTTTTTCCGAAGATTTATAGTATGCATATTTGTCTAAATTGAAATTGCTCATTAATTTTCGGAAAACGCTCGGAAAATCTTCGGATAATCTTCGGGTCATCTTCGGAAATCTTCGGAAGTGGGAAACAAAGTCAAAACAAGCCAAAACAACGCTTTAATCGGAAAATAGAAAAAGAACGCTTCATTTCTAAAAAAACAGCTTCTAGCTCAAGTGGTATTTGATTGACTCCTCTTATACTACTGCACCCAACGAGCAGATTGAGTCAAAAGTCTTTGAGAGACATTTCTATGCTCCTTGTAATGTTTAAAGACTGTCTAAAGAGATATTTTCTCATCTAGAAGAATTTGATCTTTTTGGATACCTCAGGTGAAAATTGAAGTGATCGAAAATATTAGAGAATGATATCTTCATTTCAGAAATTGCAAGCTGGACGGTACATTCTAGAAACTTCCCAACGAACCATTTGCTCATCCGAAATTGCTAGGTGACTTTTTAAGTCCCAAAAATTGCAAAAATATCCTTTCCAAAACCGAAGGGACTACTATTCCCTTGTTGCGAATCTTTTAGGCGATGTTTTAGGGACTAAGAATCCATTCAGAGACACGGTTCGAAAATCCGAGGGCCTGTGAGTTCGATATTCGAAAATTCTAGCTCACCTTGCTTCCGAACAGATTTGTACTGAAAGTAGTAGTTGGGTGCCCTTGAAAATTGCTCTTTACTTTCTAGCGTGTGTTTTAAAAGGCCATAGATGTGTAAATTTCTTGCGTAATTAGATAAGTATTTGATTATTCACGTTATCGAATGATTTAAATTTCTGAAATGACTTCTGACAATTTTTGTTCACACTGATATGATGATTTCTAGACAATTTGCGGTACACAACCAATGCCTCGCTAAGTGAAATAATGGCTTACAGCGAGTTTAATTTGAAACGTTGAATTTCCACGAATGTGTTGAATTTTGAATAACAATAGATTCGAATTTTGAAGGTTGTGATAATTAAAATCGTCCGAAATCAAACAATCGCCGGAGATTTTAAAACGTTTAGCGACTATCCTGCACCAAAGTACACGGTATAGAAACTTACAATCTCCTCTCTCCTGTCCTATCCTATCTTATCCTATCCTATCTCCTGTCCTATCGTATCCGTTGAATTATTGGACAACATAGATAGAACGTGCAGAAAACTAGGAGGCGAAGTCGCTCTGTTTGTAAAGTATATATTGTATGCAAAAAGAAAAAAAACATTCCAATCTGATAAGCGCAGCCCACGTGGTCGGGCCACGGTGGTTACAACCTCCTCGGTCTGCATAATTCTTCATATCATACTTGGCCTGATTCAACAATTATTTCTTAAGTATTTGACCAGAAAGCAACTTCACCCTTGGGGAGCTGTCTGGGTAGTTTTCAGGGTGGTTGTCTGTGGGGGGGGGGGGGGGGGCACTGGCTTAGGAATGAGATTGGAATTTGGAACTGTTGATTTTTGGGAGGGTGTGGACGGAAGAAAACCGTTGTACTCTGTACTTTCCGAGCAAATTTTGGCAGCTGACTACGAGTGCAACGTGTGACTCCCAGGCCTCCCTTGATCAAATTAATCTCATATCCGTACTCGTACTTGGAGTTGGATCTAAATGTGTCTATTTTCTGGCACCGAACTGGGGACTCCCTGATATGCAACGAATGTTCTCATCAACTGCCAATTCTGACAGGTATGACGGATACACAAGAAATTGGGATTATCAAGCAAGTTGATAATGTAAGTTATAACACCGTAAGATAAAAAAGGGCTCTAACGTTTCGACCATCAGCCCTTCGTCAGAGCGAATGATATGGATATGAATGGTATAATGGATAGTTTCCCAGCGGAACTGTAGGTATTTCCTTGACCTTTCTTTAACTTCTTAGATGGGTATTCTACGAGATTTGGAAGAAGAAGGACGACGGGGTCGATCATTCGTGACAGTATATTTTTTATTGTAATTTTAGTTTGTGGTATACGTATTTATCGCTGTAGTTTTTAGTTAGTTGGTATTCATATTAGTAACTGTAGTGAATTGAGTGGATGGGGAATTGCAAGACAACGTTACTTTAAACTCCTTGGTATAATGTCCGGTTGAGTGTGAATTTTGTGGAATTACGATCAACTTCTTTCTTAGTGAATATCGAATCTTCGGTTCATCTTCGGTTCATCTCCGGTGTAATATAATTTATTCACACAACTGACGTAAAAAAAGGACACAAAGCATTCTTAACAAAGTACCTAACCCTGACTAACAAAGAAAATGAATAAAGTATATTACACCGGGCATCACCCGAATCTTCGCTGACTTCGGTGCCTAAATTTTTCCTCATTAAAGTGTATTAAAGTGGATATGTGTTATAAAGAACGAATCTGTACTAGCGCTTGTCAGCCTCTTATTTTACTGGACATTTTCTTGTAACTCCTTAGACCTTATGCACAAAAAAGAAAAATTCATTTAAATGATATTTGCTTTCTCAACAATGGTGACCACCAAAGATGGTCACGAAGGATCAGAAGAATCTTGGAATTTGCCTAGTTAAATGAGGCAACTGAAACGTTAGAATTATGGGCAGAGGAATCCATACTATTATTTGTCCATATTACTTCACCAACAGTTTTAGTACGGCGGTATATTTCGTACTTCAATCGTTGGCGATGTGCGGTGCCTTTTAAACTTACAATCCTGCGGCAAAGAATTGTAGTTTTGATTTTTCCCACCATTTCCGTGAATAAAACAGATAGATATTAGATCGATAGAGGGGGAACCCAGTTAAATTGCCATCGTATCTAGTACGTTATCATTTTGGTCATGTGACTGGAGAGTGCCGTGCCCAAAAATCGTCTGTTCGATGCTGAAAATTTAAGGTACGGTGCCGATGTTTTTCTTCGTGTAAATGCGGTTTATATGTTGCTGCATTTATACAGCAGCCTTGGGATAAAGGTTGGATTCTTGGGAATTCTTGCAGTTCTCGACTGAGAACTTTATACTTTTTTCCGACCATGGGTCCATTAAGACCATTAAGACGTTGGTGACCTCAAAAGACCATAATATAAGTACTTTTTTACTAAAAGTGGAATCTGAAGAACACGCTATTCTTCCTGGTTAGTGCGCATGATCGGCTAAAATTCTGGTCCGCGGACTGGTTTCTTTTTTTTGTTTTTGTTTTTGTTGAGGGGTGGGTGGGTGGGGGTAAGACTGTATTCAGAGGTGGTCTTGGCCCGCCTTAACTTTCGGTACGCGGACCGATGCAATTTCCATTTACACGGCGTTTATTAGTAGTGCATTGCCTTAATATATGAGCTCGCGTACCATAATTTAGGAGTGCCCTGCTCAATATCGATGCTGAGTAAATACGGCGTCTTTATAGCGTTCACCTTCAGTGCAAGAAAAAGTGGCCCCTTAAAAGAAGTGGTCGGTTTAATAGAGTGGTTGTCAAGACAGAGTTGATCTTGCTTAAAGCTCACTCCAGAGTTTTTTCTACTCGTTATTGGTCGAAAATGATCAGGTGGTACTCCTTAACGACAGACCACCGTACGTAGAAGCGCCCGGCGCTTCAGCTGGCGTGTGCCATGAGACTCGCTTGCAGGGAGACAATGTCTTCCAGCAATCCAGCTTTAATAACCACACTTTTACTGATCGAGAATTGTTTCTCATATTTACTATTTGCATTTTATTTTCCTTGTGACAAATTTAAAAAGTTCATCTTCGACCGGCCTCTGTACATCATCATGGTAGTGAACACCGTCTCGTGTGCCGTCCTGAAATGAGGCAGTCATGGGGTATGTGTCCAACACGTTGATGCCGGCGCGACACATGATGCTGGTGGCATACATACTGAATAACATAAGCCTCTAAAGAAAGGTAAAACAGTGGAGACTTGCAGTTAGAATTTAATAACTCTGCTCTAATCCTGCCGATACAGTGCTAATCAAGAGAAAATGAGGAAAGAGGACATAACCCCGTCTGATATGATATGGGAACAGAATCTATTTTTGGCGCGGAATCTATTTATATCTCGTTCCATGGCTGAGCGGTTTCCACATTGCGCATTGAAATTACAACCACATGATGAGAAGGACATCAGCCATTGATCAGTTAAAATAGTTTCCGGGTCTAAAAATAGATTCTGTCCCTTAATCATAGTAAGAGAACACAGTATGGAAGATGCGTTCTCCTCGCTCATTTTCTCTTGGTGCTAAGTATAGCAGAAAAACAAGCATTGCAAATAGAACAGAATCTTCGGTAAGAATCTCAATTTGGTTTTAGACAGACCAGTTGGCTATTAACAAGCGTAGTTGAGGATTTGAAACTCGGAATGACCGTGTAACTAATCTACCCAGTGCTCAGGGTGAGAACTGAACGTGGGACGACCAGATGTCAAGTCTGTTACCCAAACTACTCGGCCACGCTGCCTTAACTAGCCCTCTCCTTTCAGCTATTTCGTTAGATCACTCTAGCGTCTTAATTTGGCAAGTTAGAGCATAAACGCCGATTTTCGTTATTTTGGCCGTCATATTCGATTCGCGCAAAATTAGTCTGGGCCCTGTGACAAAACAGCCCGATAGAGTTCCTGGAGAAACCCAACACCTACCGGGGCCGTTTTCGGTCGCACCAATTCACTCTGTTGTTTGCGAAGAAATGTGTTCTCTCTCATCAATATCTGCTAGAACGCAAGAACTTCTTCTTTTAAAGATATCATTACAGAACTGGTTTGCAGAATGAGTGCTTCATATTTTTAAAAACGTTTTCGAGTTTTAAGAGAAACGTGCTTCAGATTCTATCCTGCGCACGTCCAAGATGGCGTCCGAGACAAGGAACCCCGTTTCTCGCCATAAAATCTTTATCTTCAGTCTGCTAGAAGACTAGAGATTGAGTTAACATCAACCCAGCTTTTCGCAGCATGATCTGATCGTATTAATTGTCTTCAGAGGTTACAAACACTTAATTTGTTCGGAATCTGTGGTATTAGATTAATGTGACATCCTTGAGTTTATAATTATTTTAATTCTCATCATTGGTTACTTGAAAATGCATTGATACCGAAAAGAGAAGTTGAATTTTGTTGATTTCTAGGAGTGAACGGATCAATGTTAATTGTGTATATATTTAGGTTTTTGTTTAAGAACATACCTGCAGAACGCATGCTAACTTCTTCACCTTATGGCAGGCATCGCCCGGCGTAAGACCTAGTGCGCGCTCTTCTTTTGATTTGGGGGGACCGTCTGTGATGTTATCAACAAATAGTCCATACCCTGGTTTACCTTGGCATGTTGTCTTTGGGAGACTCGCGCTTTAATTTTTTTGGTGGTCTATTAGGGGAATTATTGTTTTAAGGGTGAAATAACTTCGGTTTGATTTAATTTCACATTTCAACTGTTTCAGTGTGTAATCAAAGCTTGTGTGAGGTACTCTATTTTGTCTGTGTACCCTAGGCAAAGGTGAAGGGTGGGGGGGGGGGTGGGGTTGGTGGTTGGTATTTATGTCTGGTTAAACTATTTGGCTTGAAATGCTAAGTTTAAAGCACTTTTGATTTCTCATCAACTTTCATTCTTTTCAACCTGTGTATTTCAAGTAGTATATCAAACACCGAGAAGCATAGTTAGTGGCGGGGGACTAACTATGCGAGAAGAGAGCTAAAAATACGACGCGCAATGGAGTATTCTTAGCGAAATTTGGAGTGTTTGATATTTGATGAAACAAATGTATCGAGTGTCGGATAGACGTAGCTTCTCAAACAAAATTATTCCGGAGAAACTAATAATGCCAAATAGCCGTGTTCATCAGATATCCAAACACGTCACGGTGTCTGATTTCCTTTGCCCTTCCCTCATACATTATGAGTGAGTTTGAGAAGAGATGTTTTAATATTTCTTGTCAGTTTTTGTAGTGCCAGGCTGTCAGTCTTGGCCAGTTCTATTCATCACTTCGGGGCCAGTGGCAAGACGGAACACTGCGTGATGCCTTTACTATCACCCAACTAGTGGACAAATGCAAATACCGCAATCTGATTGGCTACGCTACTAATAGTCCTCGAGTAGCGAATTTGTGACACTTTCTTTGGTTTTATTCCTAAATAAATATTTCTTCAACTGGCATTTGCTTACTTCATTATTGCCTTTTCTGTCCGACAAGCTGGGTGATACTAAAAAAAAATTTGACCCTTCCCCCTCAAGGGCCACGGGCTATTGACCTCATGGGCAATTTTTTAATTTTTTATAAGAGAAAGAGTGGGCAGCACACAGCAATTTGTCTTCAAGTGTAGAGCTGACTTTATTTATCGACCGGTTTCGTCTGCTAGTGAGACTTCATCAGACTTTTGGGGCTCACGGTTTTAACGTTAAAACCGTGAGTCCCAATAACATTGCACACTTTCCAGCACAGGATTTTAATCATATCCTGTGCGTTATTTCCTGTGGGTGTTTTGTTGTTCACACCCTACTAGGAACGTGACTATACTGTCAAGGTCTAGTATAAAATAAGTTCCTATAATTTATCTTGTAGTTTTATCCTGATGAAGTCTTACTAGCAGACGAAACCGGTCGATTAATAAACTCAGCTCTACAAGAAACGTTGCTGTGTGCTGCCCTCTAGTTCTCTTATAAGAAATTAAAAACATATATAAAAAAGAATAAACAATAATAAGAAAAATTGTCCTTGCAGGCCACGGGTCTAATTCTTAAATAGACCTGACGTCTGGTCAGGTGCAGGCTCAAGCAATTTCCACAGGTATGTTTTCCTAGAGTGGATGTTGTTTTTGTTCACATCCTGGGTCAACGATACATAACTATTTCACTCTAAACCACATGATGTAACCGTGAGGGTGACTCCAACTAAAAAATAAATGCCTGTCGCTTACCTGAGCTGTATAGAATCTCCACATTGTAACAGACGTTTTTAAACCCATGGCCTGGAACCTCATTGGTTCTTCGATCGCTGAGGCAGTTTTCCACACAAGAATCGGCGATTTATTATTAAGTTGTGAAGCATTCTCTTTAACAAGAGTAATCAAACTTTGTATCAGGTCTTTGAACATAGCGAAGCTAAGCCCCATAGAGTAGTGGATTCCAAGGTTGAACATAACAACGCTGTTAGGCGATTTCATATCTGGTGATTGAAGAATATCAGCGAATCCTTGAAGAACAACCGTCTTGTTGAAACCGTTTTTAACAGCTTCCAGCTTTGTACCAAACTGACAAAAAATCATAAATATTTCAATGTTTTGTGGCTCAAAGTGATTCCATTACGGGCAATCCGGAATATCAGGAATCCAGGCCTTTGGAATCCGGAATCCAGCCTTTGGAATCCGGAATCCAGCCCTTGGAATTGGGAATCTAGACTCTGGAATCCGAAATCCGTAGGCATGGAATCCGGAATCCAGTCACCGGAATGCGGAATCCACGATGTGGAATCCGGAATCCAAGACACTCTTGGATTCCTTTACATGGGGCGATACGGAGTTATACAATTTACTCGCGAATTAGTGGACGGCAAATCGCCGAGTTGTATTGACAGAGTCATGGCGTCAGAGTTGCCAAACTTCTGTATTCAAAGCAGACTTCACCAACCTGTACACGAGTTTACAAAAACCACCGGAACACGAGCGCATTGGGGCAGCGAACGAGTTTTTCATTGCAGTAGAGATCTTGCGCTCGATTAAAAAGAGGAATGTATGAGAGCAAAACCAGTGCTATAGATAAAAACATACTTTATACAACTGGGATTTAAAGGTCAGTGTGAAAAGGGTTGTGAAATAATAAAGCAGGCTTATGCTGAGCTCTGAATAAATCTTTCACTTGTGCACCTAAAAAATGAGCCAACTTTGTTACTTCACGTCCTTCATCAACTTAGTTATATCACATCCTTGTAAAGTTCGATTTAATTGTTATTTTATTTAATTAAAGGATCAATGATAATGACGATGATGATGATGATAATGAATATAAGTGGACTTGTAATAATACAAAAATATCGGACCTTGTATAAGTAGAGTTTCATCACGTTGCAATTTCTAAAGACTTCTTTGCAGACTCCGCGCCTAATAATTGAACGATAAAGATTGTAACTTAAGGAGTCTCCATAAATCCACAGAGTATTCGGTTCATTTGCTGATCTTTCGCACTCTGTAGATGAATAATTCTCTGAAAAACATAAGATCATCACCAGACATCATTATCAAATCTTATTTGATCGCTTGATAACTAGATAGGGCGGCTCATCGAGAATCTTTCATTAACGGAAATTAATCGCGATTTGTACACGACTAGTTCAAGACTTGGACATTTACACAAATCCATACTCCCGTATTCATTTGATGTCCAATCTCGTTCCAAGGGCTTTTCCCTAGAAAGAAAAATGGCGAACGGGAAAAAACTAAATTTACCGTGACACGTGTATTCTCGCAACCTTCTCAAAAATATTTTAGGACAAGTAGATTTTGAGAAAATTCCATCAACCAATGAAAATGCAGAATTAACCGCAGGAATTCACACATTAGTGTTTCAATGAATATTTAAGATGAACACGTGACCAGCCGATGCCAGGGCCTTTCCCATCCGCCATTTTCCCGTCCCCTGGGAACGAGGTTGATTTGCTGTCATTTCACCGATATCACACTTCCAGCAAATCCAGCTCCCCCTGACTCGAGGTATAACGAGTTTGTTTCTCTTTCATTCATTTTCTTTGTAACTTTTCCCACTAACGACACGTTGAGCTGGTTTGCATGTCAAGAACTACGCAAACATTCGATAAATTCCGACTTCAAAATGGACCTACCGGCTCCGTGTATCCATTTATCCAGTTATTAAGACTTTCGAAAAACGTTTCTACACTAGACATTGAATGTCTCCACCCTATCCCCCTCTATTTCCATTCACCGGTTAAACGTCACCTGGGGACGGCTGTTAATTCTATGTTAGTTCTCGTGCTGGAGCCGTATTGTAGATAAAATACCTTGGATAAAAGGCAGCCAGCTGTTGTTGACCCACCGTCCAAATCCGTCGTGCAGCATTCTACAGTTAGACTGGCCATTTAAACGACGCTGACTATAAATACCTAAGACAAATCATTTGGGAAGATACTGCAACGTAAATCAAACAGTACTACAGAAAGTACTGTTCAGTAGCTTTTTTTGGCTGCTGCATATGAAATAATACAGGAGCCAATATGTCAAAGGAAACACGAGTGATTGAGTGAGTGAAGAAGCCAATCAGCGCGTGCCTAGTATTAAGCCAATCACAATGTACAATACAATTGGCTTTTACATCGATTTTTTTTAAACTCAGAAGAGAATATGTAACAGTGATGAAATCGAGGAAAGGCGATGGGTATGGCAAAAAGGTCCGAACAAACTTAATAAATGCAGTAGCCACATGCATGCAATGCTTGCGTAATTTTAAAAAAATGGTCACACTTGCATGGTTTAATCTACAGATGAAAAAATTCCAACCACGCTGCAAGTGCAAACATGGGATTTATTTTATATACTCCTACTGCTGATATCATTTGTAACACGGGCAAAATTATATCGTCGGACTAGCTACATAATATGGACCAACTGTATAATATGGACCTAATTTCTTGTAAGAAATAACTATATAATTTTAGATCCATTCCAGTTCGATTCCAGCCTGTTTCTTTGCCAGCTAAATCGCATGTCTGTAATTTCTTAACTGAATCTTCAACTGGAGAGGAGAAAGGGAGTACCTGTAGCAGGAGCGATTGTTCTAAAGGAATTGAATCAAGGGAAAATGTACCTGTTATTTTGTCTCCGTTTGGCACAAAGAAAGGAAAACCAGTCTCTCCACTCAGTTGCTGCCAGATGAAGTCTTTACCAATGTGTCTCAGAGTTCCTTTGGGTTGATTCTTTCCTGCAGCGTCACCTATTTGGTGACAAAGCGCCTGAGATCGTATCCGAACTTACTTTTGACATTTTAAATATTTTGATTGCATTATTCTGTGTAACAAATAGTATTACTACCATTACTTCTGGTATTACTATCATTACCAATCCTCATTACAACTACAATTATTATTATTATTGCTATTATTGTAATTATCGCCCGGGGGAGTACTCCCATACATTACCTACACGGGTATGTTCCGCCCAACGGGGTCATGATTTTGAAGCTTCTGATTTAGAACGGGGTCAACCTCGTTCCCAGGGCTTTTCCCTCGAAGGAAAAATGGTTAACAAGCAAACTGTTGTACTCTTACCCTGTATTTTAGCGTGCAGGGTGGGCGTATTTTGGTGCGAGTCGCGAGCGCTCACTCCGCCATCTTGGATAAATAGGCGCGCGGAAGTCTGGAACGAGTCAATAATGTACCCGCGGGAGATGGAGACAGGGCTATTTCAATTTACAAACTTTCTAGAACATCTATAAAAAATTGGGGCCATTTCTAGGACGGGGTATCAGTTTTAGGGCGAATTCTAAAACGGGGTATTCAAAATTGGCCCATTTCTAGAACGGGATATCAATTTTAGGGAAACTTTTTTTTAAACGGGGTGCCAATTTGGAGTCCTAGGCGGCACATATCCACCAAAAAAATACCCAAGTACCCTACCCGGGAATTATCGTCTCTTGGAACCGTATCTCGTTCTACTGGAAGTCTTTAGATATTGTACTCCTCATCAAGTCATGTTGACCTCAGATAGATAACTGTGCTGCATATATACCGCAGTTCCAAGCAATGTTATTAGTGAGCTTAAGTAAAACACGACCCACGGCGACGCCGAGGACGACACCAGTGAAAAAAATAAATTGCTTTGCTATTGCACTACAGGCGGCAGGCTTGTTTCATTTTCTTTCCATTTTCCTTTTAAACTGTCAAATTTTAAAGTTGTTACCGTTCGTGTTTCATTCAGAATTTTACAAAGAATTTTTGCCGTTGTTCATTCACGTCCTTGAGAAAACTTGAGAAATGGTCATTTCACGTCGTTGTTTTGCAGAGGACGAATATGAAACCTACCAGATTATATTTTGTACTCGCAGTTGCATTGTATCGTTACCTAGCCCTTTTGTTTGGCGCCGACCTAGGGACGACGTTGTCGTGTTTTTTAAGGTTCCTAATTTCTGTAGGGTGGGAACATGAAGTGCGATTCCAAGTCTATCGAGGCTGTTACCAAAGTCCTTAGGAATTGAGCCAAACAAGCCAATGATTATGGGTATTATGCTACGATATCATTACCATTATTATTATTATTATTATTATTATTATTATTATTATTATAACCTATTATTATTTGTTTTTATAACACAGTGCACATTTCAGGTACTGGAAGTTTATGAGGGTCAGATCACTTCCCGTAATCTAAGACGTCCACAGCTGAGTGGAAAATCGAGATCCAGAGTGTAATTTCATCTACTCCACATTAGCTTTATCCCTCTAGGTATCGAGCACTTTTCGTATGATTCTTGCTGAACCGAGGAGGCAAGCCGTCTGCAGCATGTCAAAGGAGGGTATAAGATCTAGAGCGTTGAGCTCTCTTACAAGGCCTGTTAGTGGGTTCCGATGACAATTGGCAGTATTTGGACTTCTCGACACTTCCAGAGACGTTTCATTTCTCGCTTCAGGTCACCATAGTATTTCGCTTTCTCTTGTTGTTTCGTTATGATCCTCGTGTCGAACGGACAGGCAATGTCTACAATGAGGCAAGTTCTTGATTCCTTATCAAATAATACGATGTCAGGCTTGTTATGCTCTAACCACTGGTCTGTCTGTATACTGAAGTCCCAAAGCAACTTGACCTTATCTGACTCTAACCTATTCTTATTATTCTTATTATTCTTATTATTATTATTATTATTGTTGTTGTTGTTGTTGTTACCACTAAAAATCTTTATAGCAGCGAAACGCTAGCTGAAGCCAGTAAAACTAAACAAACCATCCATTCTTTTAGCAGATAAGCGTCTGGTTTTATGAGACAAATAATGTTGGTACAGTCCTCAATCGTTTTCTTCGAAACAAGGCCAACTTCAGAGCAAGAATAAATCCTGCTTTAGCGCCAATCTGTTTTCTAGGAACCCAGCTAAATTGAATCAACAATACAATAATCAGCAAACCTTTTCGAAGCCAGTCCTCTGGCGGATCTCGGAGGCCGTCACAAAGCGTGTGATCCAGTATCACCTGGACCCAGTAGTTCCCTGGTTCCATTACCAGAAAAACCACTTCATAAAGTCCATCATCTTTGTCCCATACTTGTGACATAAGCGACGCTGGTCCTCGTCTGATGTACACCCTCCACGCATCGCCACCACGTTTCTTGAGACGTCCATCTTTGGTAACAGACTGGATGTAAAAACGACTGTATTGGCCTGGAAAATAAAACATGCAAATTGAAATTTCAAATCAATTTAGTGGCGCGCATTCCGGTGCCATGCGATGTAGGATATAATCCTCTAATAAAGCTACGGAACAGTACTGTACTGTAGTACTGTTTGTTTAACTATACAGTGTGGTTCTAATTTTTTCATGTGCGGATCAAAGCTTGCAGCGCGACCATACTTGGGAAAGCTACTGAACAGTACTGTACTGTAGTGCTGTTTATTTCACTATACAGTGTGGGTCTACCTTTTTCATCTGTGGATCAAGCCATGAAGTGTGACAGGAGCGGGGTGATTCGCTCCTGAGTGTGATCATTCTTTATCAGGCTACTGAACAGTACTGTACTATTGTACTGGCTCTCGTCTTCAGTACCTGCGGGCAATATCTCCCATCGGCTGATATAACTCCTGTGAGCGTCTGTCCTCTCTGCTGAGTTTGATGGTTGTCTCTCGTCCCAGGCCATTTGATTCTTACAGGGCAGTATCATTGATTCCCAGTCCACTCGCCACGTGTGCATCCGGGACCATTGGTTGTCAAAATCCCACGTTTTGTTTAGCTCTTGTATGGCGATTTGTACTGAGCTAATTCTGCTCACTTTTGACCCTTTGAAAACAGACAATATCACGACACAGGCTGCGATGCCGGCAAAGACGAATGTCAATTTTTTGAAGAAAGAAATCATCCCTTCAAAGAAGAAGAATGTTGTCAGGAAAGAATTAGTCATGTTTGACGACTTTTCTCTGAAATCGAGGTGAATTGTGACAGAATATTTGCCGAGCAGCGAAGCAGCGAGGTAAATATTTCTAAAGCCACTGTAGCCTGCGCGCAGGCTCACTTGTGAATCACTGCGTGAGCGAGCCAACTAGAGGAATTGAATGGGGAGCGGAAAACTGCGCGCGATTCAGAAACGCTAGTCATCTTTGCAACTAAGCGCGTGAAAGCGCACTTTGTACTTCTTCAAAACTTTTTTTTTTATTACAGCAGACGTTTTTGTTTGCGGGTTGCAAGGGTTGACCTTGAAGTGGAAGCGTTGCGTGACATGACTGAGACCTCTTCCATCTATCTCGATACTTTATCTCATTTACATTTTGGAGAGAGCTTCGGTAACTGCAGAATACCCTCCCACATTTTGACCATGTTACTGAAACCTGTGGCTATGCAGTACACCGTGCAAAATATATTCAAGACTTGCATGTCTTCTGGAAGCTGGCTAGGCGGACTACGCGGTACAAAATAAAAACAAGAATTTGAGGTCTCCTACTAGAAGCTGGCTACGTGGTTGGCAGTTCGCGGTACGCAGTGCAAATTGGATTTAAGCTATCTCCTTTAGTAAACGTGAGATTTTACATTTCACGCTTAAAGAACAAGGTGTATATTCTCTGCATGATACATTCTTTGTGCAGTTTTGATAAATATAGTTTACGTCATAGAAAGTGCGACCTACGGGATTGTCTTCACGAGTGTTTGTGTCAAAAAACCGAACCGACCCGTTCCGAAAACGCTTGGCATATTTTAAAGTGGGTCTACTGCGAACGGCGTGTACGTTTGTAAATCGTTTGAGCTTCTCCCAAATATATTAATCGAAGTATACATGGAGGCCACCAAATAACTTATTAACGCTTCGGAAGAAAATGATCTTGACCAATGGCTCTTATGACTCAATTTCTACGCTTATAATTGAAATTAAAATATTCGATATTAAAGACAAAAAATCAAAAGATTATTATTCGCTGCTGGTTTCAAAAAAACCTCAACCTCCTAATATTGTCCATAAATTGAAGAGTGATTTTAATTTCACAATCCAACAATTAAAATAAATCTTCTTGTTACCACATTTAGTTGCACTGGAGTCATATGAAAAGGCCTTCCAATACAAAGTAATTAATTCTATTCTCTACACTAACAGCAAGCTATGCAAAATTGGATTTATAATTAATGATGCATGTACTTTTTGTAATGATGAATCGGAGACTTTATATCACCTTTTCTGCGAAAGCCCCCACTCCAAAACGTTCTGGACTGATTTCGAATCGTATTGGTACCATCTATCCGAGGATCAGCCAATCTATCTTTCTGCACAAAACGTTTTATTTGGAGTTTTATCCAAACAATGCTCTTTATCAAATTTATTAAAATATTTCCTACTAATTGGAAAATCATTTTTGTGGGACTGCAGAAGAAGCCAAACACTTCCTAAAATTCAAGGACTGCAATCAAAACTCAAGATTAAATATGAAAAGGAAAAAGATATCAACAAGAAAAACTTCTTTGAAAAGAAATGGGTGCTCACTCCAATATAATTAATTATGCCCACCTCATTTTATCGCCTTTTAATTTTAATATAGATGTATCTTTTATTTTGTTGCTCACTGCTTTAATATGAATGTAAGTAGCATCAGTAATCATATTACTTTGTAAGTACTGTAAGAAGTGGTATTGTAAGTTTAATAAGTAATTCTATTGTTTTGTAGAGTAAGTTATGTAAATTGTATTATTGTAAGTAGCACCTGTAATTGTATTGAATTGTAAGCAGTGTAAGTGGTGCGTAAGTAATTGAGTTGTATAAATAAAAAGACTTCATTTGAAAAAAAAATATTTGAATGTTAAAAAAACTCATTATACGCGTGCGCATAATAACCACACATGCGCTGTAAACACTCAGGGCGATTTGTAACTGAACGCAGAGAAAAATCAAAGTAGGACTATGGTGAACTCGTGGATATGTTTACAAAACAGAGAAGTTAGATGAGAGAAAAAAGAAATAATTTTAAAATTAACGAGGTGTTTTTTCATAGTTGTGATTGAATGAACTTTGAAGATAATTTTAATGATATATAATCACAACATAAAAGTGACCTGGGAGCTGAGTAGCTTTTCAAAATAAATATACAGTGAGTACATGATGCCAATCATTTGACTACATTAGGCATCAGTTATAAGGCTGGTGGCAAGCATACAGTTGTTGAAAAATTTGATAACCTAACATAAGGGTACAGGATTAAATCGGACGCTAAACCAAAATGTAGTTCTGGTATCCTGCTGCTCACTGTCTGTGTGTTCAAAGTTTCTTAACACATGTAACAGGGTCCTTCTGAATAGGGTCTGACTTTTGTTGCCATATGACATTGTCAATTTTATCATCATTATAGTTTTTGCAGGAAATCACATTTTGGTAGCCTTAGAGCTGACACATGTATTGGACAACACTCAGAACAGATTGGTAACTTCTCATTGCTTACATGTAGGTTTGAATGGCAGGTTGGCCAAACCCATTCCATATTTTCTACAAAACGTCGTGCAAGAGGCGACAAGAACAACTATCACATCACGAACTTTAATTGATCTTATTGTCACAACAAGGAAAGATCTTGTCAGCATTTCAGGCGCCTTTCCCTTGGGTATCTCGGATCATGATCTGGTATATGCAAATATACGACTAAAAAACAAAAGGCCGCCACCAAAACATATCAGGGCTAGATTCTAGAATACCCGGCCAGAGCTAGATTCTAGAATACCCGGCCAGAGCTAGATTGTAGAATACCCGGCCACATAAATCTGACTTAAAAACCTGCTCCCGCAGTCCTACAGTGATCTAATTTGCATACTGTTACTTATTCGAGCCGGACTGGCACACATAAAGCCACGAGTCGAAACAAGCGCGGTAAAGCTATGAAACGGGGGAAAAGACCTGCGAAACAAGGACAGTGCATAAGTATATGCTTCGTTCTTTGAACCATGAATCGGAACAAGAGCCTAGCAAATTAATGGGTGTATACGCCTTATACATCCCCTGAATTTCACTTACTTTTCGACTGCGTGACTGCGGGAGCACTAGTTACACATTTCCCTGAATTTCACTTAGCTTTCGACTGCGGGACTGCGGGACTGCGGGAGCACTAGTTACACATCCCCTGAATTTCACTTAGCTTTCGACTTTGGGACTGTGGGACTGCGGGAGCACTACGGTTATACATGCTCAGAATTTTACTTAGTTTTCGACTGCGGGACTGCGGGATCCACAGATTTATGCCGTGAAAAAAATGGCCGGGTATTCTAGAGTCGCTCCCATATCAGAACGAGGGATTATAAGAAACTGGACCCCGAGAAATTTAGAGGCGATGTTGAGTCTGGACCATTCCATGATGCATCAGTTTTCGACGACGCAGATGATATTCTTTGGGCTTGGCAGATGCTTTCTACCAACATCTGCGACGACCACGCTCCGTGGAAAGAAGTTAAAATACGAAGTTCATCTGCACCATGGATAACTACTGATATTCGATTTAAAATGAACAGACGATACCAGGAGCCCATTACCCGGAGCCTCCATCTCCCTTATAAACCCTAGGAGACAACCTTTGCCCGTATCTTTCTATTTTTGGTCGTTCGAATTCCCGCGAATGCATTGTACCGTCCAATCAGAATAAAGTTGTTCTTTTACGTCACATGCAGTCACAAACCAATGATAGCGTCTCACAAAATAATCTCTTGAGACTGTTCTAAAAATAAAAAGATACGAGCAAAGGTTGACTCAAGGATATAGTGTGTATGGAGGCTCCGGGTTATGGGCTCCGGACGATACAAATTATTCAATTAAGAAGGCAGCCTCGGCCAAATGTCCCCTACTTTGGCAAGAGTACAAAAAAGTCAGAAATGAAGTTACTTCGGACTTAAGAAAAGCTAAAGCGTCCCACTTCTTAAAGAAGTAAAGAAAACGAGTGCTTATTGGAACTTGATCAGGAACGCTACACACTCGAGAGTGCACATGAAGAACATTGGCCCTCTGAAGAGAAGCGATGGCAGCCTGGCAGTCGCAGATGATGAGAAAGCACGCCTGATGAATTCACATTTTGCGTTGGTTGGCGAAAAGCTAGCCAATGCGCTACCTAGATGTAGGAAAAGAGAATGCCAAAATGCAACGGATATCTCAAACGTATCACCGCCACTCGCGGAGATAACGATTTCATCGCAGTCGGTATGCGAAAAAGTCAAATCACTCGACACTAACAAGTCCCCAGGCCCCGACGGCATCTCTCCAAAGCTCGCAAAACTTGCGGGCAACGCAATAGTCCCATCGTTAATCAGCCTCTATCATGAAAGCATTAAATGTAGGGCTGTCTACTCTGCTTGGAAAATAGCAAGACTAACACCTATCTACAAAAAGGACGACGAAACAGACTGTGGGAACTATCGTCCGGTTTCTTTACTCAGTGTGCCAAGTAAAATTATGGAATCGGAAGTTAACGATACCATAGTGCGACACGTTTTTAAGGATAACAACTTGGTTTCAAATAAGCAGTAGGCATACCGCACCGGTTACTCAACAGAACTACTTTTGACGCACTTAACAGAAACGTGGAGAACAGCTCTAGACTCAGGAAAGGCGGTGACTGTGGCCTTCATTGACTTTAAGAAAGCATTTGACAGTGTCTCTCACGACATGCTGGAGACGAAGTTAAACCGAGATTTCGGAATCACCGGCACGCTTCTTGACTGGTTAAAGAGCTATTTACACGGAAGACAACAATTTACTGTATTAAATGGAGTCAAGTCGGAACGCTCACAGGTGTCTTTCGGTATTCCTCAAGGTTCGGTGCTGGGGCCGACTTTATTCACGCTATTCACAAACGACCTTCCTGCTTCAGTCAGCGTGGGGTACCTGTACATGTACGCAGATGACACAACGGCCTATTGCATAGGAGAATCAATAGACATCGCTATTGCGCAGCTAAAAAAGACCTTGAAGGAAGTATATACCTGGTGTCTAACAAATCGTTTAACACCTCATCCAGGAAAGAGTGAAGTGATGTTACTCAGTAAAGGAACCCCGATGGGGCCACATGCACCAATACAACTAGGAACCTCAATTCTTAGATGCGTTACAAAAACGCGCCTGCTGGGCATGACTGTCGACCGCAATCTAAGCTGGGTACCTCATGCACTTGAGACCAAGGAAAGGTTTGCCAATAAGCTGAACTTACTGAAACGATCCAGATTCCTTCCAAAGGGCGTGCTAAAGGATTTTTATTTTAAAGTAATACTACCCTCTGTAAAATATGGTTTAATTTTGTGGGGATCGTGTTGTAACTCTGACATACTTGATTCCATAGAAAGGCTACATTGTAGGGCGGCAAGAATTATCTTTAACTTGCCCAAGGACATGCCGACAAATGATGTGCTCAAATATGTTCAGTGGTACACCTTTTCCCTGTATTATAAGCTCGACATCCTTAGGCTGTTTTATAAGGCCAAAAACGACAGCCTGCCCGAGCCCCTGATGAAATCGATTCTTGACAACTCCAGTCACGGCTATTCGCTACGAGGGAAACAATTTTCTTCTATACCACGATTGAACTCGCGATTTATGAAGGACTCACTTAGATATAAGGGTTCTGTCCTTTGGAACATTGTTTTATACCAAGAAGAACATAAAAGATTTTCAAGCTTTTTCGAGCTGAGAAAGCATGTTATAAATAGATCCTATTTGAAAGATTTTAATTTTAACGCCCTGTCGGCTTCAACAACCCGCCACACACATAGTGATTTTATATACAATTAGTTTTTAGTTAGGGACGGACCATTAGAAAAGTGATGGGGGGGGGGGGGGTGGGTGGGGAATTTTCAGCTTGCACGAATTTTTTTTTCGCTCACTACTTGTACAGGAATTTTTTTTTTCAGGTGAACCCCTCTGCACGAATTTTTTTTACTACGTGTGGAAAAGTCACAATTGGACCTTCCTTCTGCATGAATTTTTTTTTAACCACCTTCTTTCTTGGCATTTTCCCCTGTATGAATTTTTTTTTGTTTTTTTTTTCCCCACCCCCTCCCATCACTTTTCTAATGGTCCGTCCCTTAGTTTATCGTAATCATATAGTAGATTAACTTAGTAATAGTTCTAGTTAGTAATTAATTAAATAATTAATTTTTATTGTAAATCTAGGATTTGTAATTTTAGATATTTTAATTGTAATTTTAATTTTTAGCAGAGTTAAAGTTAAACACACGACCCCACAAGCTCTCAGGTTTAATTATTATTGTGTTTAAATAAAGTTTTTCCATCCATCCATCCACTAGTTTTATCAGTTATGTAACTGATGATCTATACCACAACTGATCACGACAATTGTCGTCTTCTTATCGGTGCTCCCGAGTTCTGTCCGACTAATTACGAACAGTGTCTACACCGGAGTGAGTGAGTGAGTGAGTGAGTGACAATTAGCATATCGGAGTCCCCACAAAAACTCGCAAATACGCTTCGCGTATCCACGAGTTAAAAATGAAGCCGAATTAATTTATAACTTTGGCATTCTTTCGAAGAAGCCCGAGTAATAATTGATTGTTTTGATATATCGATGAAGCAACCTCAGTAGGCAGCTTAAGCAAACACGACGACACTAGTACTGAGGGCAACATAACGGGTGAAGAAAATTAATTAAATTGAGTATTGTTAAGCTTGTGACAGGCTCGTTTCATAATAATTTTTACTTCTTTACTCTTTCGAATGGTCAAATATTTCAATTTTTACTGTTTGAATTTCATCCAGAATTTTGCCACGAAATTTTGCCTTTCAACATTGAGGCATCCTAAAGAAAAAATGGAGAAATCTTCTTATTCCACGTCGTTGGTTCGAAGAGTACATGACAAAAAAACTTAAGTCCGCCACACACGTGAGGAAAGAGCTGAACAAAATGCCTCGCGAGGAAGTTTGCTCAGCCGTTTCCTCAAGTGTGCGACGAAACTTTGGTGAGAAAGTCGCCTCGCGAGGCCGTGAAGAAAATATTACGGCATTTTGCTCAGCTCTTTCCTCACGTGTGCGGCGGGCTTTACCAGACTGCATTTTGCTCAGGCAGTTTCGTTGTGTCGTTCATTAGCGCTATTCAGTTCGTCCCATCGGATCATTATCAGTAGCTGGGAAATGGTTGTTATATAAAAACGACAATGACAAATAGGAAAAAGACCCTTATGTAATTCAGTTCATTTATATAACGCAGTATCGCTGATGACAGCTGGTTATAAGAGTTAAGATGAAAAGGCCGGGATTTAAGACTGGTTAAAAAGCCAGCTATTTAAGACTGGTTAAAAAGCCAGCTTTTAAAGACCGGTTAAAAAGCCAGCTTTTTGAGACTGGTTAAAAAGCCAGCTATTTAAGACTGGTTAAAAAGCCAGCTTTTTGAGACTGGTTAAAAAGCCAGCTATTTAAGACTGGTTAAAAGCCAGCTATTTACGACTGGTTAAAAAGCCAGCTTTTTAAGACTGGTTAAAAAGCCAGCTTTTTACGACTGGTTAAAAGCCAGCTTTTTACGACTGGTTAAAAAGCCAGCTTTTTAAGACTGGTTAAAAAGCCATCTATTTAAGACCGGTTAAAAAGCCAGCTATTTAAGACTGGTTAAAAAGCCAGCTTTTTAAGACTGGTTAAAAAGCCAGCTTTTTAAGACTGGTTAAAAAGCCAGCTTTTTACGACTGGTTAAAAGCCAGCTTTTTACGACTGGTTAAAAAGCCAGCTTTTTAAGACTGGTTAAAAAGCCATCTATTTAAGACTGGTTAAAAAGCCAGCTTTTTACGACTGGTTAAAAGCCAGCTTTTTACGACTGGTTAAAAAGCCATCTATTTAAGACTGGTTAAAAAGCCAGCTTTTTAAGACTGGTTAAAAAGCCATCTATTTAAGACTGGTTAAAAAGCCAGCTATTTAAGACTGGTTAAAAAGCCATCTATTTAAGACTGGTTAAAAAGCCAGCTATTTAAGACTGGTTAAAAAGCCATCTATTTACGACTGGTTAAAAAGCCAGCTATTTAAGACTGGTTAAAAAGCCAGCTTTTTGAGACTGGTTAAAAAGCCAGCTATTTAAGACTGGTTAAAAAGCCAGCTATTTAATACTCCTTGAAAAGCAAGGTATTTAAGCCTGCTTTAAAAGCCAGCTTTATAAGATTCCTCTACAAGGAGCGTTCAGTTCTTAAAAAGCGCGTTTTATAAGGTAGGGTCCCGTGTAAGGCGCGTGTGTCAAAAAGTGCATTTTTTAAGCTTCCTTAAAAACCGCGTTTTATCAGCTACCTTAAAAGCGCAATTTGTAAGCTTTGTTATATAGCGCATGTTGTAATTAAAAAGAACGTTTTGTAAGCTCGCTTAGAGAGCGCATGTAATAAAATTCCATAACAAGCGTGGTTTTATATCCTCTTTATTTATTGGCAATAAGAGCGTCTCTTTGGCAATGCGCATTATAAGTGGCCTAATCTTCACTACGGGATTTTATTTTGAAGCTTGCATACTGCATGTTAGGGGTTTTTATTGTGCAATTATATGCTTTAAGGGAAATGCAACTCGTAATTATGCTCGTTGTTCTGACGCTGAGCCTCCAAACCACCTAAGTGTGATTTTGAAAGCCTCCTAATACAAAATAATAATGAATTGGCAATTAGTGTGTCTCTTTATGTTGTTATCCTACCAGGTTTCTATTCTATTATTTAGAATTGGAGTATGGCTCTTGCGCAAACGTAATTACCAACATTGAAAAGGAGGAATGGTCTTTTAAAAACACTTTCTATGTTAACTGTTGTTTTATTCCTAGATTTAAGTCTTGTGAACAGGGACTGTCATGGCCCATTTGGATTCTTGGTCATGTGATCTTTACTTAATTCGACTGTATTCCTAGCTGTATTCAAGGGTGTGTGTTCAAAGGATGGTAGAAATTGGCGTGATGGAAGCAAGAAGCATCGACCTAAAAACAAACTTGTTCTGAATTTATTGAGCTTGTTACGTCCACAGATCTATTTATCTATCAATGTCACCCAAATGAATTTTGATACAAATTTCTGATGTCTGTTTCTGATGCTGAGTAGATTTGTGATGATTTTTCACCGACTAAGGTGACATTTTTTCCAATCTTGATATGATTTGTACAGTTATATTTAGTTTAAGTGAAATATAAAACATTTCAGTGTGGAGAGTCCATCGTTTTGACACTCCATCATGATTGGATAATTTGTAAAAATATTTGTTTGGGTGACCTTGGTTCGGCATTAATCACTGACAGGCATGTGGCTTGGTCAATTCCATTTTAACAACTAATTCTTTAATATTTAGTCCTGTTTCAAGGTCAATATGCTGACCCTGTTTCAGCACCGCTCCTCGTGGATTTACACCTTTGAATGCAAAGACGGTGTCTTCATCTGTTACCACTGCAAAGCTGTATGGGAGATGCAAAAGTCCTCTTGTTAAATTTAAGGCACTACGGTATTGCAATGTAAATTACAGTTATGGGACAGTTTTAAGGGCCATGGCATCACAGGGGGGATAGTTTCCCAGCTCCAGTGAGTTAGCAAATGGAAGAGAATAATCCCCGTTCCCATTTCACTTCCCGTAATAAAACAATTTCTAAAGTTTGATGACTGACAAAACTGTTTGCACCATGATAATTATATCAACAATTTGCTGTCTAAACTATGATCAATGTAAATGGAATGAATGGAAGGGTTCAGAGTTGCACTGTACCCGTTTCCTTTTTTAGTTTTCCTCTCAAAATTTGTATTTAATTAAAATATTAGGCTTGTCACTTGCCTTACAACTATGGCAATAGGCTCTACACCTTCTACGTAGTGGAGTTTACAATGTCCGTTGTTGTTTGATAATTTCCATTTAATACTGTATCTCTCCACCAGTGGCGATGTCATAACAGTTCCTGCATCGGTTGGAATCTTCCACCGAAACGCGCACTTTTGGTTCGTCCTTGCAGTCTCAACCAAGAGTCGATTCTGGAAAGCAAGTTGTAATTTTATGACTGTCATGATGTGAGATACCTATTTGCTAAAGCTGAACTAGAAATTAAGCAGTCTCAAAGTGAGCGCCTCGGAAACGTAAGCAGCTTACTTTGGAATGTCCAGTTCTCGATGTTCCTTAGCTTCCGGTAACGCTAGTGTTAAAGCCGGAAAAGTTATTTTTGACGGTGATTTGGGAGGGCGTCCGAGCTATAATCGTAAGGTCCTCCATTGGACCCTATTACGAACTTTGAACTCCGATTTGCTTTCTCCGAGTTTTGCCGAAACAGTGCCGAAATATACAGCTGTATCAATTGCATGGTGACGTGAACGAACTAATCAACGGCTTTGTGCTTACCCTTTCTGCCTCCCGCAGGATCCTCGTGTTCTCCTTTTGAATAAGGGTGAGATGCTGATCCTTGCTGTTTTCATCGTGGGAAGGGACCTCTTCCCTCCGAAGATGAGCCCCGCACCCTGGCACTTCGCACACATCGATGACTTTCTTACATACCAAAGTATGCGCTGCCACTAAATACCTGAGAAAAATGAATTGTGCACATAATTTGTTAACCGTTTGAGAAGGATTAGACTTTGGCCATGCATTAAACTCTTAGGCTGTTTACACACTAGTGATATCTCACCGATTTGCAATAAACCTTAGGAGTGAGCACAGTATTGTCGGGAAAACTAGATCAGAGTGCTGATAGAAAAGACTTGAGTAGTGTATTTCGCAAGCACGTGAAGTCATTTTCCCTTTGGTACGGAATTATTTTTAACTAACGAATGTAGCATAACAGAACATTTCAGGGTTTTGCAACACACCTTTTAATCTGTTGACCACACATCAATGGGCAGGAAATCTGTCCCTGTAAGCAGATATTATTGTCGTGGTACTCTTTGTAGGCCAGCTTTAGTTTAGTCCCACAGGCACAGACAACATCACGCATAGGGCACACGTTGTCGTGGGCAATTTGTTCTCTTCTCTTCAGCTGGATCCCACATTGCCCACAAACAACTTCATAGCTCTGGCAGCTGTCAATGTGGATCTTGGCGTTACGGAGAGGAACTTCCTCCTTGCACCACACACACTGACCGCTTGCCATAGCAAGCATTTCGTTTGCGAGGCGATTTTTCACAAATGACTGGACAGGCTGTCTGCACATCTGACAGGTTACTTGCGCCGAACTCTCACTTGACCGAAAACGAGCAACGCACGAGCCACAAAAAGTGTGGCCACATGGTGTGGCCAATTCTGCATCCAATAACGGATTTGTGCTGGAAAGAAATTTCATGCCTGACATCAATAATCGATATTATGTAAAAGTCAAATGCTTAAGGTGTCGTAGCCTTACCAAACGTCGCACAAATACTGATCTGGGATGGCAAAGTCATACTTTGCCGACGATCAAACAGGGAATAACGTAGCAAACAGTGCATTCACCCCAAAAACATGAGTCAACAAAGGTCAATGCTCTCCCCTGACACGAACAAGACGCCCTGGGGGCGTCCACGTGGCATAACCTTTTCTAGTTTTAATAAATGTTCTGGTTTAAATGGAAAAACTTGAGTGGCTTATATCGCATTTTCTATTGTATAGCCGTGGAGCATATTGTGTCATTTTGGGCGTAGTACTGTATTCCCAAACAAACAACAATGGGTATTTATTTGTTTGACTAGACACTGTTACCATCACAAGGGGCGTACAGATTACATTTGACTCATAGTGAGTGAAACCTTCCGACGAAATTTCGAAGATGAAGAAGCGTTCGAGTTATCGGGAGTATAGCACTAGTGACTGGAGATAAGAAAAAAAAAAACGTTTACTGTTTACTTATTCATTCATAGGCCATTTTCAGTCCACTCATATATAGAGAACTCGAGTCTATCTTAAAGGATCAATACATTTCTTTCTTATTCCATGATTACAGCAGTTTGCCTTATAAGGTCAATAGAACAAGCAAAATAAGCCAGCTTATTACACTGTACACTACCGTATTATACCGTTGCTAGAGGAGGACGGCTTTCAAAGTAAGCTTTCTGGACGACGAAATTATTTACGATGAGCTTTAAGGAAACTTCGATTTATAATATATTTTTATCGTCCTATTGAACTTTCTGCAAAGTACTTTCAGTGTTTGAAAAAATGAACACATCAAACATCTGACAAGACACAAAGTTATTTTGGTTAAGCGCCAAGTGTCAAGAACCTGTCATTCGTGACTCATTTTATCCAATCAAATAACACGATTTTTTCACTGGCTTTTTGTTTTGTCACGTATTTGAAACTCACGCTCGCCGTATGAAGCTGCCGCTTCCTGTACCTTACCTAAGTTAATATACATGCTGGATGACAGAAATAAAAATTGAGCTGTGGTGCTCGGAAACATTACTCGCAACTTGTAAAATATCCGCGCGCATTATCTTCCTTATTATGAATATCCGTAGAACGAAGGTATAAGAAAATGAACAAGGCAGCCCGGAAAGTCAAAGTTTTCTGCATTAAATTAGGCTAACGTTCACATGGCTGATTCAAAATAGACTCAAAGTTTTGGGTAACAGTATACATATCGTAGGTAAATATATAAGATATATAGAGGATATTACACGGTGGTGCGAAGATATGAATTTTATTTTCGAGTGGCAAAATAAAAATCTTATCTTCAAGCCGCCGTGTAATGTTCTTTTTATTCTTTTTATTATATAGACAAACAAAGACCTTATTACCGAAATTACCGAAATTACGTCATCGATAAACTCGCGTGTGAGATTATGGAAAATAAATCACTCGGGTCCCGGATGTAATTTTTTTGAATTTTACGAGTGGTATATTTTCCAGTAAAACACTCGTGTCTATATAATATATTTACTTGGGAATTGAAGATTAACCTGTTGATCCCAATTCACATGAAAAGAACTATACCAGCGTAAGTTTCGTAATCAGTTGGTATATATATATATAGCTTGTGTACAGAAGGTTCACCAAACGAAGAGCTCTCAGTAGAAAGATCCAGTGACGGATGCAACGTTCTTTGGAAAATGTACCGCCAACTCGCAAGTCTTTTTGTCCACCCCTGGTTTTGGATCTAAATTGGTAATCCACGTAGCAACCTCTTTACTAATCTGGTCTTCAGTAAGCCATTTCCGACTCCAAACTTTCACCCTTTCTAAATTTTTGGAAGTAAGATCAGAATCTACTTTGTCATAATGTAAGCTGTTATTAAGCTGATAAAAAACCTTATTCTCATACTCTTCTCTACTTATCTTGAATTCAACTTACGTTATTCTTATTAAAATAACAGAGATGTTTAGCCTTAAAACTGAAATTTCGTAACCCTACCCCCGACGAAACAAGAGCACCAGTCTGACAAAGACAACATGGCCAGGTAGAAAGGGGTATGAACAATTCGTTGGCGCCTTCACAGCCGTTCTCCCCCATCAAACGAACAACGCCTGCTAGGCCCAATTCCGGCCATCGCCCGATTTTAGACAAAAAAAATAAGTTACCTTGAAATTTGCAGGTACGTTCTCTAAGAAACACCTAGAGATACATACATGTATACAACATACATACATACATACATACATACATACATACATACACACATACATACGTACGTACGTACATACGTACATACATATATATATACCTAAGTATACTTTGGGATAATCGAAACAAAAAAACTTTTAAAAGGACCAACTGACAACGTTATAGCCTGCGCAACAGATGTAACTTTTTGTGTATTTCAGGCGAACAGAGGCGAAAAGAGGGGCGCGCGAAGGCGAGTCGTGCGCGAGGCGTTTTCGCCTCTGTTCGCCTGAAATACGGAAAAAAAATCACCCCTGTTGTGCAGGCTAACAACTTTATAACGTTTCGGCCATCACGGCTCAGATAAACAGATAAAAAAGTTAAAAGCTAAAAATGAAATATAAGACCTGGAAGACGCTTATAGAAAAAAATAACTAAAGCTATACAATGGTATATCAATTTCAATAAAATTTACGGCCAGCGTTTACTTGGGAATTGAAGATTAAGCTGTTGATCCCAATTCACATGAAAAGAACTATACCAGCGTAAGTTTCGTAATCAGTTGGTAAATATGGTAGCTGGACAATGGTTGTTTGCCATAACCGGAGTGAAATTCCCCTAAAGAGAAGAGAATTGGAAGCATACCTAACTCCCAGAGCGCCTTTTGGATGCTAGAGCAATACAAATATTGGAAATCTACTGTTGTCGTAGTATCTTTTAGACCATTTTTTATGGGTGTACATGTTTGGAGTAAGGGTGTTAGGCCACCTCACTTAACTGATCTCAAACGAAAGCATTTCTGAAAGAGCCAAATCAACATTTAAATCCTCATGTCCCTCTAAAAATAAAATTCAGCGTCCTTTTTAATAAATGAATGATAAGGCGGAAACAACGCGGGTTGTGACTCATACAGGATGACTTCTCGGCGCTTTGTTCACTTTCAGTGATAGAACGCGTTCAGATTTGTATGCGTCACCATTCTTGTCTAACTTTTAGGTTGGGTCAGTTCCCTTCTTCTGCCTTATTCGGTTTCTGCTTATTCCACTGGATAATCGATTGCCAGCAAAACAAAAGAAACTGTTTTTCAGATTTTCTTTTCCACAGGTGACTGGTTGTTGAGAATTTTCTTCGAATCATATTCGCTTCTAGGGTATGCCTAAGTTTCATGTTATGTATTATGTATGCAAATATTTTGTCCTCGGATTACTACAAAATATGCGGTGAGGGTTTTACGCTATTTTTTGAGCAGTGTTTTCTGTTTCGTATATAGGCACAAAGCCTCCTTTTGAAACAGCACTGTCCCAGTTTTGTGATTTTTCTCATTTTTCCCCAACTTGTCGTTGGTATGCCGAGATTCATTTTATTTGTGGGTTCCAATTATCCCGATTTCTCCAGATTAATATTGTGACTCGAATCAGTTCAACAATCGCTAACGATGAATTAAATGTCAAAACAGTTGAATTTAATTTTTATGTTGGCTAAGAATCACAGTGGATAGTAGCTGCCTTATGACATCCTCACGTTGTGGAGCACATTCAACTGATTCCTCCCCCCTCTCCAATCCCTTAAAAGCTCTGCTCATACAGAGATCTTGGTATGTCGTCGCTTCTAATTCCCATCTCCCTGTTGATGTGGTAGTTTAATCGCGTTCATTGTGTGCATTCCTGTTCGAGGATCTTCAAGATTGTCCTGGTGTACAACTGATCTATGCACAGTAACGTTTGGCACGTTGCGATTTAGTTTCCTGTGTGCGCCCCAATTATCTGTGTGCAACCCGGAGCCTGTGAGAAGAACTCTGTTAAGGATCTGACATAGGGTTTGCCAATCTCTTCTGTGAACCACCTGGCAATATCCCATGCAAGGGGAGTATTCGCAAGTTATGACCCCGTCGAACATCCAACATTGTGTTCCGCTCGAAATGCCTCCTCTTTGATACAGATAAAAGAATAAACCTTTTCTTCAACCCTGTCTACTATATAAAAATTTTGTATTTTATTTTATATTACCCAAAATCTTTTAACACCTGTTTCTCATTCAAAATTTTCATTAGCTGCGGGACAGTGGATGGATAGATAGACACCTTTATTTAAACAGAGGCCCTAGAAACTAAAATGTAAAATAATCGGAACTAATGAAAAATGCACATATAGATATATATTGGAAAAATAATGAATAAAATTACAATTTTAGCCAAGTGTACATAAAATTATATTAACATTAAGTTAACAGATTAAGAATGTATTAAAAGCTATGAACTATGATTGAGAACAATACATCCATAATAACAAATGCCTTTTTAGCGCTTTTTAAACTGGCAGAAGGATGCCTCAAAAGATTGTTAAGTTGAGCGATTCCGGTTGAAACGTGAAAATTACTAAATAATTCAAACGAAAGTAGTTTGCTTGGATTTAGAGCCTCCACCTGGCACACAACACTTGTGTGATATATAACTAGAATTAAATAGTCAATGATTTAGCTGTTTGTGCGAACCAAGAAACAGCGCAGCGATGTTAAAGACAGGGCCGTTTACGTTGCAGTGGCAGTTAACTGACTGGCCATTCATGCCACAGTGAACATAGACCAAGAAGACTAAGATTACTTTCAGGTAGTGTGAGCAAGCACCTCCCATCACACCCCATTTCTTTCCTTGGATTCGGTACCTCCCGGTCTGATATAGGATGAGAGTGTGGTTGGTTCTCTCCCTATTCCGACTATCAACCTACTGATTAATTAATCAGAACTGACCTTACGTACCTCGAACTAGTAAATGCGCCGCTTAAAAACCATTACGAAAGAGAATTTTGTTGAGCCATAATGAGGATGTACTGCGCACCGTTTAGGTCAATGGTCGAGCCCGGAATAGCGTGCTGGAAGTCGTGGGTTCAAAGCGTGGCCGGACCAACATTCAGGGTTTTGAACTATTTGAGGAGAAAGTTCTGCCATTGTATTGATATCTGCAAATGTTAGACTTCTCGGACAAGGGCCATAAACCGTAGACTCCGTCTCACAACTCTTTATAATTGGTTCTGTGTGACGTAAAAGAAACCAGACACTGTTCGAAAAGAGTAGGGGACGTAGTTCCTGGTGTTGAGGTCTCTTATCTGATGGTTAAGTGCTTGGAGATATTAGCTCCATAAGCTACTCTTAAGTCCAAGGATAAATAAATGTATGTATGTAATTCATTAATGTTTTAGGGCTCACAGGCTATTGCAAGTGGCGGTAAGGTCAATAGTTTTTCAGCCACCTGCACTACCCCTAAGCCGGTCTAAAAAGTATACAACAAACAGCTATTATTTTTTTGGAATAACTCTGTCTGGTACAAGAGTGGGGAAGACCATTGTTCTATATGTTCTTTTCACAATTTAAAGATCAAAGGCACTCGCAGTCGAAACGTAGGTTTCTCAACTGTGAAAAGAGCTATGTGGGATTAAGCTAGTTCGTGCAAAAAGGAATAAAACTGAAAATATGCCAAAGATATTAGATCAGTCCGACGACACAGGACAAAGTATCATAAACAGAGGTGTGCTCTTGCCATCGTAAGTAAGTTTGAGAACTATATACTATGGAGATCAGGGAAAGCTGAAAGTGTAAAGTTGCACAAGTTCGCTAAACTCTTATTGCCTTTTGGGAACTTCGTCATCATGCGTATTTCTGTGAGAAATTCTAAAGCCGAGTAGACCGTGATCTGGTGATGATATGATGCCAATGTCATGAATTACTTGTGTTTCTATGGAAGTTGAGTGGCTAAAATAGACCGGTCTGTGGCTTCAATTTTCCATACCCTTCAGGATCGCTAATCCTATCAACTGGAAGGAAGAAAAAGGAAAAAGGAAGAAAATGTCCAAAACGTTACTTGCCATGACAATACTGCCGGTGCAAATACAAAATTGCACTTGTCCCAGACAACCATTTCCTAGCAAACATTTTGTAATAAGTCACTTTCATAATAGACTCAACAGTGACACAAACATGACACAAATACCAACTGACAAATTAAGGCAGCATTGACCCATACTTTCACAATCCAGCCGAAACACTGCATATTGTTTGAACTGAATATGAAGTGAACAAGCTACAACGTACATTAAAGGGATCATTTAAAGGGGCGTGGGAGCCCCGCGACAACATGCAACCTGCTATTAGCAGTGTCTCTATAGTCAGTTGTGGGCGATGCCTTGTGTGCTGTCATTGTAACGTGTCGCTGTATTCACTTTTACCTCTCGCAGAGGGTCTTGAAGGTATTTATTGCTTTCGGAGAGCTCCATGATTTGATAACAATGCAAACAAGTTAAGGGATTTGCGATTAGGTGTTCAGCCTGTAGCCTGCACTGGATGAGTCTGATTAGGGGACCATTTGCGAGATTAGATACCTTGAGAAGATTCATGACTCTTCCGCGTCATAGACAAACGACTGAGTGCGGTAGGATCAAGTTACTAAATTTCTGCATGATTTAAATAATCGAAATGGTGATGAATGATAAGCATTTGAAAGCTATTTTGTTTGAATCAGCATTCTGTGAGGCACTCCTGGGATCGGCGCAATCGTATAGCTTACAGGTGACATGGGCTTTCACCTTGCGCCTCTTCCAGCCGTTTTCCGAGCAACGTTCAAATAGTTTTCTATAAAACTCAAATAATTTTTCTCTAACTGTATTATGATTCTGAACGACGTTTTAAGGAGCGGCTTTTATTCTTCTCATATCCTTCTTTTTCGAGTGTGAAAATCTCTGGACTAACCTCAAAAAGATACCTGGCAAATTGTTTTTTGTATCTAATGTTGACCCACTACGCTTTATATTACGCAGTATTTTCATTCTAAAACAATTTGAAGCGTTCCTCGCTTCAATTAAAGAAACAAATACATAAAAATAACAAAATAACTCTAAAATAGGGCTTCCCAAAATCACACACGGTTTGTCGGGGCAATTACATACTTTGCAGGAATGCTGCTTACTTATTACAAAATCCGCCTCGTGATTTCCCGCAGTGTAGCAGCTGTTCGTAAAGACTCTTCTCATTGGTTACTTAAGACGATAGATTTCAATCGTCACTATTATATTGTTTTCACATTGTTTAGAGCTTTCGGTATCTTACTACAGCTGCTACACGACCTGCGACTTCGCGTTCTTTCACCGTCGCAAATAAATAGAATGATATATTACATTACTCTATCGAGTGCAGTCTTCTGAAAGCGTTTCGAATACTTATATTCTGCCGGAGTTGCGTCGGGGACAGCATGTTTTCCTCTTAGGGGCAATCCAGACATTCTTTCGGTACTCGACTCTCTTCGCGCGGAAGACCGGAAGAACATGTGCCTAACAGGCTACGATTTGAAGTAATGTTGCTCCGGGGAAGTAAGGATTATTCACTGGGTGCTCTGTTACCCCTGGTGCGGATTCAGGTTTTTAGGCGTGGGGGTTCGACAAAATGGAGAAAGGCAATTTCCCATATTCTGAGGCAAATTCAGCGTGTTGTAATATCTCATTTTTTTAATGAAAAATGCCATCTTTTTCCAAAAAAACATGCAAATTGTCATTAATAAAACTATGATGAAAATATACCGCATCTCCTCTTATTTCAATTCTGTGTTTCGTCAAAGACTCGATCCACAATAAGCATTATTCGGGGATATCTTCAGTTTCCGCAAAGAGCTGAACCGCCGCATCGTAGTTAACGGGCTTTTCGTAGTGAATGTTGATCAGAGCCAAACAGAACAACCTTCCCGTTGTAGCTAGACACTGCAGGCCAGACAAAATGTCACTTTTTGCCTGATGCTTTGCAGGAGCACAAAAAGGAGACAACGACCAGAGCCACATTCACAGTGAACCCAAAATGTATCTGTTTTTTTTTTTAATTTTATGGAAAATATTCGATTTAGGGCGTTCCCGAACCCCCCGTAGATCCGCCCCAGCCCTGATGTCAGCTTAGACGAGTCCGGTACAATGAAAAAAGTGACTCCTTTATCAAAGAAGCCTGTCGCCTGAATTAGATAAGTACTGTTTTCCGTTTAGCGACTTCTACACAAAGCTTTTCAGAGTAAACAATTCCTCCTTGTTGGAGGTGTTAAAAGAGATATCGGTTGACAGGAGATTTCTGTTGCGTATTTTTACCCGCTTCTGCAGAATCTAGCATGGCGAGTAGAGGTAATTCCCAACGAACGCGTATTTTGAAACGTACTTTCGTCCTCTTACGTTGGGCCGACCGACTTAGAGTCCCGCGTAGGAGCGAGTATCGATCGCTCGAGTCGGCTGGTCGGGTTAAAGAGATTGAGTTTCAAAATAACTCGGCCACTGCGCACATAAGCGACATGATAAAAAACCATTTTGCGCAAATCAACGATGACAGCGACATTGCAAGGTAAGATCCATCGTTGAAGTACAATTTAAAACTGTGTCCTAGCCTTTTAGCCCATCACCACTTGGCTACTTGCGTTTCAGATTGCAATTCTACAAAACTGTGGGTTCCACGTCAGTCCTAACCAGAGTCGGCGCAGCATCCGATATGTGTGGTGACACGCTAAAGATTAACTACCGCAACAGAAGCAAAATCTACATGAGGATGGCAATAGGTAAGAATCTGACTGGGATGGTTATTGATAGGTGCTATTTCCCAAAAAACTGTCCATAGCAAACAGTAGTTAGTTATTCATGTAACTGTTAAATATCTATCGTATTATCCTTTCCTTTAAAGTTTTCTTCATTCAAGTTCTTTGTAAAAGACAATGATGTGTAGCCTACGCAGCTGACTCTTTGTTGTTTCGAACTTTTAAGCCCCATGAAAAAAAAATCGCATCGGCAAAACTAACCACGCGAAACTTGATACTAGGCAATACAGTTCGTTTTTTAAAAAACCAATTCAGTGAATGTGAGTCTACCACATGACGGAAAGGGCTTCGTTATCAAATGATGGGAGAAACCAGGAGTTTGTGGGAGTAGCGAAGGTCGAGACAGTTTTTCCCTTGAGAGTCTAGCTAGGAAATTGCCATTGCCGTTCAGGCTGTGATCGCAATTTCGATGGCGTCGTGTACTTCGACATGTCTGCTTTAGTTAAAAGGAATTTGTCAAAGTGTTTGCACTTTTTCTGTTACAAGGTTCAGTTCAGTGTAATGTACAGTAACGTAACGGAAAATTAATATCAGTGATACCAAGTAGTAGACTTTTGACAATCTTTATTTACATCTACCATCTGGCAAGCTACCATTAAAGTGTCCATGCTTTTAGTAGATGTATGTTTTCCGGTGTTAAATCCACCAGAAAGAAAAAAAAAATTGAGAAAATTAGTTTGAAAGATTGGCATGGCAGGGCAACAGAGTGCCTCGTGAACAAGCCTGACTAAGCAATACCAAACTATAACCCGAGAGCTTCTTTTGACAATATTGTCCACCAATTCACAGTCTACGGTATGTCATTTGTCATCCCATAGATGGAGGACGCGGGGCAATAGCTGTCTCAAAAAGAAACGGGAACCCAGTCCGCAGTGACAGCCAAGATATAAAAATGAGAAAGACTGGAACTAAACGTGTTTGTTACCAGATATTCCGACTAAAATCTCGATCGGTTCTAATTCTTCTTAGCCGCATCCATATAACAATTTGTTAATTTTTTTGTTCATTTCATTCAGTGCTAATTGTGGAATTGATTTGTTTCATGTTGTCTTTTTTTTACAGCTCATCCTGACGCCGGTGATTTACAGCAAGCTCCTGATCATGAAGGTACCAGCGAAATCATGTACTATAGAACACTTAATGAAAGCATGTTCAGTTTTTGTTTGAAATAAATGATGCAACCACCAGCAATCAATGCCTTATTTGGCCGAAATATCAGTTTAATTTTTTTTTTACTTCAGGAAATACAGACCAAGAAAGCTCTGATGAAGAGAGCAGAGAGGATAGACCAGGTGAGCGAAAAACATAATTGATATGATAACTCCATACAATAACATCCAAAATTTATCAAATTTTAAATTTGGGTTGTTTGAAAAAGGTATGCAATTTGTTAAAAAATTTTATACTTTGTAAATTTATTTTAAGTAATACATCTATTGAAGGTTTAGCTTAACTGAAAGGCAAAAAATTAACTAAGAGATCAGTTATGCAATGATGTCAGAAAGTAGTGTTTGTTTCAAAAAAGCCGAGACCTTACTGTGCAGCGCATCATGCAGTTCTTGACCAACTAGTAAGATGTGGAGTTAAGAACTGTATTTCACCAAGCAGGACATGGGCAGCATGTGAACTTTATTTCAATTTCTCTGCCCAAGTTTGTTCAAATGATAGGATCTCGTACATAGAATCATTCTATTACAATTTCCTGCCACTGCATGCAGCACAGGTTATCAGTTAATGCATTATGTTAACTAAGCACAGAGCCTACAACCCTGAAGGGTTAAATATGCTTATGAACTGCTAATTAACTCAAATTATTGATTTATTAGTCACAATTAAAAGCTGGTGAAAACAAAAATACTAGATAAGGCCAATAATTAAATAATATTAGCTAATGGGGCTAAGATTCCATAATGCTAAGTACTGTTGCTTTGTTTTAATTGTCAAGTGGAATTGAGCAGCGCTGATGAAGGCAATCCTCCTCCTCTTGCTTCAACGCCCAGAACACATCAGCAACGAACTTCTGTAGCTGGTAAGGCATGGATGATAAACTGTATATTCTTCCTCATATCCTGACTAATTTAAATGCAGAAGGGATGCAGAAGGAGAAACTAAAATGTATGGGTAGTGACAGGAATGGTAATGATAATACTAACACCAAAAATAACAATAATATCAGTAGTACTAATAATAATACTAGCAATAATAATAATAATTGTAAGAATAATAGTAGTATTAATAACCATAAAAAGAATAGTCAAAAACTGAGTGATTGGCACATTGTATTCAGTTTCTATGTGTAAAATACTTATAATATGTTAAAACATACACAATTTTTTAATGTATTTGTTTTTAATAACAGTAGATCCCTTCCGCTGTGCTGAGCAATTCTGTGAGCAGATTTATGGTGAGCTAGATAGTTAGACGACTCTAATTGTTCCTATCAATCATTATGTCATATGTAATGATTTCATTTTAAAAAGACACGTAATTTAAATCACGATCTTCCATGAGAAGGATCTAAATATGTTGTCTCCCCTTGCACATGAAAATCACTATAATGAGTAATGAGAAGGTCAGAAATCCAAGACAAGCCAGGAATATCTATGATACATGTCTGAGGTTTGTTCAACTTGCTGAAGCCACAAATTGCTGCTTCAGTAAATCTACCACTAAGCATGGTATCATTATAGTGTCTATTGTTGTATTTATGTATGTTCTTCTTTGTTAAATCCACCAGAAAGAATAGAAAAAATCAACTTGACAGAGTGCCAGTGTCTGCAGGCCACAACCTCTACAAGTTTAACAGAAGGTATCAAAGTCCCTATCTTTCAGTAGAAAAAGGAACAAAGAAAACATTTTGATTGTTTTTAATTCAAGTAAGCTCAGTTTTACATGTGGTACAGGCAAAGACCATAAGAGCGATACTAGTAAGTAATAAAAATTGTAACCTCAAAACTAAATGCAGTCAGTTGGGATGATCCAAGTAGCAAAGGCTAATCAAGTAGATTACCCCTGATGGGCAAGTTACATTCCTTTATGTACGTGTTTTGGTGTTTTATAGTATGGGCACATTCCAATTTTGTGAGTTAGAATTCCAATAGGGTAGTTTGCATGCAGTCATTCATAGCCATAGTTTCATTAAGTCACAGTCAAAATTATTTCCATGAAAAGCTCTAAAAACAAAAACAACAACACCTGTTATGTTAATGTATTTTGGTTTGTAAGTCACTGAATATTTATTGTCTTAAGGTGATTAGGTTACCTTTCAAAGTTAATGCATTACTTTTTTTTTTGTATTAAGTTGGAGAAGTGGAAGCAGTGCAAGATGCAACTGTATTAGCTGACATTGGTGGGTATCCCGCTTTTAGCAGTATGGGAAGTGTATCAGATTTGTTTTGGAAGCTCATTCTTATTGGTTCTAATCTCAAATCTTCATGAAACAAAGACAAAAAAAGACTTTCGTAGTTGTCACAGTTAAGATATAGGTGTTATGTCATGTTACTGATAAAGATCATTAACAGATCCAGACAGTGGACCTAGTTATGACGTCCAGCTCATCAAGATGCTGTTGCAGTTGAATGGAATTCCATTTAGGCTTCACTTCCTCTGCCTCTCTGCAGTACAGGTATGGTGTCTCAGTGCACTTATATAAATTGTAATGTTAAGCTGCTGGTACTTCAATATGTTGATCTTTGTTTCCAAGGGAATTCTGTTTACTAGAGAATCTTATGGAATGCTGATGGTAATTTTGCTGTTGTTTTCAATGCAGATGCGGTTGCAGGCACATTATAATATTAGGCCTGTGTGCATAGTCAGATTCCGTCCAACAAATACTACTGCAGATCTACTCAGGTTGGTTATTAAATCTGATAAAGAACTTATAATAGTCCTAAAGCCACTATTAATATGTTTATATTGATATGCATGAAGGACATACTTTTCATGTAATGTTTTGTGCTCTGTATACTGTAGGACAGTTATGATGAATGACATGGTATGCAGGAGCATAAACATGTGCTATGTTCTTGCAACATACTTTGGCTCCACGTTTGACAGAGAAGGTAAAGTGACAAACAGCGTACTCATATGGCTGTAATGTGAACAATTTGGTACAACAAAGCTATGTTGGAGTAGAAACATACTTACTAGTGGCCGAGTATCTGCCATGCAATTCTTAAGGTTCTTCATTTAATAACAGGTATAAAAATCTTTCTCCTCATTATCTACTCAACACTCTTATTCATCATGCATTAATAGTAGTTAAATATAATCACACGAGTCTAAACTAAGGCACGAGTTATGACCAATTTAAACTAAAATAGAAACATCATGTCATTGTGAAGAGTAAGGTATCTATAACTCATTGTACTTGAATTTATACTTTTCTATTGTTAGTGTTCCCAAATGCAGGCTACCCCAACAGCACTCATGCGACAGACTTGGAGTTCCACATACTCCAACCTAGTATGTCCCCTTCCACACTGGTTGTAGGGGACATTATAGCAGGTATGCACTCATTGATTTGACACTAGTTAAATTGGTACTGCACAGCAATTCAATTATTGTATTGAATTGTTATTAGTGGTGACATAAATGGACAGTACAGGGATACAGTGTTCCTTGTTACACGGGTAGATACAGTAATTGCTACAAACTGAAAGAAATGCATTCTTTGCGGACTGACTTTGTTTTATCGAGCCATGGATCTATTTTGAACGTTCTATTTTTCCAAGGTGGTGATTCAAACCTATTTGAAAGACTCATGAGGGCTGTCTCTGAGGCCTGCCACGCTTCAAGTGCAATACGTGTACAGAGGTATGTTTTTACATTATAAAAGCAAGCTTAGAAGGCCTTGAAGGGATATTTTAGAATAACGTCAAGTATCGTGTGGAAATTCAATTTCAGGGATCAGTTTCCTTTTATTCTTGTCTTGAACGATTCCGCTAATAATTTAATAACTTCTAGAGCGCCATTTACATGTGCTGATCAACAGCGTATTACAATAAATTATGAAACTAATTACAAATAATTTTTAATATGTGTAATATTTATACTAATAACAATAAAAACAAAAAAATCTTATCTTAATCCGCTTTAAAAGCTTTACGAAAAAAGTTTTCAGCGTACATCTAAAAGCAGCGAGCGACTGAATATCACGCAGTTCAGAAGGCAAACTATTCCACAAACATGGAGCAGCAGCAGAAAAAGATCTATCACCTAGTTCCTCATCAACAAGTTTATGGTGCGAATTGATGAGAACAGTATTCATTACACTGCTTATAAATTTCAGGGAACTTATACAGAACAATCAAGAATTAACGGAGCGGCAAAATCTGGATTTAGAGGAAACGGTAAGGTGGAATACTTGTAATCATAATTTTCCAAGCCAAGTGGAGAATCTCTAGGGTGAACAAGAGGTCTAGCTGCTTCTTATTGGTGCTAAGAAATCATGATCTTCGAACTTTTTTAATTGTGTATTCAAAACGCAGACAATTTGATACACTCTACTTGGGCGAAAAAAAATAGAGTACCGAAAATAATTTAAAAGCCGAGTTGTACAGCTCTTCCCAATATCATGCGTCGTCAGGAACCTGCCGTCATTTATTACGTCGGTAAACGTTGGTCTCAAAACCCGGTCTTTTAAGACATGTGATAACCCGGTCTTTTAAGACATGTGATAACCTGGTCTTTTAAGACATGTGATAACCTGGTCTTTTAAGACATTTGATAACCTTGTCTTTTGAGACATTTGATAACCTGGTCTTTTAAGACATTTGATAACCTGGTCTTTTAAGACATTTGATAACCTGGTCTTTTAAGACATTTGATAACCTGGTCTTTTAAGACATTTGATAACCTGGTCTTTTAAGACATGTGATAACCTGGTCTTTTAAGACATGTGATAACCTGGTCTTTTAAGACATTTGATAACCTGGTCTTTTAAGACATTTGATAACCTGGTCTTTTAAGACATTTGATAACCTGGTCTTTTAAGACATTTGATAACCTGGTATTTTAAGATATTTGATAACCTTGTCTTTTAAGACATTTGATAACCTGGTCTTTTAAGACATTTGATAACCTGGTCTTTTAAGACATTTGATAACCTGGTCTTTTAAGACATTTGATAACCTGGTATTTTAAGATATTTGATAACCTTGTCTTTTAAGACATTTGATAACCTTGTCTTTTAAGACATTTGATGACCTGGTATTTTAAGACATTTGATAACCTGGTATTTTAAGATATTTGATAACCTTGTCTTTTAAGACATTTGATAACCTTTTAAGAAATCTTATAACTGTAAGAATTTCACAACCCGGTCCCGGTTTCTTAACCAAAAATTGTAGGACGCAATACGTCCTAGTCGCCTTAAACCTCTGATTCCTTAGTTCTTTAGGAGGTTGATATTTAAACCAGTGCTTTACCATGAGACAAAATGGTATAATTAAACCATTGGTAGCATTGTATTTAGCTTAAAAGTTCAACAGTTATGTTGATATTTATATTAAATTTTATAGCTGCCCGACGACAATGGGTTGCCAGCAAATGAGGGGGATATGAACCAAAACAGTAATGATGACAGCGGAACGGTAAGGAAGACATGTTTATGCTACATACATATTACACTGTACGCTTTCAATCATACACCAACCGTGAAGCCATGAGTCAATAAAACAGCCAGTTGGCGCATTCAGGTTGTTGATGGTCTTGAAGATATCACGTACGTTAGAACCTCTAGGATCTTCCTTTAGTCCTCAAAGGAACGCCAACCACCAGCCATGTAGACTGTAATTTAGGGCAATGGAACAAAATAACCCGTGACTCTCAATAAACTAACGAAGTTGAGGAAATGAGTCTAACATATAAATCTTTTTCCCTGCAGGTAACTTTCAGGCCACAGGAATAGGTTAAGACGGCAATGGACGCAGTTTCTTTGTTCTGCCGCCTGAAGGGATATCTGCCGTTGTTTTACTGTAAAATCAGTTGTTTTTGAGGCATCATATATTTGTTCTATTTGTGTGGAGAATAATTAAAATATACTTTTTTTTTATCCTGCTTTTAAGTTCCTACTTATAACGCTCGCACTTAGCGCTTGAACAGGGAGTAAAAATAATGTCATCGAGGCCATTCGATATAGTGCTGTCGCGAATTAGAAAACCTTTTTAAAAGGAAATTAACAAGCTTATAGAAGCTAATAGCAACAACCTAATTTTGAAGGAAAGCCCTGTTAGGCTCGGGATTAATAGGCAGATTAAAGGCATCTACGTCCCTGGAATGTGGAATCGGACGCTAGATTTGTCGATTCAACGTATATGTTGCTTCACATGAAAGACATGCATATTTGTAGACATAGAGACAATAAAGTGGAAAGATCATCACCTTACACTTGTAATCGCTTGTGTGAGAAAGTCTTAACAAGTCATAAAACAGATAAAGTGAGTGATTTGTACAGCATGATTTCAGTTTAATTTAAGGAGTAAATCATATAGCGCAAACATATATATAATATGCAACCATGAAAGACACGAAACCCGCTTGCCGATCGGCCGATTTCGGTACAAAACAGTTTATGGGAATAATGTAGGGTGTAGGAAGGATAAATACGATGAAATTTATTGGTTTCCAACCCAGTCTTCACAAAATATTAGGTTTTTTTTTTAAATCACCTGTCTATGAAAGCTTTCAGAAATTGGGAAATGTCTAACGCTTGCAAAGTTAAATAAAAATATGATCCACATCACCCCGCTTACGATGCCCGACTCAAGCTCGGACTTCACAATTTCACAATTTATTGTCAAATAAAAATTCATAGAAGTACTGTTGGTATAAGAGGTGGACATGTATACCAACTTGGTAAAGGTGGGCTACTTAACAAGGTTTGGTGTGTTGGCATATATAAAACAAACAATTATGAGTTGCTCCTCCCCTTAAGTTGTTACCCACACTCCAGAGGTGCTAGCCATCACGTTTCAGCTGAGGAATGATGTGCAGTCTCAACTTTGAATATGTACAACCTTATAAAATTCGCAACAGAAAATTTAGATGAAACACAGTATGTGTGTCACGCAGAGACTTTAAAAACGCTCAGGGAACTTAAACTGCGCATTTAACGCGCTTAAAATTAGAGCTTACAGGATAACAACACGTGCTTGTAAGCTCCCTTACAAAACGTTTTAAGGGAGCTTAATAAAAGCACTTTGTACAGACGCTTAAACAATGCGTTTCTCAAGGACGCTTACAGAGGGAGCTTATGAAACGCGTTTTCTTATGGGGCAAAATGCACTTTTTCAGGAAGCTTAAAAAAAGAGTTTGAGAAACGGTACTTTCTAAGGGAGCATTCTAAAGCTGGCTTTTTAACCAGTCCTAATTAGCTGGCTTTTTAACCAGTCTTAAAAAGCTGGCTTTTTAACCAGTCTTAAAAAGCTGGCTTTTTAACCAGTCTTAAATAGCTGGCTTTTTAACCGGTCTTAAAAAGCTGGCTTTTTAACCAGTCTTAAATAGCTGGCTTTTAACCAGTCTTAAATAGCTGGCTTTTTAACCAGTCTTAAATAGATGGCTTTTTAACCAGTCTTAAAAAGCTGGCTTTTTAACCAGTCTTAAATAGCTGGCTTTTTAACCAGTCGTAAAAGGCTTTTAACCAGTCGTAAAAAGCTGGCTTTTTAACCAGTCTTAAAAAGCTGGCTTTTTAACCAGTCTTAAAAAGCTGGCTTTTTAACCAGTCTTAAAAAGCTGGCTTTTTAACCAGTCTTAAATAGCTGGCTTTTTAACCAGTCTTAAAAAGCTGGCTTTTTAACCAGTCGTGAAAAGCTGGCTTTTTAACCAGTCTTAAAAAGCTGGCTTTTTAACCAGTCTTAAAAAGCTGGCTTTTTAACCAGTCGTAAAAAGCTGGCTTTTTAACCAGTCTTAAAAAGCTGGCTTTTTAACCAGTCTTAAAAAGCTGGCTTTTTAACCAGTCTTAAAAAGCTGGCTTTTTAACCAGTCTTAAAAAGCTGGCTTTTTAACCAGTCTTAAATAGCTGGCTTTTTAACCGGTCTTAAATAGATGGCTTTTTAACCAGTCTTAAAAAGCTGGCTTTTTAACCAGTCGTAAAAAGCTGGCTTTTAACCAGTCGTAAAAAGCTGGCTTTTTAACCAGTCTTAAAAAGCTGGCTTTTTAACCAGTCTTAAATAGCTGGCTTTTTAACCAGTCTCAAAAAGCTGGCTTTTTAACCGGTCTTTAAAAGCTGGCTTTTTAACCAGTCTTAAATAGCTGGCTTTTTAACCAGTCTTAAATCCCGGCCTTTTAATCTTAACTCTTATAACCAGCTGTCATCAGCGATACTGCGTTATATAAATGAACTGAATTACATAAGGGTCTTTTTCCTATTTGTCATTGTCGTTTTTATATAACAACCATTTCCCAGCTACTGATAATGATCCGTCCCGTCCCATCCTACTTGACACCATAACCTTTCTTTGACCAATAGGTCCAAAATTCATTTGCACAAGGACTTCCGAGAAGGCCCAGCATTATTCCCCTGAATTTTTGAGTGCGATACTATAATTTGGATAAAAACACCCGTGACCCGGCGGGAACCTACAAATCAGCAAAGGTTTAGCCACACACTATCTTATTGGTGGTTTTCACATGGCACGTGATAAAAAATAAAATCGAAAACACTCAACAGACGAACTCAAGAATCTGGCATATGATAGATTTCTACCATGTAAAACACCTTGCAAAGAATTAGATCTGTGTAGTTTTTCATGCATGAAATATTCGGATAAATGTTTCAACCAAATTGATAGAGCTTTGTATGGAGACGCCATGTTTGTGCCCCTTCAAGGGGCACAAATATGGCGGCAGTAAAGTGTTAAAAACAGCTGTTGTTGAGTTTTGCCATAAAATCGATACCTTATCACTCGAGTGACTGTATACACTCAAGGTAACACTTGCTTAAATGCAAGAGCTCTTCCAAAAGCAAAAAACTTTCAAGAAAAGTCATCTTTTCACCGGGCCTACGAAACAGCCTTTCCGGACAGACATTTTATGTCACGCAAGGCGAAAGCTTGAAATTCATGCGCACGCTATTACAAAACGAAGAAACCTATCGAGCTAAATATTTGTAAATCGACGAGTTTACAGAAGGTCTTTTATCTGATAAGGCTAAAAATTCAGAGGAATTGGCAATTTCCTATTTTGAAATGTTATTACATTACATGAAAACCGAGAATTGCAAAGTAAGAAACAACCTCGTTCCCAGGGTCCTCTCTCTACCTCGAGAAAGTACCCTGGTTGCGGCTGGTCACGTTACTGCTAGATTTTTGCAGATTCCAGAGATATGATGGAAGGGAGGGGCTGGAAAGTTAAAGTTTGTCTCGGCGCTGAACTTGCTTACTGAGCACATTAGGGAGTGGAATTTGCAGCCCTCCTGTTGTGGATCGGCAAAAATTACAGCGAAGGCATTGACAAATTCGATATGGGAGTTCATTGTTCGGCTAAAAGGTTAGCTCTGCATTTAGCTGAATTTTCGCCGTCGATAGTTGAACGGTCTTTAGAATTTGTGGCAGTGAAAAAATCTGGCAAATAACTTGGAAATGACGACCACCACAACAAGTGGACCGCGCGGTGAATTTAATTTCTTTCATTCGGCGAAATCACAACGAAGGTATTTACTCGATCCGTTAGAGTTAAATACGTCGTATGTTTACCTACAAAGGTAGTTTTGATTTTGATTGAATTTCTCTCATCGAAAGTTTGACGGTCATTCCATTCTTTTGTGGCGAAAACATTTTACGAAGAACTTGACATCAACAACATCTACGCTCTGAATATTATAGCTTGATTTAGCTTAAGCTTTTAAAGCTTATATTTTTCGATCGGCAAAATCACAACGGCAGCATTGATGCATTCGTTTAGAGTTTGATACGTCCAGTGTTTGGCCAAGAGACGAACTGAATTTGATAGAGTTCATCCAATCGAAAGTTGGTCATTCGATCCTCTTGCAGTGAAATATTCTGTGAAGAACTTGAAAACAACGACATCGGCCGCGCGTTTGCAAAATCCAACGGCTTTCGTTTCAAAGCTGCCTAGCAGTAAGTCCAATTTTCGGTCGAGAGACTAGCTTCTCATTAAATTGAATGTAACGCATCGAAAATTTGTCGACGGTTATTAATTCTAGTTCTGTGAAAAACTGATGAAAATAATCCGAAGCAGGCTGCCAGGCTGTTGACGGTTAATTTAAAAAGTAGTGAAAAATAAGCAAACGCTCCTCTCAATCAACATCTCATACTTATAGAAGTTCAGATAGAAACGAAGCACCGGTCAGGCAGGATCTGTGACAAATAACTTGCTTAATTTTTAAAAGAACGTCTGTAAGGCAGCGCAACTTTTACCTCCAAGAACAGTGTTGACAAAATTAAGTTGAGGACCCACCCTCCGTGCGGCTTTGGTTGGAAAGCATAGACACGTGACCAGCCGCAACCAGGGTACTTTCTCGAGGTAGAGAGAGGACCCTGGGAACGAGGTTGAGTAAGAAAGAACAAGACGCTCTCGGGAGCGTTCACTCGGGCTACACTTGATAATACGGCTTCGAACAAACGTGAATGTGGGTTTACGCCTAAGTTTTGTATATATTGGTATACTATATGGTTGGTTCCACGACCGCAAAAAACCTACCAGACTGTATATCGCACCGTAATTCTTGTCGACGTCGTGTTTAAGCTGAGCGAGTTTACCAGAAAGTTTTCTAAGGTCTTACAGAAATTTCAGTGATAGTTGGGTTTGTTTACTAATCGAATTAATATTGACCAATCAGCTTTCTCGGTTCCCACGGTAAAAAAACAGTCGTGAAACTTGATGCCATTCATCTGATTCCAAGTTATCGAAGGCGAAGAAGCGATATGTGGGAAAAACAACAATATTACTCCTCAATCGCCGGATATACTTTTCTTCCGATTTAGCCTTATTGGCCCTGTTCCCGCTAATCTCTTTCCACACGACCACGCAGAAAAAAAACTTGAGTTTGAATAAGAAAAGATCCATGGATGATTTTGAAATAAGGCGCCTCGCTTTCATGCTTTCAGGGACACCGCAGACCGCGAGCAGCGCAGGCTTGCTCATTCTCGACGTCGACGATAGACTTATAGGAAACCGAAACCTAGACTCGTGCTACCACAGGTAGCCCGAGTAAAAATCGAGACCTGAATATGCTGAACGCTTTGAAATATATATTTTGAAGGAATAATATTTATTGGATTAGACTTTCGTATGATAAGAAGAATTATGCAGATTGATAATTCTGCCAAAACCAAAGGCTGAGAGAAATAATTAACATACTGCGAAATCTGCATAATTGTTAATATATCGCCTGAAGATGACGATCAGTAAGCGGTCGAAACGTCGCGATCCACATCCAAGTGACTTCGTCGTGAGACAAATGAAATAGTTTATACAGGCATCTTCCTAATTTCTTATATCATAACAGAAGCCAGGAGCCCATGACCATGGGCTCCTGCAGAAGCCAAGATGCAGTTCTCTAATTGAGTTATTAAAAATAGAAAGACTCACCCAATGCAAATGGTGCTTAACTTAAATTGCCTTCTGTGTGTTTGATGCGATTAGGAGAATAAAGAAACGCTGTGGCTATATGCCCGGCAGCCGGGCACGGTCTTAAATAGACTAAATGCCCGGCAGCCGAAAAATTTTACGGAATTTCCACTGTAAGGATCTTTTAAACTTCTTGAGAGTATTAGATGTGTTCTTAGGATTGTTGAGCGATTCCAAAAACCATGTTGATTTTCTAGTTGACGAAATATCTGAACTTGGGCATACCGTAAAATCGCTGTGTTGTCGACACTTGAAAATTTTGGCTACTTTAGTTTAAAAGAACCTTACACTGGAAATTCCGTAAAATTTTTCGGCTGCCGGGCATTTAGTCTATTTAAGACCGTGCCCGGCTGCCGGGCATATAGCCACAGCGATAAAGAAAATATCACCTACCTTTGTAGCTTGAGATAGTGATCCAATCAGATTACAGCTCTTGCTCCTAACCAAATTTCTGAAGTATGGAAAAATGGAATAATCCAGTAGACTGTTACCAGCCTTGGCTGTGCGTCAGTGGTTCACTCAGCAGGAGAAATGGTACGATGTTAAATTTGCGCCTATCGATGAGACATTGCAACAGACTTTTCAAGCATGAATGCGCTTCTGAAGCCTCGTAATAATGAAGAGAATGGGTGACCTTGGTGCACCAGACTGACCAAAATCGTCGTTTCGCATAGTAAAATTGTCATTTTCGTGACTAAAATCAAAGAAGAGAGAAATGGGTAACGGAGGAATAAGAAGAAAGCCGAGACTTGGACAAGACTGACCATCTACAGAGGGCGATATCACAAGCTAGCGAGTGCACTGAACAGCACACAATGTTTGGTATATCAGTTCAAGATTTGTGCTAACATTACGAATCTATGCTAGCCAAAGGTAACTTTGCAATTAGACACAGTATTTGTATAGGTAATCGCATGGGTCGGAGTAAAATTGAGGATTAATTAATACCCCGCGTGTTTAATTTTCAGAAGTTGCCGAAATTTTAGCAACTTCTGAAAACACGCGTGTTATAAATCCTTAATTTTTCGAGGGCCCATTGCAATTACTTGTTAATGAAATAGAGGGGAAAATTTTCGCTCTTGTCTTTTAATTATTCGATATATTTCTCGTCATCTATCTCGAAACGAGACGCCATTGTTACAATAAAATTTAAGCAACAACGTCTCGATAGCATGGGCTGTTGCAAAATTAAGAAAAAATACTCTCTCCATTAACCAATCAGCATTCAGTAACTTTGCCCTCTATGTTATTAGTGAAATAAAAGCAACGGTGCACTAGTCCAGTAATCCTTTTTTTGTGCAAATGGGGGGGAGGTGTTAAATTTTTGGCAAGCTTCTGAAAATGGGGGTTACCCTTTTTCTTTCAGCTAAAAAGTAGGGGGTACTTTTTCAGTTTATGTAATATCGACGGATGGAATTAAAATGTTTTTACTTTCAAACTTCAAAAGCAAAATAACAGACGTATATGTGGTATGCTTCCCAAAAAGCATAAATATTGTCCCCCATAGATCATGGTTTCCAGTATCATTCGAAGACCTTGGGCACCGGCTACATGCCAAGCCACGAGAGTTTCTTATTCGAGCTTCTAGTGCCAACAATTGTCGTCTCAGTTCTTGCAGAGATTTCCTCACAAAAAGTCCCACCTTTGATGTTTTTTCTGATTTCAGATCGTTTCTCAGCCCAGGCTACATTAACAGGGTCTGCAGTTCCAGGATTTTTCGTTAGGTTAATTTCTCTTTCCATCTTGCTTCGATATGAAATTAACAAGACAGAAATTTCCCAGACGTTGTATTAAAACAACTTGAACGAATGAACTGGAACCGAGGAAGTTTCAGATCGAATGGGCGTTGAGAGGGGGGTACAACATTTTGTATACCACATAATGCGGGGGGGGGGGTACGTTTTTCTGTTCATGAACAGTATTGTGGGGTACGTTTTTTACTGTGTCCTTTTTAGAAATAAATGCCAGACCCTTCTTAGCCGTAATTAAAGAACAGTCCTTTACAAAAACGAAACGATGACGAAAATTGTCAGTTGAGGAAAAGAATAATATTTTTTTGCTTTGCTCGCGCTCCAGCGTTTAGATAACGGCGTAATTCAGCAATTTAAAACTTTCGAACCAACGGACTTATATACTTTTCTCGGTGTTCTCGATGGACCGCCACTTGACATTCCACTCCGACGCGCAATGAAGCCAGAACGCGTGAGATGATAACAACAATTCCCTTTCACCCTTGGACACTGTGGCGACAAATTTCCCACTTATCTACCCCTCCCTCAAATCGTTTATTTGTAATCTCCCAGATTCTTGGAGACACGTGACTAGACCCAGCCAGTCTATCTCGCTCCAGGGGGCAGGAAGAGGAGAGACCCTGGAAACGAGGTTGGAAGCCGCTCACGGTACTGTTTGAATCGACTTTGATGGTCTACTGTGTCTCGGCGTTGGCACTATTCCTTCTGGCTACAAACGTTAACCTGCCAAATCGTAGCATAGTAGCCAAAACGTTAGTCCTTTCTATTAACTGATCTAACGTGATTTTCGCAATTGTTTGCACTTGGAGAGTTCATCTACCCTAGGTGCTGGTTTTAAAAGTGCGCTGCTGAGAATTCGTACGAAACTAAGGTTCGAGAGCAACTTGAGTAAGTTTTTCCCTCGACTTATGCGGCTACATTTTGTTTTGTAACATTTTGTGTTTGCCTTAAAATTGAGTGGTACTTGTCGAGGAAACAGCTAGGAACAGGAGCTTGCAAGATCTTTGCACAGCCAAATTTCAACCATGTGCAGCGCTCGTAATGACATACCCGCGTTTGCCCGTAATTTTGGTCACAAAATGTCATCAGTAACTCCTATCCCACCTGCTTTACTATAAGCGTAGAAATAGCATAAGAACTGTAGTGTAAACCGGAAAAGAACGCAACTTAAGTCCGCAAAATTATAAGCAAGAATTACATGTACATGTTGCTTTATTGTCCTTTGATTACAATTGACACCAAGCGACTATTTTTAGTGTAACTGCGCAAATCTATTTTGTCTTAAATTTTGGAAGCCTTTTGTCTCAAATTTTTTTTGTCTGCTATTTGCAGTAAATAAAAATTGTACAAAAAGTAAGGCAGATACTACAGAACACTTAAATTATCGTTTACTTTGTCAAATTTTGATTGTTTTAATAGTTATGTTTTGACTGGGTAACAAAAAGACCAAGATACATCAGCTTTAATTCATGCTTAAAAATAATCACGTAGACACTAATTGAGAGGATTCACTGGTATCATTTCTTCATTCTACAGTTCTTTTCTTTGACATGTTTTAGAGGGAAATATGTTTTAATTTCAGGCAAGTTTGATGGAAAGAAATTTCTTTGACTGCCTTCAAAATTCCCCCTGTTATACTACTACATGAGAAATTTCTGTAATTTGATTGGCTAAGAGCAGTGGTATTTCCGCTTAATTTGAAATACCTACATGTGAAAATTACAAACCTTTGGCAAGTAGTAGTATAAACAAATAATAGCATGATTTGTACGCGATATTTGGCATAAATACCACTCGAGATATTTCAAAATTGTCTCAAATTTCACTCGCCTAACGGCTCTTGAAATTACGTACAACAATTTTGAAATATCCCTCGTGGTATTTATACCAAATATCACTACAAACCATGCTATTACCTATTCAAATTGGCTTGAAAACTTTCAAACTTCTTAGAAACACATGCTAGGACATAGGTGTAATGGCTGCTGCATGCTGTTGCAGTAACATGATCTTTACAGCTGCAGTTTGATGAAAATGTACTGTAACTTTGTTGTAAAACTGGTTAGATTTATTTCACCCAAAAATAAAACTATTGTTTTATTGAATAAGCTACCATAGAATTACAGTAGAACCCCAGTATCTCAAACTTGGATAACTTGAACTCCCTAATTAACTAACTTTTGATTCCCTTCACAGCTCAAGCTACTGGGGTTCTATTGTACTGGGCTGAGTTTAAATTGAATACCCTACAATACTCATGTAAACTCAGAAGTATCTTGACCTTGGATTGTTTTGCTATAGTCTCATCAAAAAGTCGTCACAGGCAAACTTGTAAAAAGCAAATCCAAGTTCTCCCGGTATGAGTTGAACCTATGAATTTTTACTAGTTGGATTATTGGGAGAACTCAGATGTTGGTTTTCTGAGTTTGCCTGTGACAGTGCTGAAAAATCCATCTTTCACAAATTCTCCAGGCTCAAAATATTATTTCATCTTCATTATTTTACATATATACCTACAGTGTATGTCTAGCAGTTTTTCTCTTTGTTTTGGACTTGAGTATAAAAAAAGCTTTTGTAGTAGATTCAGAGTGTGAAATGTTGAGTCATTGTAGAATGAATGAAATTCTCCAAGTTGATATAATCATTATCCAAGCTGTTTGTTGTTAGAGTCTTTGCTGATGAGATAATTTTTCTGTGTCATTTTTAGCATCAACTTCATTGTGGGATCATGTCAGTGAAACAAACTTTACTGGACTTCCGTGTTTCTACAGAAGCTAATGATAACTGGTCGAAATCTGTGCAAGAAAAACTGGCAAAAATCCTCCAGGGTTTTTTTGCAGCTGATGAACCAGTTTTTAATAATTCTGCTGTTATGTTATTTTTTGGACAAAAGGGAGTGTAAGTATTCGTATAATGTACAGGTGCATGAGCCATGTAAAATGTTTGAATACCATGTGAACTAAGTTAACCTACAGTCAACTCTCTCATAGCAACCACCTCTTGTAAGGGACCACCTCTTGTAAGCAACCACTTTGTCAATAACCATTTTGTTTGTCAGTCAAATACTGTTTCAAAAACTCTCTTGAAAGTGACCACTACTCAAATTTCGTAAGCAATTGCGACCACTTCTTGGGTCAGAAATTTGACATATTCTTATGTTTTCTGTTTCTGGTAAGCGACCACCCAGCATGATCACATAATCGTTGTAAGAAAATCATTACTCGAACCTCACAAACAGATTGCTTACCAAATAGACTGCTGAATGAGATCTGAAGGTAGACAAGTGGCTTGTTTAATACAGTGATATACATGTACGTGTATGATATGCAAAAGGACCGAATCAGTGCTGCATGATATTAAGCAAATGAAAAAGATTTGGAGTTCTGTCAGTGCATGTGTCACTTTAAGGTGCTCTATTTTGATTCCCCGGTATTTTTTGCTAAAAATTGAATTTCAGCTGATTTTGATTTTACAAGTGACAGATTTTAAACTGTATTGTACTTTTCCCGAAACATGTTGCTTATAAAAAGAAGAAATTAGTTTCAGGTAGAGAAAACATTATCTACTTGCATTATTTTAGCTTATAAGGTAATATATTTATTTAATTGCAGTAATCAATTGAGTTTGAGCCTATCTTATTGATTTTTCCCGTAAGTGACCACCTCACATAAGCGACCACTTTGTGGTGCACCAACAGTGGTCGCTTACGAGAGAGTTGACTGTCTTTACTTAATACAAGATCTTAATGATATCAATTCCTGTGAGTGCTACAGGCATCTCAGGACTTAGATGAGGGGATGTAATTCAATTCCATGCCTTAGGATTGATTATTCCCTTATTTTTCAAAGTCTCTTTGATTAACAAGTTTAATATATTTTTATTACTGTTGTTATGACTCAAAAGTTGATTTTTGGTCATATCTGAGAATGGGAGACTTAACAAAATGATTGTTTAAATACACTCCATAATAATAAGTTGGTTTTGTGGACTTTGCACACACTGTTTGAGATGGTAGTTAAGGTTAGTTAGGTTGCTAGGTACACTGTAGAAATTCAGTTGGTGTGAGCAGTATGAATTGCAGGTAAATTCTTTAGTTAAATTAATTTTCATTTTTATGATGCTAACTACAGTGTAAATCCTTAATGGAGGGTATCTTTATAAAAATTAGGTATTTATGAGAGTACATGTAGTCGTCAGCATACGTTAATCTCGGGAGATTATGGAGTACTGTAGCACTGTTGATAGAATCAGTTGCTGGTCAACACTTCTGGAGTGGCTATAGAGCCCCACTCTGGAGTGACCTCTCTTGCACAGATACTGCAAGAGAAGGAGGAAGGAGGTCTAGCAACAGCTGGACTCGCGTTTCTTCTGTATCGCTTCTCTGCCAGCTGGTCACTCCTAGTAGCTTCTGCCTTCCCTACACCATTCTTGACTGCAGCCCTCCATGGAGGCCCTGTTAGGGGGCTTCTTTATGTCGCCCGTCCGAGTTTCAAACCTTCTCACGTCACTATTTGGAAGGTTTGCAGGTCACTGTTGTAATTTCGCGTGAGTGGCTCGTCATTCGTCATCATTTCAGCTCCTTCATATCGCAGTTTCAAGGCCATGTTGCTTGATGGACTTTACCCCTAACAGGGCCTCTCCATGCATTAAGAATAAAATTGACTGAAAACAAAAATTTATTACAGCATGTGCACTTCTCTTCCTTTTGGGCTGCAGTCAGATCCACCTTCTTGCTCTGCATGTTTTATACAGTGGCTCAAAATAAACTTCAAATCCAAGTTAAGTACAAGATGTATTGATAAAATGATATAATTATTTTATGTTAGCAATGTTAAATCAAAACACAGTATTTTATTACAAGAGTCAGACAACAAATATATAAATAAATTTTAAAGCTTGTTCTGTGTACGTACAAAAGAGAGTGACAAACGTACTTCCGCTACGAACTCAGCTATTTATTTGATACTGACTATTAAAATTTGAGTAGTCTTCAAAGGGAGTGATCACTAACTTAAATATATGCTAAAAATCTATCTCAACTTTAAGACTAAATAACTTTAGTTGCCACTGACAGTTTATCTCATGAGCTCCTTGAGGTATCCACTTGAGGGCAAACAACTTCAATCTGGAAACTAATTCAGTCACGGCAAACACGATCCCCAAACAACTCCAGACTACTTCCGAGCGTTGGCACGTAAGTGCTTGAGTTGTGTGATAATGCTCCTTAAATACGTTTACAGATAGCTCTAGAACATTTGAAAGATTACAGTAATAACTATTTATAGAAGGATTACTTAACTTGGTTACATCACGCTTATTGTGTTCTAGAGCTCTATAGAAGGAACCGTTGCATGACAACGCAAATATATGAATATGAACGGGTCCTAGAACATTCTCCGTATAACAAATTTAATTTGTAACTTTTCATAAAAAATTCTTATTTTGTCCAGCTCTGTTCAAAGGGTTACAACCATGGGCTAATGTGGAAAAATATCACCAGTTATTTTTTTCTGAAGCATCTCAGCGGGCCAGAATCCCAAATCCTCGAATCTGATTGGCTAATCGCGCCCTCGTAACCGGTCCAGCTTTTTACGATATGGACCACGGTCCGGATTTTTATCCGCGCTATTCGCGGCAAATTGAAAAAAAAAGCAAACAAACAGAACAAATAAATAAGTTATTTACCGGTCTAGGTCGGCCCGTATGGGAAAAAACTGTGCCCGAGGTCTTGAGTATGGCCTGAAGCCGAAGGCCGAGGGCCGTACTCAAGACCTCGGGCACAGTTTTTTCCCATACGGACCTCCCGCCCGGTAAATAACATCTATGTATCCTTACTTGTATGTTACAGTATTGTTTGCAGCACCTGACAAAACTCAAAATTTCTGTGCCTATACTAAAAAGAGGAAATAAGGTTTAAGACCAGGACAGATTTACCTCCGTAAGATTCCCAGCTATTAGATTCACCATTTTCTGATCACAATTTCCTTGAAGGATAGATCCAGGTGGTGAATTCTATCTTGCAGAAAATGTGAAATTTGAAACATGAAGTCATCAGTACAGTGACAGATTTTCTTAGTAATTTTATTACCAGTTGTGAATTTCATATCACTCAAAATAGTAGATGCACAATTTTATCTACTTGTAACTTTATGAAAATTATCCTTTTTGATTTTTAAAAGTGTGAGTAATGTATATAAATTTAAATAATAGAAACTTGGCTCACTTCAGTTATACTTGACTGTGAAATAGATATTCCTGTTCCTGGCTACTCCTGTATCTGAAAAGATAGATCACTTGGAAAGAGATCTGGTATTGGTGGGGTGATTGTTCATGTTTAAGATAGAATTTCTTATGGACAATTCCAGCTTCAAGCCTGATCTAAAGATTGAGTACATTGGTGTTGAAATTAAGAGGCATTGTTCCAAACCAATGCTTATTAGTTGCATTTACAGACCAGGAGACCAAAGCGTAGATAATTTTATAACTGAATTGTATCAAGTTCTCCTAAACTATGATCTTGATAGTTGGGAATTGACTTTACTTGGGGACTTCAACGTAGATTATAACGCTTCAAACAGGAACAGAGAGAGACGTAAACTTAAGGAATTTGCATCTAGTTAAGATCTTACCCAATTAGTTTCTAATTCTACCCATGTCACTGTTCCTGTTCATTAGTTTACAATGTATAGCAGATTTTACTTCAAGTAATATCCACTGCTCGTGGTCAGCAGATTAGCTGGTCGAGGCGAGCAGTGGTTACACGTATGTTATAATAATTATTATTTGCAAATAGCTCACAAGCAAGACTAGAGAAAAAGAGAAAATGTTAAATAAATAAAAACAAATCCAATTTAATTAAGTTTACAAGCATGTACATTGCAAATATAATAGCTGAGTTATCAAGACATTTTTCCTATTAAGTTGGGTAAATCAATGTAATCATTTTTTGAAAGTATTCGGAGTAAAGTATCATGGACATTGATTTTAAAGTTATCTTTAGACATTTGGCGCATTTCACACGGTAGACTATTCCAAATTTTTACACCATATCTTGAAAAAGACTTTCTTTCTTTGTCTAACCTTGAGTGTTTAACACTGTAATAATCACCTTTTGAAGATGATTTTGTATTATATGAATGGATATAGATTGGGAAGTAAATAAGTTAGATATGTTAGTAGGTGTTAGGCCACTAGATATATTATGCATTGAAATAGCAACAGATTTAAAATAGAGTAGATCTAAAGGAAGATATCTAGAGGAGAGAAAATAAGGTACAGTACTGCGTGAGAATTGTAGTCACCAAAGAACATGAGGCAAAGGGCACGTTTACTCTTCATCTACTCAAACACTCTTGGTCCTTTAGTGGAAAGATCTTTGTGTTAGACAGTGCATTCGTAGGACGCTTTGTTTTTAAATGTCTTAATGTTACTGTATACCTTCAGATCAGCAATTTTCTTGAAATTTGGATTTGTAGGTTAAAGTAATGATCAAATGTGGCCTCTAACGTAAATATTGACAAAGAAATGGCAGTTTTTACGCTTTGACCAGAAGTAACAATTACCCAGTTGATTGACATTTTTAGCACTGTTTTCTTGACAATAGGGTGACAGGGAAAGGGGACACTTCAAAGAGCTAAAACTCAAAGGGCATTTGTTTGTTTCACAGTGGTTAGTTTAGCATAATTATAAACAACAAAAAAGTGTCTGCAAATTTTTAATTTCGAAATAGTTTTTCTCCGAGAGCGATTTTTCTATGATCACTTCACATTTTTTAACACGATTTCGAAAATGTTCTATAACTTTTCACTGTAATTGAGTAGTATGACAAAATGTAGACAAAATGGTTTTTTTTAGCGCTTTGGGTCCAGAAATTGAGGGAAGACAAAATTTGCTTTGACTTATAGCTTTGAATCGATGATTCGGATGCTCGCATTTGAGGTCCTGAAACATTTGACAGTTCATTTGATTTAAAAGTTTGTGGTATAGTTTTATAGTCAGCTTTATAAGCTTTATTTTGATACCGGGGTTTTATAGGTATCCACAGTTTAAACTGAACGTGCTACATCACTTCTACGTAAGACACCCTGAATGGCCTTTTGGACAATAATTATGATTTTAATACTGGCTTGTCAGTTCGTAATTACCAAATGTGCCATGCCAATGATCTGAGTATTAATAGGACTTGGTGTGGCAAAGGCCAATTATGCTTTCCTTATTTCCGATTTAAAAAATGGAACAAGATACATGTATGCTTAGATGTCAGGAAGAGTGAGTCTCTCTGCAACATCACAAGCACGTAACTTTATATCATTTAATCTAAATTAATGTAGGATTTATGGTTCTGATTGCTCTCTCATATGATTCATTTCATTTTAGAAGTATTTTATAATTTTAGCATATTTATTTGTAAATTTCATGTAATTAATTTTATTTTTAGCAACGTTTAACAGGACTCATCTGAAAACCACCTATGGGTGATGGCAATTACATGTAACATCCTTTATAAAGATAATAATTTGATTTTTGTATCTGATTTTTTATAAACACAGCACTGGAATTCAGTGTTGAACTTAATTTAACTCAAACATCTCTACAAACAGGCTTGCTCTATAGACAAATTTGCCCCGGTATGTAACCCTGGTATTCATCCAATATGCCTTTGACCCCACCAATAATTGTACAATCCTGATTACAGATGGCAACAATACATAATTTTAACACTACTAACTACTCTGATCTTCTTCTTTCAGGCAATGTACAGTTCGATTTTTCCAAGATGGTCTTGTTGCTGTGGATATTGTACAATATCTCAATGGAATCAGTGAAGACGATACCTTTAAAAGAGAGGTGAAGATCCTACACTGTGTTTGATATGATTTCTGGCCTGTTGTGCTTTGTGGAGTCAATTTTATCATAGCCTTTAATTTTTGTTACTTACCAATATTGCTATAGTTAAAGTCTGCTTTCTTTAAACTGTAGACTACTATTTTAATTTAACTGTTATTTATCAATGTTAAGCCTCCTCTCTTTATAGAGTATTATTTACTAACTACAATAAGATAAATATAAACTTAATTGCATTTGTGCTACAATCATGTAGAGCAGAATAATTTATTACTGAGCAATAAAATTACTTTTCAATTAAAATTACTCCTTTGCATGAATTATGTGGAAATCAATTTATAGTAACACTTTACTTTAATACCAGGTAGAACTAAGGGCACTGTTTAAATTACTGTATTTATGTGTGTATGTAAGCACTTTTTTTCCTCAAAATTCACATTCAAAATTGCAATGAGTATGATACACAAATCCTGTTGTTTTTCATGTAAATAAAGCTGCAAATCTGCTTGGAGAAAACATCTTTTGCGCTTCAAACTTCTCTGCTTTGTAACCTGGCAGTTTAACTTGACAGCAAGCATGTCTGTTTATCGAATTGTTTTCAAAGATCCTTTTTGCAGTTCTGTCTGTCTTATAAAGCCGCTTTTTATCTATTCACACTTATTAGAAAGAAGGTGCGCTTGAAACCATCATGTTAGATTTTGTAAGCTTTTACAAAAATTATGGTTAAAATGACTGCATACACATGTGTTGCTCAACCAGATAAAACACTTTATCACCGATCCATAGTAGCTGAAAGAGACTTCTAAGAAGTACAAGATAAGTGGAGGCAGGATGGCCGAGTGGTCTAGGGCGCGGTATTTCAATGCGGTGACCCGGGTTCAAATCCCGCTCTGGCCACTACCTGGTGTTGTTCTGGGTAAGTACCTGGTTCAACTCCTCAATCATCCTTGTAAATAACCAACTGGTCTGCCTCCTGCCAGTTGGGATTCTTAACTATGTTGTTTATGTTTGTTTCATTTGGCCCTGAAAAGCCCCTCTAGGGGAGTGGTCAATTAAGTATTGTATTGTATTGTATAAGTTTTATAAGAAATTCATACCTGGAAATTAGGAAAATCAAGCTTTCAGACTACAAAATTGGGCGTCGACTTTTATACGGGATCATCTTCACGGGTAAATACGGTAGGTTTTTGTATGAAAACTCCTGTGAAGAAGTAACTTTTTTGGTATTGTAGTAAAGATTTAGCAAACTTTGAATTCTAGATACTTCAATAAATAACTTTTTGGTAAATTAACCTTTAGTTTTTGCTGCACATGAACTTTTTCTTATTTAAAGAAAAGCATGCTAAAACATTAGGGTGCATAATTATTATACACAGGTGCATGTTATGTATACCCGCATAAATACTGTATTTCAAAGCTAAGTGCTCACCCCTTCATACATGTGACTGGAAAAAGAACATGGAAAACCTGATTATTGTACATAATATGACTGTAGTAGCAAGCATGTTGATTAGAAGTTTTATAAAACCCTTTTTTTTTGTATGGGTTGTACATGCATGCTTCGAGCTGTGATGATGAATTTAATGTGCAAACAAAAGCAAATAATAACCCTACAGAATCTTAAATTGATTACATAGCTTAAATTAAGTTACTTTTGCATACATGTAAGTCATGGAGGCTCATACTAAAAGACTAAAAATAAGTCAGTGACTGAAATAACTGCACTTGGCAGTGATTCATCTCTCAGTGTAAGTGAAGAACAGCTCCCTGAATAACCTGTCAGCCAACTGTTGGCCGTTCATCGGCTGACTGTTGGCCGTTTGTCAGCCAAACGACAAATTGACAAACGGTAGACAGTCGGCCGACAAATGAGCTTCATTCGGTCAGAATGAGCTTCATTCGGTGAGATTATAACAATGTGTAGTTTCCATTGTTTTAAGTCGGCTATTTTGGCTTTGATCGCGAGTAACACTTACCAAGTTATATCTGTTGAAAGCCATCACAGATATAACGATTTCACCACCGTAAGATATCTGTCGGCCAATTGTCGGTGACCTGTTGGTAGACTGTCGGTAATGTGTCGGCAGACAGTTGGCCGACAGGTTATTCTGAGAGCTATTCTTCACTTATACCGATCTCTCAGCCTTCCTGGGTTCACTTCCAAGAAGAAAGCTGATTAGGGCTGACTCAGGCTTAGAGCTGTGTAACAGGTAGTTAACTCTATAAGAACTAATATAATAAAAGTGGCTGTATTGTGAATGCATATATAGGAAACTTTTCATATACAACAACGTGCACTGTGGTAGAAAGATATTTAATAAATGAAAATTCCTCACAGTTATGTAAGCAACATGATTATAGTCATGCAGTTGCCAAGATAAGACCTGAAAAAAATTCAGGCTTGAACAGGGTTTGGACCCATGACCTTGAGATACCGGTTACATAACTGTGACGATCTTTCATTTACTAAAATTTTTAATAGCCTTATTATACAGTGAGTTATTTATGCAGTGTTTAATCCTGGGTCATTGCTTACTTATACACTATCTGCTTTTCAGTAACCAGACCCTGGATGTTTCTGTCAATAGATACAAAAACTTTTTAACTAAAGCAAACTTTTTCAATGTAATCACTTTGCAGGCAATCACCAGCAACGTGTCTAAGTCATGAGACAAAAAAAATGAAGCTTGTATTACCATTTTATATCCACATTTAACAACAATTAATCTATTTCATAACATAGAACCAATTTTTCCCCACTCAGAACACTTTGTGCAGTTTTAAAAAATCCTAATAAACTTGTAAAACTGTTTTATTACATGTGCTACGTATAGGAAGAGCTGCACCAACCCTAGGTTCTGAATAATATTATATAACTTAACAATTTTTTACATTTACTGCTTTATCTGACAGGATTACATTCATCTCCGCAACAAAATCGATGAGGCACTGTCCTGCCTGAAAGCAGACTTTATTCCAACAATAAATCGGGGGAGAGAAATCTTGCAATATCATGATACATCAGATGAACTGATTAAGGAGTATGACTTTGATAGGTAGGGAACATAAATTGTTTGTCCTATCAGGTTGTATCCTTTGTAACAGTAAACTGGGTATAGCACATGACTTGAGTATACCAGTACACAGGCCTTCTGACAGGGTGCGGGGAAAAAAAGAAAATTGTGCGGGTTTTGGGAGGCAAATTGTGCGGTAAAAAACGGCGATGGTGCGGGAATTGTGCGGGATTGCGCAATCGTGTGATTGGGCGGAGATCGATAGAAAAGGAATATATATTTTTCACTTTGAATCACAAAGCCACATGGTGTTATTTATAACAGAATATCAGTTCTGATTCATCATTTGCAAAACAATATTGCCGCAAATCGCCAATGAAAAAGTAAGATTAGACTGAAACTAGTGCCCAGATCGGCAAGGAGCTATGAAGAGCCGCCTTGTTGCTTTTATATCCGCTCAAGCTGTTCAATCGGAGAAAGCGGCGGATTTCTCGATTGTTTTGGAAAGTAAATAGCCTTAATATAGCCTAAAAAGCTTCTTTAAACCTTGGCAATTGATGGAAATACCAATTTAATTAGATTTTTAACAAAATCTTTTCATATTGTGCGGGATTTCGCATATTTTCAGAAATTGTGCGGGATTGTGCGACTTTGATCCGCGCACCCTGTCAGAAGGCCCCAGAGTACAGTTGGAGGTGGGATATCATGGGCATTCAACAGGAGTTTCAATAAGTTCTGAAGTAGGCAGCTGGCCCTATTAAAGTAGGAGGCTGTAACACTTGCGTATTTCATATTTAACAGGTGAGAAATTGTATGACACAAGAAACTCAAGGGACGCAAAAGAAAATTAATGTTATAAAGTAGGCAGGCATGATTTGGGAAGTAGGCCGCAAAATTCGCCAGTTATTGAAACCCCTGATTCAACCTATTTTGAGGATAACATGGTTAATAGTTCTCTTTCACGAATAGATATGACAGGCCTTCTGGTATTACGCGATGGTGCGATTTCGCACAATCGACCTCAAATCGCATCCGATCGCACAATTCACCTCAAATCGCATAATTAAAAAAATAACGCACAACATTCATAAAATAAAGCATGAATCAACAAGTTTCTTTGGAATTTCTGCAAAAATGCGCCATTTTTTAGATGATTTACCTTGGAAAAAGGCGAAAAAGAATCTTTCACCTTCGATTTCGTATTCATTTGAAGTTATAACCGCTTACTAACCGAGCGCGAGGGCCGTACTGGGGAATATTGGCCCGAGGTCGAGGCAGTACGGACCGAGCGAAGCGAGGTCCGTACTGCCACGACCGAGGGCTAATATTCCCCAGTACGGCCCGAGCAAGCTCGGTTAGTAAGTTGTTTATTATATGGCACTCTATTTCTGATAGTTAATGTTCGTCTTCTTCATCCATCTTTGAAATTTCGGAAAAATTTCAATCTTTTTAGCTTCTTCTGGTAGTTTCACTGTGAAGAATGACAATATTCAGTTTTTTCGCTGTTTTGTTGCAAATTTTGAATTTGCTGGCTTCGCCCCAAAACAAAAATACACGGGTTGGACCGTTTCCATGGAAACGGTCCGTACTGCAAAATCCTGACCGAGAAAGAACCAATCAGAGCACAGGGATTTGCCTAAGACTGGCTTTGCCATATAATAATGGCGTTTATTTTGAATGTCAAGGACCTGGTACGAGTCTCATTCTTAAAGAGTTGCCTATTGGTTTAACACAAACACGCCCCTTGTTCAGATTAGCCAATCTGAATGGCTGTAATTTCCGGCCGTTTACTTGCACGGAGGATTACCCTCACGGGTGATTTTTGCCAAAAGGAAAAACGAGATCGTAAGATTACACGCACTTGCAGATAACCCGCACACAAAAACAAAAGAAAGTTATGCAAAATAGTTAGAGTACAAACAAAATTTGAAGCGATAGAGCGCTTTGAAAATTGCTCTGAACCTTTCACGCATTTTTTAACTGAACTCGTTTTTCTCATAATTGAGTCGTGGAAACACTTGTCGTAATTAATACAAGAAGAAAACTTTATTCATTGTTTTTGCTTAACAAAATACTTTTCAGCGTGCCATTAGCAAGTTTTCAGAACTACTGAAAACCATTGAGAGTTGAACTAACTTGTAAAATTTGGTTCGCAATTTCCTCAAGAAACAATATCTCTGGATCTTTCGGGTCTTAGAAATCGCTTGAAACGGGATGCGTCGAGTATTTTGGTATTATTTCTATCGTTGCAGGTGCCCATTACCCTGATCCTTGTCAGTGTTTTGTTTACATGTGTGCCGACAATTTATTTTTTTTATCGCCTTGAACTAATTATGCGGCGCCATGAATTGAACAGATCACTAAGACACTTATTTATCTCAGGTTCTACTTGGTCTAAAAAATCACTTGAAACGGGAATATACTCCACAACGTAAGGCAGTGCTAGCTAGGAATATTTCGCTGATGCGTTGAGTATTCTTGCATTTTTTTATCACAGACAATGTTAGGTTTGCACTGCACGTGTTCCGACAGACGTCAGCATCATGTTTCAGTTTAGCTCAACCTCGTTCCCAGGGTCCTCTCCTACTCGGCGGCCGAGTACGAGTGGACCCTGGGAACGAGGTTGAGTAAAGCTTTGTGTTTTGCAAAATAAAATTGTTTCATATAAAGCAGAAACGCATTCAAAATGCCTTAACCCTTTCACTCCCAAGGGGTCTCCATTTGACGAGTAAAATCGTCAGGCGTTAGACAGAGTAAAATCTATAAAGTCACTCTTGGGAGTGAAAGGGTTAAAGGAGATAGTTTTTAACCCTTTCACTCCCAAGGGGTCTCCATTTGACGAGTAAAATCGTCTGGCGTTAGACAGAGTAAAATCTATAAAGTCACTCTTGGGAGTGAAAGGGTTAAGAGCAGCAAAAAAGTGTTTTTCTTATCCTGAAACCTTATAAAACAAGCTTAAAATTGCTCAGAAAAAAATCGCATAATCTTCATTATTTATCGCATAATTGGCCTCTGTAATCGCATAATCTGCCCTGCACATTTCGCATAATTTGCATTTTTTTATCGCACCCTATCAGAAGGCCTGATATAAACAATTAGGGGGTGATATTTTTAATTTGAAGGAGCAAGATTTCATATAATATTATTAAACATGCAATAGTAATGACCGATATAATATTGAGCTACAGCTCAATCCCCTAGCTAGCCCCACTGTCAACTCACAAAATACAATTAATTCTTTGAGGTCCCCAAATTCATCTTGCACAGTATCAGTAAGGAAAATAGTTGTGTTTTATACATGTATCAAGAGAGGACATCATTTCAGGATCATCTCCTGACATTTTTATCACCTGTATTTACATCACTGTATGCATTGGACAACTACAGTGTAGGAGAAACTGGATGCTGGGCATGATTGAAGGGTGTGGGAATAACCAACCCAAATGACTTTTAGAAGTCTGGTTTTGTTGTTTTATGTTTTGTTTTGTTTTGTTTTTTTTTGTTGTTGTTGTTTGTTTGTTTGTTTTTTTCTCCAATTCAACTGAAAATTTGCATGTGGACCATGATTTAAGAAAAAAACATTGCTTTGTTTTTTTGTTGAACATTGTTTCTGTTTGGTTTTTTTTTCACATTTTTCCCCTTGTTTCTTGTAAATAAGGTATGCAAAAAAACACATCTGCGTACTTTGCATTCTTTTGTCAAAAGCACAAACGAAAGAAACCCACTAAGTTTGTTGTTTTGAAAACTTTTCAAAAGCAGAACACTTGTGTTTGATATGAATAACAATACAGTACCTTAATTTATAATCCTTTAAAGACATGCTCCATGGAATTATTGGGAATTTCATGGTCAAGTGTGTTTTTAAAAGTACTTTGAGTCCACATAGAGTTATAAGGTGCAAAGCTGTATTACCTGCCAATAGAGATCAGAAAAGAATATAATTTGTAGCAAAAAGTTTTCAAAATTGTTTCATTTTCTTGTTTAATTTCAGGGATGTTTTCCATGAACAGTCTCCCTATCAAGATGTGTGGATTGCTCATTCCCAGCGCTATGGAAATATGTTGTTTCTAGACTTAAATGAGAGTAAGTTCACCCACAAATTGTTTGAATCATTCCATTCAGCTCCTGCTGATTACGCCTTTGATCTATTTACTGTTGTTTATACCTGTTGTTATCTTACTTTGGGTTTTCTTCAATGAACTGGAGAACTGTAGCTTGCAAATACAAATGTCTCCTGTTTGTTAATGTGATATGTGGCCTTAATCCTTTACAGTACAGGAGTGAGTGAGTTTCATTCCTGAGAGATAAATACTTTGTGCATGAAAGGCAACAACTTGTGGCTAGCCATCTAGTCTTCAAGGGGTTTTATCTCAAATTCACAATGAACTGTGAAAAAAAAAACGGAACAAAATTTAATATTTGCATGAATGGAAACCAACAGTCAGAGATCCAGGATTGCCGTAAAAGTACTTAAAGGTTACATGCAAACCAGTTTCTTTTTGATCAGGGATTGTAAGGATGTGAGTTTACAAGACTTGAAGGAGTTATCAAAGAGTACTTACCATTTGCTCTTCAATAAGAATTGTGAAGTCACAATGTTTTAACAACATTCATTTAAAGATTACGGGTTTAGATGTTGGTAGAATTTGCTTGAATTTATAGTTTTGTACTCTCAAGAATTGTTCAGAATTTTCCAGTAGTCTCACTGTACCATTTCTTAGAGCATGTAATAAGTTTCTCATTAGCTATATATGATTGCATTGGAATAACAGTTTTCACTTGGGTTTTGCTAGTTTGCTGTGTGTGATTTCTTTTTGATTGTGGGGCCGTTTCAGCACGTTTTTCATCAACAGAGCCCCCTTAAGTTTAACTGTGCACAAGTACAGTTTCCTGTTGTTAACTTAATTCTTTCTTTTTCTTTTTCAGTGCTGGCAGAAAGTGACATTAGCTATACCAAAGCCCTTTTAGGAAATGGCAGAGAGAACTATAAGGACAAGAACATACTTATCCTTGGGGGAGGGGATGGTGGTGTATTGCATGAACTACTCAAGGAATCACCTAAGCATGTTACGATGGTTGAAATATCCTTTCCTTTAAAAAAAAACTAACATTTTCACCCCAGGAGTTATCCATATATAAGTTCTTCATACCATACCAGTACATTGTCAAGCAAGCAGGTGATGTGATTTGAGAAGATTATTAGGTCTGAGATATTGAGTCAATCTAGCACCAAATTTTGCTACTAATATTTAAGCAAAGGTGTTGTATATGTTGTAGTCAGTTTTATCCTTGGTTTAAATTTTATTTGCCTTTGTTTCAAACTCATTGTCATGCATTCCCAAACCAGAAAACAAAGGAAAATAAAATTTGAACCAAGGAAAAAATTGAACTACAACATATTATTCATTGTAGGTGCCAAGGAGGGTTGCCGCTCAGTTCTTGGGAGTGAAAGGATTCATAACAACATACAAACACAAGTGTGTATTTCTTGTACATGGAATGTACAACATGGGGGTGGGGGGGGGCAGTTTTGCTTAGGATTTGTACTAATGAACTTGATATCAGTCAGATTTCTTTCTGTTTATGTAAGATTTTGGTGGTGCACCTTTTGTTGGTCTTTGTGATTACTGCAGTATGTGCCCAGAATTAATCCTATTTCATAACAGGTTCATTTGAGCATACTTTTTCATTGATTTCACCTTTTGTTCCTTAACGCGATAACATTGACAAGGTGGTAGTGGATGCATCTGTCAAGCATTTGCGTGGAATTTGTGGTGACTCCATGGATTCATATACTGGAGAAAACTATGAGGTAGGTGCATTTGCCAGACACTAAACTGTTACTTAACTAACTTATTGTGGTTTGTATTCATTCTGGTAAGTTTTGGAAGACAGGGACATAGAAAAAAAGCTAACGTCTCTGGAATTTGAAGCAAAATTTTTTATCAAACTAGTTGGCCATTTAATTTACACCACTGTAAGATGAAAGAGAATCTGAAGTTTCGAGCGTTGGCGTTCATCTGTTGATTGGCTAACGTCTGAGATCAACTGACGAAGGCATATATTTCGGACGCTGGGGAAATACACGAGAAATACCACTTGTGTTGTTTCTGCCTTTGAAAATGTTCAACTCAGTCAAAAGTGGTGTGTCAATCGTTTTAGGGAGAGTGGTACAGTGTGTATTTACTGGCTGTGGTATCTGTAAGTATCTGCGAAGTACTACTTTGTTCAGATCTGGTTGACAGCTCCGATAGGCTCTGTAGAGTTTCGAATGCGTTCCTTTGGTACGATCCGGATCTGGATTTATGATCCAAGGTGACTCAAATCATGGCGCATCAACGGAACCAATAAATCTTTGTCCAGTGTAGGGTCATTGGTTCATTTGATGCTTCATGATCTGTTTAATCTTGGATCACAAATCCAGATACGGATAATACCAAAGGAACGCATCTTTGGAAAACTGTATCATCTTCATTATCATCATCACCACCATTGCCTTCGTCCTCGTCGTCATCATCATCACCATTATCATCATCGTTATTATTCTTGCAGTATTTGTATACAAATTTTAGATTGCGTTGGTTTGATTATATTGCAGATTAGATTTGAAGACTGTGTCAAGGTTCTGAAAGAATGTGTAGAAGAAGAACGTAAATTTGACTTCGTTATAAATGATTTAACGGATATTCCTATATCTGTTACGTTGCAAGGTAGGATCTGTTAATATGGAAATTTCTATATCTGTTACATTGCAAGGTAGGACCTGTTAATATACTATAACGTAGCTTTCGGCTGAATTGTTCTCATTCATTATCCTGTATTATGCATGCAACTGTTTCATTGTTTCTTCTCATTGATTATGAGTCATCAGCAACAGTGGTAATCATGAGGTACAGAGTTATAACAAAGCTGTTTTGAGTTTTTCAGCGATTCTAGCAGCGCATTGCAGCAGATTATAGTGCAGCATGTACTGTATCTTGGTCAGAGTACTCAAAACATGATTCGCCCGTAATGACTTGACCTTAATGACGCCCCCGTTCGCAGTCCCACCATTGCGTTAGTAATGCCAGGTCTAAAGCTCAAAACATCGGCGGCTAATTCCTCAGTGATGTTTAAGTATCCAACACTAACTGTGGCGTACAAACATCTCAGAATTCCTGTGCTCTAAGTTGGAACTCTTTACCTAATGACATTAAATTGTTGTCAACGATAGATAAATTTAATAGAGCTCTAAAATGTTACTTAAATTCAAACTAATACTTATTTTTTATCTTTGTTTGTTTTACTTGTAATCTATTATATTTATATACTTCTTAAATGCAGTTCCCTATTGTAAATCACCTTTGTGACATAGGCCTACTGTCAAAAGAAATGTATTATTATTATTATTATTATTATTAAGTATATTTCAGTAGCTTTTTAAACCTGGCTCCATACGTGCCACTGAAGCATGTAAGTTGTAAAAACGAAGGAAACCGTCCTTAAAATAGTTTTCTCGTAAGAAAATCACAGTATGACATCTTCTTTAGGTAACCATCTGAAATGCATGTTATTTCACCTAGGTTTTAAGTTATTCTGTTGTTTCATTGAATTGGTTTGAATCCATTCCTTCGATTATGCAAAACCAGGCAAATCTTCTTCTATTTCTCGTTAGAGAGAGTAATGCCTGGTTCAAACGTCGAACTTTACATGTGCCAAATCTAATGCAAATGAGGGAAAACAATAAATTATTCTCATTTGCATTAGGTTCAGTACATGAAAAGTTCGACGTTTGAACCGGGCCTAATACGCCTCGTTATCTTGTAGTTTGGAGGTAAACTGTTGATGTAAAATAAATTCATTTTTCTTGTATGAAAATTGTTTCAGTTTTCTTAGCGGTGTATCGATATTTTAAGTGAAGGCGCTCATTAAACATTTCAGGGAGTGAACAGTTTAAGAGTATTTAAAACAAGTAATCAACCTTCAATATGTTTTATCCTTTCCCTTTAGATTCCCAGTGGGAGTTTGTGAGGAAAATTTTGAACCTGACTCTACGCGTGCTAACACCAAAAGGAAAGTTTTATGCGCAGGTACGGCAGCTTTCAACAAGTTACTGTTTGGCGTAGGACACTGATGAAAAAACTCAGTCTCTATTTTTTTTGTGTGATGCTCTGACCGTTAAGTCTCTTATATTTTCGATAAATAAGAACGATAGGTCTTAAGACCGGCCAAGGAACTAGAGAACACCGTAGATGGTGCCAAATACACGAAACGTAACATAAGGGTGAATGTTCAGCCCATTATTGCATGACTAAAACAGCCTTTCGTTTCTGGTCTCGCGAGGTCCAACATTCTCGTAGTACGGCCCTTGCGCTTGGTCAGTAACTGAGATAATATTATGTCAAAATTCTGTAACTAACAACCAACCATGGTTGACGTTGGGATTTATGCAGTGGAATCATACGATGCAGCCCATACATAAGTCAGCTTAGGCCTTCTCTGAGGCCTTAAGTCGCCGTAACGCGACTTAAGCAAAATTGACAGAAAAAAAATGGCGACTTTAGACGACTTAAGGTTCCCCAGTAGGCCTTCAGCTTTGTAATCTTTCCACCTTGTCCTTGATTCCAATAAGTCGTCTTTGTTTTTGATGAAATTGTTTGATGTTGGAAGCCTTTGCCATCCTTAACCAAAAACTACAGCAAATAGGTTGCTGATGTTTTTAATATTCCACAATTCCGGACGCCAAGAGGTCACATTAAATTGGTGGTCAGCTTCGCGAAGCAGTTCAGACCATTTCACACACCAGTTTTAGAAGTAAGAACGAAATTATCCAATCTCAGATTTAAATACAAAGTTGGTCAGTGGAAGTTGAATTTCATATGACAATGATTATCTGCAGGGTACAAATGGCTCGACTCAAAAGAAGGCTATTGAGGAGTACGAGAAGCAGTTGTTAAACCTGTGTTACCCAGTGGAATTTAGAAGAGAATTCGTGTATGTTCCTTCCTTCCAGGAAGAGTATCCTTTTTGTCGCAGTGATTACTGGGTTGGGTTGACCCTTTCACTCCCAAGATCCGAGCAGCAATTCTCTTGAACGAGCGCCATGCACTTCCTCATTTCAGAGGAAATTTAAACTCAGCATCCTCTGGTTGATCGCTTGCCCAATTCTCATCGTCAGTTTTCTTGGTAATGTATTGATATGGAAAGGGGAAGTTGTGTATTGATCGCTTCTGGGACTGAAAGGGTTAGAAATGTCTTCACTTCTCTTATCCCTGTAGTTCCTGTTTTATTTGAGTTCAGCATTCAATTTCGTTATTTGCCATTCGTATGCATTTGGGGGGGGGGGGGTGGGGAGGGAGGGGATGGAGAGGGTGTCTCTATAATCTGAGACTAAGGTTCACGTCCCCTCCTCCTCACCGTTCTTCCGGTGCAACAAACACTTCCGCTTTATCCATTTCCGTCCTGATCATCCTTAGGCACAGACGATGGTATTTACTTTGAATGTGCTGAGATGATATTTTTCTCCCAACTTTCGTGGGTATTTGTAGGTTTATGTTTTGTCCACTAAACGACAATCGTTGACAGTGCTCCTGAAACCAATTCCACATAAAACAGTGTCTATATAGAAATTGGGTAAATCAAACGAGTTGATAAAGTAAGTTATACCACCGCAAGGTAAAAGGGAGGTGCTGACGTTTCGAGCGTTAGCCCTTCGTCGGAGCGAAGACGAAGGACTAACTAACGTCGGAGCGAATGACGAAGGGCTAACGCTCGAAACGTCAGCACCTCCCTTTTACCTTACGGTGCGGTATAACTTACTTAATCAACTCGTTTGATTTACCCAATTTCTTTTGTTTCAATTTCCCACCGACGCAGCACCAGTTTCTTTAGAAACTATCCCCACAATAAGTGTCTATATAGCTCTCACCACTCAGTCGAGATATCAGTGGTGGATCTTTACCTCGTGTGGTTCGTTTTTTTCCAGTATTAGAGCAGACGTCAGGAGTTCGAACCCTGGTGATGGCATTGTTTTGTTTCCTTAAATAAGAAACTTAACTCCATACTGTCTCTCTCCACCCAGGTGTAAAAATGGGTTGCGGCGATATAATGTGGGACTGACCCTGAGTTGGACCAGCATCCCATCCAGGGAGGGGGGGAGTAACAATACCCCCACGTGCTTCATGCCACTGAAACCAAGATAAGCTCCGGTCCTGTAGGTTTTAAAACTCGTGTGGGTCTTTACCTTTTATGGGTGTTTGATGAGTTATTCGTGGCATCCAGCACATGCGTCAACCGTGGAACGGATTAGTATCATTTCTAAGGAGAAGTAACACTACTCCATGGTTCCGAGGGTCAACTCCGGATGCACATTTCGTCTCCCCTCCCCTATAGTACCTTCGTTGTACTTCTTACGTCTCTGCCCTTAACCCTTGTATCAGCTGGACGTTTTATGAAGTGTGGAGGAAGCGAGGAGCGGAAAACTAATCATCGAGTATTCCATTCACGTCAGAGTTTTGTATTCTGTTTTACAGCTAGAACGAGAATGTTGCGCTGTTCATGGCCTACCATCGAGCACTCATCTGCCTCAAATCATTGAGCTGATAAAGTCAGTTTTACCACCGTAAGATTCAAGGTGAGCTGACGTTTCGAGCGTTCGCTTTTCTTATCCCCTTTGATGAAGGGCTTTCGCTCGAAACGTCAGCACCCCCTAAGGAAAAATGGAAAAGTTGTCATTTTTTTTTCTTTGGCTCTAACAGTTCTTGAAACTATTTTTGAATTATTTCTTTTGCTCGGCCTAAAAAACGAAGCTTTCGAAAGGTAGTATTTGTAACGACATACAAATCAACCTCCAAAAGCCGTTTAATTTTCTTAAAATCGTTTGAATTGACATTCCTCAATTTCCTAAGCCTCTGTAGTCCATTCCAACGTCCAAACTTTCAATAAAAGCCAGGATACAAAGCAGGCAACTGTACACTTGTATTGTGGGGATAGTTTCTAAAGAAACTGGTGCTGCGTCGGTGGGAAATTGAAACACAAGAAATTGGATAAATCAAACGAGTTGATTAAGTAAGTTATACCACCGTAAGGTGAATGGGAGGTGCTGACGTTTCGAGCGTTAGCCCTTCGTCGGAGCGAAGTTGGAGTGATAACTGTACACTTGGTTTTGAGCGTCAATGGTCGTTTGTTTACTTTCACCTTTTAGTCTTTTCTTCTATATGTCATGCCAAAAGGAAGAGGGGCTTTCGAGGAGTTCAAAAACAGAGTCTAGCTAAAGAGAAAACCGTAGTTATCAGGGTACTAACGTTTGTCGGCGAAGATGAATCACAGCTTTGTCAAGGTGGTAAAAGAAAAAAGCAAAGGAAAACCTAAGAATCCCCTCAAGTGGCAGGCCATTTCAATGAGTTAATTACCTTTTCTTTGTTGACAGAAGTAAAGTTTTACTTGAGTTTTTCCGAAAATCATGTTTTTCGTAGTAATTTTGGTGCCCCCTTAAATTTCTTGTAGAGTATTTAAGCAATTGTCACCAAATTTGGCACAAACACTCTCCTTGTAGTCACCTGCAACCTAATTGAGCAAATTTTAATTTGCTCAAAAAACACTCGTTTTATAAGTTCTTTAATTAAATTGAAATTTAAATGGTTGCCATAGTAACGAAAATAGTCAAAAGTCGATAATTCTCAATTAAGTTGCACTTCACCGAGCGAGGATTTACTGTACGAAATATGTATTTATTGTTAAAAGATAGTTCTCAAATTGAGGGGCAGGAATATAGCTTGAAAATCAATAGTCTTTAACAAATGGTTAATAATTAACAAATAGTTAATATCTGACAGACGTAGACTGTGTTATGTGGTTAGCAATGGTCTTGCCCTTCATCCTACCAAGTTTGAGTGTACTTGAATGAATCCTTGGTGACATATGCCTTTTTGAATAAGCTGTCAAAACCAACCGTAATGCCCCCTTGAACCTTGGATCAGTGTAAGTATCTGGGCAACTATGCACCTACCCGTCCTCTAACCCACCAAGTTATAACAAGTTAAAAAGTTAACGTAACGGTGGTAAAAGTTACTTTATCAACTCATTTGATAAATCATTTTTTGTCTGTTTCAATTTCCCTCCGATCCAGCACCGGTTTCCTCGTTATATATTATATGGACAAAAACACACAGACGTTCATTTGGCAGCTTTGTACACAAACGTGAATCATGCAAGGCCGGAAATGACGTCGTCGATATCCTTATTAGTGAGGATATAGAAAACACGCTACTACGGTCTCAGATGTAGTTTCGTATAAATTTTACGAATGGTGTAATTCCCAGTAAAACACTCACGTCTATATAATAATGAAGAAATGGTAAACGTGCGGCATGCAACCATCGAGTTATGGACGCACGCGGGAGGTTGCAAAGCACGAAAGAACTTCTTGAGTGCTTAGAAAACCTCCCAAGTGCGAGTACCGAGGGGTAGCAAATATGTAAAAACATCAGTTATATAACACATGTGTGGATATCATTTATATCAACGCGTGTGATATCATTTTTATCAATTTGCTACCATTCGGTGTACCACTCAATTTTATAGACTGAAGGAGTTCGTAAATATAGGATATTACATGGCCGCGCGGAGATACGAAATTTCTTTTCGATTGTTGAAAAATATTTCACGAGTGAACGCAGCGAACGAGTGAAAAATTTTTTTATCACGAGAAGAGAAATTTCGTATCTCCGCGCGGCCATGTAACGTTCTGTTTATTTTATAGATACTGGTGAAATTTCCACATAAAACAACTTTGACAAATCTTCCTGGATGCTCTACAAGCTCGGAAAAAATATCGACGTTAAATTTTGGCTGCGCATCGAGAAAGTCACCCGTAACCGTACCCTCTTCGCACCTCGAAGACATTTTTTGAACGAAATTTCAAACGAACCGGCCACGTGCCTGAGCGGGAAGCTCTCTTGTAATTGGCTAGTCATGTTGGTAACCATGGCGACACCAATATCCTCACACGTGAAAGATAAAAATAATATCTTCACTGCGCGCGATGAAGATATGGTTTTTTTGTCACTGGAAAAATCCTGGTATTTCATGGGTGTCTATATAATAAAAGCTTATAGTCATGAGTGACTAGAGCCTCATGTATCCACCACCGAAGTGCTAAATGCAAGGACGAGCAATGCAAACTCTGACAAATTTTTCTTTTAAGGTGGCTGTGTATTGAGTTTGCACAGTTATTCACAGTCAATTAGTTATTCTATTGCTGGACAATGCAGACTGTAAAAGCTGCCTATTTGGTGGAGCAGTTATTAAAGTCATGAAAAATTTCATGACCAGTTTCTACTGTATTGAAATTCAGAAACCATCGTACGCGTAGACTTCACGAAAAATGGACAATCGATGCCACAGTCAGGGGACAGAGAAACTGATCCACTAGTCGAGTTTCTCTCAAAAAAAATTACTTTAAAATGCCATTAATCCAGTCTTCAGGTTGGTTGCCTCTGGTGTCACTTCTTAAGGGGTACCGAATGGTCCCTTGAAGAGGTTCTGAATGGGGTTTAATGTTTGGTGTTGTTTACCCATACTTTTGAGTGTTTGCTCTTAAACTGGCCAATTTTTTCATGTTTACTGTTTCCGAAGAAAATACTGTTAAGGATTCTTCGGATCTCTTCGGCACTGGTCGGACCTATTTGCTAGTCTTCGACAGTCTTCGGGAATCTTTGGCAGCCTTCGGAAACTGATCTACTGAAATAATCCGGAATTGTCGTATAATGCCCTAAAACTCCTTAATACACTAAACAAAATAATATTGGCCTCTTTCTGGAAAAAATACTTTCATAGAATTTTTTAATGTTAGTGTTAAAATGCATAAAACGTAACTGTTTAATGTTACAAAGCCAAGGTTTTGTGTTTCCAGATACCCCCCATTCATACCCTCCTTCAAATTTTCTAGTGCTCGCAAAGTTTGCTCGATTTGCTCGCAAATTTTAGACGAGGGCTCGCTTGATCGTGGTCGCAAAGTTTTTGCAATTGCTCTCGTGCTCGAATTCTCGTTGAAATTTGCTCGATTACTCGAAAGTTCGTTAATCGTTCTTCGTCGATGTTTTGGTACAGAAATAATGCTTTGCTACATCATACTGAACCCCTTTCGATCTGGCCATCAAGGTTAGTTGAAAGCACAAGACAGTAATAAACATATACGCCAGCTGAATATTTCCAAAGTGCTCGCAAAACAAATTCGGCCAATGCTTGTGCTCGCGAAATAAAACTCAGTGCTCGCAAATGTTCACAAAGACCATTCGATACCCCTTTCATACAGTGCCGATGTAAAGTTTAGATGCTGTTCATTTGCTGAATATTTTTCAAGAGCAACCTTTTTTTTACAGTTTGGTAATGTTTGCCTATTCGATACGCGAAGGCTACTAATTATTGTTAATTTGAATTATAATTTTCAATTGTGAATTCACAGTGGTTAACATGGACCATTTGTCGTTGTATTCCGGTTACGTTTACGCAGTCGTTAACAGAACACTGTTTGATCAACTGAATAAGCAGACGATACCACCTCGTCTCATGTATGAAATTTACGCATATTTTAGCCAGGCGATGAGGTTTTAGAACGGTAACTCTCTTTTTGGGAATCGAACGCCAGTTTATTTTTGAAGATAAGTTGGGACAGCGTCTATTGAACCAAGATATATGTTGTAGTTCAATTTTTTCCTTGGATCAAATTTTAGTTTGCTTTGTTTTTTTGGTATGATAATGTATGATAATGAGTTTGAAACAAAGGAAAATAAAACTTGAACTAGGATAAAATTGAACCACAACATATAAACTGTAGGTGTTACTAAAAACGCACTTTATTGCATTTTTGCATTTTTTCCATGGCTCTTGGATACTGGACCCTCCCTTTCCAAGGTCACCACCCTACAATAATGATAATAGCACACGAGAAAAAACAGTCTGACACGAAAATAAGTTAAGCTTGTTTGTCTGTCGTTACATTTCTCATTTTAGAATTGCAGTTTTTGGCGCCAAATGATGTTATACTTGTTCTTCAGATCAATTTCATCCTTTCTTATTGAATGAGAATGCTTGGAATTTTGATTACTCCAGTCTGAGGCTCCATTCTTGGGCGTGTCCTTACTCCATTTCCTGTGTCGTGCCAAGAGAGTGCGCTTGCTGACGTGACGTCTAAAAGAAAACCTTGGATTATAGTTTCTTCTAAGTGACTTAAGCCTCTTGTTTTTTTTTTTTTGGCTTTATATAGCGACAAGCTATATAAATCAATAAACGTATTCACGAGTACGTTATTTTCTGCCAACAAATTTTAAGCGCATATAAAATTCCTTTACTCCCTTTCTAGCTGGAGAAGAAGGCCTCACTTACCGTTGTTTATTTTTTAACACCATTGCTAATTCTGAGAACAGCAAAAACGTGTTATGTACGGCTAAAAAAGAAAGACGCGCGAAGCCAAAGACAAACCTATATTGGACTTTCCGTCTGCCGTGATTTTCGCTGTCTGCAATTGACTTTCGTGCTTCCGATTTGAAACCAAAATACACAGCTGCGCCGAAAACATTAGTACAAATATCGCAACGGAAATGCTTATCCATGTTTCAGCTATATCACCGTAGATCTATTTGTATATTTTTTTTTTTTGCACAACCCCATATAAGACGGTTTCTTTCGATAAATGTATCAAATGATTCACAGAATCTGTTTTAAATATCAAGAACTATTCATAGTCACGGATTAAGAGATAAACAGAGAAATGACTGGCAGTGTAACTCGAAGGGAAATATTGTGCCAGTTTTTAGAACCACGAGTTTAGCGACAGTCCCCCCAAATATGGAGGTATATCTATAATCCTCTGTAATTGATACAGTATCCAAATGGGGAATGCATCGAGCCGAAGGTGAATGACAAACGCCATGCAGATAGTCAAAATGTAGAAAGGCATAATGATAAAAGTCTTCACGCAAACAGGCATAACGCGAAAAGGCATAACGCAAATAGTCATAACACGAAAAGGCACAACGCAAATAAGCATAAAACAAAAAGGCATAACGCAAGTAGCCATAACGCGAAGAGGCATAACGCAAAAAGGCATCACGAAAGAAAATATAATCATTTCGAAACCATTTTCTTCCTGGCGTAATAGTTCAATAACAATTCTCCTTAAATACCTAGCCAAGACATTCTGAGTGGAAGAAGAAGGTATCGCACGCTCAAACACCATCTTCTCAAAATGATACTAGGGCTCTTGGTTCTATTGTAGCGCGTGACCAGGTCCTTCCTATGACTGCTATTTCGTGTTGTAATTATTTTAGTTATGCCTATTTGCATTATGCTTTTTCGCGTTATGCCTTTTTGCGTTATGCCTACTTACGTTATGCCTTAAAGTGGAGGATTGCATTTTGTCATAGATATACCTCCATACCCCAGGCTCAATAACATCTCATTCGTCGAAAAAGATGGTATGCATATTTTCTCAGTGAAAAAGGCTTACCATATTTAAATGGAACAGTGCTTGTTAACTAAGTTTTATTTTTATTGAAAAAAATTGCATGCACTTGACCTTCATTTTGTTACCAGTAACCGTACATGTACAGAAATCCTTATATCTGTGGACGTTCACACACATTGAGCCTGGGATACCTGTGGTATGCTAGCTGGCAAGCTCTATGTAAATCTACGAGTTAAAGGCTTAGGCTCGGCAGAAAACAGAAAATGAAGGCTACAAGCTAAAGGTTTATGCATTGCGTACTTATTCGTACGTGGGATTAAGCAATGTAAACCGTGTGTTTTCGTATAAATCCAGGGAATATTTCGGAAATCACCCAGCTTTTTTCACACTCTCAAAAATCAAACATTAGACTGTGAGTGAGGGCAAAGCAATGCAGTGTCCACGCCTTATTAAAACCGTTTCTGATGCTGGGATTTCATCTGCATTTTTGTTTTTAAGTGCCACTACGACCAAAGCGGGAAATGCCTGTCACCTTAAATCAGAATAATTGTTATATATATATATATATATATTGACCTTAATTCACACATTATATATATATATATATATATTGACCTTAATTCACACAAGTTTCGTCCGATGCCATTTTTAAGAAAGGCAATATTTCAGTGGCCTGGTTACTAATAGTGCCAGGCCAGGTCACCTGGAAGCGATGTGACGTCATTTTCTAAGGCAACTCGACTTATTAACCATTAATCCGACAGAACTCTGCGTAAAAATACCAATTTTGAGGTCACTTTTTAAAACAAATCAGCTAAATGTAAGATTGAAATTAAATTTGGGTTGTAGAATACCATTTTAAAGTTAATTAAATGTTTTAGCTGATGCATTATAATATTTGATATTTGAACATAGATTATGCTAATTATTCATTAAGATAGTTTTATCCTTTTTTTCTCTTACAAGTTGCCATGAAATATCACAAACTTAAGAGGAAAATAGAAACATTCTTGAATTTTATAAGGAATATAATTAGCAGCAATGTTTAAAAGAAATTTTTTCTGCCTGTGGTGTTGTTCATGGCAACCAGAACGACATAAACGCCTCATGCAGATTCTGCAGCCAAATCCAGTTTGTTGGCGCTTGGCTCCTTTTATTCCGATGCAACAATAGCGACATTTTCCAAACTTTAAGAAGCCCCAACTCAACAAGATTGACAGAATCATGGTTTCTTCCATGAGAAGGAGTGAGAGGCAATGCTGGTGCTGTGCCAGGCTGATGGCAACAAGAAAAAATTGCAATCAACTTTGTGGATGACTCGGACACAAATTTGGCATGTTTAAGTGGCTTTGGGGGATTTTGTTGTGCTGGCATGTTCATAATTTCCTTGTAAATAATGTAGGCATTCACTATGATTGCAACCAAAAAGTTCACAAACGTTCTTACCCACAACCTCCTCGACTTACGGTCGATTGCGTATTTGCGCACTTACTGCTCATCCTATCAACACCACCCACATTCTTGTTATAGTCAACCGCACAGGGTGGACAAGGTAAAATCACATTTTCACCTCTTCTCAGTTTCTGGGAGATTGTGCTATTACCATTAGAGAAGTGCACATTTGAAAGAAAAGAGACATGTTTTGTGTCTTTTCACAATGTACAAACTGTTGATTCAGATGCCACAATGTGAAATTCACCCCGATTCATTTGCTTGAGCTGGTTTTTATTCAGCAAAGCCTTTGGATACCTTTGCGGTTTGTTCTTATTGTTTCCACAGTATTGATTGATGACTCCGTCAACTCTTGCAATAGGGGAATGCTGCTAAAAATTAAAATTAGTTATCAATGTACACTATAGTCTCCTTGTTACAAAGATGCATAACAAGGTCCATAACAACCCGATGTGCTAAGCCATTCTCAGAATTTCCACCACTTTTCCCTGTATACACTTGAAAATCGTCCAGACATCCACAGCATGAACATCGCAATTCCCAGATTTTGATGCCCCTTTTGATCGGTTTCATAGGAATATAATTCTTGAAAAGATTTTTTCCTTTCCCCTTTTACCATATGTTCATCGACACAAACTTTCTGGCCAATATTGTAAGCTTCTTTGAATTATTCTCTCATGACATTGATTATTGACCGTAATTTGTAAAGCTTATCACAGCCCTCAGTAGGAGCAGGTTGTCTTGAATTGGCAGCCAAATGAAAATTCTCCCACAGTTGCCAGAATCTGTTTCAGGTAAAAACATTTTGTATTGCAGGAACAGCAAACTCGCAATCGCAAAAAAGTAGTGATCAAAATTAGGTAGCCTATGCATAGCCACAAAAAATAGTGCTCCAACAAATGCTCTCATCTCATCTTAACTGGTATCATTGAACCAAGATTTTCTCTGTTACTGTTTGTTCCACTAAAACATCCCAGAGCTCTTCTCGAAATAAAAGATTAAAAAAATCATATGGCTCAGACTCGGTAACTTGAAGGGTGACAGGACCTTGTTGTCCTCTAAAATCAGGAAATAAAACAACATCCTCATCAAGATTTCCCTAACTTTCAGAGGAAACTTCTGCACTACCTCGGTTTACAGGGAATCGTGATCGTGCCCTTCTTGTAGTGATTCCACGCGCCCTTCCTCGCCGGCCTTTTTCCACTTCATCGTCCTCCGGTGGATGTTGTTGTTTCACTATCCGCGCTTCACCTTCGCTGTTGCTCGACTAATCTAGGGAATTATCTTCGTGCTAAATAGCCCTTGCGGAATTGTCTGAATCACCAGAGTCCGAGCGAGGCTCAAACATATCTCTCGCATCATCTCCGTCTTGGCCCTCAAAGTCAGAGACATCACTATCATCGGGAACATCCATGACAATCCTGGCGACTTCTTCCGCAGAGTAAAATCTTGTTCTTCTCACGGCCATGTTCTTATCCCTCTCTAAATGTTCTAGTAATTTTAAGTAAAAAATGACTCAATTGTAGAACATAGAACATACATACTTATTTTTCTTGGAAAATTCTGTCCTAGGGTGAAAGGCGCAATGAGGTTATCCCTATGTGAATCGCGAACCCAAAGGCCAGACCACAACACCGGGAACTACGTCCCATACTCTTTACGATCAGTGTGTGGGTTCTTTTAACGTCCCGCTAAGTTATCATGAACAAGGCTTGTGAGACGGGACCTACGGTTTATCGTCCTCATCCGAGAAGACTATAAAGTCCAACTATATGCAGGTGTCATTACAAAGGCAGCACTTTCTCCTCAGTTATTTTAAGACCCTGAGTGTTGGTCCGGCCAGGGTTTGAACCCGCGACCTCCCGCACGGTCCGGTGCTCTACCAACGGTTGTTGGTTAAAATGTAAAGCCTTATATAATACGCCATTTTTAAACACCCCTCTGGGCATTTAAATCGAAAGTTCGAAGAAAAACCAGTAAATTCAAGCGACTTATCGAACACAACTAGAACACTCGCAAACAACCTCAAACATTAAAACGAGGCTAAAAGCTGCTTTGAGAGCAATTCTCTTCATGTTAGAGGCAGTTTTTGTCCATGACGTCATGTGCGCGGAATAATCCGCGCTTGTCAGGTGAAGTGTTAAGCACAGAGCGAAGTTCAACAGTTTGTTGTTTCTCGCTCAAGGCGTTCAAGTTTCATCACATTAATACTTAAACGGCCTTTACCTTTTGACTCTTTTCGGTCTTTGTCTTATCGTTGCTTGAAAACATAAAGAGATTCGTGGGCTAGACTGCAGAATACCCCGGCACTTGAGCAGCGGACGGCAGCCGGAAGTTGGGCGTTTCTCTTTTAACTAGCCTTGACGCTACCATGTTTGTGTTACTAAGTGTCTTTACTCCGTGGACACGATTTACTGAAAGATTCGTGCAAAACCACTCCCCATGAATGCGAAACGTCCAATTCCGGTTGCCGTCTGTCGCTCCAAAACGCCTTTTCTTAAGCTCCCTATTGTCTAGGATACTGCACGTGCAAACATTCCCTGTTTTTGAATAGCGAGACAATACGGCTACAGCATGCATAATGATGAGGTATTGGATGATACGGAAGTCTAGCCGTTTATTCTTAAAAACGTCTGCGTCAAGTTATGAGCAGTTTCATATTTTAAGCACAACAGTTTTCAAGGAAGCGCCAGCTAACAAAAGCTGATACGATTCAACGTTTCATCAAATTCTAAACAAATTATGTCATCCCTCAATCAAGGACCATATCTTTAGGAATTTCTTTTCTAGGAAAAACGATTGTGTATGAGGTCAGACATGACTGTGCATGTTTCGGCAAAGTTCCCAGTCTTTTTGTTTCTGAACAAAGGCGATGTGCCAATCGCCCAAAAAAAAAACTGGTGTCTCGCGTTAGCGGGTATACAGATCAGTTTCTTTGTTTGTTGTTAAACAAATCATGGCCGTTTGTGACCATCACATAGAGTTCAAAGAAGATGACCAGAATGTTCGATCCGGAGGTGAAGCCAAGCGAGTTGAATAGAGATTTCCAGGCTAGATTTTCACATAATCCCCATACTTCATTGTGAATGCTGTAGCTGTGTTGCCCAGGATAATTTCTTATTTTCGAAAAACGAACACTTATGCTTCGTTCACACCGGAGCTTAAACATGTTTAAAAGCTGTTTAGTTAAACATGGTTTGAAATCACTATGCACAAAACCGCTCCGTGTAAATTTACTCTGACTTCAAAGTTATTTCTAATGAATCACTGCTCAGACTCTTTTTCTCACTGTGAGTAAAGATAAGACCTTAGTTCTTTGGGAGGCTGTTGTGAAAATTTCAAAAACTAGTGTAGCCTGCCAAACAAGTTAAGCTGGTGTGAACGCGGCATTAGTTTAATTACTTATTCCTCCACTACAGGACTGCGAACCGAGTTAGCACTCCTGCTTAATACTTAGATCAATTACTTATTCGTCTGTTGACCGCGGTTGCACGGACCACGGGTTTTAGAGTAATGCACCTTTGGAGTGGACGGATATTCTGAAATTGCTCCCAGCTGCAGAACACATTGTGGAAATCTAGCCAATTAGTACATTTAGTATACCATAACATAGGAAATAATAACTCCTAATTAGTTCACCACCTGGGTATGTACAAGCCGCGGCACATAAGACTAGAATAATATTTTACAGCTTACTAAAGTAAAACTTTGACAAAATACTAATCGGTAGACTTGTTTGAGACTAAAGTGTGAGGGGAGAAAAGGGTTGACCATATAATTGGTCGTGTTTCGATTCAAATTCGAGTTGGACTTCTCCCGTACTGTGCTTCGCGGGTTTCATCAGTTTCAGGGATTTGAAGATTTCTAAATATAACCACCCAAATGTCTCGTGGACAAAGCTCTGGAATCTGTAGTTCGTTTTACATGCGAAGTTGTGATAATAATAATAATAATAATAATAATAATAATAATAATAATAATAATAATAATAATAATAATAATAATAATAATAATAATAATAATGAATCAGACCGGTGCGATCGATGAAATTTGCAAAAACCGAACCAAATTTATTACCAATGTCATATCAGTGTGCTTCGAATTGATGTGTTGTGACATTAACGCCTCGTAGATATAATATAGGATCAAAGTGGTTCCAAATTGTAGCGTTTGTCATAAAAAAGGGGATACCAATTAACATTCACAATACCATTGCCCCGTATTAATTAACGGGAACCTTTAATACGGAGAGAAATTAATGAAAGCGAATTCAGTGCGCGTTGAATCATGAACTGCGGTAAGACGCACCGCTCCCAGTTGTTTGGCCTCTTTAATGTGGGAAAATTATTGTTTATTCATTTGAAAATTGGTCACTTAAACGAAACCTAACTCGATCGATCTCGAATGATCCAAACAAGCTGCTTAACTTCAGGGAGAAGACAAAAGCGACTTCGTTTCGCCATCACTTTAAAAGTTGACAGTGTTTGAGTTCGAGTTCGACTTCATTTTGGACTTTGAATTGGACTTGGGGAATGGATGAGCTAAAAGGCTGCTGGGGTAGAGAGGAGGAGATGGGGAATGGAAGTTCACTTAAAAAGCGACTGAATGGTACAATTAACCTGTTAAGCCCCAATATCCAGAGACAAATTCTCCTAATAAGTTCTTATACGTATCATAAGATGCCAACTAAGGAGAATATTTTGGAAATCAACACAGTTCATGTTCATGCTTGCAGATCATTCCTCATACTCTCCTTATTTTTTAACCAGGAGAAATTGTATTATAATCACTATTAGGCCTTTTGAGGTCGCCACTTACTCCTCCTTCCCCCGCCTACCAATCGTCCACCCACCACTCACATAATCACGTCGCATCACGCTTCACGTATCACGCCACAGCACTTAAGTATATTTGATTCTCGAATCGTTTGAAATGATTTTCTTCTTTTGTCCACCTCTACACTATTGTGCTTTCCCGGCAACGCGACGGGCTCGTTCTGGGGGTCAAAATACCTGCTTTTTGCGAATTCAATCGCCGTTTCATTTCTTTAATTGCCCATGTACGCCACGGCTAAAACAACTCGACATACAACAAAATGTGTCTAATTCTAGAATGACCCCAGAGCTGAACTTTACTCAGGTTACTAAAATGCGCTACATCGTCAAAGACCAAAAATAAACATTCATTAAACGCAATCATATACCTGGGTATGTAGTCTGAGCTGATTTATAACAGCTTATGCCTGTCAAAGATACTTAGGAAAAGTTTTACATCGACCAGGAACATAAATGATTAAGTTGTTTTTTTTTTCTTTTTTTTTTTCGTAGAACGAATTAACGGAAACGGTATTTATAAATTCCTCAGTCTTGCAAATCAGTTCAGGCGCCTTTCGCAATATAATAATTGTTCAGTCAAGTGGTGAAAATTGTCTGCTGACGGATCAAAACATCTTAAGTGCAGGAACAAATTGAATACGAGCACTTGGAAACGGCAACACCGCACAAGCAGGAGCTACTCTTTTTCAATTCTGGGAAAGTTTAACATCTCTAAGGTGTAAATTCAAGGTTTTACGAGGAAGTCAGTAGACATTGCATAGAAAAACGTGACAAGGGATGTGCAACCGACGGGAGACGAATTGCATCGGTCGCTGCGATGATGAGAAGTTTATCAACAAGGAAGAACGACGGAGTTTGGAAACATCCACAATCCTGGAAGCAGAGAGACCAGTTTCCTCAGAGCGCACCTTTACAAGGAGAAACTCAAAGATTTTAACCCCAGAAGTGCTGAACCGCTATGCTATGGAAATAGAACAAAAGATATTGTCCAGAAAGAGATATGAGATGGCTGCGCTTTGCGTGTATGGAACGAGTCAAGAACAGTGTGGACAAGAAAGTGCACTGCTTGGTAAAGACACTGAAAACATTTTAATACCATACCGTTCTGATCCTTGCTTCACTAGCTTTGGATTTTTCATATAGCTCATATCATTTCCAGTATTTTCATAAAAAAAATTTGAAGATTAAGTTATTACATGAGTGAATATGCTCGGTTCCTCGAGGAACAGAACCATTAAAATTGTCCGCTGGATAAGAAACATGCGCGAACATTATCAAATCCTAATTTTCCTACACCCTGCAAGAACTTGAAAATAAGACATTTATAAAAAGTCTGTGGGTGTTAATTTTATTCAGCGACTAGTTTGTATATATAATTTTAATAATAATAGAAGTTGTTTAGATGACAGCACGTTTTTAGCTGCTAAATAAAGTAACAATGATTGAAAGCAACTTGGCCTTTTAACAATCTGTTCGAGTGTCCGCATTCTTCATCCTTTGTTCTTTTTGATAAAACACACAACCGAAATAATCGGAATCGTGAGCAGTTTCACGCTGATCTGCTTATTTCTTGGCAAAGACATATCTACTATATCTCGCCATTGCGAAATTTTGAATTGAGCTGACATTAGTAGATCTGCCCAATCAGAGCCCGTTATAGAATGCGCAGTATTTCTGTAGGCGATAACATATCTACGTGTTTGATATTGTCTATGTAAAAACCTAGGCTTCGGCCATGCAACAGTAATGACCACTGTAAGAGTCAATTATATAGGGAGTTGACCATTAATCGGCGTGGCATGGTTAAGATTCACTAATTTTCTACAAACATTTTGCATTAATTCTTAACCTTGTTTGAGTATCGCAATTCATATATCTTTTTCGCAATTAATTTTCGGTACCTGCTGTACACTTTCTCAGTTATACGTTAATCTGAACTCAGAGATGACGGCCAGCATATTACAAGTGAATGAGCCTACGCAAGGCCAACAACAAAAGAGAAATTAGAGATCAGGCAAACACAACGGCAACCACTTGCACGAAAAGCTCAACAAATGCTTTTTCTCCACCGCTGATACGTTATCAGTTTGCCAGTCTAAATTCTAGTGTGCTTATTAATCAGAGGCATATCAGTGTACTGGAAAGGGTGTTCACTTCCTTTCCGAGGAACTTTATTGTGGTTTCGTAGCCCTACAATGTTTTTTTTTTCACGCAGGAGTATAAATAGGTACTGCTCGTGTGCGCTTAACTGTATATACACCGGAGCTCCTGATATATACCAATACTGAACAAAACCTGGGCTTCTGCATTTTGTATTTCTCTCTACATTTTTCCGAGTCAATTTAAAATCTGCAGACTCACTTTACTAGGAATAATTTGAAATAGGTCATTTTACGCTGCTGTTTCGCTAACGAACCGACCATCACAGCCTACGTTGTACTCAAATCCCCTCCCCAGTTATTATCAATACGCGCGGCCACATGACAAACTGCCCTCTGTAAAACGCTCCTTTTTGCGGCCCAAACGGGAAGTGCGCCGGCTGAAAATGCATTTAGAGCCCTGATTCTGATTGGCTGCAGAGATGTCAAACAATTTTCCTAGGCCAATGGGATCCTAAGGATACCATTTCAATGCCAGAGTTGGCGCGAATTTTTTCTCGGGGGCGCCAATGATGCTCCTCCCGCCACATATAAATTATATGCCCTCCACAAGTCAAATGATTGTCCTTTTGTCATCAACGCCATTTTCAGTGACGTGAGACGTCTCACGTTCCGTGGTGTTTTTCTTTCTCGTGTCGAGTGACACTTCATAAGTAGAATTCAATCAATCAGGAAACTTAATTATAATTGTATCAACAAGTTACATGGCTTGAAGATGTACATGCAGCTTACTTTACATTATGAGCTGCTGACTGCCAGAGGAACTAGGATTCAAGAGTTTTTTTTTTTTTTTTTTTTTATTATTATTATTATTTAATCAATAACACTTACTACAACAAAGTAAACAGTTCTGCCAAAAAGAAAAAAAGAATACAAATACATACCCTAAGATAAGTTACATGAATCACTACACTTACTACAGCAAAGTAATAAGTATTAATAATTAGTCATAGATATAATTAAGAAATAAGCAGTGCAGAAAGATTTCCGACATAAGTAATTTTTTAAAAATTAAAAATGTTGGTGGTATGTCTAACTCTCAATTGCACTTTGGCCTTGGTTTGCTTGCAGAAAGTAGGTAGAAGGCTTTTATGGTACCATGATATTGAGAAGTGGAAGTAAAGGATTCCATTTCTTAGAAACTGCATCGAAATTGCTTGATTCTATGTGAAACTGCGATTTTAGGGACACAAGAAAAGTTGCCAATATCGGTATCTTCTTATTGACCCTGCAGCTCCATATATAATATCTTGCTAGAAGAAAGCAGAAATTTAGTTGAAGTGAAAACTTAGAGGTGTCCGGTCTCAGACCCAGATATATTGCGGTGTGTTTTGAATAGTCTAACGTTATCAGATTGACCTGCTTAAGTTTTTCAGTCAAATTTTCCCAAAAGGTGGCTACTATTGTACAGCTCCAGAAGAGGTGGATCAGGTTTTCGGGGTGGTTGGTACAAAAGGAACAGTTCGGGTCCTGCTTTATATCAATTTTTGTTAAGAAAAGGTTCGTTGGTAAAATACGATGAAGGAATCTGAATTGAAAGTTTACGAGTTTTGTGCTTTTTGTGCACCTAGTTGCCAGACAATAGGCGCTGGTCCAGTCAGCAGAAAACCCTCCATCAGATTTAATGTTGTCATTCCATTTCTCTTGGCTTTTAAAAGGAACGGTACTTTTGAAAGAGAGGAGCTTCTGGTATACAACTCTGTTCGCCTTATCATTTTTAATAAAAGTCTCGGAGAAGGTGTCGTGAGTGTCTGTGCTACTAGGTTCTTTACCAGGAAAGTTAGTGTTATAATGGTGCCGAAGGGCAGAAATAAGGCCGTAATACTTAATGGGTTGTAATCTTATATTGTAAGTGCTGATAAAATCAGCAAGGGGGAGAAAACTGCGTGAGTCCGTCATTAACTGAGCTACTTTAGTGATTCCATGCAGAAAGAGATGTTTGTAGAAGACCGGTCTGTTTTCGATCCTAATTAGCGAATTATACCATATGTGTTGTTCAAGAAATTGCTGCTCGGTTTCGATTTTTTCGTCAAAGTTAACCTCTGACCATATTTCTAAAATTTCTTGTAGAAAAGGGTCCTGGACTGATATCAATCTTGAAGTATCAAGCTTGTTTAAATTACATGTAAAAACTAGTTTACCGCCATATTTCCTAAGTTCAAGTTTGAAAAATTCTTTCCATTTTCCGCGGTTAGAATCGTCAAGGTATCTTTTAATCCAAGCAGTCTTAAGCGATTTGGTAAACGCAGCAATATCAACCATTTTTAACCCTCCGTTTTTATAGTCGTTTATCATGACACTTCGCTTAATCTTATCGCCCTTATTGTTCCAAAGAAAGCTGTAGAAAAGATTGTTTATTTCTTTGATTGTTTGATGATTTGTCGCTAGCGGAGCTAAAATATACGTAAGTTGAGATGCTGCTAAGCTTTTAATAACTTGGATTTTGCCAAGTAATGTTAGCCGGCGATATTTCCAATTGTTTAAAATGTTTTTAATTTTGTCCGCTTTTTCTCTATAGTTTATATTTAATGTAATATTGGGATCGGTAGAAAGCCAGACACCAAGAACCTTTACCTTGTTTTCTGGCCATTTAAAGTTCTTTTCGGGAAAAAGTTTTTCTTTATTTCCCACCATTGATCCAATCCATAAAGCTTCGGTCTTTTTACTGTTGAGTCTGAGACCAGACATACTGCCGAAAGTTTCGATCGTCTGAAGTGTGGCGGATAATGACTCGCTAGTGCCGTTAAGTATAAAGGTTGTGTCATCTGCATACTGACTAATTTTAATTTCCGAGTTGTTTACAGATATTCCTTTAATATTCCTGTTCGATCTGGCTGCTTTAGCTAAGATTTCAACAGATAATATAAATAGATACGGCGAAAGAGGGCAACCTTGCCTAACACCTCTTTGTAATTGAAAAAAACAGCTCGCCCAGCCATTATTTAGGACACAACTTTCGATGTTCTTGTAAAATGTTTGAAACCAGCTTATCAAAGAAGAGCCAAATCCAAAATACTGGAGCGTGCGCTCAATGAAGGACCATTCTAGCGAGTCAAATGCCTTTTCGAAATCTATAAAAAGCAGTAGCCCTGGGATATTTTTTTGAGAAGCGTAGTTTATAATGTTATCTATCAATCTAATGTTTTCTCCAATAAATCGTCCTTTTAGGAAACCGGTCTGGTCGTTATTGATAAGTTTTGGGATAACAGATTTTATTCTGTTTGCGATGGCTTTTGCTGCTATTTTGTAGTCGCAATTGAGAAGAGTTAGTGGCCGCCAGTTTTTAATTAAGTGCGGTTCTGCGTCTTTTTTTGGTATGAGTTTAATGATTCCGCGTCTCTGTGTGATCGAAAGACTTCCTTCATCATATGAATAGTTGAGTGCACTTACTAGAAGAGGAGACAAATCTTTCCAAAATATTTTGTAGAAATCAGCCGGGAGTCCATCAGTTCCAGGGGTTTTATCCCGCTCCATGCTTTTTAAAGCTTTTAGGCACTCTTGTTCTGTTAAGTGTCCTTCGCAACTCATTGCCTCGTTATTGTCCAGAACCGTGTCATTTTCAGATTGAAAAAGATCATTTTCTGTTGGTATCACATTTTTTTGGGATGTATAGAGTTCTTTATAAAATGTTTCACATTCAGCAAGGATTTCTTTGTCAGATGTGACAAATTCTTGATCAGTGCTTTTAAGCTGGCTTATTGTATTCATTTTGAAGTGTCTTTTCTCAAGATTTAGAAAATATTTAGTGTTTTTTTCACCTTCATTGTACCATTTAATTTTACATCTCAAGATTGCCCCTTGGGTACGTACTTTAATTATCTCTTCTAGTTCACTTTTGAATAACTCAAGTTGTTCTGTTTTATTTGTTTTTTGCATTTTGCCGACGGCAGCCGGCTGTTCCAGTTCTTTTTCTAGTAAGGCAATTTTTTCTTCCAACTCGTGCTGTTTATGCAAAGTTTTACGTTTTTTGGCAGCAGCGAAGCTAAGAGATTTCTCCCGAGTTTTAAGTTTGATCATATCCCAAAGAAGCGCAGGGTTTATTGACTCATCATTTTCGTATTCGTTCTGTGTTTCATTGATAGTTACTCTTATCAAATCAATGTATTCCTTATCAACCAGAAGGGATGTGTTGAGTTTCCAAAACCCAGGCCCTCTTGGATTTGAGTGAAGAGATATGTTTAATGTGATCATTGAGTGGTCTGACTTAAAGCCCGGTAGAATATTTGCGGAGATAATGTTACCCAGCAAACTCTCACTTGTTAAGAAGAAATCTAATCTACAGTGTACAATTGGCTGTGTTTGGCGCCAAGTATACCTTCTTTCTTCGGGGTTCAATATTCTCCAGGCATCAACAAGATCGAGGTTATCGCATATCTCAAGGATAGTTTTTTGCGCGTTGTGATGTGTTTTGGGCAGGCCCCCTTTTTTATCTTTCTCTACATCAAGAACGAGATTGAAATCGCCTCCAATGATGATTTCGTCTCCTTCGAAATCTTGAAGGTGATCAAGGAGATCTTTAAAGAAAGCAGGATCATCTTCGTTTGGAGCATAAATATTTGTTAAGGTTATATTTTTTCCATTTGTTTTTAAGTCACACAAGATAAAGCGCCCTGAAACATCGATATAGGTTTTCATAATTTGAAGATCGAAGTTATTATTAAAAAGAATGCTTACACCAGCTTTGCTGCTAGAAAAAGAGCTGAAAAGGCTTTTGTACCCCCATTCTGTAGCCCATAGGTGAGAATTTTCTTGCGAACAGTGTACTTCTTGCAACATGTAAATCGAATATTTTTTAGATCTGAGCCAATTAAAAATTTCTCTTCTTTTAGCATTATTCCCAAGGCCGCGTACATTGAGAGAAGCTACCGTGATAGTATTGTTATCTGTTTTGTATTGAAATAATAGGAGATACAATGGAAATCTGCACTGCTCGATTATTCGACAGTTCAGAAACTGTATTTTTTAAGCTTTGAAAGAAATTGTAAGCGAGAAATCTAGAAATATTTTTATGGAGGCAGTTTATATAGCAATGCATACTGGAGTCGACAAAACAGCATTGTAATAATACGAAGAACAAGCTGATGACATGAAAACACAAACGATCACTTATAAACATACTAAATCACAAGAATTGAAGCAAGTAATAAAACAAATAAAGCATAAACAAAAATATAAGAAACCCTAATCAGTTTGGGGTTCAAGTGACTAGCAGGCACAAAATGTGAAAACCAGATCGAGTAATTACTGTCGGACAGCTAAGCCGCCCGCCACCTAAGATTTAATATAGAGAAAATAAAGTTCTGAGGTACAATTATTAAACACAGTTACTCATCTGCCTCTTCTGTTACATCTAGACGTTTGCCCGGAGGCCAGAATTTGCCATTGATAAACAACTTGTCGGGTTGGCTCTTGCTAAAAGATGCCCTCAAGCCTTGTCGCCGTGCTTCTTTAAAAACTGCCATTTGATGTTTCCGGCGCTTGATGATTTCCAATGGAAGATCGCGAAACATTTGGATATCAGTCTCTTCTAGTCGTCGCCCAAGAGAGAAAATTTCCTCGACATCTTTATATCGAAGAAGCCTGGCAATTATAGGACGTGAAGCTATATCGCTATTCCGTCGGGTTGTTAGACGGTGTACACGTTGGATTTCAACGCTGCGGGCGTTGCGGTAGCCAAGATCTCGTTCCATAAAATTTCTGAAAACTTCTTCGGTATCTTCTTCTCGTAGTTCTGGGATATTGAAAATTTTGATATTCTCTCTCCTGGAGTAAGCTTCAAGATAAAGGTTCTTGGAGGTGATGTCGTTTATTTGATCGGTGAGCTTTCTCTCGCTCTCAATCAGAGAGCGAGAGTCTTCATAATTGATTCCGTGGGACGTAAAAGAACCCACACACTGTTCGAAAAAGAGTAGGGGACGTAGTTCCCGGTGTTGTGGTCTACCTCTTATCTGATGGTTAAATGCTCGGAGATATTAGCTGCAGAAAGCTACTCTAAAATCCGAGGGTAAATAAAGTATGTATGTATGTAGAGAGGTTATTCTTTTATTTTGCTCCTCCGTCTCCTTCTTTAGCGCATCTCGATGTTCCTTGCACTTGTCGCCATTGAAACTGCAAGACTTCTTTAATTCTGCTATATCGTTTTTTGCCGTTGCTTCAAACTCTTCAAGTTTGGCCGTTCTTGATTTGAGGTTCACCAAATTGGTTTCAATGTTTCTGACGGAGCTTTCAATTGAATCAAGCTTTCTCAACCTCGCGATGATGGAGTTCAGTTGTTCTTCAAATTGTTCGATTTTGCTGAGAGCCTCCATGATTTCGTCGTTTGACTCGTAGTCGCTGTTTGTGTTCTCGTCTGCTGTTTCTGCAAGATCTCTGAGTTTTTTTGATTCATGCACAGGCGAAGTCTCGTCTCCAGAACTTGTAGACGATCTATTTCTGCGTTTTCTGATAAGGTTAGACAATTTTTCGGCCATGAAAAACTTTTGGAAGGCGGACGGCTCTTAGCGTGCTCCTACTCCGCCATCACTCGGCCCAATCTCTCAGGATTCAAGAGTTGGTACATGAAGGATGGAAAGGAAAAGAACGAACCTTTTCATGCCAGAGATCAAAGTGGTAATTCTCATGAGTAAGTCTCATACAGTCTTCCGTTGGTTAGTTGAGAGAATTTCATGTTAGATTAAGTCAGGGCCGGTTGTTCGAAGGCCGATTAGCGCTAGCTTAGGGTTAAATTTTAACCCGGGTTTCTTTTCCTCTTATTAAAAGGCATTTTCTCCAATACCCTTCACTATATTTGTAAGAGCATACCATCATCAAGTTGTATTCAAAACGAATTATACTGAATGTGCTTTTTAAGGTCTCATATCTGCATTTAAATTTCGCACTAACCCTGGGTTACCTTAACTCTGCTTCGAACAACCCGGCCACGATTTCATATGTCTGGAAAATCCCAGACGATTTCCAGATTTCACCGTTTCCCGACCGTTCCAGATTTTACCGATATGCTCGGGAGATCGTCATGGTATGTCCCAGGCACCATTTTTATTTGTGACTCGGGGTACTGGAGCCAAGCAATTAGAGGACTGGTAGCTAGGTAGAACTATCGCCGACATCCCAGACAATAAAAATTGAAGTTTTCATATACATCTTGAATGATCGCCGATCATCGCAAAAATCTGGAACGTGTCGGGAAAATGGAAATGCTTCTGATTTTCCCGATTTGTCGCCGCCCGTCCCAGATAATCGAGTTTTCATTAATTAGTCGGAAAAATCTGGGACGGAAGTTACACCTTGATCTCTTGTAGGAATGTAAGGAATGTAGCCCCTGATAACGTTCTCATGAAAATATGCATTCGCCGGTCTGTGCTTTTGACATCAATTGTTTCCATTTCGTGTTGCTAAGTGACAGGGTAGAAAGTTGCTTTATGGCCATGTTATGTTAATCAAATTAATATTTATTTTTTTATTTATTCGTTATTTTTCTATATTTTAAATTCTTCATGTAACGAGGTACAAAGTCATTGAATAAAAAAGGTTAAAAAAGTGTCTTCGATGACTTTTGCTATAAATTTTGGAGCAGCTCGAGACTGTCCAAACACGACTCATAAGAATACGACAATCAGATTTGAAAATATGTGACTTAAATTGAGTGGAGTACAAGAACGATTTTCCTGAGTTAGCTGATATGATATCATCAAAAGTGCACACTTAGGAACTTCAAAACTGAATCCATTGCTCATTAAGAAACGAATAACTCGGGAAAATACAAAATAAAAGGATAAAGAATTTAACCGAGGAGATAAAGGATAAGGATGTGGCATGAGGGGATTGGAGTCACTTTTTACAGCCTTGAAGTCAATATGCCTTGGTATTCACTGACAACTCTTGTACCCGTCTCAGAATTATGTGTTCTCAGTGTGTGATGTTACTCTAAATCAGATGTTTTTTTCAAAACTCAAAATACTTGTATTTCCTCGAATAAGGGCAGACAAAACAGATAAATGGTGAACTTTTCGCTGATGAAGAGTGCAAACAGTAAGGTTTGCACGTGCTCGCCTTTCACCACAAACCTTTCTATAATTATCAGAAAAAGAGATAGTCAAGAGAATCTGTTACTACAGAAACGTTGCACTGAAAACAAAATTGATTGAAGAGATGGCAAAACTTGAAACGAAAGAGTTTGATCGTCTCGCACGTTATATACGAATTCTCTCGAGCTCTAAAACAGCAAAATTTTAGTGGGGGAGTAACTTTAAGAGTTGACGATTAGGGACGGACCATTAGAAAAGTGATGGGGGGGGGTGGGGAATTTTCAGCTTGCACGAATTTTTTTTTCGCTCACTGCTTGTGCAGGAATTTTTTTTTTTCAGGTGAACCCCTCTGCACGAATTTTTTTACTACGTGTGAAAAAGTCACAATTGGACCTTCCTTCTGCATGAATTTTTTTTTTTACCTTCGTCTTTGCATGAATTTTTTTTCTTGGCATTTTCCCTTGCATGAATTTTTTTTTGTTTTTTTCCCCCCCCCCCCCCCCCCAACACGTTTCTAATGGTCCGTCCCTTAAGTCTAGCAATTCATTTAAGAAAAGTTTAAACAATGTGCTTTTCATTGTTTAATTGGAAGGTGCTCGATTTATCGAAACCTTTCCCTTAACAGTAACGATAAAATACCATTTCATAGCTTCTATAACAGAGAAACGTGGCATAAGAAGAAACTGTTAGACAGCTAAGTATGATATGAACAGGTTTAGCCTCAATTTTTGAAACTTCAATTGGATTCAATATTAGCTTCTGGTTTATGTAACAGAAGAGAGGGAGTGGTTATTCGACGGCGCGAGCGAAAGGAAAGTGGATTTTTGATTCTTCGCTGTTAAACAAAAAACAGAAATAACTCTGAACAATCAGAGTAGATACAGAGATTTCAGTGAAAGAATCAAAATTCAGGCAGAAAATACATGCAGAACCGAGCGCTGGAAAGAGGAGACTGGTTGAGAGAGAAGCCCGATATTCTCTAGCCAATTATGTGGCAGCAATGCTGGAGCACAGTAATCGCGTAATCGCGAAATTATTTTCGACACGGAACTTGAGTCCTGCCCTCTTCGAGGAAACACTGTAGTGAGTCATTGAGTACGAAATGAAATCTCTTCATAACTAGAACTACGTACTAAACTGCTCAATAATGTTAGATAGCCAAGTTGGTTCTTCGTACGATACAATCACATTACAGGACCTTAACTTGTTAGTTGGCTACAATCGGTTTTACCTTTTATATAATAAATGAAATCCGATGTCATTTAAAAAAAATTGACGCCCTCCCCACCTGATGCCACTGTCATAAAAATTTGTTGTGGAAGGCAAAACAAAGGTCATAATATAATCGGCAAAAAGATGGAATGAGTAAACAGCAAGTTTAGATGAAGGGATCCTTAAGCGTGCACTTTTGATGATTTTGAAAGATTTTGTACAGTGAAAAAGGTAATTGTTCTGATCCTAGCAAAGTGAAAATGAGAAATAAGATGCCGTTTATCGTCTGGAGGATCGGCAGCGTCTGAAGCAGGCAAAAATACGTGCAAAAAAACCCTTTTTCTCGTTCTTTTTCTTGAGGAGATCATTCTGAAAAAGAAAAATTGACAAAAGGATGGTATAACACTGCATACAAGTCAGGAACGTAGGTGAGCATTATCTATGTAACATAGCAACAAAGAAGTCAACGAATTGTTGAAAGGAGAGCAGACCGTAATTACTTAACGGTGATTTTTGGTGACCCATCTCGAAATATGATTGACCTAAACTTTTAAAAACTGTAATGTAGTAAGCTTTTCCCATTCATGTGAAACACAGCCATAACCATAGCCAAGAACAACACCAAATAACTTGGGTGAGAAAGCCAACTACTCCACAGAAATTCTTCAATTCTAGACAAAACGTTTTGGACAGTTCCCATGATTTCCTTTGAAACATCAGTATCTCTGATCCCCTTCCCTTCCCTCCCTAAACAATATTGATCAAGTGAAGTAAAACAAATGTCAAGCATATTACGCAGTCCAACACTGTGTGTGCTGGGAAAAATATTTTGAACAGATTTCTTGTGAAGAACGATATCGGCTGTTTTCAAATTATGGGACAGTTACCTGTTCTGTGTCTCTTTTTAAACAAACCCAAAGAGGGTTCCCAGTCTCGCAATGTTTTTTCCTCGATCGAATGCACATTTCTCTTTGCGGGTTGTTTATTGGCGCAAACCTTTGTCTCGGTTGTTCAACATAAACTCATAACATGACTCCATGAATCATTTGTTTACTAACCTTCGCATTCAGACTTTCAAGCTCTTGAAGGGCCTCGTGGATAAGGCTATAAACAAACAGACAAAAAATTATGCCGTGTTAACATAAGAAAATGCAAATTGCAAACTTAAGGAACAAGATAGGGTGCATGGTTTTCAATTTACTAGAGAAAGTAACTATACGGTAACTTTATTGTGGGGTAGTTTCTGAAGAATCTGGTGCTGCGTCGATGGGGAATTGAAACACAAGAAATTAGGATAATCAAACAAGTTGATAAAGTAATGTGTACCACCATAAGGTAAAAGAAGGGGGTGCTGACGTTTCGAGCGTTAGCCCTTCGTCAGGGAGAATGGCTCTGACGAAGGGCTAACGCTCGAAACGTCAGCACCCCCTCTTTTACCTTACGGTGGTACACATTACTTTATCAACTTGTTTGATTATCCCAATACGGTAACTTTTGTTCAGCATTTCTACGAGAGGTGATTGGCTAAAGACTCTCCCGCCATTTTGTTGGCCGGCCCGCACACGTATGTTTTCCCGTGTTTGGCGCTGACCACATATATTTGCCTTGAGTTCTGATTGGATTGTTGGATTTTGTTCGTCTGCTGTGATTGGTCTGAGTGATAACCTTGGGTTTAGTTATATGGCACTCAATTGCAAACCGCTGTAACTGAAGAGAACCAATGTTTAGTTCGCTTACTTGTCCATCTCGTTAATTTCCATTTTCCGCTGCGAATTGAGCAAAGACAGGAGCCCATTAACCGGAGCGTGCAACTCCCATACTAGGTCTGTGAAACGGCGTTTTCACAAGTAAGGTTATTTTTAGATCGTCTCTCCCGCGAATTGGTTTGGGAGAGCCAATCACAAGCTAGTGCATGATTGATATGTAGCATGATAATATCCTGTAGCGACAATGAACACAGCCGACATACATGAGTCTTCATCGGAGTGTTCAGACAGCATTTCTGACGATAGTCAAGGTATTTACACAGAGAATAGTAGCTCCGATGAGATAACTGAGACAGCGGAAACAACTCTTTTTCGCGGGAAAAGCCGCTCTAAAAATAACCTTACTTGTGAAAACGCCGTTGCATGAACCTATAGCAGTTGCACGCTCCGGGTAATGGGCTCCTGGCAAAGACAATTAGCACATGGAATGAACAACGTAAATTCAACATCAGTGAGCAGTAATAACCTTTGAGTTTCTACCAAATGGACAATAAACCATTGAGTTATCTTCGCACCCTGAAAAATGTAAGAAATATTTCGTATCCGTAGTCTTAATCTTAGTCATAGTCCTACCAAGAGTGGCAACAAAGCAAGTTATTCATCCTTTTGAGTCTATAAAAAACATCTCGCCCATAAAACCTTTGTTGAACTCCCAGCATTTACTTAGCTTCTAACATTCTCTTGTTTTAATAAAAAATTATAATGGCTGATTATCAAATTTAACTGCAAAACGACTTATATTTATGAAAATAAATATCAAATACTTACCTCTAAACAGGTGACCTTAAGTTGTCTGCAAATTCTGTTTCGAACAGAAGGAGAAAAACAGGTTAACAACACAAGAGATTTACTCTCTTAAATACAGATTCATGCCATTTCTCAAACAGAAAACTTGCTGAAAAAAAAAGTGTAAAGTACTTATTAAATAGATTTAGGCCAGCCTAAAAGCGGAGCTCCTCACACAGACCCTCACACATTGAAAATGTTGTCACTAAAGTTATTAAATACGCCTGATGTACGCAACTACTTAAAGAAGATTCGATAGCTCAAATAAATCGTCAAAAAAAAACATCTAGCTCGCGACTCAACGGAAGAACCATTACCTGGTCAGCAAAATTATAATAGTTTTAAAGCAACACCAAAAGCAGCTAGGCAGCTCTTTAACAAAGGAAAAATCTGAGACACTCAGCTTTATGCTTATGTCCCTCCAAAAACGCTTGAAAACTTGTAGGAACAAAATTTTTCCTCCAAAACCGCTATGAATATAGAGATTACTTCATGGTTTATAGTGAGGGCGGACGATTTTTCTTCACGAGTTGTGAAGAATAGAAAACGAACGAGTGAGCGCAGCGAACGAGTGAGTTTACTTTCCTTCACAACGAGTGAAGAAAAATGGTACGGGCGAACTAACCATGAAGTAATTTGCTTATTTTTTAGGTACTGAGATTTACTCCTTACAAAATACTACTGATCATGAATCACGCTGGGCTAGAAAAATCAAGATACCACAACAAGGTGCAAAACGCACTTAGCAGGCTTTATTTTGGAGCATACCGAATAAACATGACAGTCAAGTTAAAAATGCGTTCAAAATTTACTTCTCGAAAATGATACAAACATTGCACGAACTGGAAAATTCTACTTTAAACACTGTTGGAAATGTCGCTAGAAGTATAAGAACCAAAGACAGTTAAAAACGTTTTAAAACGACTCATGAATGACTCAGGAATGTCTTGTGTACGGGAAATACAATGTAAAATTACCTTTTTGTTTTGATCAGTTTAATGCGGCTCTTGCTTTTTCAAACACCACTTCTTTTGAGATGCTAAATCCGTAGCTTTTTTATTCAAATAACCGTTGCGAAAGAGAGAACGCAGCGAACTTGGCTCATAATCTTTGTTTTCCTTCTTTCCCACTGCTACCGGACAAATTCACTCATGAACTAAATTGAGCTCGTTTGAAGGAATTTCTTCTACGGACCTTGATTCGCCTTTCAACGTCAAGAATTCTTTCAGTGAAGCGACGGGCTGTTCGGATTTGTTATTCGTATTTTTATTTTCTTGATCTTGTATGAAGTCCTCGACTGAAGCTGTATCTGCAAACCTAGAATTCCTCAAAGACGAAGCTGAGGAAGAAGCCGATATTGCTCACTTTTTGCCGAGTTGATGGCGCCAAAACTGATCCCACCTCTATGAACAGTGAATTGGTCGGACCACTTTTTTTCACTAGTGAAGAAAATGGTCCAACCAATCAATTTGCTTCTAGTTTTTTACAGACTATTTTTCTCACACAGATTTACAAGGAGTAAATCTCAGTACCTATGGAATAAAATCCGTTTCTTCAGCAAAACATTGTAGACTGCTGTAGACTGCTGGCTGTAGGTTGTGTAGCCGCGGCAAGCCGCGAAAAGCGCGCGAAAAACAAAGCCTCCTTTCGGTTTAAGACCTAGATGACTATGGCCGCCATGTTGGGGCAACGTCGTTCGTCGTCGTCGTCGTCGTCGCTAGGCGCACGCGCCCGCGAGCCATGCCGCTAGTCACAATGACCATGAAAACTCAAACGCATGGTTTTCTCAATTTCTATCCTCGCACGGTAGTTATGGGGCTCCGCTCTGCGGCTCTTCGAGCCGCTGTGGAGCTCCGCTAATATTTGTACGACAGAAATGAGGTGCCATAATTATGAATTTCACTACTTGTCTTAAACAAGTTGGGGAACATTGGAGGCAACAAGTGATTGTGATAATAAAACACAAACTTGGCGATTTGAATTGAGTTCACTTGAAAAATATCAAGGATACCTAATTTAGCAAACAATGGAGCAGAATGTGCTCGATAATCGGAATTGGTGATAGCTCGTACAGCACGCTTTTACAGAATAAAAATCCTATTTAATTTGGACACAACTTAAGTTGGACACGCATGATAATCCTATTTAAGTAGGACACATAGGTATTGTTAATCTTTGCAACGCAGAATTTCAGTTAGTATTTTTTATATATTTTTATTTAAAAGTGAAAATAGTATATAAAGGAGAGAAAGAACTGATTTACGGTATAAACGTTTATAGAAAGACTAATATCAGTTTAAACTTTGGTTGCTGAGGATTTTACTCCAGAGTAATTTTGTGTATGTCAATAAATGATCTTCAGCATCAAAAATACTGAGCAGTATAGCTTGAATTCGTCGCATTACTGATATCATTCCTCCGATAATAAAGAAATTATCGGACGATTTCAAAACAAATTTGGACCAATCAGAAACGCGGAAATATTTGGAACGAATACTCATTGCATTAATTAACTAGCGTGATAAACAGATTGTACTTTAAATACCCGTCATAAAGTAATTTGTCCCTCTGTCTCTCCTTCAGTTCATCCTGGGGTAGAAAATAGATGTAAATGAATAAATAACATCATGCATCAGTTCCTTAAAGTTATTTTGATAACTAAGGTACTGGTTGGGCAATGCCGCCCGGAAAAACCTAAGTAAAATCCAAAAATAAGAGTAAAGATTTCAAGTTTCGTTAAAAATCCTTTGGACCTCTTTTCAACAAACCTTAATTTTCTGTTCAGTCTCCTGGAGTAGCTGGGCCAGCTTCTTTGCCTGAATGGAATAAAGGAGGATGCAAGGTGAAGCTATTTTGATCTTTGCCAATGATATGCGAAGCAGCATTTCAGATTTTGCTTTCTCTTGATATTAGATATACTTCAAACTGCGAAGCTAGGGTTGCAAATTTTAACAGAGCCTTGTCGTTATGACGTCGTAATACTAGACTGAGCAGGGTTTGCGAGATGCCGTGAGAATTCCGTGACAGCTGTGACCCTGACACGTCATAGAACGATAGAGCCAACAGCAAGAGAGGTTTTGTTTTAGCGCATAGGTTATGATGAAATACTATGGTATATAACAGCGCCTACTATTGGCCAATGATACTCATGACGTAATAGGTCTTTCCTGTCACGTAGGTCACAAATACCATGCTACAGACATAATCTAACTGACCCCACAGTATTTATTTCATCGCAAACTGTGATGATTTGTCGAGGAATTTGTTGCCGAATTTCGCTATTAAATACACGTCAATTGTATTGCGTTGCATAACTGAAGTGACTAAAGTGCAACCTCGTTCCCAGGGTCCTCTCTCTTCCTCCCTCGAGAAAGTACTCTGGTTGCGGCTGGTCACGTGCCTATGTATACAAATTAAATCCGCACCGAGGGTGGGTGTTTTACTTAATTTTTGTCAACACTGTTCCTGGAGGTGAAAGTTGCGCTGCCTTACAGACGTTATTTTAAAAATTAAGCAAGTTATTTGTCAGAGATCCTGCCTGACCGGTGCCTCGTTTCTATCTGAACTTCTATAAGTATGAGATGTTGATTGAGAGGAACGTTTGCTTATTTTTCACTACTTTTCAAATTAACCGTCGACAGCCTGCTTCGGATTATTTTCATCAGTTTTTCACAGAACTAGAATTAATAATCGTCGACAAATTTTCGATGGGTTACATTCAGTTTAATGAGAAGCTAGTTTCTCGACCGAAAATTGGACTTATTGCTAGGCAGCTTTGAAACGAAAGCCGTTGGATTTTGGAAACGCGCGGACGATGTCGTTGTTGTCATAGTTCTTCATAGAATATTTCACTGCAACAGGATCGAATGACCAACTTTCGATTGGATGAACTCTATCAAATTCAGTTCGTCTCTAGGCCAAACACTGGACGTACCAAACTCTAAACAAATGCATTAATGCCGCCGTTGTGATTTTGCCGATTGCTTAAGCTAAATCAAGCTATAATATTCAGCGCGCCGATGTTGTTGATATCAAGTTCTTCGTAAAATGTTTTCGCCGCAAGAGAATGGAATGACCGTCAAACTTTCGGTGAGAGAAATTCAATCAAAATCAAAACTAACTTTGTAGGCGACCATACAACGTATTTAACTCTAACGGATCGAGTAAATACCTTCGTTATGATTTCGCCGAATGAAAGAAATTAAATTCACCGCGCGGTCCACTTGTTGTGGTGGTCGTCATTTCCAAGTTCAGATTTTTTCACTGCCACAAATTCTAAAGACCGTTCAACTATCGACGGCGAAAATTCAGCTAAATGCAGAGCTAACCTTTTAGCCGAACAATGAACACAATGAACTCCTATATTGAATTTGTCAATGCCTTCGCTGGGATTTTTGCCGATCCACAACAGGAGGGCTGCAAATTCCACTCCCTAATGTGCTCAGTAAGCAAGTTCAGCGCTGAGACAAACTTTAACTTTCCAGCCCCTCCCTTCCATCATATCTCTGGAATCTGCAAAAAATCTAGCAGTAACGTGACCAGCCGCAACCAGGGTACTTTCTCCAAGGAGGAAGAGAGAGGACCCTGGGAACGAGGTTGACTAAAGTGAAGAATCAAGACAAATTTTACAACGTTCATTTCGGCTGGAAAAACTGATCAGTTCTTCATATGTCTTTTTGAAACGTCTTTAAACCTTACCTCCTTCATGATTTCAGTCTTTTGTTCCTTCAAATCTGATATTGATCTGTTGAGAATTATGAGAAAAACTTCGGGATTAATGATGCAAAAATATTTTGTATTTATTGATCTCTCCATAGTCATTAGCCTTTTCCTCCCTGACAAAGAAGTTATTCTCTTTTTCATTAAATACAAATTCTTATGTAGCCAAGCATGGTATGAATTTAATCTTGTTCGCGTTGCACTCGATCCTTCAGTCTCCCTTTCAGTCATAAGAAAAAAAAAACGAGAGCAGTCTGTTTTTTTACCTTAGATTCTCCGCGCGGACTTTATAATCGAAATTGTAAGCAAATGAGTTGAAAACGGAGTAGGAATGGGGAGAGGAAGGAGAGTTCCAAGACTTCGGCGAGTCAGCGTTTCTCAAGCCTCACTTTTTCGACGCTCGTACCGTGATAGTTTTTGCATCGCGCTTCATCCACAAAGAACCAGAAGAAAAAAAAGAGACTGTTTGCAAGCTATGAGAAAAACTATCATTGGGGACGGACCATTAGAAAAGTGATGGGGAGGGGGGGTGAGCAGTTTCGCTCACTGCTTGTGCAGGAATTTTTTTTTCAGGTGAACCCCTGTGCACGAATTTCTTTTTACTACGTGTGAAAAAGTCATAATTGGACTTTCCTTCTGCATGAATTTTTTTTTTACCTTCTTCTTTGCATGAATTTTTTTTTTGGGCATTTTCCCTTGCATGAATTTTTTTTGTTTTTCCCCCCCGCCCCCCCCCCCCCCATCACTTTTCTAATGGTCCGTCCCTTACTTAAACACAAAATCCGTGTCATTATCGTGCAATAATTTGTATGTCACCAGGAGCCCATTACCCTGATGTCACCTGATTAAATTACGTCATTTTAGCCCTACTACTCATGTTTTTGTTTTTCAGACGGGGTTGTCATGTATTACCTTTTCATATCCTCAATATCTTTAATGGTTTTCTCCAGCTAAGGGGATAGGAAAACGTTTAAAAATAAAGACATGTTAACACTAATTTAATCATGTACCTTGCCCTCTATTAAACAATTAGATTATGAGCTCGAGATTTCTATCGCGTGATAGTTGACAAGGGCGCAGCCCGAGTCAACTATCACGCATAGAAATCAAGAGCGAGTAATCTAATTGTTTTAGTATAAATCTACTAGTCCTTTAAAACGCTGTCTTTTCTGGAACAGTCTCGACCAGTAAACTGTCTAAATCTTCTTCACAGACACTTCGAAAACGTGAGGAAGCGGCCGCCATTTTGTTAGCTAGGGCGCACTGCTACGCTACTCACTATCTATCACAGAATAGATAGTGGGTAGCGTAGCCAATCAGAGCGCGACATTTGTGATAGAACGCTAATAGATTTATACTGATAATTAATAGTTTTTGGTTTGTTGACAAAAAGTTGGAACTTTTATTGCGACTACTCGAACCCAGGCCACCAAAACACATTTTTATACGAATTATCCAATCACGTTCAAGTATCTAAACAATAGAATCTCTGCAAATGTTCTATATTTCGCTTCATCAACCAATCAATCAATCAATGTATTTGTTGTCGATAACGTGGTGAGTGGTCGCCCAATCACCCGAGCCAGAAGCTCATGTAAGAAACGCTCGACATATATAAATTACAACTGCAACTACAAGGGCCTAACCACAACACCGAGTTCTACATCCCCTACTTTTCGCGAACAGTGTGTTGGTTCTTTTAACGTCCCACGAAGTAATTACCAACAAGGGTTGTGAGACGGGACCTACGGTTTATCGTCCTTATCCGAGAAGACTAGAATGTCCAGCCATTTAAAGATGTCGTTGCAAAGGCAGCACTTTCTCCTCAGTTCTTTTAAGACTCTGAGTGATGTTCCGGCCTATAATTTGCTCTGTAACTGTGCAAAAAATGTCAAGATTGAAAAAGAATCGTCTTAGTCGGTAGAAACTCGCCACAAATTGTTTGTTTAGCGTCAAAAACAGACATTTTAAATTTGTATGGAAATTTATTTGAGTGACCTTGGTTCGAGTAATCGCACTGTAAGGCTCTTTGGAAACCTACTTTCATAAGCTTTTTTTTGATGCATGGTGTTGGAAAATATGGGTTTGGCATCTGCTAGTCAACCCCATTTTTTCTCAGTATCGCGCATGTATTCCTCCCCAGACTTTCCCCCCTCAGTCGTCCGTCAGAATTCACCACGCACTCACCATAAACCTTTTCTTAAGGTTACCACACAGACACAAAGGCAATGAAACACTTGAATGACAAATGACAACTTGTTTGCTGACTTGCATTCATTTGGTTTTAAGAAAAAAGACGGAGGAATTCCCTTACCTGTAAGAATTTTTCATGTTGCCGGCCCCGCAACTCCAAAATAAGCCTGCAGTGGAAAAAAATATCAAAAAATTCAAACTTCTACCCACCAAACACCGGACAGCTTAAAGCTTTGCTAGCCCTGGCTTCAACTGTTACTTACTTTTCGTAATTTGATAATTGAGATAACTTTTTCCTGATATCATCTTCCACTTTTTTAATTGTACGCTGTGGAGACAAAAGTTTTACAACCATTATTCTTTTGGAACGGTAACATAAGAGTTTTAACAAAGAATGGCAAACGTTTTGCAACAGTTTAGCTCATGAACCATCCTGACATAAGCTGTAAGTTAAACTATTTCTCTATTTTCCTCACACATTTTCTTTTAGTTAATCTAAAACACATAAATGTATTATCTTTGTAACGCTGATACCCTATGTACTTTTTAAGTTCGTGTAAGTAGTTGTTTAACTGTCATTTGAATATAGCAACATAATAAGAATCGTGTCAACATCAAAAATGTACTGGTTCCACTTCTGTTAAAGATTAGTTCAGTCTCTCGAACAGAAATCACTGTCTGTACTCCCCCCCCCCCCCACCCCTGGGATCAGGACATAGCCCCTTTGCTGAAACACTCTAACAAAAATGTAGATACTATTTTGTCACAAAGAGGAATGCGTTACGTTATTGGTTGCATTGTATATGCTTATAATGCCATCGAGCAACTTGTTCAGCCTCTTCAATAGTTTGTAAATCCCCGTAATTTTCCCGTCCAATTCATTTTATCTTAATTACAGTGGATGCTTTCAGTTAGGAAACTAATAATAACTTGGTGGGAATTTACCCAACTTGATGGAGTATAGAAAAAATTATTAAGAGATGCCCATCTTGAAAGTGAATTAATCTTCAGTTCAAGTATTGAGGGGGTAGTTTCTAAAGAAACTGGTGCTGCGTAGGTGGGGAATTGAAACATAAGAAATTGAGATTATGAAACAAGTTGATAAATAATGGTAATTGAACTGAGGGGAGTGCAATTTGGTCTGAAATCATACGCGTTATCTCAAATATCGAACAGGAACGGCGCGCTCGTTCGATTTAAAATCACAAGTATGATTTCAGACCAAAATGGTCCAAAATTGCACGACACAAAGTTCAATTACCACTTTATTTATTTACTGTACATCCAGTTTTGAAATCGCACAATTTAATAGTCCTAATACAGGATTATTGTTAGGCAAGTGCCAATATTTTACTGTAAATTTGATCGGTTGTTTTTTTGTGTGTGTTTATTCTTATTTGCTGAAAAAAAAAGAAGCGACTTGGAGCCTAAGATAGTGCGATTCGTGAATAAATCACTCTACTATGGGCCAATCAAATTGCAGGGATCACCTGTTATTTCAAAATAGGTGGTATGAAGTAAGTTATAACACCGTAAAATAAAAAGGGTTCTTTTTTATCCCCCTTTTTTCATCTTACGATGTTATAATTTACGGGTACATTATCAACTTATTTGATAATCCCAGTTTCGTGTGAATCTTTTTTCAGCCGAGTTGGAAACTATTCAGCGTCGGCCTTGTGAAACTCTTGGAACATTAATGAGGTCATTTCCTGTTTGAAAACCGGTTTGCCTTACTGGGATAAGATAAAAACCCGTTGCTCACATCTACATCGTACCCAGCCCCTCTCGCAACTGCCAACCTGTTTTACGAGCCACATACCCTTAAGGAGACATTCTCATCGTGGAGGAACCTGGAATAGGAAATTCGACACTGACATCATAACTTGAATTGACTTTAATGAGAATTGAACATAAACTAGATGGGTATTAACTAGTAGCCAATATAAAGTGTGTTCCGATAGTTATTTTTCCACCTGAAATGAAGACGAAAACGAAGAATAAGAGGTGTCTGCGTAAAACACAGAAGACAATATTTATTCCTTTATATTACCATCCACAGAGATAATAAATGATTTATTTTATAGACCCAAGTTTCTGGATAGCAATCGGGGAGAAACATTAATTTTTTTTAAAATAACAATCAAATGAAAACCTATGTAACATAAGTTCACCAAAACTTATTTCAGCCTCTGAAAGCCGTTAACTGAAATCTGAATACTATAAAGTTGACTTCCAGGTTTGTGTTTTGATAAGTCGTTAATGTCAGATCGATATTAATATAACTTACTCTTCTTGGTTTTGAATAGATGATAATTTCTGTTTAGTCTGGTTTAACTTTTTCTTCAACTCCTAAAAGAGAAAAAGAAAATTAGCTTCAAGTTTTATTTATCTTAAATAAATGCAAACAGGTTGAGGTATTTTATGAGGCATTGTTTGTTATCAAAATGACGGTAAATCGCTCGTAGATCAAGATTGTTATTGATTCAACGTGTTGTTATTCGGAGACTTCAAGTGCACATCAAAAAGTAAAACGAACACATAACAATAATTTGGAAGTAGAGAGCTGTGAACTTTTAATTCGTACCACCTAGCCGTTGGTGTGCTAAGATTTGCTTTCTTTTATTCCAACTCGGAATTAAGAGCCTTTATTATATCTCTCAGTTAGTACGCGCGCTGTGATTGGTCAATTTAGCGAAATTCAAAAGTTTGTTTTGAGATGTAATAAATATACTAAATATCTTACAAACCTCGTTTTCTCGGTATTGTAAGTTACGGATCTCCGTTTTATCCGCTTTGATTCATGGCCCGCGCGCTTCGCGCTTGGGCCATAAATCCGAGCGGAAAAACTCGGTCCGTAACTTACAGTACGGACCTCGAAATAACTCGGTTAGTAAGAGGTATGTTTTGTCTTTGTCTTAGGACGCTTACCATTAGCCAGAACTGGCGGGTAAGACTAGTCAATTTGTAAAGAGAATTCTACTATCAATCAGAACTGTGCAGCCAGATCAGTTTCTTTCTACATAGCACGTAAAGCAGTGACAGGTTTTTAGCAAAAACTCTCAAAAGAATCCTACTTCATTTTCAATTTGACCTGCCCGGCTGGTCAGTTCTGAGTTTTGGTAAGCGCCCTTAGACACATGGTAGTGGTAGGTACGTGGTGTAAGCATCATATAGTGGTTCCCCGTTAGTGAATATATGGCATACATTGCTCTCCATAGCCATACACGATGCTTACACCACGTACCTACCATGGTAGTCCATTGCCAAGCGTGTGCACAGTGAAAGACCCCGAGTTTATTCGCGGTGCAAGGAAAATCTCACTGTAATTTGGGGAAGAAGTCATTTCTGTTAGTGATGATGGAGGGAGCAACAACTTATTCTCTTAAATGTTAAAAGAACTGCTTTGCAATAGGATGTTTGGAGAACACGAGAAGAGCTTGATTTTCAAGCCCCTTGAGTGTGGTTTATTACGCCGGTAAACCCGTGAGAAACTGCGGTTTGTTGCTTTTATAAACTAACTTTAAATGAAAACAGGAAATGTTTCTCTTTTCTATGGGTTTACCGGCACAATAACCCATTTGATTACGACCAATCGGTGCGCGCGTAGTATCTGAGTTATTTTATAAATACCTATAATCATATCATATGTGGTCTTATCAAGGTCTTTTATTTAAATTGCTTCGGAAAGAGGGACATTACTTGACTGTGTTGATAGTCAAACCCTGTATGAGAGAATTACCCTCAGGCTCAGGGCGAATGGACGGTTCCATTTTTATGCAATTATTACCTGGTTGTCAGCTTTGGCTCTGGAATAGAGAGATGCCAAAACGTCATAGTCCGGTTTTAGACCTAAAAACAAAATAATCAGATGTAAGTTTAATTCCAAAAACGCTTATAGGACGAGAGGACGACGGATCTTGCGGGACTTTCGGATCACAGAAACCCTTAAGTTCTACTCCCAAATGCCTTGAATAAGCAGTCATAAGTGGGGATTTCCAAACGGTTGAAAAAACGACGAAACATCTTCAATTTACGAAATAATTTCTCATTTCCGCGCATCAATGCCCATCCCAATCACGTGTTTTAATATTCCCGCCAAAATGGCCGCCTGGCTTGCTGTGAGTTTAGGACTTAAATGCAAATCCTCATTTTGCTTTTCTTGCAGTAGCTTACAGTTGTCGGGCTGCGTGTTGATTTTTGTTTCCGTCAGCAGGTCAACTCAATATCAACTTTTGGAGCTAAAAGGCGCTAACAAAAGTTATACTGATTTCGTTGCGATTACAACTTAAAAATATTTGTTAAACAAACCTCGCAGTTCTTGTAAAGAAGACATTTGTTTTCTGTCAATCTGAAGCAGCGTCTTCAAGTTACCGATAAAGTTTGTTAATGAATGATTATCCTTTCATGACGTCACATGATGAAATATAACTAGTTCCCAAGCCACGCGTGCCTAATGGTCTTATGATTGATGATTTAAAACCTCAAAGAAATCGAGTGAATAATCTGATTTTTTTAGTAAAAATCATAATGAACGAATCATGTGTCGGTGAAAAAAATACTAAATCTTCCTGCGAAACTTCGCTAATGCTCGAAGACGTCGACATTTTAAAAACGATCTTCAACCAAGTGCTATCAGTAATGGGCTCCTGGTGCTATCTGATGTCTGATAGTCTGCAGTAACGCAACCAATCAGATTGCTGCATTTGCATTAGTCCACAAGTAGATTTTTACTTATTATTGTTATTATACATTGGTGTCACTATCTCAGTTCTGATTGGCTCAGAGCATGCAGCTAATTCCCGCTGGCGCTGTTTTGTTGCGTCAGGCCTGCGGACAATTGATTTCATAGCAGGGCTCCCACGCGCGCGAAGCGCGCGTTGGACAGAGCCCCATACTCGTGGAATATGGTCAACCTCTTTTCGTTTAGTTGTCACGTGACTGACCGAGCGTACGTACGCGTCTACAGATTGTATGGGTAGGGTAGGGGAGACTATCAAAAGGAAGGGAGGGGTATCCCAGGCGTGTCTTGGCAAATCCACATCTTTTATATTGGACATTGACAATATGGTTAATTGACAGCTGTCAAAACGGGATAGCCACTGATCAGCATCACATGACCATATTATGGGCTCATGTGTCAACTCATCGAGGTGACGTGATTTATTTGGAAGCTTTCCACTGATCAGTAATTGATTTACTAGATCGTGGGCTCAAGTTTCGAGTTCTGGTAGCCCGCGTATTTTTGGCGGGAAATTGCGTTGACGACTGAAAAAGAAATTTTCAGTTCATTGTCTTTTTGAGACACAATATTATTACGCTACACTGTGAAAGTTTTACTAAAGGATAAATTAAACGAAACAATTTCTATTGCTATGTCAACAAACGATAGCAGAAAAAATATGATTTGCAGAACACAGAGTTAAGGTGAAGAGCAACGGGAAAGAGAGCAAGAATTAACTGGGGAAGAATGAGCGAAGAAGATCGCCAAAGAAGGCGCGCTCGGGAAAGAGAAAGGAGACGAAATTATAGCGAAGAAAGCCGAAAAGCAGGAAGAGTCCGGGCTCGAGAAAACAGACAAAATGTTAACGAAGAACGCCGAGAAGCGGCGCAAATATGGTTAATGGTTAATTTCATCAGGAATAGAATGCAGTACATTGATAATTTGTGTTTTTTGTAGAATATATTCCATGACTTTGTAGGTAGAAATACCGTACTAATGGCAGACGAAAGTTTAGACAAAAATCATAGCGAGTTAACCGACCTAGACACTAAACTATAGTTAAAAACGTTTGTGAATTCCTTCGCAATATTTTAGAATGCTTTTACAGTTTAAAGTGAAATGAAAGTACTAAACGGGAGCCCCGCTTTTAAGCTTGGCTAAATCTATATATTACGTATGGAAAAGACGTCATACTTATGGACAACAGTTGCGTGCAGAAGCGACTTCGCCCAACAAGCGCGCTAGTCTTCACGGTCACTTCGGGTTATGTATAACAAAACAATTATTGTATTTCAGGTTCGGCAGATACCTCAAAACCTCAGCCTTGATAATTCTCGCTATCATGCTCAACCTCATTCAATAACTGTTCATTCTTGTGACCTAATGCATTTAGGGCAAGATCTACAGGAATAATTTGGTAGATCGGAACATCAATGAAGAAAACACGAAATCAATTTTCTCTGATTAACAATGGAATGTCATTTTTAACTCTAGGCTCAAATTTGTTCACTCGGTTGTAATCTGCCACATTGTAACACCTTAACCATGATAGCTTGGATACACGTCGTACAACGACAAGAAAGAATTAGTTCCAATCATTTTGCACCTATCTAGCATAGAAAGGATTCATAGGGTTGACGAAAATCTTAGCACAGAATATCCAATTTCGAGGTGGCCTCATAACATGTTCTCAGATGATATCTATTTTCATGTTTCGCTTATTTCGCCGCCGTTAGGAAAAAGCTAAAAAAATATTATCAAATCAACCGGGTTCACGGATATTCCCGCACGTCTCAAGGACGGTTCCGGCGCGATAGTAAGACCACTGACTGTGCTCATAAACAGGTCCCTAGCTGAAGGCTCAATACCACTTGAGGGGAAACATGCCATTACAACGCATGCGCATAAGTCTGATTCTGGAACGAATCCAGCGAACTATAGACTGATCTCAGTCCTACCGGTTTTCAGTAAGATCCTTAAGCGGGCAGTGCACAAGATGGTTAATATATACAGCAACACAATTTGCTCTCTGTCTACCACTCCAGCGTTCTTACTCTCCACTCAACCAGCACGTGTCTGATTGATGTCACGAAGACCTTGCTTCAGAACATTGATAAGGGTCAACTTACAGGGTGAGGCATAGTCTTTTTAGACCTTACAAAGGCCTTTGACACTCATAGTGTATTATTGGATAAGTTAACATCACTAGATGATGATGATCATGATGATGAACTTTATTTGAGTGTCAACTGTATCTAGCACTGACGTACTAATTGGGGACACTGTAAAGCACAAATGAAATCAAATCATATTAAACTAAATTAAATGTTGGTTTTTGTGGAGAGTGAAAAATCGGAGTACCTGGAGAAAAACCTCTTGGAACAGAGTAGAGAACCAACAAACTAGGGTTAAATGAGGCCTCCGTTCAATGGTTTAAGGCTTACTTGACAGGCAGAACACAAAGCGTGGTAGTGGATAGCTCAACATATGATCCCCAACTCTTCCAAATCCATTTAGTTTGGAGTCCCGCAAGGGACCTCGATCGGTTCCTTGTTTTTATAATTACTGATCGTCATCCAAATCCATTGTTTTCTGTCTGCATTATATCATCGAATGCCGAGAGAGAAAAAATGCAAACTAAGTGTGTGAGAAAAACGGGTGCGGTCTTTTTTGGTAGCAGGGAAATTTTCAGGGGTAATCTTACACGTGCTAAATCGACACGCATCATTATTAAAACACGCAGCATTATTAAACCTAAAACAAGCTGCATTATTAAAAATAATGCTGGGCGTTTTGGTTTTAATAATCCAGCATGCCTTGCATGCGTATATCCACTGGTGAAGCACTTCCTCGTCTCTTGCCATTCTTCAAAGATATTTAGCGCCCAATTCTACTTCCTTCGACTAGCATCGGAAAACCAGCTGTCTTCAAACCTCCGACATTCGTCAGATGAGATTGGCACGAAATCTTTCGCTCCCTATTAACAACAAGAGAAAATGAGGTAACAACCAATACTCCTCGATCGTTACACAAACAATTAGGACTGAAAATATGTAGAAAAATGCATGACTATCTGTCTTACTAGAAAACGAACTAACCAAAGTCAAGAACATTTGTGTCCATATCCGCTTCTGATACTTTAATGAATAAAGTTTAAATAATATATACCTTCACTAATAACAATATTATCCTCTGAGCATTTTCTTTGACCTTCACCCGTCGACACACCCATTCCTGAACAACAATTACAACATCAGGTTACACACATTTAAGCAAATTAAAGCAAAAGAACTGCATCGACTGAAAGAAAGTACTTACCATCTCATTCATCCGCACAGTTTCCTACTTCATTATGCATTCTGTAACTATATTATTTCGTTCTTCGAACACAAGAAATATTTGCACGTGCATTGCACCAGACAAGACAGCTTCAGCATGCATAATGAAGTAGGGACCTGTGCAGAAATCTTTACCGCTTTCCGCCATCGTTCCAAACGACAATGAGTTGACTTTCAGAAAGAACTGTGTTTGTCGAGCAATATGCAAATTGCATCTACCTTGACAAACAAACAGTCAATAACTCGTTTCTGGTTGCATTTTCCACACGTGCATGTCAAGTTATACTCATGAAAACAACAGCAAATGTGGCCGTTACCTTGAACTGATAAAAAGTATCCATTGAACGCTAAGAATTGTTTAATTTATTGTTTTACACAAAAATACAAAAGGGCGGTGACATTCGATGATATAATTGCAGACAGAAAACAATGGGTTTGGATGAGGATCAGAGATTATAATAGCGGAGCTCCACAGCGGCTCGAAGAGCCGCAGAGCGGAGCCCCATAACTACCGTGCGAGGATAGAAATTGAGAAAACCATGCGTTTGAGTTTTCATGGTCATTGTGACTAGCGGCATGGCTCGCGGGCGCGTGCGCCTAGCGACGACGACGACGACGACGAACGACGTTGCCCCAACATGGCGGCCATAGTCATCTAGGTCTTAAACCGAAAGGAGGCTTTGTTTTTCGCGCGCTTTTCGCGGCTTGCCGCGGCTACACAACCTACAGCCAGCAGTCTACAGCAGTCTACAATGTTTTGCTGAAGAAACGGATTTTATTCCATAGGTACTGAGATTTACTCCTTGTAAATCTGTGTGAGAAAAATAGTCTGTAAAAAACTAGAAGCAATTTGATTGGTTGGACCATTTTCTTCACTGTTCATAGAGGTGGGATCACGGCGGGGCCAGACCACCCCTCAAATGTTTCATTGGCGCGTGGGCAATTTTTTTCAAGATGGCGGCGTCTGGGCATTCAAAGGATTCTGGGTATTCTAGGCTGAGGTTTTGAGCCGAATTAGGTCGATTTTAACCGACTACTACAGGTCCTGGGTACTACTAATCGCATAATGGCCCCTTTTTTCGGATTCTTTACTTCCAGAGCTTTATTTTGATGTGCGTTGAGGCTGTGATATCCTAATTTTTCTCGTCAAAAGCGGTATGGTTGGAGACGAAAATGTAGAGTCTTTGTCGTCTGAAGAGTGCTCAAGGTAGTGCTTTTGCCTTTTGGTTTTCGTTAAAATGCAACCGGTTACATTAAAATCGAAAGTCATACAAACTTTGTGTAATATGTCTGCTCATTAAATTTGTATTTATTCATGAGGTTTGTCCTAATGCAAAGAAAAAATACCATGGGTCTTTAGGCTAACCTCGACCCGGGGAAAACAACGGTTCCCGCTTGCTGCATTCAACCGCCTAAAGAAGGAAAGGACGCAGGCTATTGTCGATGCTACGGCACAAATAAGCGAGTTGAGATCTCAACTTGATGAAAACAAGGCAGAGTTGGATGCTTTGAAGAAACAATTGCACAAGACTGAAGAAAAAATTCGAAGAAGAAAGCGAAAGGTTTGTTATTATTGTTTGCAATAGACTCGACTGTTTAATACATGAAATTAATCTCCTAAATTGTCAATGTTTTTCCTTGGTAATGGAATTATAATAACTATAAGCTTAAGATGATTTCTGTCCCATTTACATCGAAGCTAGGCATATTGTAAGCTTAAATTATGGCTCTTCCTTCGCTCTAGTCTGTCTATTAATTTATTTAGATATAAATAAGATGACAGTCAAATGAAGTGATACTCTGCATAAAATTAAGCCTCTGATTTCATTTGCATTATCCCCTAAGGAAGTAAAATAATGATTTATTGATCCTTGTTAACACTACTTTCCCTAGATTTTATACATTTATTTATTTATTTACTTATTTATTTAGTTATTTGTTTATTTATATTAATTATTTATTTATTTATTTATATTATTTATATATTTATTTATTTTTGTTGCCATCACAACTGAACAGATTGCTGATCTTGAAAATCTAGAGGACGTCGACAGTGGAGTGGCCAAGAAGAAAAAAGATGACAGGAGACCTAATGTCACTAGTGTAGTGAATCCAACATGTAGTGAAAAGTTAAACCTTTCTAGGAAACAATTTCTTATACGTAGAAAGAAAACCCTGTCAGCACTAAGGCCAATCCATACAAGTACAGCAGCACGTGAAGACAACAAGCCAGTCCTTGTGACTCCTATATTCCAAAGAGGGTGAGGGAGGGTGATAATAGGCTTTGTTTGTGAGGTCTTTCAAAATCTAGTACAGACGACAGCGGTTGCACGATCTGCACAAGCAGTGTAATGAACATGGTCAAACAGAGTGTTGCTGCTGGAAAAGTAACCCCTGAACTCAAGCAGTTTCTTTCATAATTCAGATTCAGCTAATAACAAGTGCTGAGATACTCTCAAGAGTGATCAAAATCCAATTTCTCATTGTATATACCATTTAAGCAATTCAATTTAATACAAGCAGGCATTTGTTGTGACTATAATTCAGAATTAATATTTTGATTATCAAGCACAAAATTCTCCTAAAGCTCTAAAGAAAAGGAGAAATATACATTTTAAACATCAGACAGAAATTTACCAATCACAGTTATGTATTGTAATTATAACTCATCGGTGTATTTAATAACAGCTTTGAAGCAACCGGCCATTATATAGTACAAAGAGTTGTGACATGTATGCATGTAGGGTTAAATACTCAACATCACAGCCCTTTAAAACTGTGAGACTTAACCATCTTCACCTGATTGCAGTTGCCAGTCATAATATCCACTAATGAATTTTCAATTTATAGCCCTAATTTTTTATACTGAGAAACATTTGGTAGTTACAATAATTATTGTTTGCAATTATATGGTTATATATAATAATTATAATACAGACATCATAATTTTGTCAATATAGAGCTTATATTTTCAATAACATAATCCTACTATAAAATAAGGATTTTTAAAAATGTATAATACCTCTATTTTAAAAAAGTAAGATATTGTAAAAAACACCATGCAATATAAATCAATATGACAATAGATATTAGTAAAAAAAAGGTCAATATATATTGATCTGCAGTGTAAATTCAAAACTGTATGTTTCATAAATTAATGTAAGTCAGACTGCACAATAAACAGTTGGCACACAACATGGAACATGCAACCTGCATGCACAATTAATTTCAGTGCTGCTGGACACCACTCGTATTCCAATAGCCATAGTGAAATTTCACCATCAAGACTTCATTTTTTTGTGGAAGTTCAACTCCAAAGGCTTTTCCTCAGAAACAACCACCTCACATCTTTCCAATGAGTCATTCAATGAATTTTCCATTGGTTTCCTCAAAATGGACTCTTGGTTCACTTCAGACCCATCGAGGTCCATTCTTGCGAACAAGTATCTTGCCTTTCTTATGTGTGTTATACTGTGTTTCACAAGAGTCGTAGTTTCGGTAAGATTTCCGCACAGGTCCCTACTTCATTATGCATGCTGTAGTTGAATTGTCTTGGGAAGTGCGCGTGCAAACATTTTTGAGAACGAAACCGTACGGTTAATGAAGTAGGGACCTGTGAGGAAATCTTACCGTAGTTACTGTTGTCTGGTGACCATAGTTTGTTCGTGCCATTACATCTTTAGACAGGCAACTAAACACCTCTTCTGGCATATCCATGGTGACGGAATTCCCCAAGCCACGGATTCGCTAATTTTGGTCGCGTATGCAAGCGGCGAATAATCTTCGTATGTGCCTTTCTTAAAGCCCTTGCCACCATTCTTCGAGCGGGCAGTAACCTTTGCACATTAGCAAAGGTAGATCGGCTGCTAATTTTCTCCTCTAGGACTTCCACAGCAACTTCAAGCTCGGAAAAGAAGTCGTTCACTTTTTTAATACCATTCCCGCTTGAAGTCTGTCCCAAGCAGTCAGATTTGGCGCGTTGTAAAGGTCTTCGAAGCGATTCGGAAAAGTTCACATTGGCGGCCATCTTGGATTTTTTAGTTACAAAATTACACTTTAGCCGCCATCTTGGATTTTTCCCATGATTGCCTCCGGGCTTCCGATGACCCATTTGAGGGGTGGTCTGGCCCCGCCGTGATCAGTTTTGGCGCCATCAACTCGGCAAAAAGTGAGCAATAACGGCTTCTTCCTCAGCTTCGTCTTTGAGAAATTCTAGGTTTGCAGATACAGCTTCAGTCGAGGACTTCATACAAGATCAAGAAAATAAAAATACGAATAACAAATCCGAACAGCCCGTCGCTTCACTGAAAGAATTCTTGACGTTGAAAGGCGAATCAAGGTCCGTAGAAGAAATTCCTTCAAACGAGCTCAATTCAGTTCATGAGTGAATTTGTCCGGTAGCAGTGGGAAAGAAGGAAAACAAAGATTATGAGCCAAGTTCGCTGCGTTCTCTCTTTCGCAACGGTTATTTGAATAAAAAAGCTACGGATTTAGCATCTCAAAAGAAGTGGTGTTTGAAAAAGCAAGAGCCGCATTAAACTGATCAAAACAAAAAGGTAATTTTACATTGTATTTCCCGTACACAAGACATTCCTGAGTCATTCATGAGTCGTTTTAAAACGTTTTTAACTGTCTTTGGTTCTTATACTTCTAGCGACATTTCCAACAGTGTTTAAAGTAGAATTTTCCAGTTCGTGCAATGTTTGTATCATTTTCGAGAAGTAAATTTTGAACGCATTTTTAACTTGACTGTCATGTTTATTCGGTATGCTCCAAAATAAAGCCTGCTAAGTGCGTTTTGCACCTTGTTGTGGTATCTTGATTTTTCTAGCCCAGCGTGATTCATGATCAGTTAGTAGTATTTTGTAAGGAGTAAATCTCAGTACCTAAAAAATAAGCAAATTACTTCATGGTTAGTTCGCCCGTACCATTTTTCTTCACTCGTTGTGAAGAAAAGTAAACTCACTCGTTCGCTGCGCTCACTCGTTCGTTTTCTATTCTTCACAACTCGTGAAGAAAAATCGTCCGCCCTCACTATAAACCATGAAGTAATCTCTATATTCATAGCGGTTTTGGAGGAAAAATTTTGTTCCTACAAGTTTTCAAGCGTTTTTGGAGGGACATAAGCATAAAGCTGAGTGTCTCAGATTTTTCCTTTGTTAAAGAGCTGCCTAGCTGCTTTTGGTGTTGCTTTAAAACTATTATAATTTTGCTGACCAGGTAATGGTTCTTCCGTTGAGTCGCGAGCTAGATGTTTTTTTTTGACGATTTATTTGAGCTATCGAATCTTCTTTAAGTAGTTGCGTACATCAGGCGTATTTAATAACTTTAGTGACAACATTTTCAATGTGTGAGGGTCTGTGTGAGGAGCTCCGCTTTTAGGCTGGCCTAAATCTATTTAATAGATAATTGTTGAGGCAAGCAACATTATTGGATATAATGCAGGCAGCTCGATAGAAACACGAAGAACATGTTTTCTATTTCTTTTAGAAAACACCGCAACGAAAAAAAGGCAAACAACTTTTAAATTTTGATGACCAAAATGTAAATTCTCTTTGGTCGCGTTATCATTACGTCAATAGCTCGTGCTGGTTCTCTGTTTCTATCGAGCTTTTAGTATAAATCTACTAGCGTTCTATCACAAATGCCGCGCTCTGATTGGCTAGGCTACCCACTATCTATTCTGTGATAGAGTGAGTAGCGCAGCAGTGTGCCCTTGCTAACAAAATGGCGGCTGCTTCTTCACGTTTTCGAAGTGTCCGTGAAGAAGATTTAGACAGTTTACTGATCGAGGCTGTTCCAGAAAGACAAAGTTTTGAACGACTAGTAGATCTATACTAAAACAATTAGATTATGAGCTCGAGATTTCTATGCGTGACAGCTGACTCGGGCAGCGCCCTCGTCAACTATCACGCGATAGAAATCTCGAGCTCATAATCTAATTGTTTAATAGAAACATGAATTCTAACCAATCAGCGCGCGTATTTTCTTAGGACTGTTTTCTAATGAAATCTAAACAGTCTCACAATCGCAAATATCTCACTCTTTTGGCTGACCTACGTTGCAGTCCCGCCGGAACTATCTAATTAATAAGGTGCATGCTGGTGTTTATGAGCCTTCATGGCCTGACTCCTGCATACTTACTTAATGAATTTAGCCACTCACGCGACTTTATATCATATAACACGCGCAATGAAGATTTGCTCCGTCTTCCACTTCTTAGAACAACTAAGTACCAGGATCTCCTTTAGGTTTAGCGGAGCCTTTTTCTTTGCATGCATTTGGCCCTCAGCAGCCAGCATGATTATTATGGAGCGTTATTAGGGTCAAATTTAGAAAACAAATTATGTTATGGTGTTTGATATTTCATTCGGCCGAACTACAGAATTATGTTCCAGCGTTGCATGGAATTATGTTCGGCTCTTTTAACTTCAACAAAAAATGCTATTAATTATGTTCGGCTCTTTAATAAATTGAGTTTTGTCCAATTTTGTTCGGCTCCTCCGAATTATGTTCGGAACGCGGCTTCTCGAATTATGTTCGATAAGTAGACTGGTAGCCTCGCGATAAGAAATTCAGAGGAGTCCTGGGGCGAGAAACATTTCCCGCGCTCTCTATAATTTATTCTAATTATTACCAGTGTTCGTGTACTGTTCTGTCAAACATGGCGGACGAGTCGATTTCTGACATGTAACTCATATCATAGGTTTTCATTTCATCCTGGATATAAAAACACACTTTAAGCCAACTGAAACCTTTCAATACACTCATATTTCCTCTAGCCACCCATCGGGTGTCAAAAAGGGATTCGTGAAGGGCGAAGCTCTAAGACTTTTACGAACTAACTCTTCAAGAACAACATTTGAAGAGAACATTTACAAATTCAAATCACGTCTCCTTGCTAAAGGTTATCCAAAACATCTGATCGAGACACTCCTTTCAGATGTCAAATTCACAGAAAGGGAATCGGCGCTACGACAGAGAACTGAAAGCCAAAAAGAACTCCTGCCCTTTGTAACACAATATCAACCATCAGTGCCCAACCTCAGAAATGTTTTAATGGAGAAATGGCACTTGATACAAAATCAGCCTTCTCTACGGCAAAGAGCCACCACTAATATCGTATAAAAGAGGAAAATCCCTAAAAGACATACTCGTAAGAGCAAAACTCTAAAGGGGTCACATATTACATGGTACAAAAGTTTCCATTGTTAGAAGTCGTGCAGGTCTGTCACTCCTTGCTATTTCCTACTGCCTCGAAGATGACAAAGGAGTACTGTTATGAACACTGTAGGGGGCAAACAGTTTGCGGAAATTTTGCACAATACCACTTGCTCTAACTTGGCCATGTGCTTGACGAATCTGTTCAGCTGCCGGTTGATCTGGTTCGCTATCACCCTCACTGAGAAGCGAGGTAACTTCCCGAAGAAGTTTAATTGCTTTAGCACTTTTGCACTCGTTTGGAGTTTCTTGGTTTTCGTCGTGATCCCCTCTTCCACGTTTGTTGCCGCCATGCTTGACAGAACAGTACACGAACACTGGTAATAATTAGAATAAATTATAGAGAGCGCGGGAAATGTTTCTCGCCCCGGGACTCCTCATGAATTTCTTATCGCGAGGCTACCAGTCTACTTGCCGAACATAATTCGAGAAGCCGCGTTCCGAACATAATTCGGAGGAGCCGAACAAAATTGGACTAAACTCAATTCTAAAAGAGCCGAACATAATTAATAGCATTTTTTGTTAAAGGTGAAAGAGCCGAACATAATTCCATGCAACGCTGGAACATAATTCTGTAGTTCGGCCGAATGAAATATCAAACACCATAACATAATTTGTTTTCTAAATTTGACCCTAACAACGCTCCATAGATTATTACTCGGGCTACCTGAAAGGTAGACCGAGTCTAGGTTTCGGTTTCCTATCTATCAGTCTATCTATCGTCATGTCACGATTTTATATGCTGACGTAATGCATGCAATCGAGACATTCACGAAAACGAGGCCACTTACATACTGGGCGTACTGGAAATTATGGCGAATCTAGGGGGCTTTCCATTCACCGAAAATTTTCGGTTTGAATTTTCGAAAATTTCTGTCTCGAATGGAACGGGCTTATTCTCGGTCGTCACGTGGTCAGTTTTTGCCCCAGGCCTTTTGATGCTGCTTTTCGCATGTATTCAAAATGGCGTGTGTTTTAAAAATTTACGCAGCAACCGATTATGGGCGATTATAATCCTAATTTAATTTTAATTCGCTCTTTTTCGATGATGAAAACGAAATACCCTTACTGGCTGCAGTTTCGTGCTTCATGCGGAGAAGTGGGAACCGTATAAATGGCTTCATGCAAAAGACGGCTCCTTCGTAGTCGCAGTCGGAATTTTCTTTTCTTTTCTTCCAAAGAGAATGCGAGGAGACTGGAGAACAATCCGACTGGAAGCTTTTTAATGGAACACAAGAATTTTCGAAAATACCGAAATTTCCAATTTCGGGAACACTGAAAAGGTTGTCCTAAATTTTCGAAAATCATTTCCGGAAAATATCTGTTCCATACGATTCTTACCCGAAATTTTCGAAAAGCGCCCATACAAACGCACACGCCGTTCGCGGTAGACCCACACTAAATGATGTCGAGCGTTGTCGGAATAGGTTGGCGATCCGCGAATTCTTTAGACTAGACAAATGTGCAGAGTTCATACCAGTTCTCACGAGATAACAAATGAGCCATATGTTAGTTATCAAAACTGTGACAGCCGATTGAACAACAACAAACTATATGATGGCGCTAACAACAGCGAATTGGATAAGGATATAGACAGAAGCAACTTGAATAGTAAATATCTAAGCTTACCTCTTCCGTTAAATGTCCCGTTTCTGTGATTGGTTTTTATTGGGTTCAATACTTGTAAAGCACGATTTGGTATTGCGTACGTAATCACTATTATCATATTGTACAAGGGTTCGTAAATGTTGGTTTGCTCTTTGCACGGAGTTGCACGTGCTTGATAGAAGAAAGACATGATGAATACTCTTGATGACTGTGAGCTACTAGAAAAAGTTGTCAATATGACTAATGTACGTGAACTTAATGTTACAGTGTCAATAAAAGAACAGCAATTCAGTTCTCGTTATGCAAAGTATTTATATTTTGACTGTACTCGTGATTTGTGTAAGCGGCTGTACACACGCCATTAAAATTTTTTTGCACATGAGAAATTAAACTGACTGTTGGCACAAATAACCGTTAAAATGTGGGACTGGAGTGACTGATAACGAAAATTCCCCACACGGATCCCGCATGTAGTTTCGTATACATTTTACTCGTGGTAAATGCTCAAGTAAAACGCTTCATACGAAGCCCGAGTGAACGCTCCTCAAGCGTCTTGTAATAAGTTTGGGTTTGGCCTGAAAAGGCACTTTACTGCTTTAGATCCAAGACAAATTGAGCCCCAGTAATTTAACTATACTTAGACGTTCCTCTTTCTATCCGTTAGTTGTTTTTTCGTTGTTTCCTCTTTACATCAGGGCTCCATTCATACCAGCCTTGCTGAACTGGGCATCCCTGTCTACATATTGTTTAAATAAATAAATAAATAAATGTTCGTAAAAAACGTTCAATATAAAAAATGTCAAACAACAAAACTAAATTTAAAAAAAAGTAAATGCGTTAGACTTAGTTAGCTTGGAACAGTTCCATTGCGTTAGACAGAGTTAGCTTGGAACAGTGCCATTGCGTTAGGGTGCGTTTCTTTGGTATGATCCGTATTGGGATTTGTGATCCGAGATCACACAGATCATAGCACATCAAAGGAGCCGATGAAACCTTGTCCAGAGTAGATTCGTCGGTTACTTTGATGTGCCATGATCCGTGTGATCTCGGATCACAAATCCAAATACGGATCATACCAAAGAAACGCACCCTTAGATTGAGTTAGCTTGGAACACTTCCACTGCATGCATGATCTGTTTTTATATACTAGTCTCCAGGGATCCCGTGTGGGGGGGGGGGGGGGGTAGGGAAAGTACGTAACTAGGGTTAATTTTGCAGGGTATGTGCTCTCATGGTCCCTGCCCATCATAGCCTATTTTTGTGCCCAGACATAGATCTCACCTTCGTTACTTTTGGGAAAATGTAATTTTCGCGATCTACCTGATCAATCCTTAGTCATACTAAAATAAATTAACACATTTTCAGTTGTGGTTTCAAGAACGGATTGTAATGCAAGCTGATGAACAAGTGACTTTGTGAACTTTTTAACCAAACCATTTTGAATCCCTAGTTAATAGAATTTTCTTACCCAGAAAATCCGAAAATGTGCGACCCCATCTAGTAACTATTGAAAATGCAACCCCATTAGAGTAGTCAATCCAGTCGTGAAAGTGCGACCCCATCCGGTAACATATCCCCATTAGCCTCTTGTAGGGACGTTCTTACCCCACCCGCTACCCCCTCCCGAGCCAGGGATGTTACTGCAGTTAGACTTTTGGGGATTACATATATTTGTTTACGCATGCCGCGGTTGCGCTCTGTGAGGAAATGAAAAGTTCCAGGAAAAGGCGTTTTGCCTATTGTTCAAGATTTTTTTTATAGAATCTTAACGTACATCTGGTTGGATGTCATGACCTGTTGTGTCGGCTTGGTGCCAGATCGCGCTTTCATTGTGTGGTCGTCTTTCCGGCTTATGCTTTTCAGCTGGTGAACTCTGCTATCTCTGACGTAACAGGGCGTAAAATTTTTCCGGTAGCCACTTAGTCTGCTACACAGCCGTTATTAGTGTCGTCACGCAACGCTCCTTCCCCACTAACTAGTTAGTGGGGAAGGAGCGTTGCGTGAAGCGTTGCGTGACGACACTAATAACGGCTGTGTAGCAGACTAGTAGCCACTTGGCTCCTAAATATTTTAAAGTAGTAGCCAATTCCAAAAAGTTGATGGCCATTATGTTTATTCAGACGGCTAAAAAAATTTTTACCCTGACATTGTACTAGATAGATTTACATTGCTCCTGAATCATACAACCAAACGCTATAATGTCTTCGACCGAAAAAGTACCATCACTTTCAACGCTTTCTTCAATTTTCTCACTCATTTTAAATTTAAATGAGCTCACATGGTCGACATGTTGTCAAAGGCGATGAAAAATGAGCCCGGAATTTGCACGTGCTACAAAGAGGACATTAGAATGGTTCATATACAACGTGAAAGGTTACCTAAATACAAGATGGCCTCTAGTAGATTTACGTTAGTACATGTGCTTCGTTTTGGAAATGATTTTAATGAGGAACTTTGCTGTAGATTTATCTTTACAAATCTTCAACAATCACTAGGTCTCTAGGTAAGATGTGATTAGCAAATCTAGTCGCCAATTTGGCGACTAACTTTCAGGATTTTGTCGCCAAAGTGAAAAATGTAGTCGCATTGGCGCCTGTATTAGGCGCAATATGACGCCCTGCATCATGGAAATCGCAATGTCTTGCATCAAATTTTCTACACAATTCCTTGTATCTAACTAACAGCAGGGCAATCTTTCAGTATCTTAATGTACCGGTTACATGTATGAATATGACAAGGGCTAGGCGTTGAACCTTGAGGATTGGTGAGTATTCTACAATATAGAGAATTGTAAGTCCTCAGAATTCAAGTCAAACCCTTCATGGGCCCCTGTCATTGACAGCCATGATTCTAAGAGCTCCTTTTCTGAAAATGAGATATAAGATACTAGCACAGTATATGAAAGATTTGCGGAACGCCTCAAATATTCATTTTCAGGTTCTAGAGACTGCTTGTAAAAGCCAATAACAATGGACTGAAAAAGCCGTCCGGCAACTGACCAATACAAGAGGCCGAGAGCAGAGGCTTGGAGACCAAACTCTCTTTGATAACCACACAATACGAGACCAGCCATCTTTATAGCTTCTTTACATGAACAACCTTGCTGTACCTTCATCAGTATCACATAAGCCATACAAATAGCCAATTCAAAGAGTCTGTATGACAAAGTCATGTCCCCAAAATCAAGGACACCAAACTTACTAAGAACGTCACTACAGGACGTAACAATGATGTTAGTGTCATTTAGATCACCATGAATGGCCTGTTTTTTTAAGTACTGCAGGTTAGGTAGGACATTAGTGACAAAGTTGGAGTAGACATAAGTGAGGTTTCGCCTCATCTCGTCTCTAGTTTGTCGGCTTGAAATGTCAATATAACTTTCCAGAACACTGATTTGAGTGAGGTCCCATTCTGCTCTGCCTCGATTTGCGAGCCCGGGATGGCTGAAATCCTGTAGAACGTGAAAAGTTACGTGAGTTGAGGACATCCACGTCTAACAAAGTACAGAAAAGCACTACACTCTAAAATCGTTTTAATCTATTGGAGGGGGATGTAAGGGTTTGTGGTGATGCCGTATTGCGTTAGTTTGGTGCGGTATCCCAGCAATTTTTATTTGAAAGTACGGTATTACGGTACTACCCAACCAAGTGGTTTCGGTATTCTGGTAAATCTCGATATCGGTATTTTTACTTTTGTCCGTGTAATATTGCGGTATTTGGACTCCCTTTACGTACGTTACCCGTACAACAGTTTCATCTGTTAGGTGCGATATTTATAGCAAGGCGATCAAAATCCCGCACAAAACAGCAGGGCTCGACTTTCAGAAAAAAATCTTGGGGCCACCTGGCCTCCAAGTTTTCATTTTTGGTCGCCAGGACACGTATTCTAGTCGCCAAAATTATCTTCAAGAAAAAATAGAATATAATACACTAAAGGTATTTTAATAAACCTCAACAAACGATTTCATCGGCTTCATACGCGAACACAAAAGTATCAGAGTACTGAAGGGGTGGTCTGGCCCCACCTTGCTTAGAAATATCCTTAGCACTTGTCAAGTTGACACCATTCTTGGTGATTTCAACATCGACTACAGAAGTGATGATAGCATTTAAGGGGAATTTACATTGACTGGAGCATAAAATTACACCAGAGATAAGCCAAATTTGGTTTGTTGGACTGACAAATCAGCAACTGACAGGTTCGACAGAAATTTGTCAACTTACAGTACGTTCCTGTTACACAGAATATTAATGCTGGAAATGTTAAGAGCGTGACACTTATTGTTTAGTATGTGGAAACCAGTTAGCGTTACACATGATGAATTAGCAATGACGTCAATTGTATTACCGTAGCAACCAAATCAAGGTGTATAACCATGCTTTTGTAAGGAGTGAGAGAAGTCGTTTTTCGAGATAGGGAGTAATTTTACTGCAATCATTAAAAAACCACCTTACGAGATTGAGAGTGACTAGTGTTGAGTTCGCGTTTCCAAGAGAGATGTGTATGGCCGTGTTTGGCGCGAATTAAAAAAATGGTTAATAAGACTTGCGCAAAATATAAAAATGGTTAATAAAGTATCTAGCGCAATCCTCCTCCTCCTCCTCCTCCTCCTCCTCCTCCTCATCATCATCAAGATTTTAAAAAATAGTTTAAAGAGATGATAAATACCAACAAAATGGAAAAGAAAGTCATTGCTAAAGAGAAGGGTAATATCCCCATCCCAGCCCCTAGAACTAATATCCCCAACCAGCCACAAAGACCCATCCCAGCCCCTAGAACTAATATCTCCAACCAGCTGCAAAGACCTAATATTCTTGATGAACCGGTACCTGAGATTAATTTTCCCCCTCTAGAACCTTACAAAACCCCAAGACAATTTCTTGATGAACCGGTACCTGAGATTAATTTTCCCATTCTCAAACCTTCCAAACCCACATCCCAACCCACATCACTAAAACATTTAGTAAGCAGAGTTGTCAAACCGCTAAAGAAAGAGATTAACAAGTTTGCAGATTGGATTGTATCTTATGTCCCAGAACCTATCAAAAAGACTGTAAACAAACGAGTCGAAAGTCTGAAGGAAAAGGTTAACCGCATATTCAATCGCTTCACTCCAAAAGAAATACAAACAGCGTTTAAGGGGTATCTGAAAACCTTTAGGATAGATGGAGCGGAAGGGTATGGATATAAGAAGTTCAACATTAAAATCAAACAAAAAGTTATAGATCTCATTAAGAAGAAAAAGAAACCTATCAAGGCTAAGTTTATCTATACCTGTAAGTTTATAAAAGAGAATCTAGTCACTGGACATATTGAAGAAACTTCAAAATACTTTCATTCACCCGTAGAAACCATAACAGAGTCAACCGATTTTTATGACTTATTCGATACAATGACAAATCACCAACTTGAGGAGATTGAGCGATTTAAAAATAACGGCTACGGTTGGAAATTCGACAGTGTGGAATACTTTGATATACACATCGACCCCTTTGAACCGCTTTCTGGAAGTTCCTATATTCCACTACCATCAAAATTAGCATCCAAGAAGGCAATTATCAACGTTAAGAATGAGAAGGATCATGAGTGTTTCAAGTGGGCAGTAACCTCAGCCGTGTTTCCAAGGGAGAAAGACCCACAAAGACTAAATAAACAAATGAGAGAGAACTCAAATAATTTTGACTGGTCAGGAATAGAGTTCCCCGTTTCACTAAAACATATTGATAAGTTCGAAAAGCAAAACCCCTATTCGATTAACGTCTACGGATATGAAGATGATGTATACCCTCTAAAAATAAGTAAGAAAAGAGGAGGTCATGTGATCAACTTAATTCTCATATCAAACGATGAAACAAATCACTACTGCTGGATAAAGAATATGAGTAGACTTTTATCCTCTCAAGTCAATAATCACCAACACGCACGCACATTTTGTTATAGATGCCTTAACTCATTCCAGTCGAAGACATCATTAGAAAAACATCTCGAATACTGCAACGCAAACGAAGAAGTTAAGATTGAAATGCCCTTAGATAAAGATGGAAATCCTCGTCATACTTACTTTAAAAATTATACCAGAAAAATGCGAGTCCCCTTTGTTGTTTATGCCGACTTTGAGAGCTTTACAGAGAACATAGACACCTGCTCCCCAGATGAAAGTAGAAGCTTTACTAAACAATACCAGAAGCATAAAGCATCAGGCTACTGCTATCTTATCAAGTGCTTTGACGATAACATATTTCCACCCATTCTTGTACGACACACTGCTGAATCCCCAGACGAAGATATCCCACAGATGTTTATAGAAAATTTAGAGTCAAATATTAAGAAAATTTACAATTGGTTCAAGTTTTCTAAGAAAGTTAAGATGACTCAAAGGGATAAAATCGACTATAAAAATGCTACTCACTGCCACATCTGCGAGGGTGAATTAGGAGTAGATAAGGTATTAGACCACTGTCACCTTACAGGAAAGTATAGAGGAGCAGCTCATAACGAATGCAACTTAAAGTATAAAATTCCAAAGTTCTTCCCAGTCATCTTTCACAACCTATCTGGATATGATTCACATCTATTTATTAAGAACCTTGGTGCATCAAAAGGTAAAATAAACTGTATACCTAATAATGAGGAAAAGTATATTTCTTTCACAAAACAGATTGTAGTTGACACCTTTACAAACAAAGAAGGTAAGCAGGTTGATGTGAAGCGAGATATAAGATTCATCGATTCATTTAAATTTATGGCAACCAGCCTTGACAGCTTAGTAACTAATATACCAAAAGAATCTTTCAAAAACCTCACGAGCTACTATGAGGGTGAACAATTAGAGTTATTGTTAAGAAAAGGTGTTTTCCCATACGATTGGTTTAACGGATTCGATAAACTATCAAGTACACAATTACCACCTAAAGAAGCGTTCTACTCAAAGCTTAACGAGACAGATATAACAGAAGACAACTACCAACATGCTCAAAAGGTGTGGGGAAGCTTTGATATGAAAACAATGAGGGATTACCACGACCTATATCTTGAGTCAGATGTGCTCCTGTTAGCCGATGTCTTTGAGAACTTTCGAGATGTTTGTAGTGAAAACTATGGATTGGACCCTGCCTGGTATTACACAGCGCCTGGACTAGCTTGGGATGCAGCGTTAAAGTTAACTAAAGTGGAGTTGGAGCTGTTAACTGATCCTAACATTCTACTTATGGTTGAGAAAGGCATTCGAGGGGGTATATCTATGATCTCTACTAGATATGGTAAAGCTAACAACCCGTACATGACCAACTTTGATTCTAACTTACCCACAAAGTATATTACATATCTCGACGCAAACAACTTATACGGCTGGGCAATGAGTAAACCACTCCCTACTCGCGGTTTTAGATGGATGACTAACCAAGAACTCAAGGGTTGGAAAAATCTCCCATGTATAATCGAGGTTAACTTGAAATACCCCAAGAACCTTCATGATTTACACAACGATTATCCACTAGCTCCAGAGAGACTTGCCGTTAATAAGGTTGAGAAATTGATTCCAAACCTCAACAACAAAATAAAGTACGTAGTTCACCACGAGACCTTGAAAGTTTACGAAAGTCTAGGACTAAAAGTCACCAAGATTCATAGGGGTATTACATTCGAAGAGTCTGCATGGTTAAAGCCGTACATCAACTTGAATACCAACCTCAGGGCGAAAGCATCCAACGACTTTGAAAAAGATTTCTTCAAGCTGATGAATAACTCTGTCTTTGGGAAAACCATGGAAAACATTAGAAAAAGGGTGGACGTACGATTGGTTACGAGTGAAAAAGATGCGAAAAAATTAATATCAAAGCCAAACTATAAAAACCGAACCATCTTTTGTGATAATCTAGTAGCCATCCACATGAAGAAAACAAAGTTAGTATTCGATAAGCCAGTTTACTTAGGCATGTGCATTCTAGACCTAAGTAAAACATTGATGTATGATTTTCACTATAATTACATAAAACCAAAATATGATGTAAAAGCTAAATTGTTGTTCACAGATACGGACAGTCTTTCCTATGAGATAGAAACAGATGATTTCTACAAGGATATCAGCAAAGACGTAAAATCCATGTTTGATACCAGCAACTACCATAAAAACCATCCATCAGGTATCGAGACAGGTGTGAACAAGAAAATCATCGGGATGTTTAAAGATGAGGCTGGTGGTAAACAGATAACCGAATTTGTAGGTCTACGAGCCAAACTCTACTCCTACAGGATGGATGAAGGTACAGAAGAAAAGAAATGTAAGGGAATGAAGAAGGCAGTCGTCAAGAAAACCATCAGTTTCGATAACTACAAGGATTGTCTATTCAATAAAGAACCACAGACGAGACAGATGAATGTAATCAGAAGTCACAAGCATGATGTTTACACTGAAACGGTTAACAAGATAGCCTTATCACCATTTGATGACAAGAGAAACATTTGTGAAGATGGTATACATACTTACGCCCACGGACATTATCGTTCCAACACAAAATTAGGCGGCAGCTCAGTATCGTCTGGTACAAACTGAAGCTCTTCCCTCACAAAACTACGCCTAGGTCCATCTAGTAAATAATACAACACTGGCTGATTAGGTGACACCACACTACGTGACAGATCAAAGACTTTCAAACTCCAGATAGGATCCGTAGCACGCCTTCGGTCTCCACCTTCATCTTCTCCAGGAGCAAGTAAGTATCTAACTTTAACACCAGGTGGTAGTCTCACCTCATCATGTCCAACAACTCGCTTATACTTTGGAGGATCAATATCAACCTCTTTCAGTCTTATAGCTTTCTCAGGCTCTTTACCAGTTATTCTCGTTGGTATACTATTCAGAGTTTTCAAAATAGCCGGTAATCGTTTCACCCATACTCTTGATCGATCATCACTAATCATTTCTTGGGCATATTGATGACTAAATAGTTTTTCTGATAATGTTCTATTTGCTCTTTCAACAAATGCTTGAGCTCTATGGTTTCCAGCTTCAGACCGTTGTATGGTTACATTATGTTTTTCCATAAGTTTTGTTACATCTCCCATGAATTCTTTACCAGGATCGACAATCAACGTCTTTGGCCACTTGAGCTTTCGAGAGTAAATATTACTGAAGGCTTTTGAAATCTCATTACTTTCTTTTGAGGTTAGTGGTTCTGCATCTTTGTATCTCGAGGCAATATCAATCACAACCAATGCATATCGATATATCTTTCTTCCCACTCTGTCATGTGGTAAAAATAATAGATCTGCTTGGTGAATCTGATTCGGTTTTTCCACATTCCAATGAGGCCTAGGGATATATTTTGGAGCTGGTAGATAGATTTGCCACAGCGCCTGTTTCTCAAGCCATCTTTTAGCCTCATCTTCACTAACTTTTGCTTTTTCAGCTAATTTTGGAATGGCAGAATACCCTTTCCAATATCCATAAGTGGAATAGTATGTTTTTGATAGCATGTTTTCGTTACTCATTTAAAGAATAATCTGTCTATCTTTAAAATAAACATGTCGCAATCTATATCTGAAGAAATTAACCCAAACAGGATTCCACGAGAGCCCTTCGGATTGAAAGCGGAATCGTCACTGAATCGAATTACACTCAATCCCTCCTCAGCTAGTCCTGGAGAAACCTTATATATAAATATTCCAAAACTTGCTGAAAATGTGGTTATCGTTCCGGGTAGTGTATCTCTACTATTTGACTTGATTGTTGCTGGTCATGCTAACAACACCCTCGTGAATAACGTAGGCAGTAACCTTGTATCCAGACTTAAGGTTCTTTTTGGTGGGGAAACACTACAGGATACTCAAAGATACGATCTCTTTCAAACCTACCATGACTTATACTTAACAGCTGAAGATCGTGATGATGGATTAAAACAAGGTATTTCTTCTGTAAACATGAGGAAACTTAGGACAAATGCGGGTGATAAGGTAACATCAGATGCTAAGGAAGTAGCTCTTGCAGCAGTATACAACACCAAGTACCGTATCCCATTAAACCATCCTATTCTCAACGAGCATGGAGCTTTCTATCCAAAGGCGTTACATCATCCACTGACCTTTGAAATTACACTGGCTCCAGTTAACGATATTGTTATTTATTCTGACACGACCAAGACTCCAACTTATGCAATCACAAACCTTGAGTTGGAATATTCTTGCATATCAAGCGAATACTTAGCTCGTGAGGCGTCGTCAGCTTATCAGGTTGGTAAAGGATTCTTTTACGAGAATGTCATTCTGCACAAAACTTTCACCATCTCCAAACCTAATGACAGTGTTATAAACGAGCACATTAATCTACCTAGGAGGTCAATGACAGGGATATTGTGCTTGTATACCACCTAGGTTATGTAACACTGACTTGCGTTATATAACCTAGTGTTTTTGTGTTGTGTGACACTCTCTACAGTACCCCTTCTGTCTGTTGTGTTCACATATTTGAGATCCTCCGCACGCTTTACAGTACCCCTTCTGTCTGTTGTGTTCACATATTTGAGATCCTCCGCACGCTTTACAGTACCCCTTCTGTCTGTTGTGTTCACATATTTGAGACCCTCCACAATCCTTACAAAACCATCTTTGTCTTCCATGAATACATATTCCTTTCCCGTTGCAGTCTTTGCATAGATACCTTACCCGTTTATGCTCACAAAGACTACCACCGTTGCATTCTCTACATACCGTTTTCCTTCGATTATGAGGACATATTTGTGATCCTCCACAATCCTTACAGACATATTTAACCTTTCCATGAATACACTTATACTTATTAGTTGTTGTTTTATCAATCTCAGGTATCAGTTCATTTGAGGGGGTAGGTCTTTGCAGCTGGTTGGGGATATTACCCTTCTCTTTAGCAATGACTTTCTTTTCCATTTTGTTGTTATAAGTCATCTCTTTAAACTATTTTTTAAAATCTTGATGAGGAGGAGGAGGAGGAGGAGGAGGAGGAGGAGGAGGATTGCGTTAGATACTTTATTAACCATTTTTATATTTTGCGCAAGTCTTATTAACCATTTTTTTAATTCGCGCCAAACACGGCCATACACATCTCTCTTTCCAACATTGCTCGACCAATGTTATGTTTATTTTCTATTTTTTTACGGTTTGTTTTTTTATAACCCGGTCACTTTAGTGGTGAAAAATCCATAGTGCCCGTCACTTAGGAAGACAAAAATTACAAGACCCAATAGGTTTTTTTCCCGACCCGGTATTACTTCATGAATAGAGACTTTACGCAGTGGCGACGGGAAGATTTGACGACAGGGTTTTTTCGCTTCAGTTACCGCTGTATTAACATTAGTAGTAGGTGAGAGTAATTTCACCCACACACATGTTGTTGTTGTTGTTGTTGTTGTTGAAATTTTTTGAAAATTTTAATAAAAAATTGTTCAAGGATTTATCAGAAAATTAAACAGACTTTTTGCGAATGCTTTGCGACGGAGCCTGGCTTGCATAGGTTTTGCACTGACCCCGTGAAGACTTATTAAAAGAGCTTAATTTATTGAAACTTATCAGAGTGTTAATCAGATATTGCAAATAAAAAAAATGATTTAAAAAGAAGAATTAAAGTTAAAAATAACAAATGGATAAACTTACTGTTAATCAACTGAGAAAACTTGCTACAGAATATAATATTAAAGGGAGAGCAGATTTGCGGAAAAAAAGTGAACTTTTAAAAGAGTTGAGAAAAATTACTGAACTTGTTGAAATGTATGATAATAATGGGCCAGAAGTAGAAACACTAGGCACACCACATCGATTTAATCCAGAAACACCCCCACCGGGACCACCACCACCAAGACCAGCTACACCACCCATCCCACCCCCTAGAAAAAATATTCCTAACCAGAAGGAAAGACCTACCCCACCCCCCAGAAAAAATATTCCTAAACCAAAGGAAAGACATATCCCAACCCCTAGAAAAAATATTCCAGACAAAAATTCAAAAGTGCCAGAAAGAATAAAGTTTTTTGAATCGCTTAAGGATACCAAACACTCTAAAAACCCCACCACCAAAAAAATATTCAAAAACTACAAAGTGGAAGATAGAAAAAAGTTTTATGATTCGGTTACAGTTACAATTAATGAAAAATTACCTAATAAACAGAAAAGGAATATAATTAAAAATTATAAAGTGACAGAAAGAATAAAGTTTTATGAATCTTTAAAAAATCTAACAAATAAAAAAATCATAAAACCAATTCCAGCACCTAGAAAAAAGGTTAATAATCAAACACAAAATAAAACTGAAACAGTCGAAAATAAAGATAAGAAAATTAAACTAAGACCTCCAACAAATTTTAAATTTATTCCTTTTGGAAGCGAACCAGACGAAACACTGGGGCAAAACAACATTGTAATAAATGCGGATCTTAATAATGATATATCGCAAATAATTATGGATAGCATAAGACCAGAGATACAGATGAGAACAAGAGTTGTATATGGTTTCAAATCCAACATTCATCGTGGAAAAGGAGAAATAGCTGAGTATCACAAAACAATTTCTGGAAAACTACTAGGAGCTTTAAAAACATTAAAAGAAATTGAGGAGTATATTGAACAATGTGAAATAAAAAGACTAGATTTGGATAACGAAGAAGTGTGGAGTAAAGCGTATCTTCCAGCAACAGAAGTTGTAAAAAAACCAGGTGTATATCAAGGTAGAGTTGTGTTTATCGAAGTTCATGTAAAATTAATTCATACAAATGAAACTTTAATGGGTTGTGGGCCTTTACCAGATTGGTTAAAAAACAAGAAATCTATTCATGCCCTTGATAATTATGATAACAAAATGTGTTTTTGGAATACCATGGCTGTGTTTAGGAACTATCTTGATGAGAAAAATAGACCAGCCGAAAGAATAAAACAATTAGCTTTAAAACTAGCCCAAGAATTTTATGGTAACCGAAATTTGAAAGAAGAAGATATAAAAGGAACGGATCTTATTGAACTTGAAGATATCTCAAAGTTTTTTAATATTAACATTAGGATGTTTGAGCCAAAAGAAGACCAAAAAACGTGGGTTTTGGTGTACGGTAAAGGTAAAAGCAAAAAACAATTACCAACTTTGGATGCGGGTCTTCATAATGACCATTGTTTTTACATAAAAGATTTGCCACTGTTGACTAATAGTTGGGAATGTCCTGGATGTGAACAAAGATTTAACAGACATGGTAATTATGATAGACATTTGAATGAAAATTCATGTAATGGAGGAAAAACAAAAGTAATTTGTAATGGTAAAAAATGTGTTCCAACAATGAGCTGGTCAGAAAAAATATTTTATGGTGGAAATACCCAATTTAGTTATGTTGGATGCAGATGGATAGAGAAACAGTCTGAACTTAAAGGTAAACATATTCATCATGCTCTATGTGGTCATGGTGGTGAAAGATGTGTTAAGGATGGTGAAAAAGATCTTTTTTTGGTGGATGGTTACGAACCTGTAACTAATACAGTTTATGAATACTATGGGTGTAAATGGCATGGATGTCCTTGTTCAAGTAATGATAAAATTAAATACAACAAAACGCTGAGAAAGGAACATGTAATCAAATCTTTGGGGTATAATTTAGTATCTGTTTGGGAGTGTGAAAAACCTGAATTAAAATATGTAAACTTTAAAAAGAAATTTTTTCACTATCCATATTTTATTGTTTGGGATTCTGAAGCAATGCAACTAAAACAAAAGGAAAAGGTTACTGAAGATCTAACTTTTATAAATAAACATATTCCGATTAGTATAGCTATATCTGATAATTTATCGAAAAAACCAACTTGTGTTGTTAATAATAATCCAGAAGAGCTTATAAAAGATTTTGTTAAAGATTTGGATAGAAGACAAAAAGATATTGTTAAAAAAGTGCGAGAGGATTATACTCTTCCGGATGAAGATAGTATTCCAAAAAAAGTAAAAGAGATGTATGAAGAGTGGTGTAATCAAGTTCCTGTTTTAGGTTTTAATTCAGGAAAGTATGATTTTAATATGATTAAGATAAATTTTGTAAATAGTTTTACCGAGATGGAGAGTACACTAAATGTGGCAAAGAAAGAAAATAAATATATGTATCTGAAAACTCCTCGTTTTAATTTTTTGGATATTATTAATTACTTAGCCCCTGGGCTTTCTTTTGATGGTTGGTGTAAAGCAAACAACTGTGAACAACAAAAACTTTTCTTCCCCTATCAATTTTTGGATAGTTATGATAAGCTTTCTCACATAGGTCCTGTAAAATATGAAGATTTTTACTCAGATCTCAAAAAGAAAATAACAATATCCCGCCAAGAATATGAAGAATATAAGAATGAAATAAAAAAAAGAGGTTGTATAACCTTGAAGGATTGGTTGATAGAGTATAACGAAGGTGATGTTATTCCTTTTGTAGAAGCTGTTGAAAAAACACGCGAAAAATATTTCTGTGATGATATAGACATGCTAAAAGACGCGGTATCAATCCCAGGGATATCAATGAGATATGTGTTGAATAAAGCTATAAAAAATAGTAAGGGTAAGTGTGATTTGTATGCTCCAGGCGATCCTTGTTATTGTAAATGTAATGTTAATTGCAATAAACCGAAAAGTGGTAAGGGGAAATGTGAAAAATGTTTTACTATAAGAAAAGAATGTACTGTATGTAATAAAAATAAAGCTTATGATCTTTTAAAAACAGGTATGATTGGCGGTCAGGCTCAAGTATTTGTTCGTCGGGCTGAGGTTAATAAGTCATTTATTCGTTCTAATAAATATAAAAATCCAAAACTATGCAAAATTATCCGCGGTTATGATGCAAATAGTTTATATTTATATGTGTCGGGGTTGGAAATGCCTTGTGGTAAAGAGAAATATTCTGAAGTAAAAAATCCAACAGATCTTGAATATATTAAAAAAATTTGTAATGATATTCTTACAGATAAATTGTTCGGGTTCTGTCAAGTGAATATTCACACACCAGATAATCTTTTGAAAAAATTTGAGGAGATGCCGCCTTTATATGTTGTAGATATTGTCCCTGAAAATTTAATACCTGATCATATGAAAGAATATCAAAAAGCTACAGGCAGAAAAACTATAAAAGGAGCACTAAAATTGTTAAGCGTAACAAGAGCAGATGAAATTTTACTATATACACCGTTTATAAAATGGTATCTTAATCATGGTTTGGTAATAACAGCTGTTCATAAAATTATAGAATATCAACCTGGTAAGCCATTTGAGTGGTTTCCAATTGAAGTAAGCAATGCGAGAAGAGATGGTGATATTGAGGTTATGCTACAAATGTTAAGTAAAGCTTTTGATGAAAACAAAATAGATGATGTCGTAAACCTTACTAATGAATTAAATCAATTCCCTGATATATTAACATTTATTGAAGAGCATACCGAGAATGGAGTCAGCCCCACCGATAATCACCTTAAAGTATTGATTGAAAAATTAAAAACAAAGTATAAAGGTTGTAAAGAATTGGCTGATACCCACAAACTAAAAGGAAACGCATTCTATGGGAAAATGATTGAAAATAAACAAGAACACAAGAATACAAGTTATACTCAAAACGTGGATGTTGTTAATATGGATATTAGAAGCCCGTTGTTTGTAGATATGGACCAGATAAATGAAACATATGAAATAATAAAAAGGAAACGCCAGGTAGAAATAAAAACACCTTATCAGTGTGGTATAGCTGTATATCAACTATCCAAACTTAGAATGTTAGAATTTTACCACGATTTTATTGATTATTATTTTGACAGAAGTGATTTTGAGTTAGTTTATTCAGACACAGATAGCTATTACTTTGCATATTCAGATGAAAATTTGGATAATCTTGTAAAACCTGAATTACGAGATGAATATTTTAGAGAAGGTAAACAAAAATTTCTATCAACCTCAAAATATCACGACAGAACGCCTGGACTGTTTAAGAAAGAGTTTGAAGGAATAAGAATGATTGCTCTTTCACCAAAATGTTATTACGCCGATGATGGAAAGGGAAAAACAAAGTTTAGTTGTAAAGGGACAATACATTACCAAAACGATATGACGTGGGATAGATACTATGAAGCTTTAGAAGGAAAAATAGATAGGGTAAAAAACACCGGGTTTAGAGTTAATAAAAACGAAATTGTAACATATACTCAAGATAAATTAGGGCTTAACGCATATTATGATAAACGAATAGTTGAAGAAGATGGAATTCACACAAAACCTTTGTATTAGATAATTTCAAAACAGAATTAGGCGGCAACTCAGTATCATAAGGAACAACTTGAAGTTCTTCTCTCACAAAACCACGTCTTGGGCCATCTTGTAAATAATATAAAACTGGCTGGTTGGCTGAAACGACGCTACGCGTAATATAATAAACTTGTATACTCCAAATAGGATCAGTAGCTCTTCTTCGTTCTCCACCTTCAAGTTCACCAGGAGCAAGTAAGTATCTAACACTAACCTCAATTGGTAGCCTAACCTCATCAAGCCCAACAACTCGCTTATACTTTTTTGGTTCAATATCAACTTCTTTCATTTTTATAGCCTCATCAGGTTCTTTACCAGTTATTCTAGTTGGTGTATTATTCAAAGTTTTCAAAATATCAGGTAGCCGTTTTACCCATACTCTTGACCTTTCATCACTAATCATTTCTTGTGCATATTGATGACTAAATAATCGTTCGCTTAATGTTCTGTTTGCTCTTTCAACAAATGCTTGAGCTCTACGATTTCCAGCTTCACTCCTCTGGATTTTTACATTATGGTAATTCATAAGTTTTGTCACATCACCCATAAATTCTCTTCCAGGATCAACAATTAATGTTTTGGGGTATTTCATTTTTCTGGAATATATTTTTTCAAAAGCATTTGAAATTTCCCTACTTTCTTTTGATGTTAATGGTTCAGCATCTTTGTATCTCGAGGCTACATCAATCACAACTAATGCATATCGATATGTTTTTCTTCCAACTCTATCATGCGGTAAAAATAATAAATCCGCTTGGTGAATCTGATTCGGTTTATCCACAGTCCAATGTTGTCTTGGAATATATTTTGGTGCTGGTAGATATATTTGCCAAATTGACTGTTTTTGTAACCATTGTTTTGCTACATCTTCACTTACTTTTGCTTTTTCAGCCAATTTATTAATCGCAGAATATCCTTTCCAATATCCATCAGTTGAATAATAAATCCGCTCTAAAAGCAGGCCCGGCTTCGCCGATATCCTACTGAAATTTTTTGATAAGGTAGAACTCATTTAAAGATTACTCCTCCCTTCCTTAAAATAAATATGACAACCGTATCTGAAAAAATTAACCCAAACAGGATTCCAAGAGAGCCACTAGGTTTGAAAGCGGAATCAATATTAAATAGAATTACACTAAATCCTTCATCAGCTAATCCAGGAGAAACACTATATATAAATATTCCTAAACTTTCTGAAAATTTAGTGATTGTACCTGGAAGTGTATCTCTAGTATTTAACCTGGCTGTTGATGGTCATGAAGATAACACCCTCGTGAATAATGTAGGTAGTAATCTTGTATACAGACTCAGGGTTCTTTTTGGCGGTGAAACACTACAGGATACTCAAAGATACGATCTATTTCAAACATACCATGACTTATTCTTAACAGATGAAGAAAGAGAGGATAGATTAAGACAAGGTATTTCTTCTGAAAACATGAGAAAGCTCAGGACAAATGCGGGTGATAAGGTAGACACAGATGCAAAAGAAGTAGCTCTTGCAGTAGTACACAACACCAAGTATCATATCCTACTAAACCATCCTATTCTCAACGATCATGGAGTTTTCTACCCAAAGGCATTAGATCATCAACTAATCTTTGAGATTACACTAGCTCCAGTTTACGATATTGTTGTTTATTCTGATACGTCCAAGACTCCAACTTACAAAATCACAAACCTTGAGTTGGAATATTCTTGCATATCAAGCGAATATTTAGCTCGTGAGGCACAAGCGGCTTATCAGGTTGGTAAGGGATTCTTTTATGAGAATGTCACTCTACACAAAACTTTCACCATATCCAGACCTACTGATAGTGTTATAAACCAGCATATTAATCTGCCAAGAAGGTCAATCACAGGGATATTATGTTTGTTTACATTACCATACGGTGGAGGAGCCCGTGATTCTGAGAATTTTTTCAATCCAGGTATCACCTCAATCAATATCGATGTTAATGGTGTACCAAATCGTTTCTACTCTAAGGGGATGGTACCTTCAGACCTATGGGAGTCGGTAAAGAAACGTTTCGGGCTGACTGAAGGGCGGAAGTCGGGTTCTTCCCGTTCCGGCTTTGCCGGGGAGAGCTTTGCTCGATGGTCAGTAAAGGAAAAGGATTTTTATAATAAAAAGTTTGCTCTGTGGATAGATTTGAGAACTCACCCAGATAATGGTATTCATGGAGGGGGTCTAGCCTTAAACAATGCACAAGATGGTGTAAAAATAGAAATGAAAAGAAAAGTTAGTGGGTCTGGTATTATGACTTGTTACATGTTTGTTGTAGCTGATGCGTTAATGGAGGTTATGAATTCAAACTTAAGATCAATCATGTATTAGTTAATCGGTCTAAAGACCTCCCCGCTTCGCGGAAAAGAAAAGATGGAAGAATTACGAGAAAAAATACCATTCCATTGTATTATAACAGGCCCAACAAATTGTGGAAAGACAAAGTACATAATTGATCAGCTAAGAGGGCCATTCCTAAAAATTTTTGATTACATTGTTTTAATATGCCCAACTTATTCTAAGAATAAAACTTATCATAATTTTGCTCGAGGAGATAAACGTTTCTTTGTATTATCGCCAGATTCTAGTAACATTGATGAGATTAATGAGTTACTAACTGATTGTCAAACTTTATTTTCTGGAACAAATACACTAATAATTTTAGATGATTGTGCTGTTTCTAATGATTTGAAAAAACGATCAAACAAGTTTATAGATTTGGCATTCTCGGGAAGACATCATGGATTATCAGTTTGGGTTCTAACTCAGCAATTAACTTCAATAGCAAAACCATTCCGCGAAAATGTAGCTTGTGTTGTTACTTTCCATAACCCATCACAAAAAGGTATGAAGATGTTTTTCGAAGATTATGGTGGTGATTTGAATTATGAATTATGTAAAAAATTTATGCAATTATTAAAAACTGAAAAATATTCTAGACTTTGTTTATCTTTACGTCACCCATTTAATTGCTATTTGGAGATCCCCGAAGTTATAAATTTCCACGAAGTGGGGCCCTAACGGGTTTAAAGACCTGGCTGTAGGTAAGAAAATTGTAAAATGGCAGAAGTCGAAGATTATATCCGACTGGAAGGTGGGCCCGGCTCCGCCGATATTGAAGAAGAAAAGACTGGAGGAAAAACTGAGGTAAAAGATAATGATGATAATGAACTTGAAATAAAACAAGAATCACTAGCTATTCTCGCAGCTCTTGGAACCACAAAGGAATATTTAGGTGTTGATATGAGTCTAGGTGATATAAAAAAATTATCAGTGAAAGATGTTGATAAATATTATAATCGATATCAGGCAGTATTGGGTAAGAAAATTAATGGTGGGTTGGTAGATTCATCTCTTCAATTAGTTTCTAAAGTTATTTCTTACATGGTTCCTGTAGATGATATAGAATCTCTTTGCGATGATTTGAAGAATGATGCGTTGGTTAATCGTGAACTTACAAACTTTGTAGGTCTCTTAGCATTAAAAGGTGGTAGATTGGTAGCACTTGCTAGCGGGCTATTCCAGGTTGTTAAACACGTAAAATTAAACAAAATACAAGAAGTTTCAAGAACAATTACAGATAATGATAACACAACTGATCAGGCTACTAAGCAAAATGCTGGAGGATGTGATACTGTTTATTAGTTTGCTTCGCGGTACTAAAGAGGTCTAAAGATTTCTTAATGTTATGTAAAAATCATGTCTGAAGAAGTTGTAAAAAGAAATATAGAAGTTATAAAGAAATCTATTAAAATGATTGAAGATGCTGCAAGGATAATAGATCATAAAAACCAAAAATTTAAAGAAATTGAAAAAGAAGTTTATATGCTAAAAGAAAAAATACGGAATAATTATAACACAACTGAGCAAGCTACTAAGCAATCTGCTAATGGTTATGATACTGTTTACTGAGCATGATATGATTTAAAGATTTCTTAATGATATGTAAAATAATGTCTGAAGAAGTTGTTGAGCAAATTACTAGAGACCAACCAAAAGAAAAAACTGAAGGTAATGCTTCTAAAAAGAGGGATAAAGATCCTAAAAAAGTAGCAGCAGGTAAGAAATTAGCTGAATATAATAAAAAAGCAAAAGAAGCATTAGCTAGAGAGACCCTGCGAGCTGAGGAGCAAATGAAACGGGAAGAAGAGAAAAATGAAAATACAGAAAGTGCGTCTAAAGCAAATCGGACGGAGTCCTCCCCGCGAAGCGGAAGCTGGCTTCCAGAACTATCTTTTACAACCGTTTTATCTATTGTAGGAATAGGGTTTACAGCATTTGATATGTTTATGAGATACCGACAAATCCGTAGGACCAGCTTCACTTCGTGGGAGGGCTTTGCCCGATCCGCTGAAAAGGAGGATAATAAAAATAGAATAGTAAATTTATCTCAAGTTCCAACTAATGTTCCCCCCACAAGATCCCTAGGACCGGCTCCGAATAATATCCCCACACAACCATCACAAACACCACAACCTATAAAAATGGGAATGATATGAGTAAGCGATTTGCTTCGCGGCCCTAAAGGGGTCTAAAGGTTTCTTACTGATACAGTAAAAAATTATGTCAACTGAAAACAAACTTGTGAAAACTGTTACTGATTCAGCAGTACTTATTGGGTTAGCAGCTGCTGTTGGTTATGTAGCTAAAAAGGCTATGAAAGAATCATTTATGAACGACCCATCCTCAAGTATTACAAATTATGCTAAATGGGTGGCTGTATTGTCGGGTAGTATGTACCTAAAAACATATTTAGAGGATCAAAAGATTTTACCAAATTAAGGATTTATAGACCTGAGCGAAGCGAAGAAACGGTCTAAAGACCTACCCGCTACGCGGAAACATGGCAACAATAGCAATGATGTTTGGAGGAGCTATTTTGAATGCAACCGCCTTTGTTGGTGGATCATATCTTGCAAAATATCTCTCAGGTGATAAAACAGATACAGAGAAAATAAGACACGATAAGGCATTAGAAAAATATCAAAAAGATTATGCTACATTTCAAGAAAATAGACAGAAACTAATTGATTGGAAAGTACAACAAAAGGATGCAAAATATCAGGCATCAAAAAATATTTCGAATACAGATGAATCTTTGAAATTATATTCCGCTTCGCGGGGAGGGCTAAGCCCGAATAGTCAAATGAATGAACCAAAATTTTCGGAAACTCTGAAAGAGCCCAGCTTCGCTGATTATTATAGACCTAGTAACAATCAAAAGATGGGTGAAATGGCATATGTAGGTGGAGGTATGTTGGCTTTAGGTTATATTGTTAGTAAATTTTTATAGGTGAAATAATTAAAATTATAAAACTTTGGTTTAACTACTCTTGAGTCCTATCCAAATTTTTATAATTAAAGTATAAGTGTTTTATTAATTTCCTCAGCTAACATAATTAATGCTACAAATTTTTCTTTTTCTCCAAATTCATCAATAGTCTTAACTAAATTAAATAAAAATTCTAGTTTTTCTTGTCTTTCTTTATTATCTTCAGTTTCAACAGCTATATCATATAACAAACCAAATTTTTTTCTTTTTACCCCTTCTTCATCAAAATCCTTAAGTATAGATCTCCATAAAATTCTTTTTGCTATATTTTCATCCATTTTAGTTTATATTTTATTTTATATTTAAATCATAATTCATTTTTTTATAATTTACAAACATAACTTTTAGATCTAAAGATTTCTTACAGATGAGTAAAAAAAATCATGGAAGAAAAAGAACCATTAATACCAAAATTTGAAACAACTTATTTAGATGATGATGATGATATAGAAAAAATTCAAATGGATCCAATATCATCCACCACTAGGGTAATTAACCCCGATGATGCGGTGGCAGAAACATCGTTTGGCGGTGTGGAGGGTGATTATGATCAAGAATCTCCACCGATTAATGAAAGTAAAGAAGACAATAGGTCGCGAGCTTTAAAAAAGATAAAAGAAAAGTTCTACAATTTTGACCCTCTAAATTCACCATTTAGTGCAAGAATCGATGATGCGGGAGGGGTATGGGTTAGATTGACTGATCGAGTTGATAATAGGGAGCATTTACTTATTAAATATAATGGGGATTTGGTAAAAAATTATGAACTACTTCCTGTTAAAATTAAGAGAGCAATTGGTATTGATTCTCAGTCACTTCTTATAAATAATGATAAACTAATTGGTGATTTGAATGAAGCTAATAAAAAAATTAGGGATTTAAATAATGCAATAGATGAGTTAAACTCACTTTTAGAAAAAGGTAAAAAGGATATGGAACAATATGTTACAAGTGAAAGAGAAGAGTTGAAAGCTATAATTGAAAAACAACAAACCAGAATTGCGAAAAGTGAAAGCTATTTAGAGGCGTCTGATAAATATAAGGTTGTAGCTAAAACACAGATTGATAAACTTAAAAGTGAATTAAATCGATACAAAGATGAACTTGAAAAAAATAAGAAGGGACAGTCAAATTTAACAATGTTAGAACGTAGTAATGAAAGATTAAAAGCTGAAGTTGATAAATTTCTAGAACTATCAAGAAAGAGTATTATTTACAACCAAGAACAAATAGCTGATATGGAGAGTAAAAATGAAGAAAAACTTAAAAATCTAACATTAAGAGATCGGGTAAAGTACATCTTCAAAAAGTATGGTTTTACAGTATTTGCAGTTGTAAGTGCTGTAGGGGTGGTTATTGGTGTTATAGTTTCTAATCTTTCTAGAGGCCTATCCAAATTAGGTAAAGGCGTTGGTAATGGGTTGAAAGCTATTGGTAAGAAACTAGGTGAAATATTACCAGGGATGGTTGGAGCGATTGTAAGCTTTCTATTCAAAACAGCTGGCGAGGTTATTGGGTTTTTAGGTAAGAATGCTTGGCTTTTGATAATGGCTGTGGTTATATATTTTGTGGAAAGGGTAAAGAAGAGAAAGTAACGTAAGTATTCGTATCGATTTAAAGATATCATGTTGATCAGTAAAATACAATATGGATGACTACAATAGAATTTACGGCTCAGCCGGTCCCGAGCAAAGCTCGATTTATCCTAATTTGCCTGTTAATTCAGACCCGAGTTCCTCATTTCAGTCGGTTAATTTCAGACTACAAAAGTCATGCGAAGTACTACAAAATCTTGAGAAGGAAATTAAACATTACGAGGATGTTAGGAAAAAATACAATAGAGCTAGGGGAATATTTACAAAAATCAGTGTTTGTAGTGGAGTGCTTTCAGTTATTCTATCCGCAAGCGGCCTTGGAACCTCCCTTACTGGTTTTGGTGCTGTTGTTGGTATCCCATTAGGAGCAGTGGGAGGTATTTGTGGGGGGATATCGGTTGGATTCGGTTCAGCTTCTAAACGACTTTCACATAAAGTTAGTAAACATGAACAAACAGTTTCTCTCGCAAAAGCAAAAGTAAATACCATTCACGACTTGGTTTCAAAGGCTCTAAAAGATAACGCTATATCTGACCAAGAATTTTCGTTAATTTTATCAGAGGTGGACAAGTTTGAAAAACTAAAACTAGAAATCCGCCAAAAAACTCAGAAAGATACAGAAAAAAACTTAAATATGAATCAGATAAGAACAGAGGTTCGAGCGGAAATATTAAAGGATCTAACCGGTCGAGAACGCTGAAAATTTCATATGAAAGAACTGATGTGGGATTTAATTGTTTTGCTGGTATTAGAAAAGAACGGTATTGATTTCACTCCAAGAGGGTCGGCAAGCTGGTTTAAAAACATCCTATTATCAAGGTAAATAATAAGATGGAATTATACAATGATTTCAGAAATATGTATCCAAGGGCTGATCAAAGCCAATTTATATTTGTGTCTGATCCATATGGAGGTTACATTAAGTGGAAAGTTGATGGAACAACAATAATGTCAAATGATGATCCTACTGGAAAAACATGGACTGATGACATATCACCTAATATGAAAAGACTTTTATGGAAAGATTTGGGGTTGAGCGACCGACTGAAGGGAGGAATAGAGAAGAACTTGAATGGTCCTTCGTGGTTTACCTCTGATGAATTGAGTTCATTTCCTGAAAGTTTAACATTGACTAATCTATCTTATCCAATACCCGCTGTTAATTTTGATGACTTTTCAACTGATATAACAAAAATGCTAACCTCGCTGGATATATACGTTTCAAATACAAAGAAATTTACAGCAAAGATGAGAAACATATTTACATCACAAGTTGTTACTTTCAAATTTGGTAAACAGAGTAGAAAATGGTTGAACGCCCCTGATATGAATTATTGGCCTCAACAACTTAACTTTGCAGTTTGGTGTGCAACATCTGGTTGTGGGATAAGTCCTTTTGACAGTCTAAATTATCCTAAAGTAGTAAATAGCTTCATTAAGTTTCATATATATTTCACAATAAGGAGAATATTATATGAATTAAGCCTTCCCCTACCTGATGAGCAGCCTTTTGTGATAAATAATAATCCATATAGTAAAGTTGCATATCAAAGATTGTGTGGTGAATTTGAAATTGCTAATAATTCCGATTTTAGATGGAAAGGTGGAAGAAATGGAGGATTGGGTGATATATTCCTTGATTATGGTGCAGGATACCGACCGACGGGAGGAACTAAAGGAAAAGGGGGTGGATATCAAAATATACATATTGTAAGGAATTATGATGTTGAAGCAGATCAATGGCCCTGTGAAGGTGGTAAATTCGCTGATGAAGGAGGTAAGAAAGAAAAGGGTAATCTCATTTCATTTATCCGTAACGATGACTTTGCCGATTTCAAATATGCTTGGTTTATCCCAACAAGTGGACATGGGCTCACTAAAGCTGGACTAGGTAGATTAAATTGATCCGCTGAAGCTTTTGTTTACTGTATATTGGGAGCACAAGTTAACACAAGAAATTCAATTTATGGTAATGGAGGTGGTGCGATTGAGACACAACAAGAATTCTTAGCTTTATTTGAAAGTAGTGTGATCGAGAATGATATTTCCAATTCCATCCAAAGATATCAATTAGCTGTACAGGAAGCGAAATTACGGCTTGATTTAGCTATTGCTCCTGGTGTATGGTTGATGCCGAGTAATATGATAATCAATACTGAAAGCGTGACAGGTTTTAACAACAAACTTATGAAAGCGAGTAATGATATGAATTTTGGTGTGAATAATTCCATAAACACTGAAGCAAAACAAGTTGGAATAAGTCATAACTTAGGATCTTCAAAGTTAAAGTTACCTCATATTCCCCTGGAAGGCAAAACTGAAACGAAGAAAAACCCGAAGGAACCAAAAACCTCAACGAAAACAGACTCGATGAAACAGGAAAATAATATACACCTTGAAGGTGGGCCCGGCTCCGCCGATATTGACTCAACGCAACATGAAAAGAATATATTAGCATTTATAATTGTCGCTGGTGGATTAGCGTGGTATCTATTTCGATAGATGATTGTATTTTTCAGCTTACGCGTAAGTCGTTTTTTATCACAGGTTAATTAACATAACAATTTTTTTTCAGCTTACGCGTAAGTCGTTTTTTATAGAAAATTTAAAAAGATGAATATGGAGTAATCAAACAAAATGTTAAGCATAACAATGTATGAGTCAGAAACTAGGATTTATTTAGATCCTCCGCTGAAAAATCTTCGGGAAATACAGCTCCTTGATTGTAATATACAAACCAAAAGATTGATTAATTTCAAGTATGAAGAGATATTATTCAATGAAAACGATCGACCCGTCATAATAATTAAACCTGGTACATATTCTCTTCGTAATATTCAATCGATCTTTCTTAATGATACTGATAGGGAAAAGATAACAATAATTGAGACTGATACTGTTAATTATCTATATTCAAATAAGAACTTCAACATTAAACTTACTAGAGGGTTGTCGATTGGTTTAGGGGTGCCTGAAGTCATAAATCCGGGTGAATTATACCCCATAAATATAAAGATTAGGGAACCACTGAGACTTATGTGTAGTATAGTTGATAATAAGTCTTCATATATGAATAAAACCAAATATGGAGAACTTGTGAAACTCTCACCATCACACCTACTTGCAAACATACCCTCAAAGGATTATCCAACAATTCCAGTTCGAAAATATGATGCTCTAATAAACCACTTCGATTTAACCATATTAGACAATGAATGGAAAAAACTTGATCTTAAGGGTTCTCCCATAACTTTTAGTTTAAGATTTAGGTAAATTTTTGTTATGTAACACATACAGGTGTTATACAACATAATTATTTCTAATCGATACTCCAACGTTCTTTCAAATCTCTTGACTCTTCAAAATCAAGACACCAATAAGGATTCCATACTGCATCTTTTATTTATCTTTTATTATTTTCTTTCTTCTTGAACTTAGTTTTTTCAACATTTCTTCATCGCTTATCTTAGGATCGTTTTCTATTTCATATAACTTAGCTGCTTTATCTCTCATTTTTTTGCTTTCTTCTTGAAATTCTTCTAATGTAAATTCTTTATCTGCTCCAAATTTTTTATTAACTTTATTTAATGCGTTATTAGCATCATTATAAGACATATCTTTTATTCCAATTTTTTTAGCATAATCTAATAAATCCTTTGTACTAATTTTAATAAATTTCTCTTGTTGGCCTTCTTTATTCATTATTTTTTTTATTTTATATCTTTAAATCATAATTCATTTTTTTAATTTTACATTCCTTACAAGAAGCTTTTTGTTTACCGTGTTCACATATTTGCGATCCCCCACATTCTTTACATTGTTGTTTTTGTTTATTATGTTCACATATTTGAGATCCTCCACACTCTTTACAGCGATACTTACTTTTATTATGTTTACAAATATAAGGGTTTTTACACTCTTTACACTTATACTTATTTTTATTATGTTCACATATTTGAGAGCCTCCACATTCTTTACAAAAATATTTACTCTTTCCATGAATACAATAATATTTATTATTGATAGTATCTTTTGGGATTAGCTTATTAATATCCTCATCTGTATATTTTTCCAGCTCTTTAATTAAATCTGCTTTATTCATTCTAGATCGTCTTTTAATTTTCAACTCTTTAGCAATATGTTTAAGTTGCCAAATATATAATCCATTTAGTTTATCCATTTGTTATTTTTAACTTTAATTCTTCTTTTTAAATCATTTTTTTTATTTGCAATATCTGATTAACACTCTGATAAGTTTCAATAAATTAAGCTCTTTTAATAAGTCTTCACGGGGTCAGTGCAAAACCTATGCAAGCCAGGCTCCGTCGCAAAGCATTCGCAAAAAGTCTGTTTAATTTTCTGATAAATCCTTGAACAATTTTTTATTAAAATTTTCAAAAAATTTCAACAACAACAACAACAACAACAACATGTGTGTGGGTGAAATTACTCTCACCTACTACATTTAACTCCACATCTTTTTATAACAGACGAATGTAAGGCTGACTTTCATCTGATTGACCAGTTTCTTTTCCTGATTTTGATTACAGCACTTCGCCATACGCGAACTCTTCTTCCAGCAGGTTTCGGCGAGGGTCTTACATGATAAGTTAAATTATTTTACATTCATAAAACGTAGCAGTCATTTGCGGCCGTGTGTTCTTGGTTATATCATTGGGCTACCCAGACAAGAACTCTGAATGTTGTTGATAACGCTTATCCAGGTTTTAAATCAATAGCTTCACAAATACAACATAACAGGCCGATAAACAAAGACAACTCTAGACCGAGAATTGTGTTTCGCATTTCGCGCCAAAGGCACGGAACACCGTCCTGAAAACCATTGTAGCGTAACGTAACTTGACAGTCGACAGATGGAGGTTGTCGTCACAGCTCCTTTAGTTGAACGCCGTCGTCAAACCCTCCCGTCGTCTAACAATGTTCCCTGAACGGCAATGTAATTAAAAACTTTATTCTCAGGGCAGATTTTTTTGAAAAATAAACTAGTGAGCAGCACTCTGCGAACTGGTTTTGTAAAACTGATTTATTCTCCTACGCGTTTCGTCCGACTGTCGCGGACTTCTTCAGGGAGTTTTACAAATGAGAGTTACAAGCTTGTATTTATACATAGTGTGAGCCGCTAAAGTACTTTTACAGATTTGTAGCGGATTCACGTACAGGAAACAAGCTAAATTTTCACGCAGGGCGTGACTAAGGTGTAGCATACGTGTGACATATTTCTGTCATGACGTATGCGTGACATATTTATTTTTGGGGACCACAGATTTAGTACTAAATCTGTGGTCCCCAAAAATAAATATGTCACGCATACGTCATGACAGAAATATGTCACACGTATGCTACACCTTAGTCACGCCCTGCGTGAAAATTTAGCTTGTTTCCTGTACGTGAATCCGCTACAAATCTGTAAAAGTAGTAGTAGTGATAAGCGGATTCTGGGACAATAGGACAATCGGAAATTTTTTGAAAAATGCGGAAATTTTTTTTAAAAAATTAACCAAAGATTTATCAGAAAATTTGCCAGAGATTTGCCTGAGATTTTGCCAAGCCGATGCCAAGCCGATGCCAAGCCGATGCCAAGCCGATGCCAAGCCGATGCCAAGCCGATGCCAAGCCGATGCCAAGCCGATGCCAAGCCGATGCCAAGCCGATGCCAAGCCGATGCCAAGCCGATGCCAAGCCGATGCCAAGCCGATGCCAAGCCGATGCCAAGCCGATGCCAAGCCGATGCCAAGCCGATGCCAAGCTGATACCAAGCCCCACCAAACCTTATACTGCAGCCTCCCTTTTCCAACATCCAGAATAAGTTTTGCAAAGTTTTTACAAAGTTTGAGGAAAGTGGACGCGGAGAATTCACCATCCCTATCCAAGCCCACCCCCACATAAGTATCCGCAAAATAAAAAAATTTGGATTTTAATGTTAATTTAAAGAATAACTTACGAAAGTATAAATGGAGAATCCAGAAAGATTGAATCTTGATGAATTGAAATTTGTACAACTGAAAAAAATTGTTAAAGAGTTGAAAATTAAAGGGAGATCTAGAATGCGAAAAGAAGATTTTATTAATGTGTTAAAAAAATTTCCAGATGAGGAGATTATTAAATTAATACCAAAAGATACTATCAATAATTATGATTATTTTTGTATTCATGGAAAGTATAAATATTTCTGTAGAGAGTGTGGAGGAACACAAATATGTGAACACAATAAAATTAAGCCATACTGTAAAGAATGTAAAGGCTCACAAATATGTGAACACAAATTACAAAAGTATATATGTAAAGAGTGTAAAGGAAAAGGAATATGTGAACATAATAAACAAAAGAGACAGTGTAAAGAATGTTGTTAAATATAAAAAAAAAAAAATGATTTTTAATGTTATTTAAAGATATAAAATAAAATATAAAAGATGGAAGATAAATTTTTATTAAAATACGGGCAACTTTGTTTAAAGTTTTTAAATGAAAAAGGTTTTTTAATTCATGAATTTATTGAATCTATAAATGAAGATTTGTTAAAAAAGATATCAAAATATCGCGAATTTATTGTTGAAGAAAATAGAAATTATTTTTATTGTAATATTTTTTTTATAAAAAATGATGAAATTTATGGAGGTAGAATTATTTTAGATCTTAAAAAAGGTTTGGAGTTTTATGAAAATTATTTTAATGACATATTAATTTATGGTCCTTATGAAAATTTTTATGATTATTTTTTTTGTTTTGAAGAAGATCATGGATTAGAAATAGATTATATTATTTTTGATTCAATAGCTGTTGTAATAAGCATAGATAGTTATAAGTTAGAACATAAAAATAAATTCTACAAAGACTTGCATAATGATTTAATGGTTGTAGCATGGCATCCCAAAAGAGTTGTGGATTGGTGTTATGATATTGAGGAACAAGAAATTTTTAATTCTTTACCGGATGAATAATCTTATATTTCTGTTACTACTAATTATGTTATATAACCTAAAAATGGTTACATAACAAAATAAGTAATTTACCTAAATCTTAAACTAAAAGTTATGGGAGAACCCATCAGATCAAGTTTTTTCCATTCAGTGTCTAAGATAGTTAAATCAAAGTGGTTTATAACGCTATCATATTTTCGAACCGGAATTGTCGGATAATCCTTTGAGGGAATGTTTGCAAGTAGGTTTGATGGTGAGAGTTTCACAAGTTCGCCATATTTGGTTTTATTCATATATGAAGACTTATTATCCACTATGCTGCACATAAGTCTCAGTGGTTCCTTAATCTGTATATTTATAGGGTATAATTTACCAGGATTTATAACTTCAGGCACTCCTAAACCAACCGCTAACCCTCTCGTAAGTTTAATGTCAAAGTTCTTATTTGAATATAGATAGTCAACAGTATCAGTCTCAATTATTGCTATCTTTGCCTTATCAGTATCATTAAGAAAGATCGATTGAATATCACGCAACGAATATGTACTGGGTTGTATTATTATTAGAGGTTGATTCTTATCATTGAATAATATCTGTTGATCCTTGAAATTAATCAATCTTTTGGTTTGTATATTACAATCCAGGAGCTGTATCTCCCGAAGATTTTTCAGCGGTGGATCTAAATAAATCCTTGTTTCAGACTCATACATGGTAATGCTTAACATTTTTGTTTTCAGCGAAGCTGGTCTTTAGATCTGATTACATTGACGTAATCACATTCCTGAGCGACGTTAGAAACCGACCTTTTTGAAGTAAACATAAAATCTACTTTTCGATTTCAAATCCACTTTACATTTTGCTTGTTGCTATGTCGTAAAAGTATGCAATCTATTGTTCTACACGTGAACACTAATCCAAAAACAATGATAATCACGTGAAATGGCCATGAATTACCGAAATAGATACCACGCAAATACACTAGAGACAATTATAAATGCTAATATATTATCTTCATGTTGCGTGGTCACGTCCGGCTTTACGCGTAGCGAGTCTGGGCCTTTGGCAGGCTTTTCATTTTGCGTTGGAGAGATTTTTGGTTTCGGATTTGTCTCAACTATTGAATGAGGTAACTTTAACTTTGAAGATCCCATGTTATGACTTATTCCAACCGGTTTTGATTCCACGTTTAGCGAATTATTTACTCCAAATTTCATATCATTAGTCGCTTTCATAAGTTTGTTATTATATCCAACCACGCTCTCAGTATTTATGATCATATTACTTGGCATCAACCAAACACCTGGAGCAATAGCTAAATCAAGTCGTAATTTCGCTTCTTGTACAGCTAATTGATATCTTTGGATAGAACTAGAAATGTCATTCTCAATCACACTACTCTCAAATAAAGCTAAGAATTCTTGTTGCGTCTCGATTGCTCCACCACCATTACCATAAATCGAATTTCTTGTGTTAACTTGTGCCCCTAATATACAGTAAACAAAAGCTTCCGCAGATCGATTCAATCTACCAAGTCCAGCTTTAGTGAGTCCATGCCCACTTGTTGGGATAAACCAAGCATATTTGAAATCGGTAAATTCGTCATTTCGTATAAACGATATTAGATTACCATCTTCTTTCTTACCCCCATCATCAGAAAATTTATTATCACCGCTAGTAAACTGATTCGCTTCGTAATCATATTTCCTTATAATATATAAATTTTGATTTCCTTCTACCGGATAATCAATGAAAATATCACCTAATCCAGAATTTCTTCCGCCTTTCCATCTAAAGTCTGATCTATTACTTATTCCAAATTCAGTGCACAATTTATTATACGCAACTTTACTATAGGGATTATTATTTATTACAAAAGTTTGCTCATCAGGCAAGGGAAGGCTTAATTCATACAGTATTCGTCTTATTGTGAAATATATATGAAACTTAATGAAGCTATTCACTACTTTAGGATAATTTAGACTTTCAAAAGGACTAATCCCGCAACCGGATGTTGCACACCAAACTGCAAAGTTAAGTTGCTGAGGCCAATAGTTCATATCAGGCCCGTTCAACCATTTTCTACTTTGTTTTCCAAATTTGAAAGTCACAACTTGATTGGTAAAAACATCACGCATCTTTGCTGTGAAATTCTTTGTATTTGAAACATATATATCTAGTGAGGTTAGCATTTTTGTTATATCGGTTGTAAAATCATCAAAGTTAATAGCTGGTATAGGATAGCTTTGATTAGTAAGACTTAAACTCTTTGGGAATGAACTCAAGTTCTTCGCTTCACTCTGTCCTAAATCTTGCCATAATAATGTTTTCAAATTATTAGAAAGATTTTCAGTCCATGTTTTCCCAGTAGGATCATCATTAGACATGATTGTTGTTCCATTAACTTTCCACTTAATATATCCTCCATATGAATCATTCACAAATGTAAATTTATCAAGATTAGCGTTTGGATATCGGGTTTTAAAATCTGTAAGCAACATCTTATTCTTTATTTTTCTTCGATTAGTCCATGTCTTTATATTTTGAATAAGATGTAAAGTTAATACTGCTCTTTTCTAATACCTGCAAAACAATTACAACCCACATCAGTTCTCTCATATGAAATTTTTAATGAGCGGGACTGGTTAACTCTTTTAATAGATCTGCACGAACTTCTCTTCTTATCTGCGACATGTTTAAGTTTTTTTCTGTATCTCTCCTAAATTTTTGGCGAACTTCTAGTTTTAGTTTTTGAAACTTTTCCAACTCCGCCAAAATTATGGAAAATTCTTGATCAGATATAACATTATCTTTCAAAGCCTTTGAAACCAAGTCGTTAATGGTGTTTAATTTTGATTTTGCTATGGAAACAGTCTGTTCGTGTTTACTAACTTTATTTGAAAGTCTTTTTGATGCTGCACCAAATCCAACAGATACTCCACCACAAATTCCGCCGACAACACCCAACGGAACACCAATAATAGCCCCAAAACCGGTAAGAGAAGTTCCAAGTCCACTTGCAGATAGAATAACTGAAAGCACACCACTACAAACACTAATTTTTGTAAATATTCCTCTTGCTCTATTGTATTTTTTCCTTACATCTTCATAATGTTTAATTTCTCTCTCAAGATTTTGTAATACTTCACTTGATTTTTGTAGTCTGAAATTGACCGGATCTGAATTATTAGGTAATCCAGGATAAATTCTATTGTAGTCACCCATATTGTATTTTTACTACTCAACATGATATCTTTAAATTTGTTACTTTCTCCTCTTTTTTATACTTTCAACAAAATACAAAACCACAGCCATTATCAAAAGCCAAGCATTCTTACCTAAAAATCCAATAACCTCGCCTGCTGTTTTGAATAGAAAGCTAACTATTGCACCAACCATTCCTGGTAATATTTCTCCAAGTTTTTTACCTAAAGTTTTCAAACCATTACCAACACCTTTTCCTAATGTGGATAGACCTTTAGAAAGATTAGAAACTATAACCCCAATGATAACACCTACAGCACTCACAACAGAAAATACTGTAAACCCATACTTTTTGAATATATACTTTATTCTCTCTCGTAATGGCATTCTTTCCTGAATTCTATCTCTCTCACCCTCCATGTTTGATATATCATTCTGTTCATTAGTAATTTCTGTATTTAGATTTTCAAGCTCAGTATTTTCCTCTGGCGTTCTTTCTCTCCTATTCTCTGCAATTTCTGTATTTAGATTTTCAAGCTCAGTATTTTCCTCTGGCGTTCTTTCTCTCCTATTCTCTGCAATTTCTGTATTTAGATTTTCAAGCTCGGCAACATTATTTGGTGTTCTGAGTGGCATATCCCTAAGGAAGTTTGCCCTCTCAATCTTTTTATTTAGTGTTTCTTTTCTTTTTTCTATTTCATTATTCATTTCTTCAATGACATCTTCTGCTCTAGGGCCTAAATAATTTTTTAGTTGGCCATCAGGAAGTTTAGCTCCACTTTTAAGATTTCTAAATTCGCTACCTCTAAGAACATATGTAGCCGCATTAGTTCTATTTGTTAATTTAATTGCCGGTAATTTTATTCCTTTCCCAATATCTTGTAAAAATGTTACAAAATTTTCAAATTTTGCTTGTGGATATACTATTTTTATATCATCTTCAGTTTCTTTTTTTCCTTTAATCCTTTCAAAAAGAAGCTTATTTTTATTAATACCACCAAATGAAGTTTCTGCCTCCTCCTCCTCCCGCTCATCATCTTGGTTAATTAAACGAGTGGTTGATGATATTGTATCCAATTCCATATTTTGTTCATCAATATCATCATTATCATCATCATCATCTTTTGTTTCATTTAGTTCAGTTGGATCTAAATCTTCTGGTAAATATCCTCCTTCTGCCATATTTAGATTTTTTACTCATCAGTAAGAAATCTTTAAACTAATCGCATACAATTAACTATATGAATTTACTAGCCATATAACCTAAAGCCAACATACCACCACCTACATATACCATTTCACCCGTCTTTTGATTATCGCTGGGCCTATAATAATCAGAGAATTTTGGTTCTTGCATTTGTTCATATAATGCAAATTGTTCATTTGTAGTTGAAATATTTTTTGATGCTTGATATTTTTCATCTTTTTTCTTTATTTTCCAATCCATTAGTTTTTGTCTTTTTTCCTGATATTCTGCATAATCTCTTTGATATTTTTCCATTGCTTTATCGTGTCTTATTTTTTCTGTATCCGCATTATGTCCTGATAAATATTTTACAAGATAGTTTCCACCAGAAAAGGCGGTTGCATTTAATACAGCTCCTAAAACCGTCATTCCTATTGCTGCTGCCATGTTTTTAATTTGAGGTTCCTCCCTTTAAGTCGGTAAAATCTTTTGATCCTCTAAATATGTTTTTAGATACATACTACCCGATAATACAGCGACCCATTTTGCATAATTTGTAATACTTGAGGAAGGATCGTTCATAAATGATTCTTTCATAGCCTTTTTAGCCACATATCCAACTCCAGCTGCTAATCCGATAAGGACTGCAGAATCAGTTACAGTTTTCACAAGTTTATTTTCGTTTGACATGATTTTTTACTACATCAGTAAGAAATCTTTAGATCCCTTTTGAGGCGTGATTAAATTACATCATTCCAATTTTTGGACGATCTAGGGGCGGTGCTTGAGTATTTGTTTGTGGATTATGAACCTTTATGGGTGGGGCTTGAAAAGGTTGTGGTATTTGAGGAACTTGAGATAAATCAGGTATTCTATTTTTGTAATATTCTGCTTCACCGGTTCGATTTCCCCGATATCTCATAAACATATCAAATGCTGTAAACCCTATTCCAATTATGGATAAAACAGTAGTAAAAGATAATTCTGGAAGCCACGCTTGATTGGACTCACTTTCTTTATTTTCATTTTGATCTTGCTCTCGCTTATTTTTTTCTTCACGTTTCATTTCTCTAGCTAATGCTTCTTTTGCTTTTTTATTATATTCGGCTAATTTCTTACCAGCTTCTACTTTTTTAGGATCTTTTTCCCGTTTTTTTGTATCTTTATTTTCTGGTTTGGGATCAGCTGTAATTTGTTCCGTTTCACCTCTATCAATTTGTTCATTTTGTTCAGACATTATTTTACATATCATTAAGAAATCTTTAGACCACTTAGGAATGATATGTAAATAAAATAATAGTATGCTCAGTAAACAGTATCAGTACCAGCAGCATCTTGCTTAGTAGACTGCTCAGTTTTGTTAGAATCATCTGTATTAGTACTTGTAACTTGCTGTATTTTTCCTATTTTAACATGCTTAGCAACCTGAAATATACCGCTAGCAAGTGCTGTCAGTCTTCCTGCTTTCAATGCTAAGAGGCCTACAATGTTTGCCAGTTCACGATTAACCAAATCATCATTCTTCAAATCCACACAAAGAGCTTCTATATCATCAACCGGAACTAAATATGAAATAACTTTAGAAATTAATTGAAGAGATGAATCTACCAACCCACCATTAATTTTCTTACCCATTACCGCTTGATATCGATTAAAATATTTTTCTACATCTTTTTCTGATAATTTTTTTATATCGCCCAAACTCATTTCAACTCCTAAATATTCCTTTGTGGTTCCAAGAGCTGCTAGAATTGCTAGTGATTCTTGTTTTATTTCAAGTTCATTATCATCATTATCTTTTACCTCTGTTTTTCCTACAGTCTTTTCTTCTTCAATGTAATCTTCAACGTTTGTCATCTTTTATGGTGTTAAATTTACTATTTTTAAATAACTTCAGGAATCTCTAAATAGCAATTAAATGGATGTCTTAAAGATAAACACAGTCTAGAATATTTTTCAGTTTTCAGGAGTTTAACAAACTTTTTACTAGTTTCATAATCCATATCTCCTCCATAATCTTCAAAAAACATCTTCATACCTTTCTGCGACGGATTATGAAATGAGACCACACAAGCCACATTTTCTCGGAATGGTTTTGCTATGGATGTTAATTGCTGAGTGAGAACCCACATTGATAATCCATGATGTCTTCCGGAGAATGCTAAATCTATAAACTTGTTTGATCGCTTCTTCAGATCACCCGAAACAGCACAATCATCTAAAATTATTAGTGTATTTGTTCCAGAAAATAAAGTTTGACAATCAGTTAATAACTCATTAATCTCATCAATGTTACTAGCATCTGGTGATAATACAAAGAAACGTTTATCTCCTCTAGCAAAATTATGATAAGTTTTATTCTTAGAATAAGTTGGACATATTAAAACAATGTAATCAAAAATTTTTCGGAATGACCCTCTTAGCTGATTGATGAGGTACTTTGTTTTTCCACAATTTGTTGGACCGGTTATGATACAATGGAATGGTATTTTTTCTCGTAGTTCTTCCATGATTTTTTTTGTATCATAACTAAAGGTTTTTAAATCTATTCAGTTAGTACTTTATTGATCTCAAACCTGAATTCATTATTTCCATCATTGCGTCAGCTACAACAAACATATGACAGGTTATAGTTCCAGATCCACTTTGTTTTCTTTTAATTTCTAGTTTTACACCATCTTGTGTATTGTTTAATGCTAGACCACCTCCATGAATACCATTATCTGGGTGAGTTCTCATATCAACCCAAAGAGCAAACTTATCATTATAAAAATCCTTTTCCTTTACCGAGAACTCTTTACTTGTTCCAAATCTTTTCTTCACTGACTCCCACAGATCTGATGGTATCATTCCCTTAGAGTATAATCGATTTGGAACACCATCAACATCTATATTAATCGAGGTTATACCTGGATTGTAAAAATTCTCAGAGTTACGCGCACCTGCTGTGAATGGTAATGTAAACAAACATAATATCCCCGTCATTGATCTTCTAGGTAAATTAATATGCTGATTGATAACACCATCACCGCCTATGGAAAAGGTAAAAGTTTTATGGAGAGTTACATTTTCATAGAAAAATCCTTTACCAACCTGATAAGCTGCTTGTGCCTCGCGAGCCAAATATTCACTTGAAATGGAAGAATATTCTAACTCAAGGTTTTTGATTGAATAAGATGGAGTCTTAGTAGTGTCAGAATAAACAACAATATCATTAATTGAAGCAAGTGTAATCTCAAATATTAGATGATGATCTAGAGCTTTTGGGTAAAAAACTCCATGATCGTTTAGAATAGGATGGTTTAGTGGTATACGATACTTGGTGTTATGTACTGATGCAAGGGTAACTGCCTTAACATCTTGTGTTTTCTTATCACCTGCATTTGTCCTAAGCTTTCTCATGTTTTCAGAAGAAATACCTTGTTTTAATCTATCTTCGCGTTCTTCATCTGTTAAGAATAAGTCGTGATAGGTTTGAAAAAGATCATATCTTTGAGTATCCTGTAATGTTTCACCACCAAAAAGAACTCTAAGTCTAGATACAAGATTACTACCTACATTATTCACAAGTGTATTATTAGCATGCCCATCTACATCTAAATCAAATAATAGAGATACACTTCCTGGTACAATCACTAAATTCTCAGAAAGTTTTGGAATATTTATATATAATGTTTCTCCAGGGCTAGCAGATGATGGGTTGAGAGTAATTCGGTTCATTGTTGATTCCGCTTTCAACCCAAATGGTTCTCGTGGAATTCTGTTTGGATTAATTTTTTCAGACGTCATTGTAATTTATAAGATACTTTGACTAATCTTTAAACCTCTTGGGCAGCTGAATTGGTATTTTTTTTTTATTCTCTAATTCTTCAATATGATTTACTAAACTTTCTCTTACTCCTTCAATTACAAGAAACACATTAAAAAGATTATCTTCATCTTCCATATTTTGAATTTTTTGAATGATAATTTTTTTCATAAGCTTAATTTGATATTCGCTAAAATTTATTTTTTCTTCCTCCATTTTAATTTATAAGATACTTTGTTAATTTTTTAAATGAGTTCTACTTTATCAAAAATATATTATTCAACCGAGGGATATTGGAAAGGATATTCCGCAATTCCTAAATTAGCACAAAAAGCAAATGTAAGTGAAAATGAGGCAAAACAATGGTTACAAAAACAAGCAATATGGCAAATATATCTTCCATCTCCAAAATATATACCCAGACCTCACTGGACAGAGGATAAACCTAATCAGATTCACCAAGCAGATTTATTATTTTTACCGCATGATAGAGTTGGAAGAAAAACATATAAATATGCATTAGTTGTGGTTGATGTTGCCAGTAGATACAAAGATGCTGAAGCATTAACCTCAAAAGAAAGTCATGAGATAACCAAAGCTTTTGAAAAAATATATTCGAGAAAGTTAAAATATCCAAAAACATTAATTGTTGATCCTGGAAGAGAATTTATGGGTGATGTTACAAAACTTATGAATTATCATAATGTTAAAATACAGAGAAGTGAGGCTGGAAACCATAGAGCTCAAGCATTTGTGGAAAGGGCAAATAGAACATTAAGTGAAAAATTATTTAGTCATCAATATGCGCAAGAAATGGTAAGTGATGATCGATCTAGAGTATGGGTAAAACGATTACCTTATATTTTGAAAACTTTGAATAATACACCAACGAGAATAACTGGTAAAGAGCCCGATAAAACTATAAAACAGAAGGAGGTTGATATTGAAACCAAAAGATATCATAGAGTTGTGGGTCTTGATGAGGATAGATTACCTCCTGGTGTTAAAGTTAGATATCTATTATCTCCCGGCGAACTTGAAGGTGGGGAAAAAAGAAGAGCAACAGATCCCATTTGGAGTATCAAAGTTTATGATATTACGCGCAGCGTCGTTTCACCTAATCAGCCGGTTTTATATTATTTATTGGATGGCCCGAGGCGTGGATTTGTAAGGGAAGAATTGCAAGTTATTCCTTATGATACAGAACTTCCGCCCAATTCTGTTTTGAGACTATAATGCCCGTATGCAAAAGTATTTATTCCATCTTCACAAATTATTCTCTTGTCATCATCAGCAGATAGTGCAACTTTATTAATTGTTTCGGTATAAACATCATGCAAACGACTTCTAAATACATTCATCTGTCTCATTTGCGGTTTTTTATTGAATAGGCAATCCTTATAATCATTAAAGCTTATTGTCTTTTTTACTACTGATGTCTTTACACCTTTATCCTTTTTTATCTCTTCACCCCCATCCATCCTGTATGAGTATAACTTGGCTCTTAGACCTACAAATTCAGCTATCTGTTTACCACCAGCCTCATCTTTGAACATATTGATGACTTTTTTGTTTATACCCACCTCAATACCTGATGGATGGTTTTTAGGAAAATTGGAAGTGTCAAACCTTTCCCTCACATCTGGGGCAATGTCCTTGTAGAAATCTTCCGTTTCTATCAAATATGCGAGACTATCAGTATCTGTAAAAAGCAATTTAACCTTTTCGCCGTATTTAGGTTTAATATAATTATAATGAAAGTTGTACATTATTGTTTTACTTAGATCAAGAATGCACATGCCTAAGTAAACTGGTTTATTGAATACTAACTTTGTTTTCTTCATGTGGATGGCCACAAGATTTTCACAAAAGATAGTACGATGTTGATAATTAGGTTTTGATATTAATTTTTTCGCATCTTTTTGATTTGTAACTAATCTAATGTCTACCCTATTTCTAATGTTTTCCATTGTTTTACCAAATACAGAGTTATTCATTAACTTGAAGAAATCTTTTTCAAAGTCGTTATTCGCTTTTGATCTTAGATTTGTATTCAAGTCAATATATGGTTTTAACCAAGCTGACTCTTTGAATGTAATACCCCTATGAATCTTTGTTATTTTTAATCCCAAACTTTCATAAAGTTTTAGTGTTTTATGATGAACAACGTATTTTTCCTTATTGTTCAGGTTTGGGATTAATTTCTCCACTTTATTAACTACAAGTCTTTCTGGGGCTAGAGGATAATCATTGTGAAGATCATGAAGGTGATTTGGGTATTCTAAATTAACCTCTAGTATACACGGAATATTTTTCCAATTTTTAAAATCTTCCTCAGGCACCCAATCAAAACCGTGAGTGGGTAGTGGGTTACTCATTCCTCCACCATATAAATTATTAGCGTCAAGATATTCTATATACGTTTTGGGCAGGTTAGGATCATATTCTTTAATGTATGGGTTGTTTGCTTTCCCATATCTAGTAGAAATCATAGATACACCGCCCCGAATGCCTTTCTCAATCATAAGCAGCATATCGATGTCGGTTAAAAGCTCCAAATTAACTTTTGTTAACTTTAATGCAGCGTCCCAAGCTAGTCCTGGCGCTGTATAATACCAAGCTGGGTCTAAACCATAATTCTTTTGACAAACATCCCTAAAATTCTCAAATACGTCTGATAAAAGTAACACATCCGTCTTTAGATATAGATCGTGGTATTCTCTCATTGTTTTCATGTTGAAGGTTTTCCATACATTTTGAGCATGCTGGTAATCGCCTTCTTTTATTTCTTCATCGTTTAGTTTAGAGTAGAATTCATCCTTTGGTGGAAGTTGGTTTTCATTTAGTTTTTCGAATTTGTCAAACCAATCATAAGGAAATTCTCCCTTTCTCAACAATAACTTTAATTCTTCACCTTTGAAAAACTTTTTAGTTTCACACATGTTTTTATCTGTTGGTGAAAGGCATTTACTTTTCGCTAATTTACAATTCTTGCATTTTTCGCAATTACCAATGCCTTTGTATTTAACAATCTTCCCATTTTCTATGTATTTCTTCATACAATCTCCAGGTTTGCATGCCTCGCACTTTCCGCATTTTGTAAGATTATCAGTTAAATTACTAAGACTGCTTGCCATAAATTTAAATGAATCTATGAATCTTATTTCTCGCTTCACTTCAACCCGCCTACCTTCTTTATTTGTAAATGTATCAACCACAATCTGTTTTGTGAAAGAAATATACTTTTCCTCATTATTAGGTATGCAGTTAATATTACCTTTTGTTGTACCAAGGTTTTTGATAAAAAGATGAGCGTCATATCCAGATAGGTTGTGAAATATTACCGGGAAGAACTTTGGAATCCTATAATTTAAGTTGCATTCATTATGAGCTGCTCCTCTATACTTTCCTGTAAGGTGACAGTGATCTATTACCTTATCTTCTCCTAATTTTTCTTCACAAATGTGGCAGTGCGTTGCAAGGCTGTGTATTATTTTATCGTTTTCAGTCATATTAACTTTCTTTTTGTATCTAAAATCATTGTAAATTTTTTTGATAACCGCCTCTAAACTATTTACAAATATTTGCGCTACATCTTCATCTGGCGATTTGGCTGTGTATTCTCTAAAAACATTTTCATACTCTTTATCAAAAAACACTATGTAATAAGAAAAGCCTGATGGTGTATGCTTTTGATATTGTTTGGTAAAGCTTTTACGAATGTCCGGAGAGCATGTGTTTATTTTCTCTGTAAAGCTCTCAAAGTCTGCATATATAACAAAAGGCACGCGCATTTTTCTATTATAATTAATGAATTTAATAAACTTTGGGCTACCATCTTCATCCTTAGGCAAAACAATCTTAACTTCTTTATTTGTGCTGCAGTATTCTAGATGTTTTTCTAATGAAGTTTCTGACTGGAATGCGTTTAGACATCTAGAGCAAAAGTGCATCTTAGATTTATGTTTACTAACTTTTGCAGCTAACAATCTACTCATATTCTTTATCCAACAGTAATGATTATTTTCATCTTCTGATATTAAAAGTAGATTAATTAAATATCCTTTTTGTTTTTTACTTATTCTTAGTGGGTATATATCATCTTTATCATATCCGTAGACATTAATCGTGTAGTAGGGGTTTTGCTTTTCAAACCTATCAATCTGTTTTAATGAAGATGGGAACTCTATTCCCGACCAGTCGAAGTTCTTTGAGTTTTCTATCATTTGCTTGTTTAATCTTTCTGGATGAATTTTTTGTATGTAAACAGCAGAGGTTACAGCCCACTTAAAACACTCGTGATCATTTTCATTCTTAACATTTATAATAGCCTTCTTTTTTGCTAATATTGGTGGTAATTCAATATATGAACTTCCAACAAAAGGTTCAAAGGGGTCAATGTTGATATCAAAGTATTCAACTTGATCGAATTGCCAATTAGAACCTTTATTTTGAAACTTTGCAACCAATTCAAGTAAACGATTTACCATAGTATCGAATAATTCAGAAAAATCAGTTGATAATGTAATCGTTTCTACTTGTGAATGAAAATATCCTAAGTTTACATCAATCTGTCTTGTAGCGGGATTCTCTTTTATAAACTTACACGAAAATATAAATTTCACCCTGATCGGTTTCTTTTTCTGGTTAATTAGATCAAGAACTTTTGGTTTGATATTATTTAAAAACTCTGCGGGCCCATACCCCTTCTTTCCATCTATCCTAAAAGTTTTCAGATAGCCTTTTAATGCTGTTTGTTGCTCATTAAATGTGAAAAATTCTTTTCCATATTCAGTGACTGGTTTTTTAAACGTTCGTGTAAATCTTTCCTTCAGACTTTCTTTTGGTGTAAAACGTTTTCTTATTTGATTAGCCTTTTCACCCAAATTTTCTTTTTGATTAAAACGTTTAAATATTTTATTAAACTCTTCCTTCATACTTTCTATTCTTTTGTCTACAATCTTTTTGGAAGGTTCTGGTATATAAGATTGTATCCAATCTGCAAACTCGTTAATATCTTTAATTAATGGTTTTTCTACTCTGCTTTCCAAATTTTTAATTGGAATTTTGGGGGGTTTTGGTTTTTTAGGTTTTAGAATTTTGGCATCAATATTAGGTATTGGCTCATCAAGAATAGGTCTTTGTCTCTGCAGATTACGCATCTCTTCCATAACTTCTGGAATATTACTCAATTCTTCAACTAGTTCTTGTTTACGTCTCAAATTAGAAAATCCCCTACCAATATGTACGCGGGCAAGTTCTTTCAATTCCGCAACTTTTTTCTTTTGTAACTCTTCCATTTATACTTTCGTAAGTTATTCTTTAAATTAACATTAAAATCCAAATTTTTTTATTTTGCGGATACTTATGTGGGGGTGGGCTTGGATAGGGATGGTGAATTCTCCGCGTCCACTTTCCTCAAACTTTGTAAAAACTTTGCAAAACTTATTCTGGATGTTGGAAAAGGGAGGCTGCAGTATAAGGTTTGGTGGGGCTTGGCATCGGCTTGGCATCGGCTTGGCATCGGCTTGGCATCGGCTTGGCATCGGCTTGGCATCGGCTTGGCATCGGCTTGGCATCGGCTTGGCATCGGCTTGGCATCGGCTTGGCATCGGCTTGGCATCGGCTTGGCATCGGCTTGGCATCGGCTTGGCATCGGCTTGGCATCGGCTTGGCATCGGCTTGGCATCGGCTTGGCATCGGCTTGGCAAAATCTCAGGCAAATCTCTGGCAAATTTTCTGATAAATCTTTGGTTAATTTTTTAAAAAAAATTTCCGCATTTTTCAAAAAATTTCCGATTGTCCTATTGTCCCAGAATCCGCTTATCACTACTACTAAAGTACTTTAGCGGCTCACACTATGTATAAATACAAGCTTGTAACTCTCATTTGTAAAACTCCCTGAAGAAGTCCGCGACAGTCGGACGAAACGCGTAGGAGAATAAATCAGTTTTACAAAACCAGTTCGCAGAGTGCTGCTCACTAGTTTATTTTTCAAAAAAATCGTTCAAAAAAATCACCTTTATCTACCAGATGTTTAAAAATAACAGCAATCTGGAAGGGTCAATCTAGCCTCCAGGAATACCTTAACTCACTTGAGAGTTGACCAGTTGAATGTCTACATTTTATGGCATTGTACTCCATCGCACCATTGGTGCGCATTTTCTAACAATCCGGTTAGGCACTGAAATCATTCATGTATTCTTGATACTGCGGCTATTTAAACGTTCCACTTTGTATTCCACGAAGTCCACAGTATCGTAAATTTGCGAATTTAAACCATCGCCAAGAAAGATCCACCATCACTTGACCACTTAAACAGTTTATAACTCGCAGTGTCTACTGCGTTTGTCGCTAAGGTTATGATAGTTTAACATACATATTGAAACTGGTGGTGTATTATTTTAAAACCTTTGAGTTAGTACTAATGCACGTATGCAAATTAAATTATAATGTCCGTTTCATTTCAAGTCGTTTACTTCGTTTCATATCGAAGTCGCTTCATGAAGTCTTAATATTTTCGCTCCGTCAGTAAATTTAGCTCTTATTCTTATATTTAAGACTTCTTTTCTTTCACTAAAGAACTTAGAGACTTTGAGCCAAATAGTTCACCGCGGTTTTCAGAGCGTGGGAGGCATTCGAGGCGAACACGCAGCACTATGCAGAGAAACGTGACATTTGTCTGGCCAAAACATTTCACTCGAACGAAACTTACACCACTTCAATTCTCCTTAACCCAAGCAAATTGAAACACCTTGTAATTGTAAGAGATAGTTAACATGTACTTCACGTGGCTCACCTGCAGTGCTTTATCCAACTTCGCTACGAAATGACCCAAGTTCACCAAAAACTGAGCGCTACATGATACGTCGGCAAGTCGCTTGCCTCGGACAAAGGTGAGCAGACGGATGCAGTTTAAACGCCGTGGAAGACCCTCATCTCGACTAAAAGTCTCTCTTTTTGAAGGCTTTGTTAAATTGCTTAAATCATACGAAAGTTTATATTCTCCACTCAGAGACATCACCGGAGTGGGGCACGAGAATCCGTGTTTGTTCAAATACAACATGGCACAATTTTGTGAATCCACAAAACTAGCACTGACAGAGTCTGCGTGATTCAAAATCTTTAACACGTATTCCTCTTCTTTAGGCATCTTGTCATTTCTTGATCGTTTGGAAACCATAATCCCTTTCATGTAAAAATTCCGGTCGTCATAGCTCTCAAACTCCCTCACAGAGTCGATACTGATTTTTAGGCCATACTGTATTTCGGCCAGTTGAATCGCGTCTCCTTGGCAAACTTGTGGCCTCAACAACAGCAAAAGTCCATTTGCCTCTTCCAAAGTGCGATCCATTACCGTAGATTTTGCTGGTACGTACAGTCGAAGGAGGGGACATGAAAAACACTTAAGGGCAAAGTGCCAGATTGACGTATCAGTTCCGGCGTCACAGCCTAATTATGAAAGATCAGTTGGAAGTTTAACAAATCGAATGTGGTTTAGTGTGTGACCAAGATCGTGACACAAAGAAAGAGCAAGCCTTGGGGGCTTTCCATAATTCACCGAAAATTTTCTCTACTAACCATGCTCGAATGGAACGGGCTTATTCTCGGTCGTCATGTGGTCAGTTTTTGCCCCAGGCTTCTTGATGCCACGTTTCGCAAGGTATTCAAAATGGCGGGTATTTTAAAAATTTACGCAGCAACCGATTATGGGCGATTCTGATCCTAATTTCATTTTTAATTCGCTCTTGTTCGATAATGAAAACGAAATGTGACCCTTACTGGCTGCAGTTTCGTGCTTCATGCGGAGAAGTCGGAACCGTATAAATGGCTTCGTGCAAGAGACGGCTCCTCCGTAGTCGCAGTCGGAATTTTGTTTTCTCTTCTTCCAAAGAGCATGCGAGGAGACTGGAGAACAAATTAGCCAATCAGATTGCGAGATTAGTAGCAATTGTGGTAAAAAATAATTTTTACGTTGTTTCAATTATTTGTATGGTTTTTCATAAATACTTATATGCACTAATAAACGCATTTATACAAATATGAATCAATGTTATATGTCTATAACTAATGGTACTTATCAGTAGAAGGGACAACGATGAAAACAGGGAAGGAATGTGTGGTTAAAAAATGGTGGGTTACATTATAAACTTAATGTATGGTCGCGAGGGAAACAGTTAGTTTTGTTTTTCCGAGAGTCCTGAAGTTATACCACCGTAAGGTAAAACGGAGGTGCCGACGTTTCGAGCGTTAGCCCTTCGTCGGAGCGAATGAGAGGATTGTGGGTTACGTTCAATTTATATAGAGAAGTTTGGAGCCATGCTATTGGTGGAACCATAGCATTGTGTGAATGGAAGTGAATAAATTAGATGAATGATTAAATGAATGAGAAACGTTCGTTGATACCGTGGGGATTAAGAGAACCGAGTTGGAAGATAAACTTCTGTTCTAGGTTTTTACGGCTTTCCGTGTTGCCCTGATGCACGGAAAGGCCACATACCGCCATGTTGTGAGTTGAGCGATTAGGTAGATTAAAGTGTCGCGCTACAGGTTTCGATGCATCTTTGTCATTTCGTTCGACGTCACGCAGATGTTCGCGGAAACGGTCACCTAATCTTCTTCCGGTCTCGCCGATATATATCTTCTTGCATAAGGTGCATTTTATGCAATAGATAACATTGGCGGAAGTGCATGTGAAACGGTCGCCGTGATTTTAAACGATCGTTTAGGTCCTGCTATTTTGTTTGTGTTGTGGACGAAAGGGCAAGTTTTGCACCTTTTGCGTGTCATTCAAACGTAACAAAAACGTAAGCGATTTTTTAGTTAGAAGTAGTGACGTCGCACTTAAAGGTATGATAATTAAAAGTTTAATTTGGATCAAAAGTGCCCGGTCAGAGTGACAGACCAGACAAATATTTCGCCGGTCAAAACGTCAAATTTATCGGACACTTGTCCGATGACCGACTGTTATTTGCAGCCTTGTTAAGACCTACCTTATTTGAAAAAAACCGCCATCTTCCAAAGGCCATTTCTCAGCAACGGCTCAATCAATCGCTATGAAAAAAATATCACAAGAAACTACACTTTATTAGCAAAATTTCTATCTATTTTTCAACCAATTCTATTTAGCCAAACCCGAGAAATGGCCGTTTCTAAACAACAACTTTTCTTACGCTAACCCTAACGCGACCGTTTTGCCCGATTTTGAAAAAAACCGCCATCTTCCAAAGGCCATTTCTCAGCAACGGCTCAATCAATCGCTATGAAAAAAATATCACAAGAAACTACACTTTATTAGCAAAATTTCTATCTATTTTTCAACCAATTCTATTTAGCCAAACCCTACCAAGCTGCTTAGAATTTACAGCCCCTTGCTAGTATGCATACAAATCCTTACTTCCATTACTGATGTAACGTCTCTTGTTAATAATTAATTCTGATTCCCATTTAAACAAACCTATTATTAAGAAATTAATGGTCCCATTCAATCGAGTCGAAAGCTCTTTTGAAATCAAGAAATAAAGCGATCTCTTTTTTGCCTGTTATGTTTGTGTGCTCTATGATATCTTGGATTGACCGAACACTTTCACCAATGTGACGTCCTTTTGCGTAATCAGTTCCCGGCCAGTTTCATTGATTACTTCGTCAAATGAGTATACTCCGAGACGCCATTTTGTTTTCACAGTGAAAATTATAAAAGTTGAGACAACCACACGGAAATAAATGGTCAGCGGTTCTTTGCTTGACAGGCAAACGCTCTTTGACGACCAAAATAAAGTGTCTTGTTTAGATCAACGACCACGCTTGACAGGATAAGTATACATTGAAGACGTATATATATACGTGGTGGATCGTTCAGTCACGCAACTCGACGTATCTATACGTCCATGGCAGGGAAGGGGTTAATCCCCTTAATAATGCTAGGAAGAACCTTTTCAAGTCTTTTTGTGTGGCTTACACGAAGTGTGTAGCCACATTATGGTGAGATCAGATTTATATTTTATCTATATTTGTCCACGAGAGTCGAGCACCTGTCACGTGTCTAGTAAGTCACACATGTACGCATTGCTGACCTGTGGGTTTTCATACACCCCACCTGGAAATGTGTGACCACTGTAGCCATATAAAATTTGTATTGTTTTGTTGTATTGTTTATAATGCAGAGTGTGAAATGCTAAACAATGTGATTGACTGAACCACTGAGGCTTGACCATTCTGTATCTCCTGCAGTAAGTCACGAGAATGAGATCAGACAAGTAAATTACAGCACACTCTTTCTTAACGTTTATTTTAAAAAGGCGATATAAAATGCATTTCGCTTTATACCAAGGTTTACAGGAACAGAGGAAAAAGCGTCCAAAACGGTTTGACGCTTGAGTTTGTGATCCCCTTAAAAAAAATAAAAATTTTCCCATTAAGCTTTATCGTTTAGGAATATCGTTAACCCTTTAAGCCCCAATATCAATGTTAATTTTCTCCTAACTGTTCTCATGTACCTGTTATGGTACTGGTGAGGAGAATTTGTTCAAAAATCAATACAACTCTTTTTTGGTGATCATTATCGTTATTCTTATAACCTGAATGATTGATGAACAGTGAACATCGTTATGAGAAATTAAATGCTGGTCACTACTGCAACTTAAAAGGTTAAACTGAACTTGAGGTCATAATTCAACCTTTTTAGATACCTGGCGGCCGGTTTCATGAAGGAAACCCCGATGAAAGTTTTGGAAAAGTGCAATCTGCCCATTCCAACTGAGGAGAATTCTTAGGCTGAACGAAACAGACCACAAAAAGTTCAATTAAAACTCTCCTCCACACGTGGGAGCAGCTTGCAGATTTTGAACAAACGTATCTTCAATTTGTAATTTTGGACTGTAAGTACAATTGTATATGAAAGTTCCGTATTTGCGTTTATGGTTGCAGTCAATATTTATTTGTCTTTTTGGCCTGTTTATATGAAGGCGAAGCAACCCTGCTAAGATTCCTGTCTCATGTTCATTCATGAACGAAATCAGACCGCCAACCGGGCTGGAATTATCTATGGAACTTATTTTGGATGCGATAAAACTGAGAAAACGCCTGAACATCAAACCTTGAAACGGAAACGAGTTTCAACCCAAAAAAGGGAGCTGATCTTTTTTGTATGAAATTTATCCTAAACGGTCTACCGATATATTGGCATCCCAGGGCGGGTTCTCAGTAAACAAGCCATTCGGCCAGCTCATACTGTAATGAAACGAGATTTTACCCAAGGAAAGAGGAAACTGCTGAGATCTCAGTAAAGTGGGGCCAGTCCGCGACAAACGGGGCTAGTCCGCGACAAACGGGGCAAGCCCAACTTATAACCAAGAACTATAAACCAGTTATACAAGTTATGAGAATTAATAGAGGTATAAAAATGATCCGGACATATCTTCTTTCTACCTAGTAAGTACTAAAGCAGCTATGTAGTTTATGAGAATGTTATCATGATCGGCAAATACATACCTCTTACTAACCGAGTTCGAGCTCCGTACTGTAAGTTACGGACCGAGTTTTTCCGCTCGGATTTATGGCCTAAGCGCGAAGCGCGCTGGCCATGAATCCAAGCGGACAAAACGAGGATCCGTAACTTACAGTACGGATCGAGAAAACGAGGTTTGTAAGATATTTATTATATCTCAAAACAAACTTTTGAATTTCGCGGGCCGTACAGTAAAGTACGGCCCGCTAAATTGACCAATCACAGCGCGCGTACTAACTGAGAGATACAATAAATGTACCTTAGAAACCAGGGCGTGAATTAGAAGCGAGCAAAATGAGCTAGAGAAGGGGAAAAAAAAAACGGCGATATATCTGCGGGACAAACACGCGCCTATTTTAGCCTTTTGTTTTCTTCTCCCCTTGTTTTTCACTTCATACTCAACGAGCTACAAAGGAACTGCTCGTAGTCTACTGTAATCCATAAACACGTAACCACGGGCCGGCTTATTTAGCGTTAAGGGTGACATCCCAAAACGCTTATAGTACAAAGGCATATTGTAACATAGTTATGACGGGCATGAACTTTCTGCTCTCTAACACTTCAGTCTAATGGTACCTATAGTTCGTCAGAATGTAAATGAAATCTGTATTATCTATCCATGTTAACTAGTTTAAAAATGCAAATGAGGACATATAATCAGTGAACAAACTAACAGATAACGAATTAACCGATAACGAATTGTTGCCGCGGTTCAAGCTTCCCTAAGGGGCGGTAAAACGTCTGGAAAAGACATCTTTTCTGCCAGGGGCTGTTTGGATTACGGGAAAAAGTTGCAACCACCTTAAAATTTGATTTCTGTGTTTTGATGGAGTGTGCGCAATACAGCACAGCCATCACCTAGCTAAACATGACTAAAATGTAGAGAAAATGTTCCAGTATCATCGACTTCCCTTCCATCTTAGTTGTATTTCAAATTTAATGCACTTTTTATATCAGTCTATTTATCCCACTGCTTCGTCTGTATTAAAATCTGCCTTAAGATGTTCTCTTCACCTAATCTCGCTACAAAAACTACATACCGTGAATACGGCGGTTTTCAACAGAGCAAACGCTACGCAACCATTGTAAAGGTTGTCACGTTTTATATTACATCGACTGCTGTCGAGATATTTTGTTCATAGTTCTCGTCTTTGCTCTCTCTAACGCTACAGAACCATGAAAGTAAGCTTTTAAACATACCTCTGACGGTGCTCGAACACTTTGTTTAAACAAAAGGGAACCAACTAAAACGATCAAAGACTTGAATCGTGCGATTCCATGTTAAAAGGTTTCAAGAGTGAATATCGAAAGTTCTAGTCTGGTCCCTTTTGCTTAGAGAAAAAGTTTAGACACTTTTAGAGTTACTTTGAAGGTTCTTTAGGGGTTACACAAAACAGGGCATCCTTTGGAATGGTTGCGTATCGTTTGCTCCGTTTTTTTTTTTTTTGTTCAATAAGCTGTCGCAAAACCAAGGCCAAAGCAAGCACCTCAACCAATCACAACAGATGCACGCAGTCGGGTCAACCAATCACAACAGATGCACGTAGTCAGGTCAACCAATCGAAATGCAAAGAGAATGGATGTCGTCAGCAACACCCATGGTTTAACTTGTCATTGATTGATTGATTGATTGATTGATTGATTGATTGAGAGTCAAACTAATCACCTATCACAGCAGTGAAAAACCAAAGCAATCGAATAATTATTTCTGAAAATTAGTCGAAAACTGTTCTAACCAAGCAGAGTTCACATTAATTTTCATTTCATCTTAATCACTCTTCAAGCTTAGCTACGCGTCTTTTAAGTCTGTCAATTTCTACCTTAAGAGCTGCATTCTGCTTTCTCTCCTCGTCAAAGTCATTTGTGAGCGATTCAATCTCACGATTAAACTTCTCTTCTAGCTTCTTCACAGCTTCGTTGTGCTTCTTCTCCATGTTGGTAATCAAGTCGCGCAATTCAGATATCTGTTTGTATAGTTTTTCAACATCGGCGGAAGGAATGGAGGAAACAGTCTGTCCTTTCGAAGCAGGGGACGCAGAAACGGGTAGTTCTTCTCTTAGTGATTTTCTCTTTTCGATTGCATCCTCTTTTGGAAGGGTCGCTGGAGGAACCTAACGAAACAAAAACAATGCAATGCAGGCAGTGATAGACACGACAGGGTGGTCAAATATGGCAGACATTTTTTTGTAAAATTGGACGTTTCAGCTATGATAGCAAAAGAAGAAGTTGGAACTGGACAGCAAAAGCGGAAAATTAGGAATTGCGGAATTTCACAAATTTCGGCAACGAGCGTTTATGTATAAATTTCTTTTTCAACAGTATAAGCTGATTCTCAGCTGACTGGCTGAAAACACGTTAATTAATCCCAAACTGTGCCGAAAGTTAAAATTGAGTGCAGAAATTAACAAGTGATCAAATGATTTTGAATGCAGTTTCATATGAATTTAAGCACTCGTAAACTTTTCAAAGACAACAAATTACACTCGCTCTACAGGCTCGTATAATTTTTTTCAGTCTTTGAAAAATTTACTTGGGCTCATTTATTCCAAATTGCACTCGAACCTGATTATCCATTTCGCTTGTTGCTGACAAAAGTGCAAGAAGAAATAGGAATATTTTATGAAGACTCTACAGACTACTGTCGGGTCATTTCATTTGTTATTGATTGTAAACAAGAACTGAACAGTCTACGCCTTGCCAAGTTCACAGTCCTAAGACATCTGAATGATTAAGTAATCAAATGGTTTCGAGTGCAATTTGGAATAAACGAGCACAATAAATTTTTCAGAGTGAAAAAATTCCACGGGCCTGTGAATTTACGAGTGCCTATTTACACAAAATTGCACTCGAAATCATTCGATTACTTGTTCGTAATACATGCAAAAAGTCAATTTCAACTTTCTTCACTCAATTTCAAATTTCTGCGCTGTTTGGGATCAATTGACTTTCAAAAATTCTGCATGTATTATTAGTTTTCTTAGAAAGTTTACGAGTGCTTACGTATTTCAAACTGCCCCCAAATACATTTGATTTCTTGTTATAAAATAATATACAAATAAAAAAAATAATTTCAAAATTCTACCCTAAATTTCAACTTTCTGCACTCAATTTCATCTTTCTGCAGAGTTTGGAATTTATTGACGTGTTCTCAGTAAATCAGCGCGTTGTAATTTTGCATGTGTATCGTTAGTGACAGTACACTAGCTTGAATGTGACAAACGCTGTACATTAATCTTCCATACTATTATGAGTAATTACACGACTTGTAGTGTGATCTGGTATTTCAAAGACTACAAACTGCACTCACCCGGCTAAAGACTCGTGTAATTCTGTACTCTCCGAAAGTAGCTACTAATGACTAGCCACGCAAATAAACTGAATAAGTGGCAAGTTATTGATACAAACTTTGCTTTCTCTGGCTTCTCTAGCTTCTCTTTTCCAGGCTGGTTCCTTCGGTGGTTCTTTGGGTCGTCCAGGCGCTTGCTTCTGGGCCTCGTGAGAAACCTGTTCAGCACCCTATAATGAAAACAAATCAATGATTACATTCACTGTGTTCACCATCAATTCAAAGGAGAGAAGAAAGTGCTCACTGCTGCCTTTGCAATGACATCTGTAAATGGTTAGACTTTCTAGTCTTCTCGAATAAAGATTTATCGTAGGTCCCGTGTCACGACCCTTCTTCGTATAACTTCTTGGGACGCTAAAGAACCCACACAATGTTCGCAAGGAGAAGGAGACTGAGATGCCATTGTTGTGGTCGGGTTCTTGCTTAAATTGCAAGGGTGCACATAATTTGGATCCAAGCTCTATTGTGCGTTCCCTCGCCTATTCGAAGGTGGACGTTATTAAATAAATAAATCAATCAATCAAGCTAACACCTGTTAAAAAAAGACCAGTTCCCAGAACTAACCAGCTGACCGACTGACAAGTTTGCTGAAGGATCTACTGAAGCAGACAACGGTGCTGTACCTAATTATACCACAATCACTTGCTTACTACTGACGGAAATAGCTAGACGCAAAGTTACTACTAAATTGCTTTTGTCCTGGCTTCTCTAGCCTTTGGCCACCGCTGTTTAACTACCTGCCTCCAACACTTTGCACGTATGTGAAGAAAATATTTTGTAACAACCAGACAAAGATGTAAACGAGATTCCTTGAGAGGGATGTAAACCACATTTAACGGTGATTTTTTTTGCTGGACACAGGACCAACCTATAACAGTTTTGTTATAGGTTGAGTACGGCCCTCGGCCTTCGGTCTAGGGCCGTACTCAAGACCTCGGGCAAAGTTCTTTTCCCATACGGACCTTCCGCCCGGTAAATAACTTATTTATTTTTTTTGGATGTCTTCTTTTTAAAGTAAGAAAAGAGATAGGAAATTGCTAGCGCGGGGAAAAAATCCGGATATTGGCCTCGCTCTTTTTTACGTTATTATTTTCTTGGACTACGTCTTCTGCAATAAAAGCACAAAGACGAACTCAGCCAATATCCAGCCATGTTGAACTCACTCCAAAATAAGTCAAATGTGGTATCTCCCAGGGTGCAGTTCTAGAACCCTTACTTTTTCTTTTATATATTAATGACCTGCCAAATTGTCTGCATTTTTCACAACTTAGAATGTATGCAGATGACACAAGCCTCACCTTCGCTAGCGTAGATTTAAAGCATATTGATGACTGTCTAAACTGTGATTTAAACATGGTGTACACATGGCTATCAGCTAATAAACTGACCTTGGAACTTAACAAAAACTGAGTTCATGTTAGTTGCGTCGAGACAGAAGTTATCAACATTTTCTGAAATTCCTTCTTTCAGTATAAATGACGTGACAAATGTCATCTACGAAATCTCTTGGTGTGCACATTCACCGAAACATGAGCCGGGAATGTCATATACAGAACATTTGCAAAAAGATTGCTTCTGCTTTGGGCCTAATTAAGCGAATACGACATCTTGTACCATTTAATATATTAATTAATGTATATGACAGTCTAGTTCAACCACATTTTAATGGGAGTATCTACCCGCGACCCGCGACATTTACCCGCGACCCGCGACATCTACCCGCGACCCGCGACCCGCGAAAATTAGATACTCCCCATTTTAATTACTGTACTGTTGTTTGGGGCAACTGTGGCAGTGGTCTCTCCGAAAAGCTTCAGAAACTCCAAAATCGTGCAGCCTGTATTTTAATGTGTGCCAATTGTGACTCTAAAATCGATGGATTGTTCCGAGCACTGGGTTGGCGTAAACTCAAATATCAAAGACTGGAATCAGCTGCTGTTATGATGTACAAATCTTTACATGGGATGACCCCTGAAAATCTGAGTTCCAGATTTGTGTCTCGAAACGACATAACATCATATCGATTAAGGAATACTGAAAATAAACTGGCTCTTCCGCAATCCAGCACCAATTATCTAAAGAAGAGTTTCTCTTACAGTGGAGCTGAGTTGTGGAACAGCCTATCCAGTGACCTTCGTGCAGCAACATCTTTACACGATTTTAAATTTAATCTACGTCACAACAGTTCTGAATGAGTTTTAACAGGGCATCCTTGTAAAACAGCTTTTAGTAAGTTAGTTTAGTTAGGGATAATTTTAGTGTAAGTTCTTATCTTTTTATAATCATTGCTGAAGGATTTACCGTGTATAAATAAAGTTACCATACCATATACCATATGCTTGGTCAATAACGCATATGAATAGTTTGGTGCTTAAAATAGGTAGCAACTTACAATGAGCTGGTCATCCAGGTTCCCACTCAGACGAGCTGAGTCAGTTAGCCTGCCATCCTGAAACAAGAATATTCAAACGCTTGAAAATGTATTAATTAATGATGTCACGGCCAAAAAAGGTCAACATTCAATTTCTTGACTCCTTGAAATCATTATCAAGGCAAAGTGAAAAAAATATAAATTCAAATACATGAACTAGTTGAAGGGAATAAGATTAAATAGGCAACTATTAAGACCGGATTTCCTCAAAATGACATTTACCTCATTTCCGTTCTTTTAATATCCTAGCAAAGCTCAGGAAGAAAAAAAGGTAGAAGACTGACGGGGAAAAGAGGGGCGGACCATCTTTGTCTCTAAAACTGAGGTTACTGGTCATCACATACATGAGGTGAAACAGGCACACACTGTACGGACAGTGTAAAATTACACATCACTACTCTATAAAGGGCAGCCCACAGTTGCTGTTGTTTTTTTTTTCTTTTGGGGAGGGGGGGGGGGGGGGGTTGGGGGGTGGGGAGAGATATCTGGGCAGGCGTGTGTTTCTAAAAAGCCCCAATATTTTCCGGTCGATTTTCAATGCACTGCATGTAGGTTTGGAATAAGACAGTTAAAACCCACCAAACTTTAAAAGAATGCGAAACTTCCTTCTCACAAGTTAAAAGAACAGGTTTGTACATGTAGAATGCCGGCTTCATCCTTTACGTTTCGTTTTCCCTCCATCCCCACCCCCAAAAGTTCTCGGAGTTTTCGAGAAACAAGCGGCTGCTCAGCAAAAAAGCACAATTTTACTACGTGGACTCCATTTCAGCCCAAGCATGAGTTTCCTTTCAAATGTGACCGTTTACTCCTCGTGAAAGGACTGAAAGCTGCCTGTTTCGTAGTCTCCTTCGCAGCCGTTATTAGGGTCGTCACGCAACGCTCCTCCCCACTAACGGCTCCTCACGAGAGACACATTCCTTTCCCATTGTTTTTGAGAACCAATAGAATGCACGTTATTGTTATCGGCTACGCCAATCAAATTCCTCGTTATATTTGCTGGGCGCTTGCTGTGCACGCGAAAACAAAACATGACAGATGCACACGTGCGAAACGACTTGGACCAGGTTTCCAGAATATGGAAGCCTACTTCTTACTGGTCAATTTTAGGGAAAGGAATGTGTCTCTCTCGTGAGCAGCCGTTAGTGGGGAGGAGCGTTGCGTGACGACCCTAATAACGGCTGCGAAGGAGACTACCTGTTTCGTGGACCAGCGCAAAAAGGGGCATTTTTTTAAACGCGAAACAAATCGTGAATAACCAGGGGAAATCCAGGCTTACAGTTGTAACTGTTTAGGGATGCAGTTAACTCAACACAATACATAATACACAAAAATACAACATTTACAAGATACGTTTGAAAAGGCCGATCGTGAGGTTATCCCTGTGGATCGTATTCACGTGACGTCATTTTCCAAAATCGAAAAATAAAGAGCGGAGGTAAATTTATATCTGTTTACAACGTTACAGCTCAATAGTGTGCTTCGTTTGGAAACAAGCGTATTTTGAATTTCAGAGTTATGGCGGTGCGTGCCACAGCTACGATCGCATCTGTCAAAAAATGTATACCTATCTCATCATTTTTAGCTTTTATAAGATGTAAGAGGATTAGGAAAAGTGCTTATGTAAATGCTTGTTTGTTCTGTATAGATAATCAGTCGCCTAGATGGCTAAAGTAAGTTCCAGATGTTTACACTATTTTTCGGCCGCCATATTGGTGCACCACAGAGGTGCACCAGCATGGCGTTTCCATACTGGACTCTGTAAATTTCTGCGAAACATTTCGACGAAAATCTGCAGTTTGGGAAAACTCACAGACCTAAAACTTCTTGAAGTGTCTTCTTTACTTATTTCCTATCAGATCACAGTTTCTTGACTTTGTCCACAGAATAGTTTTCGATTTATTTTTTTATTTTTTTTTTTTTACAGTGATATTAGTATGGATACAAAATAATATTGACAATAAAAAAATCCTGAATGACAACTAAATAAACGCGCAATCTCATCATACTTTACCTTCGAAGGAGGTCGCTTCTGGGGATTTTTCGCTCTGTTTGCAGTCAGATGGTTTAATGTCTGAGTCTCTGGGATGCTATCAAAGGAAATTCCTCCTGTGGAATGGTAAAAGATCAAAAAAGTACGAAAATTTCCTTGCGCAAACATAAACCTCTTAAGTTAGGAAAAAAAACAACATGCTCTCCTTATCAAAAGGCGGATTTTTAATTTAATGTTAACAGGCGGATTCCAAATCGTATGAGATCACATACGAAAGTGCAACCGTAAACCTAAGGTCAGTTACGAAGTGTAAACTGTACCAGATTTCTTGGAATAAACTTTTAACATGTCACCTAGTTGACGGCAAACGTGAACAAATGGGAATTAAAGCTTCAGACTCAACGCTTCAAAGTGCCCAATCACAAGAGCAAACCAGTTCACAGAGTAGGATGTCAAAATACGGTCTACGTGCTGGTGTGAAAATTGGAATTTTGTTCCAAATGGTATTAACAATTTTAGCAACTTTTTCCGAGTTTGATATGACAGGGCCGAAAAGTACATCTTTCACAAATTTCCCAGGCTCAAAAATCACCATCTTCATTATTTAAAAAGCCTTTCACCACTTTGACATTCAAATCCTAGCAGCATGGAGGATGATTGTCTCACGAACCTAGTTTAATGGCCTTGTTCCCACGAGTCTTCCATATCTCAGTGGTTGAGCGTCCGAACTAGTGATCAGAAGATCGTACGTTCGACTCCTGTTGGCAGACACCGGATTTGTTTTTCCCGAGTTTACCCGAGACCGTACCGAATAGTACATCTTTCACAATTTTAGCAATAGTTGCAGGACGCGAAACATTGCTCACCTTCATAAAACATGAGACAAGGAATCTCGAATAATTATATCTGGTTTCATCTGACAATTCATGCATGGGTTGGTTGGGTGGGTGGGTGAGATTATATGTGGACTGATAGCGGCAGCCAGAGGCGCCTTTGTATGCTGACGTCCGATCTCACCCAATAAAAGTGTAAAGCGCCTTTGAACATATTCATATGAAAAAGTGCGCTATATAAATTCATTATCATTATCATTATCATTGAGTGGCCGTGGAGACGAGATTCTGAAACCTCAAGGTAACGATATTGTTTTACATTCAACGATTTAAGTATCTATTAAAAAAACTCTTTGTTTTCGATACCTGCAATTGCACTAAGTTACGAATTTAAACAACAAAACAGAACTGCAAAAGGATTCAATCACAGAATTGATTTCTTCACTCCGATCATGTGAGTAAAAATTCTCCCAAGCGAGTGCCACACAATTCCTAACTGGTCAGTTTAAATGAACTGATCGATTCTCGTTATTCGCTTGCTCGATTATGTGCTTGAGAAGTAAGGGGAAGTTGTATTTTGATCTTTTCTGGAAGTGAACGAATTACTTTTCTTATTATATGGTTGGTTCCGCGAGCGGGCAAGATGAGCGAAATCCTGAATTTTGATTGGCCACATTCACATCAAACTTGGTCGATAACGCATATATATCGACGTACCATCCGCAAAGTCCTCTGTCTTAATTTCAGGCTGCAGTGTGACTGGATCACGTGAACTGGTATTCTCTTCTTTTGACTTCTTTCGCAGGTGAGAACTTTCTCTCAGTTTTACCTCATTTGTCTCATTACTTTCACCACCGACTTTCGTTTTCGCAGCACTACTTCCCTTCTCTTCAGCGAACGTTTTCTCTGGCTTTTTAGGCACTGAATGAAGTGGTTTTTTTGGCGGAAGATTCGGCTTCTCCTTTTTCACCGGTGGCTTACTGCCTGCTGGCTTCTCTGGTGTGTGCACATCTTGGTGAGCACGTGTTTCTTTCTTCTCCTCCGCTGCAAGGAGTGAAGCTCGCTTATCCTGGGACACTGGAAAAAGGCAGATGTAAGAAATCGATGATGAATTAATGGATACTCGATGATTAATCGATGACCAAAACTTTTGTGGCCTATCGATTACTCATGAATCGAAGTGCAAATAAGCGATCCGTTACTCATCGATTATCTTTTGATTATCCATCGATTTGTCACCGGCTACCCATGCATTATAATACCGCACATCTTTCCGCACAACTTTCGAGCAATTTCTTTATCACGACTTACTTCCCCTGATGAAAATCTGTATTAATGGTTCGTGAAGATATTGATCGAAAAAGAGGAATCAAACATGCAAGGTATGTTTTAATAAAAATTTTGTGGTTAGCGATTATTTATTGATTACCTAATAATTATCGAATAAATACAGACAATAGCTAATTAACCGATTAACTAAACATTTCCTATTGATTACTCATTGGACGAAACTCAGTGAGTAACTTTGATGCTCTTTAAACAAGTGAAACAACTCTTTAGAATTGAAAAAAATTAAAATGAAACAATCCCGAGTTTATAAAGGAAATACAGATACCGTTTATTGTACATGAATCATTGAAGTTGAACAAAAAGTGAAATAACACAGGTGAAAATTCAATACCCCCATAAAAAAAAACGTTCATAACAGAATAAGCAAACACATGTTATCTTAGGGCCTGTTCACATGGAGGTGGGGTACCCCAGCTAGGCGGGTTACCCGGCTAGCCAGGCCGGGTAACCCGCCTAAGTGGGGTGAGTTTTCTCCATGTGAAAGCTTGAGAGTGGGGTAACCCGCCTAGCTGGGGTGAGTTTTCTCCATGTGAAAGCTTGAGAGTGGGGTAACCCGCCTAGCTGGGGTGAGTTTTCTCCATGTGAAAGCTTGAGAGTGGGGTAACCCGCCTAGCCGGGGTAATAAAATCCAAGTTGCGCAAAGCCCGCCAAAAAAAACATGGCTGCCAACCACTACCAGCGTGGCGAGTTCTTTCGACGACATAAACTCAAACAACTCGAAAACCCTGAACTTGACAGTGCCCGCGACAATTTGGCAACCGATAGCGGAAAATTGCGTTTCCCGCCACTTTATAGGCGTCTTTTGTCCGCCATCTTTGTTTATGTGCGTACTTTGTGACCGCGCGATAGCATTTTAAACCTCACCCCACCTCGCCGGGTTGCATGTGAAGACAAGTTTTCTTCACCACGGGTACGAGGGGTACCTCACCTACACGGGGTCCCCCACCCCCATGTGAACAGGCCCTTAGAAGTCCGTTTACTTAAGAAATAAAAAACGCGATGGGTGCTTTAATGAATCACAGATGTATAACAAGAACACGAGACTCTACACCGCAAAGACCCTGAGGCAGAAAGCTCAGATTTTTTTTCTATAATTCCGTACACCCACAAGTTTACAATCAAATAAAAAGGATTTTTAGTGGTTAAGACCATAGGTAATCGAGGGACTGGTAATGAAACCCTGGAAATTTCAAAAGCAAGACCAGTGCACTCGCAATTAGATGATGAATCGGCCAGACCCTGCACAATCTTTTGTTTTTGGTTCGCATGTTACTTGCGAATAAATTAGTCGAAACTTTAGATTGGTTATCCTACGAAAAAAAAAACTGTGTTTTTGTGCAGGTTCAAGGCCAAAAAAAACGAACAAAAACATGAAACAGAAGAAACTTATCGAGTTTCAAAACCATCTACAAATATAAAATAATATGTTAAAACGTCAAAATTGCTACATGTAGTTCAAGGATCTTGTACTAAAACAACATTTAAAAAAGCAATGTTGATTACTTATCACTGTGCAATAAATATGTCGCACAGACCAAACGGTACGTTTAGCATCCTCTTATTTGCCACACGCACCTACTATAATTATTTTTACTTGAGGACCCTATTCAATTAGGTCCAAAGCAATTGACTCCTCTGGTTGTCCAAAACACCGGACTAGAATCAATGCGACTGTGCAGTACGATGATTCGACTAAATCTACATAATTTATTTCCAAAATCCTATCAAGACATCTAGCAAATTCCAGTGCAAAGTGCAATAAAATATGAATAAATAAATATGTGTCAAAAAGGTAAAAAATAATTGATATAATAATGTTGAAATAAATAACAATTAGTTAATAATTAAATTGATAAAACTAGAACTGGTGTCTAGGTGTAAATGTACACCTTTTACAGGAGATTGACTGAATTTTTGAACGAGATGATCTGCTAGGAATTGTCCTCTATACTGAATTAAAAAAAAAAAATAATAACAAGCCATTGATTTTGTTGTTTCGAGTGTTAATTGTGCAAGAAGACATAATTGTGGTATTTCAAGTCATCTAAAGCCAAAACAAAATAACATTTGATTGAAATATTTCATCAACAGGCTGCCTTAAGCTTCTACCTCTATACACCTTATTCCAAAATGGCCACCATTTAAATATTCTTTTGTTTTTATTTAAATTATCCCTTGATGCCTCTTTCTCAAGCTAAAATTCAAAAGAATGTTTCACCTTGAACGAGGCATCAAAAGCTAGTTTAAATAAAAACAAAAGAATATATAAAAGGCAGCCATTTTGGAATAAGGCATATAGACCAACCTGGTGGTTTTGGTCCTTCACTGGAAACTGGTAAAACAGGAATGCCTTTCTTGGATGTTGGTGGAAGATCGGTGGGCTGCAATAATACATGAAAAATAAATATGTGTTACTGGATGTTTATACGACATATTGACTAAATTCTTACTATTGTCCTAAATGACCGAGACAAAAGTATTTAAAAAGGTGAAAAAAAACAAACACACTGAAGCCAATATCCAGCCATCTTGACCAAACAAGCTTGGCCAATAAAGAATTTATTATTTGGCCATTCTATTACAGTATAAAACAGGAAATCCAAGGCAGGGAGTATACATTTGGTCCATCTTGCCTGCTAGGGTAGCCAAACAGACATTTCGCCCCCTTTCGGAACCAGACCTATATAATTAGCTGGGGCTACTGTAATAAGGACGCACCTTTGCAAAACAGGCGAGAAAGAAATATTCACTCGACAATTACCAGCTTATTTTCACCTTTTCAAAATAGCTAAAATTTGAAAATGCTTATGGTCATTAAGATACAGATTAAATGTTTCTGCCAGTGTGACTTATGCCTACCCAAAAATAACAACTGTTTGATTAAACTCATCCAATAAAAATAATATTTACTAGAACTACCATTATCATGGTCATTTGCATCTAGCTTAGATGGGAAGAAGAAATAATCTTATGGCTACCAAAAACTCAATATCTTAAGCTTGACCTCATCCAATAACGACGACCTGACTAGAATCATTATCATCTAATAATGATTGATAATTTAACAATCAGACAATACGTTCAAGGAAACTATTTAACTCATAGAAAATGACAAGTAGTACGAAAAATATTTAAAGATTTTTCAACTTAAAAGGTATATTGTCTCCTTCCAAGCACAGCTGTTTCCTCTGCACACTATATCTACCACAGATTAGTAAAGATCTACTAGTATAACTAATACAATGCCGCAATCTGATTGGCTGAGCTACTGCACACTATCAGCCATTGGAGTGCAGCACTTGGTTGGAATGTCTTTGTGCTTTAGCGAAGTTTTGCAGAGAGATTTAGTATTTTGGCATTTTTCACAGATACATGATTCGTTTGTTATGATTTTTACTTACAATTAGATTAGTTGCTATTGATTTCTATTTAAACAACAGAGTGTTTCTGTCAAGGAACTATCGGCTGATAGTTGCCCAGTGGAAATTTGATGTTCTTAAAACAAATATGCTAGTTTTAAGAACACCAAACTTCCACTGGGCAACTATCAGACCGACAGTTCCGAGACATAAACACTCTGACTATTGTTTTTATTGCTCACCACTAAATTTTCTTCTGCAAACCAGTTGAAAAAAAGTCAAAACTTACTAAATGCAGTCAATCAAATATTTCTCCATGCGTACAGCCTGAAATTTCAATAATTTCCAATGTACATTGGCTAAAAAATACTGTATAACTGTCAGAAAATTCACATTTTCACAGATGAGTACTATCCACCTGGGTATTTTCCTCAAAAGGGCACTACGGGCTGATAGTGTGTCTCTGACAATGAACACTATCACGTTACATGATCAAATTAAACCCATAAGAATCGGAGAAAATTAAGCGGTGAACTGTAAGAGGTGATAATTCAGCCTTTGGCCCCATCAACTATCACCCCATAGATCAGATTGCAAGCTCCAATATAGAATGCAGCTTGATTTCCGCCAAAATGCTGTACAATAATATTGATATCATCAACAAAGTTCTCACCTTATCTTTAGTGGGAGCAACAGCGTCATCTGAAGGGAGGAGTTCCACAAAATTATTTGGAAACATTCCAACTTTCCCATTTAGCTCCCCTTCCCACCATCCCTCATTATCAGCCACATCCTTGTTAATAATTGTAATAATATTACCAACTCTTATCATGAGCTCATCTTGGTCGTGTGGATCATAATCACAGATCACTATGGCAAGTTCAGACAACTTCTTGCCTGAAAGAGCATTGAAAATAATCACTTGGCAGAGTGAAACAAGCCAATCATAGTTGCAAATAAGATGCATTATTATTATACCTAGACTTTCACTCAACAAAACAAGCACTGAGATTGGTTGATTCTTTGTCACGTGCCTCCTAATCAAATTCAAAGGTATCCTGACCTGCATTTGTTGCCTGAGCGCCAGTTGTGCCAGCTTTGTTTGTTTGTTTTTGCTATATGATTGTTTGAGGGAAAGTCTAAATATACAACAAAGCACTTAATTTATGGCCCTCAAGAAACTACATGTAGTTAGTTTTGTTTTCTCTTGACTACTGATGTTTCCGTTGACTTCATCTTGTGAAACATCAGGACTCTCTGGGAAAACAAAACTAACTGTTTCCCTCGGAGTCATACATTAAGTGTATACTGTAAGAGCTTTTGAATGAGTATACTTACCTACAAATAATTTGCCTGCGTGCAGACGTCTCCTATTTCCTTTGTTGCACGCGGAAAAGTTACGTCTGCGTAACGCCGTCGCTAATCGTGTTCCGGCATCCCGCTGGCAGGGTATTTGATTTCGCATAAATTATGAAATAGTATCCGTTGACAAGCGTGTGTGCGTTACAACGAAAGGCCACCAGTGTGAAAAAAATTGCATACTTTCAGGCTGCGGTGAAGCGTGTTTGCGAAGTCTTTAACATCGTGTCGCCTTATCCCGAGCAGGAAGAGTGCTTAAAGGCTATACGTGACGGGAAAAATGTATATGCAAGTCTTTCGACTGGATATGGGAAATCTTTGATTTTTTACGCGATTTCAATCATCGCTAATGTAATATTTGATCGTCCTCGTGGAACAAGCAAGGTCTTCATCATCTCCCCTTTGAAGACATTGATGGAAGACCAGGTGTGATATTTAAAGTCCACGAGTCTCTCGGCAGTGGCCCTTCATGATGAGCAATCTGAGGAAATTTTACAAAATGTAGAAAGTAGTGCTTTCACCTACGTTTTTTTTTGTCGCCGGAAAGAATGCTGAATTCCAGCAGATGGAGGAAACTCCTTTCCTCCGTCCACTATGGTTTACCTCCACTATAGAACGTTCCTGGCGGCAGTCATCATCGATGAAGCTCATTGTATTAGTCAGTGGGGCCTTTCTTCGAAGGCCAATCCAACGAATGAATCGAGCCACGAACGTTTGAATAATAATCTGACGATTCCTCTTAAAGAATTCTCTTCTCAGGAGAAGCAGACTTTTCCGCAGTTAAATCATGTATCTGTACGGCATTTTTCTTGATAGGAAGCCCTGCCTTATAGGCTTTGGAGCTGTAGCTTTGAAAAATTTCTTCGTCGAGTTCTCTTAAGTTGGTGCGAAGTCCACGTCGCTTTTGTAGTTTCCTTAGACACTGTTTACAAATATGATGTGATGTGTCATGCACTGTAAATTGGAAAGAAATAATTTCCTCGTACACGTTAAATTTTCCGCGCCCCCCCGCACAGATTTCGATCACTCTGCTTTTCGATCGACGAAAAACACAGCACACAATCGCACGTTTTGATTTGTTTTGGTTGGAAAACCCCGCTTACATACGCATACATTATCAGACCACATTCGATAACAACCAATCAGCGTTAACTCAAACAATGCGCACTGTGTGTCAGCCTATCACAGCGTGTTCCCAAGATCTTGGGAACCCAGCGGGACGCCGGAACACGATTAGCGACAGCGTTACGCAGAGGTCCCTTTTCCGCGTGCAACATAGGAAATAGGAGACGTCTGCACGCAGGCAAACAAATAATATCACTACCTTTTTGTCTTCTTTCCCGAATGTAAACTAACTCTGAATATCCCTCACTGGGAGTTATAACTTTATTGTATTCCATTGTGCAGAAATAATTGGTGGACTTAAATGCACTCTTAAAGTGATCCATGTACTTCATAAACAGAGCAGGTTTAGGTTTTTAGCCAGCTAAAAGCTACAGTGTAAATAACAACAAAAAATAAAGAAAATTGATTTTTCTCATTGATGGATTGATTAATTAGCTGTGGGACATTTTCTTTCCATTTCTCTTTCCATTACAGCACATACACTGTGTATGAAAACAAGATCAAAATTGGTTTCTCCATACTTACTCTGAGGAGCGGCAGGAACAGGTGGTGCAGGTCGTGTTTTAGCACTCTGTTAGATACAAAGGAAACATCATGCATGGTTGCACAGTACACCCTGCTAAATGTACGTGTACCGGCTATGAATCACATTACATTGCATTACACTCAATTACTCACTACTTGTATTGTCCCTCATTACATCAAATTACATTACACTCCCAAGACCAAGACACTGGTATAGTCGAGCCTCTTAATTAATCCAGACTCACTGGGCCTTGGGCCAAACTTCCAGATAATCTAGAAGCAGTAGTAGTAGTAGCAACTTTATTTCAAGAGGGTGACACTAAACAGTGTGAAACACCAATAAACTTGTGGCCCTACGATATAAACACCTCTTACTAACCGAGTTCGAGGTCCGTACTGTAAGTTACAGACCGAGTTTTTCCGCTCGGATTTATGGCCCAAGCGCTAAGCGCGCGGGCCATGAATCCAAGCGGACAAAATGAGGATCTGTAACCTACAGTACGGACCGAGAAAACGAGGTTTCTAAGATATTTAGTATACCTCAAAACAAACTTTTGAATTTCATGGGCCGTACAGTAAAATAAGCCTGCTAAATTGACCAATTACAGCGCACATACTAACTGAGAGATATAATAATATTTATTTAATGTTTAAAATTTAAGGGTTAAACAAAACTGGACCAAAGAAAGAAGTTAGGAAATCGAAAATCCCAGATAATCAAGGTCCAGATAATCAAGGTTCTGCTGTAAAATGTTTGCTCTTTGTAAAGCCAATTGAAAACTTGAAACTTACCTTCTGCAATTTTCAATCTGATTTGGATAATCATCACAACAACTTTGAGCCTTATCAAAATAAAAGTTCATTATATGCCATCATCTCCCTTTAAAAAATCACATTTAAAGGCAGGTCACAAGGTTTACATACAAGATAGCAAATTTTCAGACTATAATTCAGTGAAGTCATTTTTTGTTGCTTCTTTTTCTGTTGTTCTTGTTTGTCTTTTTTTGTTTTCAACAAGAATTAACTGGCACCAACCATTTTTTTTCTTTCACCAAAACACACTTGCACAGACTTTCCCACAATCCTTGGGACAATTCACCTCATAGGAAGTGAATAGCATTGAATATCCCACAATAGTGAGCCACTCAGATTACCAAAACGCCAAGGTTGCCGCGTTGCTACACACTCAAAAAACTTGTTTTGTCTTCTACCTGTACAAGTATGAATGTCTTGTACAGTAACACTGGACTGTATTGAAACAGAAACCCAAACGACTTGAAACGTGTAACTGCCTTGGAACGTCGTTAACCACAGCTTGTCCATATTCAATCTACCAAGTACCATATTTGGAAAATCAAGAAATCCAAATAAACCAATCAAATTGGCTTCAGTAGTATGATGTACCAAGTAGAAATACCTGCTTCTGCTCAAAACAGTTTCCAAATAAATACCTCTTATTAATCGAGTTCGAGGTCCGTACTGTAAAATACGGACCAAGTTTTTTCCAGTCGATATATGGCCCAAGCGCGAAGCGCGCAGGCCATACATCGACGGGAAAAAACGAGGATCCGTATTTTACAGTACGGACCGAGAAAACGAGGTTAATAAGATATTTATTATACCTCTGGAGTCATTTTGGCGACCAAAACAAACTTTAGCGGGCCATACAGTGAAGTACGGCCCGCTAAATTGACCAATCACAGCGCGCGTACTAACTGAGAGATATAATAAATTATGGTACTTAGGATACAGCGGAAATATTGAATCAGGATGAGCCATGGATTCGCATGACATGCTTCAAGTTTTAAGGTTTCCTGATTGAAACAAGCCATACCTTTGGCCCTTTATTTGGAGTTACTTTCTCTGCTTCTGTCACAGTTGACTCATTCCTTTCTTCCTTTTTGTCATCAAGATGGACTTTCTTTAACTTTTTAGCTAACATATCTATGTTGACAAGGTTTCCAAAACCCACACCACCTCCAGGTAACTTTTTAGATTGTAACACTGCTGAGTTCCGCTTCTCTTCTACATCTGCTGTTTGTGCTTCTTCATAACTAACAGTAGGTTCTCTCTTACTAGTTTGTGGAGCTCCTAAACAAAAATGTACTATGACATTACTGAAGGAACACAATTTTGACAATAATTGAAACAGTAATTATACTAAATAATTATACCTGGCTTTACCCTATAATCATACTAAATAATTATACCTGGCTTTACCCTATAATTATACTACATAATTATACCTGGCTTTACCCTACAATTATACTAAATAATTATACCTGGCTTTAACCTACAATTATACTAAATAATTATACCTGGCTTTACCTTACAATTATACTAAATAATTATACCTGGCTTTAACCTACAATTATACTAAATAACTATACCTGGCTTTACCTTACAATTATACTGAATAATTATACCTGGCTTTAACCTACAATTATACTAAATAATTATACCTGGTTTTACCTTACAATTATACTGAATAATTATATCTGGCTTTACCATATAATTATACTACATAATTATACCTGGCTTTACCCTACAATTATACTAAATAATTATACCTGGCTTTACCCTACAATTATACTAAATAATTATACCTGGCTTTACCTTACAATTATACTGAATAATTATATCTGGCTTTACCATACAATTATACTAAATAATTATACCTGGCTTTAACCTACAATTATACTAAATAATTATACCTGGCTTTACCTTACAATTATACTAAATAATTATACCTGGCTTTACCTTACAATTATACTGAATAATTATATCTGGCTTTACCTTACAATTATACTAAATAATTATACCTGGCTTTACCTTACAATTATACTAAATAATTATACCCGGCTTTACCTTACAATTATACTGAATAATTATATCTGGCTTTACCTTACAATTATACTAAATAATTATATCTGGCTTTACCTTACAATTATACTGAATAATTATATCTGGCTTTACCTTACAATTATACTAAATAATTATACCCGGCTTTACCTTACAATTATACTGAATAATTATATCTGGCTTTACCTTACAATTATACTAAATAATTATACCTGGCTTTACCTTACAATTATACTGAATAATTATATCTGGCTTTACCTTACAATTATACTAAATAATTATATCTGGCTTTACCTTACAATTATACTGAATAATTATATCTGGCTTTACCTTACAATTATACTAAATAATTATACCCGGCTTTACCTTACAATTATACTGAATAATTATATCTGGCTTTACCTTACAATTATACTAAATAATTATATCTGGCTTTACCTTACAATTATACTGAATAATTATATCTGGCTTTACCATATAATTGCTGCGGAGTGAGCAGCAACATAATCAGGATTTAAAGAGAGACACATAAGGTAGGACGAATTCTCGAAATCATCACTTTTTACCAGAATGCATTGCATTTAACCACACTTTTTACCAGAATGCATTGCATTTAACCACACTTTTTACCAGAATGCATTGCATTTCACCACAGTTTTTACCAGAATGCATTGCATTTAACCACACTTTTTACCAGAATGCATTGCATTTAACCACACTTTTTACCAGAATGCCTTGCATTTCACCACAGTTTTTACCAGAATGCATTGCATTTCACCACACTTTTTACCAGAATGCCTTGCATTTCACCACACTTTTTACCAGAATGCATTGCATTTAACCACACTTTTTACCAGAATGCCTTGCATTTCACCACAGTTTTTACCAGAATGCCTTGCATTTCACCACAGTTTTTACCAGAATGCATTGCATTTAACCACACTTTTTACCAGAATGCCTTGCATTTCACCACAGTTTTTACCAGAGCTCTTGGCAGCACTTTTTACAAGAATGCATTGCACCAGAAACGCATGAGGATGTCATACCGTTGCACCCGCACCATGGCGTCCTTTTTCGCATGGATTTTAGTGAGAGTTTGTAAATCTGGACGATTAATTGTGACATCTTAATCTAAAACTTAGTGTGTCATTTCGTAGCAGTCTCACCTCCTTGGTCGAATTCTTAAATGAAGAGATCAACAACATTCTAAAGACATTTCCAGTCAACATAAAATGTGTATCAGTTCAGAATTTATAAGTCAGCTTTTTGCTACTAGAATTTCCACATCTTTCGATTTTTGGGATTTGGTAAAGAGGAGATCTATGTGTATCGTTTTATGTCCAAACATAAGTCAGCTTTTTGCTCCTACAATTTCCACATATTTCGATTGTCCCAATCTGGTAAAGGGGAGGCTGATATGTATCGTTTCATATCCAAACATAGTCACACCTCGCCACTTTTCGTAACGCCAAAATTTGTGACGATTTTGAGAATTAAAGGTGCTTTAACAAGTCTTGGGACGCGCAGGTAGATGGAAAACTGCCTAAACTATGTCAGTATCAATAGAATGTGCTGCAGCATCACTATCTTAGAGATACCCTAGTTATACTACATAATTATGCCTGGCTTTACCCTATAATTAAACTAAATAATTATACCTGGCTTTACCCTATAATTATACTAAATAATTATACCTGGCTTTACCCTATAATTATATATTAAATAATTATACCTGGCTTTACCCTATAATTATACTAAATAGTTGTACCTGGCTTTTCTTCCAGCATTGGCTCAAGGTGTGCTGTGTCTTCAATAATTTCAACAAAGTTAGAGGGAAAGACGCCAATTCTGTTCCACAGCCTGCCAATCCACCACCCTTCTTCATCTTCCCCAAGTATATCAACAATGTCATCCACTTCTAGAGTAAGCTCATCATCATTTTCTTTCTCATAGCGAAATGTAACTTTGCCTTTCTTTCCAGCCACTGCTAACAAGAAATGCAAGACTCTGTTAGTATTAACTTTGTTTTAGGACATATATGTTTCATATTTACGTCTGCGATATTTAATATGCTATTGAGATAAGGAAAAGGATAATCATGGCCAATGATATAATAATTTGTTTGTGTCAGGCATTAGTCACTTAGCTAGAGACTGCAAAATTGTGACTGCTTATGCTGGTCAACTTCAGGCCATAGGGTCAACTGATTTTGGGGAACTGTTAATATGTAGTTTAGTGCTTTTCCCTAACAGGTGCATTCAAATTTTCATTTTCAAGTGCCTACATTGTCTTCCATGTTTTTGTGGTTTTGGCATTAAGAGTAGATAGCTGTTTAAAGTTCCTGCTTGAGCCACACCCATCAAACTTGACCGAGCTAGTAAGGGGCATGGTTGTATTCCTGACTTGACATCACAAACTGCTTTGCATGCATGTCTATAAAGACTTAATGGAATGCAAATCAGTTTGTGATGTCAAGTCAGGAATAGACCCATGTCCCTTACTAGCTCGGCCAAGTTTGATGGGTGTGGCTCAAGCAGGAATTGTGAACGACGATTTCTGGGAAAAAAACACAGTGGAATTCGAAAAAAACTTTTTTGAAAAGCTATCTACTCTTAATATACATACCAGAACCACAAAAACGTGGAAGACAATATAGGCACTAAATAAGCTTTGTTGCCCCCACAGGGTTTTGACCCAACCAGCCAAAACCTGAGAAGGCACCCAAGAAGCCCCCCGCGTATAGAGAGGAAAATATCGGTGAAGCAGGCAAAATCTCGATTTTTGAGAACACGGCTCGCAGAGGATTGCTGAAAAGCATGCAAACGATTGCTGAAAGTTCACTGGGGGTCAAATAAACACTCAAAGGCTTTTGGAAGCGGACTCTTTGCCACAAGGTTCTGAAGTCCAAAGGTATTAAAGTGTGTATAGCTTTCAAGATAAATGTCAGTTTATTTGCTGAAAAAATGCATCAAAGTCCATTCGATCTGGAGTCAAAATTGTGGAAACTCGAATTGCTCATCGAGGTCTTTGAGAAAACTTGCAATGCTCATCGATGTCTTTGACTGAAAGACACAATCACACTTGGATTTGTCAGACACAAATCAAACCTAACTTGGCTTGAATGACTCACACCACAATCCAAAAGTATATTCAGTGATTTGAGAAAAGGACAAAGAACTGGTTTAGTGATTCATGGGCTGTGATACTGGCATATTTTCAGAGTTCCAGAGGTCCAGAGGTTGCATTTTCCAGATTTACTCAAAATAACCAAGCCTGTCAGGTAACATAAATGGTCATTCCCTGTACAAAGTTTTGCTTCAGACTGATATTATACACTCCATAATATAAAAAAGTGGGGGCAGCTTTCGTAAGAGCTGTTACTAGTTGTAACATGATAACCTTTTAAAATGCAAAAATGTTTGTAGTCTATAGACCTCAGCAACCGTTTTAATTACTGAATTTAGCTTCCAAACTGACTTGGTCACTTACAGTGTACAGATACTATGTAACTCTACTGTAACTCTACTGTGCTGTCTGTTTTCAAGGCTGGGGGCACTGCTTCTGTTGCTTGTTTGAGTGCATTCTTTTTTTCCCTATTTATTCACTTATAAGGCGCACTCGGTTATAACACACACCCAAAACTTTCAAAGACGATTTTGACAAGTAAGCAAAATGAAAATTTCACCCAAATACCCTGTCATAAGACGCACCCAGAATTACGTTGTTCGTTCATGTTCGTTGTAATTACAAAATTTGCTTCCATAAGTTACTAATTTCGATGCTTAAGTTACTAATTCTGACGTCAATCATTTCAAGCACGTGCTTTGGAGCACATTTGCTTTTCGCTCAAATCACCTTGGCTTTGTTGAATACATTTACGAACTTGTTTGTTGTAGTTTTTAAATTCGTTGTAAAGTCAATTATTTCAAGCACTTCGAAAAGATCCATGCGCAGTAAGAAGCCTGGATGATTAATGGCCCGTTCTGACCTACACGCCTTCCGGAAAGAAGTGAGCGCCCAGAAAAGAGGTGGTGTTGCGGTGGATCGATCGAGCTTGGAGTGAGATCCCAGTAGATTTGATAACAAGATCGTTCAAATCCTGTGGCATCAACAATGCTCTTGATAGAACTGAAGACGATGCGGTTTGGGACGACGAGGAAGAAGAAACAGAAGACGCAGATAGATAGATAGATAGATAGCAACTTTATTTAAAGAGGGTAGCACGTGACAGAAAAATTCTGATAAACCTGTGGCCCTCTATTCTAAAAATTACAATTTAAGATACAACTAATTTATCTAAATTATTCTAATTACAAAAGTTTAAAATCTTTAAAATTATGCTTAAATTACAATAATTAAAATTAAAAATACAACTTATTAATTTACTTCTTCTAACTACAAAACTAATGTGCTGAAAATGGGAAAGAAAAGAAAGAGATATGTACATGAGTAAAAAATAGATCAAGCTAGGGGTTAAAGAGCTGAGAAATATTTTTTAAGTGCAGACTTAAACGAGCCAATAGTGTTCTTCTTACGCACGTCTAGAGGGATCTTGTTCCAAAGTTTTATCGCACGAACTTGAAAGGAACGACCCCCTTCTGTTTCCCTATTATAATAAGGACACACCAAGTTATACTTCCCATATCGACTAGTTCTACTATGTCGGTCCGAGTTCCTGGGTAACAGTTGCGTAATGTAGCTGGGGCAGTGTTCTTCATTGTTGATGCGCGTAAATATTAAGCTACTCATTTGAGAATTTAATTCGTCCTTCAGCGGAAGCCAGTCTAGCCGCCTAAATAGGACCTCACTCCTTTCTCCGGTATCAGCATCTAAAATTACTCGAGCTGCTCGCTTTTGCAGTTTAGAAACACGTTTGACATTCTCTACTGACGAAGTGCTCCATGCGCATGATCCGTACAGCATTATCGGCTTGATTAGTGCGTTAAAATACAGTTTGCGCTCTGCAAGAGGCAAATTACGCTTAATCTTCTTTAGTACAGCAATCCGTTGTGACACCTTTTTACAAAGGTCATCGATATGTTCAGTAAAGCTTAGGTGGCTGTCTAGTTTCACTCCAAGTAGTTTTTGTGAGGTGACTTGTTCAATCTCAGTACCATTGCATGAAATTTTAAGGTCCTTATCTAGAGCTTTCTTCTCCAGGCGTTTACCAGTAACAAGCAGACTTTTCGTTTTGGTCGCATTCAGTACCATCCTATTTTCGGACGTCCAATTTGCTATCTTGTTTATATCATCTTGTAGCCGTTGCTGGATTGCAGGTAGATCGGAAACTTGAGCAGAGGTACTCAAAGTGGTGTCGTCTGCATAAATGTCTACAATTGACCGGGAAACTGCATGGGGAAGATCGTTAACAAACATAATAAATAATAGGGGCCCCAGGACTGATCCCTGCGGAACACCGTGAGTGATCAGTCTGTGTTCTGACTGCACTCCATCAATAACAACTGATTGCCTTCTACCCTTTAAATAATCCTTGAAGAGCAGTAGTTCCTTGGATGCTACGCCGTATGTCTCAAGCTTTGACAAGAGTATGTCATGGTCAATTAGGTCAAAAGCCTTCTTGTAGTCAATGAATACAAGTCCACTGACTTGGTCTTTGTCCATATCTGATAGTAATTGATCTATTAGACGAACGAGCGCTGTTTCGGTAGAGTGTGATCTTCGGAACCCGGACTGCAAATTGTAAAGCAAGTTGTTGCTTCTCATATAGCTATACAGGGCTTGATGGACATGCTTTTCAAAAATTTTTGAGAGCAAAGGGAGCACAGAGATTGGGCGATAATTGTTCTTGTCTTCTTTGCTTCCTTGGCCCTTGTAAATAGGCGTCACTTTGGCAGATTTCCACGCCGATGGGAAAAGTACCTGTGTCAATACAGCGATTTATAAGCCGACTAAGGGACATGGAGATTGCGGGGGCAGCTGCTTTCAGTATCTTAGCGCCAAGTCCATCAGATCCAGTGGCCTTGTGGGATGGCATGTGTTGTAATAACTCCTCAACCTTTTGCGGCGTAATGTGTGGAATAGTGAACTGCGTTTTGTTTACTTCACTTGTTAAGTCCCTAGGAGTGGTCTGTGACGCTGTAACTGGTGGTAGATTTCGGAGCAATTTTAGGGGCTGCTTCACGAACCAAAAGTTTAGGCGCTCTGCAATTTCGAGTGTATTTGTAACCACTTCGTCGCCTTCCCTCAGCTGACGTAAAGAGGCATGATTGTTTACGTCCTGTCTAGTGAGATTTCTGATAAGGCTCCACAACCTTTTAGGGTTATGTTTATGTTCAGCAAATTGGTTCTTGAAATATTGCTCTTTGGTACTTTTAATTAACTGACAGACTTCATTTTTCACCCGTTTAAAAGTGGCCCAGTCATCAGGACTTGCAGATATTCTCGCTTTCTTTAGCAATTTATCTCTTTTTCTCATGTGTTCGTTGATTTTAGTAGTGAACCAAATTGGCTGGGCTCTGTTTTTTACTCTTTTCTCTTTCACAGGTATCTGAGAGTCAAGAACATCAGTAAATATTTTGTACCAGCAGTCTACAATATCGTCAGTGTCTTCGAAAACAAAGGCTGCGTCCCACGGGGCATCCCTAAGCTCATTAACCCTTTCACTCCCAGGGGCCTTGATGCTTGATTTCCTGTTATTCCCAGAGGCAATTAGGAGGCTCACCCCAATTAGTCAGTGAAAATCAAAACATATATGCTCAGTAGATTTTGGAGCCTCTATATTATCTATAAATTGCACAAAATTGAAGCTAAAACATGGTTTTATTTCATTACAAGGTTATTATAAAGTAAGAAATAAAGTTTGAGTCACAAAATATGTTGTGAAGTTTAGATTTTCGAAAAATTCAAATTTGGCGCCATTGCGCTTCGCGTGCCACGTCACGGCATCTTACACTTTTTGATAAAATATTCGAAATTAAGAAAATATATACAAAATGAGGCTTTTCAAACGCAAAGCAATAATATATACAAGTAAAATTGAGCTTTAAGGTGCGTTTCCTGATCTTTCAGGTTGTTAAAAATGTTATAAAATCATGTCACTCGTGTGGTTCCATCTCAGCTGCCATCCAAACTTTGATGCTGTACTTTGTCGGTTTTGCCGGCATGTATTGGCGAAACGAAAGTCTTCCTTTGAAGGCAATCATCCCCTCATCTACGGCAATGTGTTTGTCAGGCGAAAAACACTGCTGGCTGTTCTCTAATACGGCATTTAGAACCGGCCTGATTTTGAATAACAGATCGTAACCTTCGCCACGTGCCAGAGTTCGCGTCGAGTCAACGAAGTGTAAGAATTGGGAAATTTCTTGAAAGCGGTTTCTCGGTGTAGTCCGCTTAATCCCTTAATTTCCTATGAAAGGATCGTCCTCCAAGAAGTCTGCAACTCTAGGAAGTTGATTAATTCCCATAATCACACGAATGCCGAGGAACGCTTTTATTTCCGGCTGGGAAACATCCTTCCATGCGGCAAGGCGACCAGCATAGTTTTTAAGACTCTGCCAGGCATAGCGGTTTGTTTCCTCGCCTATACAATCGACAGTTTTTTCTCCAAACACTCTTAAGAAATAGTCGTCTGCCCTAGCATCATCCTCAAAGTCCACACGCACCCCAGGTTCGCCGGAGAACTAGCCTCCTTCGCAGCCGTTCTTAGTCTCGTCACGCAATGCTTCCCTCCCCACGAACGTCTGCTTACTTGAGCCGAACATTCCTTTCCCGAAATTGACCAATCAGCATGAGCCTACTGAAAACGAGAAGGTTCATGCTGATTGGTCAATATTTCGCGGGTATGCCAAGGAACAAAATGGCGTCCTTAGAAGAAGCGTTCAAGCGTGTATGTAGTGTTTTCAAACTCAATGATTTAAATTCTCATCAAAAAGAAGCAATTGAGGTTTTCATAAATCAAAAACAAGATATTTTTATAAATCTACCAACTGGTTATGGTAAATCGCTCATCTATCAAGCCTTGCCAATATGTTTTGACGTTCTCAATGAATCCAAAAATAGTATCGTCGTAGTAATATCGCCACTCATCAATTTAATGAAAGATCAAGTCGCCCATCTTCAGAATCTTGGTATTTCGGCCATATCTTTGTCTGATATATCAGATGAAGAAGCAAAGGCCGTGGAAAAGGGCCGATATTCTTTGGTTTATGGCACACCAGAGTCTTGGCTGCACAACAAACGCTGGCGTACGATGTTGTCGAGTGATCTGTATACTTCAAATGTATGTGCAATTGCAGTTGACGAAGCCCATGTTATTAAACAATGGTAAGTAAAAAAGAAAGATGCTGTTGTAAATCTTAAATTTGTTCCCGATGAACGTCCTCGATTATGTAATATGTTAAATGAAACTTCCTATGGCTCGAATTCTTTGACTATAAAATATTATAATAAGCTTCTATTATGATTTTTGAAAGGGTCTTTAACATTTACTTACGAAGATAAACCTTGTTTCAAGGCTCGAATACACTACTTGCGACAACGGCGTATGAAACAAAATTAAAAAAAAGTCATAAATAAAAATATGAATTTTACACTTTTTTTTGTTTACTTCATATTTCAGGGGTACATCAAACTCAAGAAACATGGCAGCATTTCGCGAGAGTTATTCAGAACTACATGAGCTGAGGTCTTTGGTTAGTAAGTCCTTAAACATCATTGCTTTGACTGCAACAGCAACACTGGAAACTACGGAGACTATAATGGATGTCCTTTTGATGAAAAAGCCTCATGTGATATCAGAGCTTCCAAACAAACCTAATATTGCCTACTCTGTGGACTATATGCCAAAAGATAATTCATTGGAAGAATATTTTTATTGGCTTGTGGAAGAAATTTTGGTGCATAAGCAGAACACTCCTAGAACAATAATTTACTGCCAGACCATCAATCAATGTGGACTGCTCTACTCTACACTCAGAGCACTGCTTCAGCAGGACTTGTATCTTGGTCAAGACAAGAACCCCAAAAATGTTGTGCTGGAAATGTTGCATTCTTGTACTCCTAGTAGCAACAAGGAAACAATACTTAAAGAATTCCAATCTGAGAAATCTGGCTTGCGTGTTTTAGTTGCAACCATTGCCTTTGGCATGGGCATAGACTGTAAGGGAGTTTGTAGGGTTATTCATTTTGGCCCATCCAAGAACATTGAGTCCTATGTTCAAGAAACTGGTCGAGCAGGAAGAGATGGGAAGCAGAGTGTGGCTTTCATAGTTTACAAAGGTATCCTGTTAAATCACGTTGATAAACAGATGAAGAAATATGTCTCCACAAGTACCTGTAGAAGAAAAACTCTCATACAGAATTTTTCCAGTTGTGATTTGAGTCAAATTGAGCCAATGCACTTGTGCTGTGATAACTGTGCTGCTGTTTGCCAGTGTGGTGCTACAGACTGTAAAGAATACACAACATTTCCAGGAAATTTGAAGACCAAACCAAATGCTGTTCCTGTACGAAAAAGAGTTGTGACCCAAGAGCAGCAACAACAGCTTCATCAAAATTTATGGCAATATCACAATACACTCTTAAAATCTTTAATGCTGAAGGCAAAAAATAATCAGGTAAAAAGTCTCAGTCATCCACGATTTCTGCTGGGGTTTTCTGAAGTCCAAATATCTCAAGTCTGTACTAAATGTGCAGAAATTTTTACACTCCAAGATGTTTTGAGTAAAGTGGAAATATGGGATCTTAAACATGCACACAAGATCCTTGAAATTCTAAATGAAGTGTTTGAGGATGTGTTAGAGATGGATGCTGAATGCATTAATGACATATTAAATGAATCACAAGAGTGCTTTATGATGGAGGAATGGGATGATATTGCCCAAGACGAATCACTTCTGGAGTTTGCTTTAGAAAATTTATCCATTTCTAATGTTTCAGAAAGTGACATTGAAGAACAGTCATATGTTGATGTTCCTCCCTCTGTATTAGAAATACTAGAAAACCATTCATATCACAATTGAATCTTAAAATATAGTTCAAGTTTTCATTTTTTTTTAATATACATGTATGCAAGAACATTGTCATAGAAAAATGACAATTAATAGTTTAGCAAAAAATGAATATTTTAAAAGGTAAAGGAAAAAGTTTAGCTTAAATGTTCTTCCTATTTTATAAATTCAATATTATATTTTTAGTATTAAGAGTCCTTTTTCTTTATGACTCTGAACATGAAAATACATAATTTAGTCAAACTTTCATCTTAATCATGGATGCACAGTCTATTTCGTATCAGTTTGTTGATATACTGTACCTTTACATGGGCAGATCAACCAAGGGGTGTGTGCATTGGTCTTAATATATTGACCTAATTACTCTAAAGGCAGATCCAGGATTTAGTTATAGGAGTTTCCCAAAAGATATCAGTATATTTTGCAATTTCAGTTCTTATATTTGGGATACTCCTGTAGTAAAATCATCAATTTGCCATGATTTATATCATGAAAAATCATTATAATTACTATACTATACTATTTGATAATTTTCTGACACAAAAAAATTTAAACCTATCGTGCTTTGATGCCACGTTCCATGTTATCTTTGTGCTTGTTTATCCACTGGTACAATGATGACATATCTAAATTCTTGAATGGGTCTATCTCAAAGTTTGAATAGTAGTTATAATGGCGACCAGGTTGCTTTGTGAAAATATTTTCTTCAACTCCACGCTTAACTAATTCATTAAGATCACCAGCTTCTGAGCTCTTCGTGTGCTTGCCTGACCTTTTTGCACGACAGAGACTTTTGTCAAAACCATTGAGAATAGTCCTCACTGCTCTCTCTGACTGACAGATGCGGGTAACAGCTTTTTCAGTTACATTTGGACCAAGGTTCTTGATGCTTGTTTTTACAAATCGGTTGCTGTGCTCTACCTCAAGATCATGTGCAATGTTGTTTCCAGTTCCACCATTTGTGTTTACACCTCTGTTCCAAATAAATCTCACACAATCTCTAGGTGACAGGAGAGCTTCAACCAGAAATGACTGATAAAGACATTCCAAAGCATATTTTGGGCTACCTTTACCATCTGCTTTGCAGTATAACAGCATGTATTTATACTGTTTCATCAACCTCTTACCATCTCCTTCTTTGACAGCGTCTAAGAAGTTAAAGAACAGCAAACCATCTGCAAGCAGAGCACAGTTGTAGCTGAACACATCATCATTCTTCTCATCCTTGATAGCTTGGCACTTGTCAGACTTAGACTTAGCTGATGGCTTATCAGTAACCATGGAAGCAGTGACTTCTGGAGGTGGATCATGTGTTAACTCATGCTTCCTTCGACTAGCACCATCATATTTGAATGAAAAGCGGCATCCAGGGTATCTACATGGATATCTTCCATCTGGAGTTAGAGGTTGCTGGTCTTGGGCGTCCTGCATCTGCTGGTTATTTAAGATACTGTTAAGGAGATGATTGAATGAATCATCACCAAAAACATATTTATCAACAATCAATAGAGCTGCCTTCATCAAATAATTTAGCTTTGACTGTTTACTCTCGCTGGCAATATCAGCAGGTAGTGGGAATTTTGTTGGCTCCCCATCTTTGTTATTAAAGCCAAGGACTGACCGAGCTGCTGTTATCACCTTAGCTTTTATAACAATTTCAAGAAAATCTCTGTCTGCACAATAGGCATCTTCTGGGTCAGCTTTGACATTTCGGCGGTTGATCAGTGCTCTGTCTGAACCCAAAGTACATATGTCATTTTCAGACTTTATACAGAAGAACCTCTTGTAGATAACCTGTTAAAAAAGTAAATAAAACAAATAAAAAAGTAAATAATATAGAAAAGAAGTAAATAATTTATATAAATATAGATCCCCCCTCTTCTATGTTCATATAAAACTTCTTTGTTTATTTTAAGAATTTTCTACTGAATTATCTGACACATTTTAAAAATAATTTAAATATAAAAAATAAAAATACTGTAAAATTGTTTTTATACTGATACTTACTGTTAGCAATTTCATTCCAGAATGCCAGTCGGCCAATTGCAAATTCATGCCTTCTAGTCTTTCTTCTGGATTATAACCATTTGCAACTGATGCCATTACATTAACTGCTCGTTCTACTGACAGCTGATCACAGGCAACAGTCTGATTATCAAATACTCCTTCAGAAGCTTGGGGAATATAGGACTGTAACTGTTGTAGAATCCGAACCATATCCTCATTAGTATTTTCATTTTTGAAAATCACACCAAGAGGAACCTAGCAACCAAGAAAGTCATGAACACGTTATCATGTATATATCATAATTTGTGTTGCATCACTGACATACATATTACAGCAAATTATTTTCAAAATATGAACCTTAATTGACTTCTGTGACATTTCCTTTGTGTACTGGTGAGGGATATGCCTAATGCAAGCATCTGCCAATGGGGCATATGCTTGAAAATGATCAACCAAGATCCTTGAAACCAACACTGCATAATTGTGCCTTTGCTGCACTTGATCCTGTGCACTTGGAAGGAACTCAATGTTGGGAACATCAATCAGTTCTCTTCTTGGTGCTTCTATTGGCAATGAATTTCCCGAAACTCTGTTGACAAACATGTTATGGTTGGTCCAATGAATGTCTGTGTTTTGTTTGGCAGCTGTCATGTTTCTCCTGTGGATGAGCAAGTCAATGTTGTCAAATGCTATGGTGAATCCAGCATGGCAATTTTGCTTATGATCTTCAAGGATTTTTTTGGCTGCCTTCAGTTCCTCACTAGATTGCTCATACTCTGTCAGCTTTTGTGAAAGTACTTTGGTTTTTGCTGACTCAGAGACAATAAGATCCTTTGCCAATTTGACTGGTTGATCAAAGTCTTTTCCAAGAGCATCCATCTTAGACAACACAACTTTATTACAGCAGGTGACTTTCATCTTTGACAGTCTGTCTAGAGCAGACTAAAATACACACAAATTAAATAATATCAAATTTATTAATCTCAATAATAAAATTTTAGGTGAATAAATTCTCTGATCCTTGGGATTTTTCATTATGTGTGTGTAAGTTTCTTCCATTTTCTCATTTTTGTCTTACTTTACCTAGTTGCAAGAAGGTTTACAAAGGAAGAAAGAACTTTAATAGTTTAGTGAGAAATGAACATATCAAAAGACAAAGGAAGCAGTTCAGCTTCATTTATTTCTTTTGTCTTTTAATTATTATTTTCTCACTAAATTACTAAAGTTCTTTTTTTCTATGACAACCTTCTTGCAACTAGGCGTATCTTAATAATATATTTACCTCAATTGATCCTGTTTTCACCATGAGACCAATTACAGAAGCAGTAGCATTCATATGTCGATTTCTCTGTTTAAGTAAGACAGATCCTGCCATTGCTACTGCTGGGAGACTATCTATATTTTGGTTAGCGGTTGAACACGTCAGAAGAAAGGAGTAGAATAACGGAGCCCGAGTCTTCCATTCTTCACAGAGTAGCTGTAAGTCAAAGTTTTCGAGATCTTCTGGGGAAGTTTTTCTCAACAGTGAAGGGTTCTTTCTTGAGCACAAATCATTTATTTCACTGGAAACGTTCTTCAAGACACTGGTCACAACATTCTTCAACAAGGGCTTGCATTTCATAACTGCCTTGGCCAAGCTTTCCGTTTGTTTATATGACAAGGCTTTTCCAAGTCCTTCATACTCTTCTGGCAAACGATGGCGAACGGTCTTGCTTGGATATTTCATGACTACACTGACCGACACGTCATTTCTTCCACGTTCCTTCTTTGGCGTAGATGTTAATGTCCGCGGTAACGAAGCAAGTCCTTGAAGACCATCGAAGGGAATACATCCAATAACGGGTGAGGCAACAGGATAAGCACAGACAGCCTGACTAGGTTGTTTTGCTATCGGAAAATTAAGCTCCAAAGTCTTTGCTATTCTACCAGACTTTGCGCTTCGATCATCAGACTCTTCCCTTCTCAGTCTTTTTATTCTCAGCTGCCCTTTCTGCTGGAATTCCTCTGCGATTTCTGCTCGAACTGTTTCTAATGAAGCTGCACACTTTTTATAACGAAACAAACGTTTATAACATTTCTTCGTACAGACAAACAATTTGTATGATGAATATTTGTCAGTGGTGATTTCCGTACCGATAGCGCTGTTTATTAACTTGACGATATCTAGAGAACTTTTGCCAAATATGTTTACTCTTTCGTTACTTGGTGGCTCAGATCCGCAAAGAAGACAATGACAGGTTTCTTGAATCAATTTCACTGGTGTAACATCCATAAATCATCTTTACCATTACAAACTTCCAAAACATCGACGACTTCTATTGATGTTCTTTTTCTGTACGAGCCCCAAAATAACAAATTTTTACAGCACGCGGTTAAAGTTGGCGCGAACTATCTAACGCTGAATTTGATTGGCTTTTAATAAAACAATAAGCCGATTTTTAATTGGTCCATGATGTCGCATCAAAAACAATGGGAAAGGAATGTTCGGCTCAAGTAAGCAGACGTTCGTGGGGAGGGAAGCATTGCGTGACGAGACTAAGAACGGCTGCGAAGGAGGCTACCGGAGAACTCGCTCACTCGCAATGTTGGAGAGTTCGACCATCCATGGTGTTTCTATTTCAGCCTCCGCATCGCTTCTTTCTTCGTCTTCGCTTTCTTCATCTCCATCGACCTCAAAACCTTCAAAGTCGAGGTCTGAATCATTTCCATCAAATTCGTCATCCGAATTTCTAAAGAGTTTCCGTTATTCTTGTTAGCTAATTCCCGCAGACCGCCATGTGTTGATCAGTGTTGATTTGGGGAAATGTAAAATTTTTGCCGCTCCGTAGCTCCCTTGGGCAAAACGATTTTTATGCGCAGTAGCTATAATATGATTAGTCAATATGTCTAAAACAATGGATAACCTCTTGTGCAGCTTTTCTAGCCTTATGGGGGAGGAGAAAGGCATTCAAAACAAAGGTAGTTTGAGCGGCCGGTTACGGCCGGCTTGGGAATATTGACACATTTTTTCGCGGCCGGTTGCGGCCGGTTTGGGAGTGAAAGGGTTAATAAGTTTTTGCTGATCTAGGCGTTTCGTATCCCTGTAAAAAAAGGTGTTCCTCAAATTACTGTTCAACGGAGTCTGACCTTTATAAAGTCGAACCGCCATTGTTGGAAGGTGATCCGACATTCCAATAATAGTCTTTGTTTGTACGCACGTCATTCTTTCTGGGTGACTTGTCCAGATGTGATCTAGACACGTTCCTGAAACGGGCCTAGGCCTAGGCCTTGTTACTTCTTTGACAAGTTGGGTTAGATGCAAATTCGTTAGTCTTTTAACAAGTTTGCGCTTATTTGCTTGATTTGCATTTAGGAAGTCGATGTTAAAATCTCCTAAAAGCACCATTTCTTTGTTTAACAAATAGGCTTTTTCGATGTTTTTTGCGATATTTTCATCATCTTGGGACGTGGCACACGGAGGTCTGTAGACTCCAGCAATAAGCATTGATCGCTTTGATTTGAAAGGACATACTTCAATCCAGAGCACTTCGATTTCAGTTGTCATCAGATCACGGCGAATTTTAGCATGTAGTTTGTTGCTCACATAAATTATAATTCCTCCCCCTTTCTTTCCAACTCTGTCCTTCCGGAACAGGTCATATCCATGTACTTGGTAAAAGGAGTCTGGTGTTTTACTGTTGCAAAAAGTCTCCGTTAGGATGAGTAGATCGACTTTATTCCCTGAGTCTTTATGGGCGCTGAGCGATAGCGAAAGCTGTTTAAATTTGGTCTCCGTTAGGTGTTGAATGTTCCAGTGCCCAACCGTTATTCCTCTACCTTGACTTGAAACTCTTAAATCAAGTGGACCGGGATTCAAGGCCACATCATTCGACACAACTAATAAACGAACAAGTAAAGCGTTATCTTGCATTCTTAAACAACAATCTCATTAAAATATTAATAACCAATAACTTATTGTGTACATGTACATCCACCTCTGGAAATAATTGGCTTCTTGAATTTTGGGTCTTAAAGTGCCACTAAGATCAAATTTTCTAACTTTAATAAAATTCCATTTTTCGAAACTTCGTATTGGGCTTACTTACCAGTCCAAACCGTTTTTCGATCAGAGCACGGGAAGTCTGTTTTTTCGGAGCGTATTTTCCGATGTTTTACGGCCGCCATTACTGAAGTCTGTTCCAACCGCGTAGCAAGGGGCTTGGAAGCTAGTTAGCGGAAGTGACGTCAGATTCGCAACTCGCAAAACGCACCTGGCTAATTTTCATAATAGACTAATAGGGGAAAGCTAAAAAACTTGCAGCTTACCGTTATTCGTGCGGAAGTCTAAAGAAAATGCCAGGCCGCCGATGTGTCGTCCAAGGATGCAACAATACTCCTAATCTTGATGCTGGAATTTCAGTGCACATTAGTCCAAAAAACAAGAGTGCACGCGACAAATGGGCAAGATTCGTGAGAACGCATCGCGCAAATTTTAATCCTCAAGGACGATTCATGGTTTGCTCTGAACATTTCGGAGAAGATTGCTTCGAGAGAAGCCAACATTTCGAAGGTTCTCAACGAACACTTCGTGCAGGCTCTGTTCCAACTATTTGGAGGAAACAAAGCTTCCAGGAGCCGTCATCTTCGAGATCTGTGCGAAACCGTAAGAAGGTAAGCACCTGCGTCTTGTTCACTTGTTGTTTACATTGTATTAATTTTAGCACTCTTCAGCTAGTTGTATTTCTGGTTTCAAAATGCAAACTTTTTCCTAATTTTGCAATTGTAAACTCTATAATGTAAAAGATGTATGAATCATTAGAAAAGGACAATGATCGATAACCGGAAACTTTGCCATAACTTCTACACGTGATAAATGTCACCCATGGTAGCGCTGTACGCGTTTTAAATCATATCATCTTTGAAAATTTACGAAAATTTTTATTGTGTAGGTCATCACTGCCTTACTTTGCTCCCCTGGAGATGAGACATCGTCTTCTGATCGACAAGAATTTCAAGTAGATCAGTTGAGCTATGCTTCCGGTAGCATCTTAGATGAAGAGGAATGCAGTCCCCAAGTAAGGCTCTAGATTTAGTGTGGATCTTTAATGTGAATATTTTATTTTATAAACAAGGGCATGCAAACATTTCGACTCTACAGTTCCACTTCTCCACTTTCCCACTCTGCATCATCCTTTAATGCTGTCAATGAAGACATAAGTTTCCTTATTGTTTACAGGTGAGACTTGTATTGCTTAAAACTGTTTGAATAGATTTTTTGAACAAATGTCTTTGCTTGCAGAATGAGCCAAGTGCCAAGGTAGCTGCTTCTGGTAGTTTAGGAACTTTCTTGCCATTGATGACAAGTTCTCCAAACATGGTATTTACATCTAAAAACATTATTCCTATTATGTTGCTTTGAAAAACATCCACACCTCCCTAATAGTTATAGATTCTCTGCTCTCTGGTAAAAATGAGCCCAGCTTCATACATGTACGTTATTAAAAGCAATATGTTTGATAGGCCTTAAAGATATTTGGAAAGTAAAATTGAAACAACACATTTTTGTTTGCAGAATGTTACTAGTGACCAGATACCTGCCTCAAGTTTCACTGATGAGAACTGTCTGAGGGATCTGCTAGTGACTGATACTCCCAAAGAGGTAAAAATTAAATATCTTTAAATTTTTTATATTTATATAGATCTTAGAAACAATTTCATATCATCCATTATTAGCATTACATCTCTTCTGTTATTTTAATATTTATCAGGTACCTGATGCAGAATACATCACTTCAGAGACAACACATTATTCTGGCTGTCCTGAATGTGCAATTTTGAAGAAAGAAAAGAAAAAGCTTAAGAGGAAAGTCAGAGACATGAGTGAAAAGATAGCTCAATTGAAGGACAGAATGCAGAAAAATCAGGAAGATTGGGCAATTTCATTTAAAGAGCTTGAGTACCAACAAACAGTTTTGGTGACATCAGGTGTGCTACACACTACACTATGTCTTCTATTACCTATTGATAGTTATGTCGTTGTGCAGATTCTTGATGACACAGGTGGAAATACTTACAAAACATGGCAGCTGAGAGGTTAATTGGTCAGTCTTGCCTTGGGTGATAACCCATGATTACAGCAGATTTGACAATGATGCATTATTTCTTATCTTTAGAAACTCAAACTTGTGCTGATGATCTAAGGGGTGAACCTCCTCAGTACCAGAAAACAACAAAAACTTTACCAAAAGACGAGCTACAAGAAGAGGATGATGAGATGGACGGAGAAAGTGGAAATGGAAAAGTACAGGAAAGAAATGAAAATGAGGACCCCTCTTGGACACCAGAGAAGGCAGATGCTGCCTACAAAAAAGAAAATGATGATGACAGCGAGGAGTTAAGTAACAAACCCAGGTGATTGATTCAAACAGTAATTTTAAGTCTTATATAAAAGAGAAGGAAGGTTTCCTCTCTTGTATTTTTCAACATCATAAAATCTTGTTCTCAAAAAGGCATATATTTTCTTGCTTCCTATTGAACAGCAAACCAGTTGTTGCTTGTATATGAGTAACCTTCATTTATTTGTCTTTTTTTTTTCTAGACTGGACTGCACAGGCAAAAATCCCAGGGAGGAACCCAAAGGGATTGTGTTCCTTTCAAAACTTCTACTTCTGTTCCAACACTGCCACCTATGTTTCTCAGCAAATCCAGCCCTTAGTGTCACCCAGACAGGCACTATGATCACTATTCAGTCCAGCTGCAGCCGTTGCTCGGACATATTCATTTGGCATAGCCAGCCATATCTTCTGGGAAAGTTTCCTGCTGGCAACCTTCTTCTCAGCTTTGCCATACTCTGTGCTGGTGCCTCAGTAAAAAAAGTTCTCTTGGTATTTCAGCACATGGGAATGCTAATTTACAGTGAACCCACCTATTACTACCATCAGCGACATCTGCTCATCCCAGCCATTGTGTCATTTTGGCGCAGTTACCAGGCAAAAATAATTAACTCGCTAACTGGAAAAGAGGTCACACTGGCTGGTGATGGCCGGCATGACAGCATGGGCCATTCAGCAAAGTATGGTACATACACAATCTTTTGCTGTGCAGTGGGCCTCATTATTCACATCATCCTTGTACAGGTTGGTAGATGAGAATAATAAAACATATGGAAACGTTAAACGATAAAGAACAGACACAAAAAAAACAACATATAAAAACAATACAACAAAAATTGTTTTAGCTAAAAACATGAAAGAAAGTGATCATCTCTTTGACTGGAGAATTCTATGCTAAATCACACAATGCAGTTAATTTTATAAATTTATAATAATTTTTCCATCAGGCAAATGAAGCTGGTAGCAGTTCCAATATGGAGTACATTGGCCACCAGAAGGCATTTGTATATCTCCTCACTACTGGCATGATTATCAGGGCTTTTATTTCAGATCGGCACTCAGCCATTTCAAAGTGGATGAGAGTCGAATGTCCAAAGAAATGCAAGGAACTAGGGAAACCGGTAGTCGACCATTTCTATGACCTGTGGCACATTGGCAAAAGTAAGAATATCAAGACTCATTTATCTTATTATTAAAGACAACTCTTTCATATGTTTATTCGTAAAGGTGCGGGCAGACTAAAACTGTTTCTTGACTAGACAAAATGAAACATTTCATTTCTTTTTCCCTTTCTAGAGATCCAAAAGGTGTTGAGCAAACTTAGCAAAGAAAAGGGGTGTGAAGTGATTGGCAGGTGGAAGAAAGCTTGTGTACGACACTTCTACTGGGCTGTTACATCAACTCGGCCAAAGCTTGGCGATCTGATATTGGCCAAATTCAATGCCTTTTTCAGTCATATCATTAATAAGCACAAAGACCTCCCCAGTAGACTGTTTAACAAGTGTGCCCATGGTGCTGTTATCACCCCAAAGGTTTGGCTCACAAAAGGTAAATAATTGTTGTTGAGTACTTTGTAATTTGTATATGGAACACTTACTTCAGTCAGTTTACTGAAAATGAGATTTTAGGGGATTATTGCACAACATTTTTGTAGTAATATTAACATGGCTAGGCCTTGGAGAAGAAGAAAAAGAAGAGAAATCCTTTATTCTTTTTTATTTACATAGCCTAACAACTCTATGTTACAGGATCAATTGCATATGAGAAGTTATGTGAAGCACTCAGTCAGAACCACCTTGTCAAAGCAATCAAGAAAGCATCCCCTGTTGCCCAAACTAGTTGCTTGGAGGGGTATCATTCGGTTATAAACCAATTTGCCCCCAAGATGTTAGCATACTCATATCTTGGAATGCTATGCAGGTAATAATACAGTTCAGTTTCTTTGCAACTGAGACGTAAAATACTTACTGTTGTAATACTCCCCTAATACTAGAGCATCATTCACCATAAGCCTCACATGTTATGTTTAAGTATTGCTTGTGTGCAATGAAGGAAACTAATGAGAATCTAATGTGGATTAACAGTCTTTCATTTCTTTTTTAGGACTATCCTCGCTGCAATTCATTTCAATTATAATCTGAGGAGAGAAAACATGGTTGATGATCAGGGAAACACAAAGGTTAAAGTAACATATCCCAAATTTAAAGATGGAGAGGCCACAGTGAGAGAGATTAAAGTGGAACAAAATTATGGTACTTATACAAATAGGCTGATGTTCTTTAAGTACACTGATGATCATTACCCAGCATTTCTATTCTAAGTCAGTTTCTTTTCAGATTATGTGGCTGAAATCTACGAAACAATGATCTCAACTTCGAGGGGAGATTTGAAGGCTCTGGAAGAGGAATTGGATGAGGAAGCACCACAAGCTCTGCATAGTATGCTGCAAATCAAAGAAAGCAAGGAGGAGGCCATTAAAAAGTACCATTCCAGGAAGCTTAAAGAAACAGTTATCTGTCCCCCAACCTGCTCCAGTTAGTGCAAAATGCCCTTGTTACATGCATGAATGAATAAGCCAATCAATATATGAATCAGTATGTAAATCATTCAAAGAAACTGCTAGTTGCTTTTTTTCACAGTGGCAAGTCCCCAGGTAGCTTTGTCATTGCCTTGAAAGTCTCATAAAAAAGGGCCGACACTCTCCTGAGATAATGCTAGTTAATTTTTTCTTCTACAGATGCAGAACTACAATCAATAGTCCAGCCTGCTGCAACTACTACAACTCGCAAAAGGAAGACATACATGTGCTCTAAGTGTGGGAAACCACGTAAAGGCCACAAAAGGGGACCGTGCAGCACAACTGCAGCTGCACCATAAAACTTTATGCAACAAACCATGAACAATTTCTTTCATTAAGTTATAGGGAAGAAAGATGTTACCCTGAAATGAGAACATACATGTTTCTCTCCCATCAGAAATGAAGGACAACTCTAGTACCAATCAGAAGAATCACTGCACTGTATTTGACTTTAAAAGCTGTTTCACAGGTCTGCTTTGATACCTGATACTGGAATGGCTCCATGTATCTGCAAAATCATACTATGTGTTACCTGACTACATTAAATAGCAAACAACACAGTTTTGAGGTTAAAAATTAAAAAAAAATAAAAAATATAAAAAAGCATTCATTCCCTTTCTTGCAGATCAAAATGGACAAAAAAACGTTACAGTTACATTACAAATAAAGCCAAACTCTAACTCAGATGAAAATTTAGCGCCAGCCGAAAGACTGCGACTGAAAGTAGGCTCTTGAGATCTTGGAATTATTATGCCGGCGCTAACACATTCCAACAAACACAAAACTACTTTACACTAAAAATATGGTTGAAATCAAGCCAGCAATGCCATGATTCGCTACTTATATTAAGAGCTAAAATAAAACTTTTCAACGAAAGCCTACAAACCAATCTCGGACGTCAACTTTGCCAGAGAATCTGCTAAGAAGTATTTGTTCTTCTTCTACCTCTTCAGCGACTTGCATCGCATATTGGGCAGCTTCTTCTTCGTTTGCTATCGGTTCTATACTTTCGTCGATGGCACAAAACCCCTTGTTGCCGATACGAAACTATCCTCTGAGGCGTCAGACAAACACTCTGAGTCATCCACTGACGAAACGTCCGTATTTTCATCCTCTGAGCTCGACATATTTCTCTTAGTTTCTCTTCACAAGAAGGACTCCAAGATACTCGTGATGAGAATCTGACGTCACGAAGAGATCAGCCGCTGGAAACTTGTCGGCGCACATGGAACCGGATTTCAGCAATGGCGGACGAAAAAATCGTGATTTCAGCGCCAGAAATTGCATGGTTAAGAGTATTTCTGTCGCTTTATTTTAGCATAGACGTTTAGTACGGAACCCAAACTACTATTTTATATGGAAAAACAGTCAGAAAAAAAGGGTGTTTTTTTGTCTTAGTGGCAACTACTATGTAAGCGTGTTTATAAGAACGTTTTTAGGTTATTTTTTAAATTTGACTGAAAAATCTCTGTCCTTTTTTTAGCTTATGGGTTATTTTTTAAATTTGACAGAAAACTAAACAGAGATTTTTAGCTTAAATTTATAAGTTTATTTTCTTTTTTTATCAGGAAATTAAACAGAGATTTTTTTTCTGATTACAAAATAAAAATGATATTTAAAAAGATTTGAAAAAATAATTATAGAGGGTAATTATGGATAAATTAAATGTTCATCAATTAAAGAAAATAGCTAAGGAAAATGGTGTTAGAAACACCAATTTAATGGTTAGATCTCAACTTATCGAGGCTTTGAATAATATACCGGGTTTAAGAATTAACGTGACAGAAATACTTACTGATAGACAATTAAAAATGGTAGCAAAAGATTTTGGCATTGAAGATTATAAAAGCATGAGCAGAGATCAACTTAATGAAGTTTTAGGTAATAGATCAGAACTTATAATTGAAACCCCGCCAATTAAAACGCATGAGAATATGGAAAGAAATTATGAAAAACCTAAAAGGAAAAGAAAACTCGCACCCACTTTTATAAAACCCAAAAAACGATTAAAACAAAATTTTAATTGGGGAAATTATTCATTTAGGGTAATGGATAAAGACAAGTTTTTCAAAAAGCTTGAAGAATTAACAAATGAAAATATCATAAAAATTAATAATAACACTAAAACTAAAACAAAAAGAAAGGTAACTATATCTGATAGTGTGAGAGATGAATTGAAGGAAAAAACTAAAAAGAAAAGAACAATAGTCCTTAGAATATTTTCAATAAATCCAAATGAAGATGATCCTCCAATTCGTAATAACGAAGGAATAAATGGAAATATTATTAGATTTAGGAGGAATCTAAATAATGATTTGACAGAAATAATTTATAATGAGTTGGAACCCCAAATAGAAATGGGGGCAAGAATTGTTTTCAGTTTTACTGCTTTGATTCAAAGAGGAAATGGGGAAATAGCTTATCACGTACACACATTTAGAAGTGGAGGAACTTTTAACTCCCTTTCAGAAATAAAAAAATATATAGAGAGGTGTGAGGGTGAGAGATTGAGTTTAGAAGGAGCTGCTTGGATTAGAGCATATTTACCTCCAGAAAAGAAAATTAATAAACCAGGTGTTAATGAGGGTGGAGTTGAGTTTAGAGAAGTACAAATAAAAGTTATTAACACTAGACAACCTTTAATTGGGTGTGGAAGATTACCTGATGAATTACGAAAGAAAAGATGTATTTATTCTGTAGATGATAAAGATGATAATCTATGTGTATGGAGGTGTTTAGCTATTCTCATGAATATTATTGCTGGTAAAAAAAATCCTGAAAAACGCATAGAGAAACAATCATTAGATCTAGCTAAAACTTTTTATGGCAACAAAAAACTAAAAAAAGCAGATGTTAGATCAACAAAATTAGTTGATTTTGAGAAAATTTCAAAAGTTTTTTCCATAAATATCCGGGCTTATGAGCAGAAAAATATAACAAATTTTAAAGTTTGGAAACTGGTGTTTGGAAAAAACAATTTCAAAGATAATTTACCAACTTTAAATTTAGGGCTTTATAATAATCATGGTTTTTTCATTAAAAATCTTAACCTTCTTGCTGAAAACTGGGTATGTCAAGGATGTAAACAAAAATTTACCAGACACGAAGATTTAAAAAGGCATTTTACTAATGAAACATGCACAGGAGGAAAGACAAAAATATTATGCACAGGAGAAAAGATAAAACATATCAGGAATGAATCTGACAATGTTTTTTATGGGGGTAAAATCCAATTTAGTTATAAAGCGTGTAGGTGGATAGAAAACCAATCTAAAATTATAGGTAAACATATTCATCATGGGCTTTGTGGTCACGGTGGTGAAAGGTGTTATAGGGATGAAAGGGGGAAAGAGATTTTGTTTGATGGATACGAGCCTGAGACAAATACTGTTTTTGAGTTTTATGGTTGTAAATGGCATGGGTGTCCGTGTTCAACAACCGACAAAGTTAAATATAATGACACTATTAAAAGAGAAAAGATGATAAAAAGCTTAGGTTATAAAGTAGTATCGGTTTGGGAGTGTGAAAATCCTGAATTACCTAATATATGGTTTAAAAAGAAATTTTTTCCATATCCATATAATATTATTTTCGATTTTGAGTCAATATTACAAAAAGAAGATAAACATATTACTGATGATTTAAGTTTTACAAATATACACATTCCAGTTAGTGTTGCAATAATCGATAATTTAACAAACAAACGAGTTTTTCTTTACAACCAAAATCCTGATGAGCTTATAAAAGAATTCGTTGAAAAATTGGAGGAAATAAGAAAAATCATAGTTGAAAAAGTTAAAGAAGTATATCCGATGCCCGAAAAAGATTCTTTACAAAAACATGTTTTAGAAAAATATGAAGAATGGTGTAATCAAGTACCTGTTTTTGGGTTTAATAGTGGAAAATATGATATCAATTTGATTAAAAGACATTTTATAAAACACATGACCGATAAAACTAAGGATATTTTTATTGCAAAGAAACAGAATAGGTATATGTTTTTATCAACACCGCATTTCAAATTCTTGGATATAATGTCTTACCTTGCTCCTGGAATTTCTTTTGATGGGTGGTGCAAAGCAAACAACTGTGAAGCCAAAAAACTTGTTCTACCTTATGAATTTTTGGATAGTTATGATAAGCTTTCTCACGTTGGACCGGTGAAACATGAAGACTTTTACTCTAGTTTGAAAAAGAAAAACATTTCCAAAGAAGAATATGAAGAATATTTGTTTGAATTTAAAAAGAGGGGTTGTGTTACAATGTTAGACTGGTTGAAAGAGTATAATTTTAAACGATGTTATACCTTTTTTAGAAGCTTTAGAAAAAACAAGGCGTTTATATTATCCAGATGAAATTGATATATTAAAAGATGCTGTTTCCATCCCAGGTGTATCAATGAGGGCTGTTCTAAATAAATATCAAAAAATGAAGAAGAAAGGTGATCCTGAATTGTACGCCCCAGGACAATACTGTATTCATAGTTGTTGTAATAAAAAGATTTGCGAAAAATGCTACAAAATAAAGAAAGATTGTAAAATATGCGACAAAAACAAGATTTATAAACTATTGAAAACGGGTATGGTTGGAGGCCCTAGTATTGTATTTATGAGATATGCGGAGGCAGAAAAAACAATGATTCGCTCTCATAAATATAAAAACCCGAAAAAATGTGTGCGAATTAAGGGGTTTGATGCAAATGGTTTATATCTATACTGTGCGGGACAAGAAATGCCATGCGGAAAAGAAGAATGCATTGAGGTTGAAAATCCATCAGATCCTAAATTTATTAAGAAGATTTGTGAAGAGATTTTTGATGGTAATCTTTTCGGATTTTGTCAAGTTGATATAAATGTATCTGATTATCTAAAAGAAAAGTTTGAAGAGTTTTCACCGTTATTTATTGTAGATACCGTTCCTGAATATTTAGTACCAGAGCACATGAAAGAATATCAAAAAGCTACAGGAAGAAAACATCTAAAAGACAATAAAAAATTGCTTGGTGTTACAAAGGCAAAAAAGATATTTTTATATACACCCATGATAAAATGGTATCTTAATCATGGTTTTGAGGTTACCGCCATTCATAATATTTTAAAGTATGAATCGGGAAGGCCCTTTGAATGGTTTCCAAAAGAGGTGGCAGACGCAAGAAGAGATGGAGATATAGAGGTTATGTTGGAAAAATTAAGTAAAGCTTTTGATGGAAATAAGATTGATGATGTAGTAAAAATTACTAATGAATTAAACCAATTTCCTGATATATGTAAAGTTATTGAAGAAAATAAAGACATTAAAGTACTGATTGAAAAACTAAAACCAAAGTATAAAGGCTGTAAAGAACTAGCCGACACGAATAAACTTAAGGGAAATTCTTTTTATGGGAAAATGATAGAAGATAAAGAAAAACATAATATTACAAGGTATACAAAGGATGAGGAAGAGGTTGAAAAAGCCTTAAGATCTGCGTTCTTTGAAGATCTTAATGAAATAAATGACACATATGAAATAGTAAAACGAAAAAGATTAATAAAAATAGACAGACCCTATCAATGCGGCATCGCGGTGTATCAGCTAGCAAAATTAAGAATGTTGGAATTTTATTACGATTTTCTAGATAAATATATAGATAGAAAGGATTTTGAGTTGATACAAATGGATACAGATTCTATGTACATGGCAATTTCAGCCGAAAATTTGGATGATATTATAAAACAAGAAATGAGAAAAGAATACTTTAATGGTGGAAAAGAAAAATTCCTATCAACTTCTAAATATCATGACAAGACTCCGGGTTTGTTCAAAAAAGAGTTTGATGGTATACGAATGATTGCACTTTCTTCAAAATGTTATTACGCGGAGGATGAGAAAGGAAAAGCAAAGTATAGTTGTAAAGGCACAATTCATAGACAAAACGAAATAAACTGGAATGGTTACTGGGCGGCTTTAAAAGGGGCAAATGATATGGCACAAAATACAGGATTTAGAGTTAATGATAATCAAATTGTGACAAATACACAAAATAAAAAAGCATTTAATGCATATTATGCATTTCAAAACATAATTAGGGGGTAACTCTGTATCATAAGGAATAACTTGTAACTCTTCCCTTACAAAACTTCGTCTTGGCCCATCTTGTAAATAATATAAAACCGGCTGATTAGGAGAAATTCTACTTCCAGAAATATAATAAACTTTTATACTCCAAATAGGATCTGTGGCTCTTCTTTTTTCACCACCTTCAAGTTCTCCGGGAGATAATAAATATCTAACCCTAACCTCAATTGGTAGTCTAACCTCATTAAGGCCAACAACTCGTTGGTAATTTTTAGGTCTAATATCAACCTCTTTCATTTTTATAGCCTCATCAGGCTCTTTACCAGTTATTCTTGTTTTTGTATTATTCAAAGTTTTTAGAATAGCTGGTAATCTTTTCACCCATACCCTTGATCGCCCATCACTAATCATTTCCTGCGCATATTGATGACTAAATAATCTTTCTCCCAATATTTTGTTTGCGTTTTCCACAAATGCTTGGGCTCTATGATTACCAGCTTCACTTCTTTGTATTCTTACATTATGGTAATTCATGAGTTTACCAACTTCACCCATAAATTCTTTTCCAGGATCAACCATTAATGTTTTAGGGTATTTCAATCTTCTAGAATATATTTTTGTAAAAGCTTCTGATATCTCTCGACTTTCTTTTGAGGTTAATGGCTCAGCATCTTTATATCTCGAGGCGATATCAACCACAACTAACGCATATTTATATGTTTTTCTTCCAACTCTATCATGCGGTAAAAATAATAAATCTGCTTGGTGAATATGATTTGGTTTATTCACAGTCCAGTGTGGTCTAGGTATATACTTTGGGGCTGGAAGATAGATTTGCCATATTGCCTGTTTCTCCAACCATTGTTTTGCCTCATTTTCACTTACTTTCGCCTTCTCAGCTAATTTATTAATCGCAGAATATCCTTTCGAATACCCTTCGGTCGAATAATATATTTTTGTAAAGGTAGAACTCATTTAAAGGTTAGCCAAAGTATCTTATAAATCAAGTATGACGTCTGAAAAAATTAATCCAAACAGAATTCCAAGAGAACCTTTTGGTTTGAAGGCAGAATCAACATTAAATAGAATTACTCTAAACCCATCCACAGCCAGCCCTGGAGAAACATTATATATAAATATTCCAAAACTTTCTGAGAATTTAGTGATTGTACCTGGAAGTGTATCTCTTTTGTTTGATTTGGATATTGAGGGTCATGCAAATAATACATTTGTTAATAATGTGGGAAGTAATCTTGTTTCCAGATTAAAAGTTCTTTTTGGAGGTGAAACATTGCAGGATACTCAAAGATATGATCTATTTCAAACATATCATGATTTATTCTTAACAAAAGAAGATAGAAAAGATAGATTAAAACAAGGTATCTCTTCTCCAAATATTAGAAAACTTAGAACAAATGCTGGTGATAAGGATGATTCTGATTTAAAAGAAGTATCTCTTGCTGTAGTTCATAATACAAAGTATAGAATACCAATAAATCATCCTATTTTAAAAGATCATGGGGTTTTTTATCCAAAAGCATTAGAAAATCATTTAATATTTGAGATTACATTAGCTCCTGTTTATGATATTGTTGTTTATTCTGATACAACTAAAACACCATCATATTCGCTAAAAAATTTAGAGTTAGAATATTCATCAATTTCAAGCGAATATTTAGCTAAAGAAGCTAAATCAACTTATCAAATTGGTAAAGGATTCTTTTATGAAAATGTTACTTTACACAAAACTTTTACATTTTTAACTGGAGCTGATGAAGTTATTAATCAACATGTTAATTTACCTAGAAGATCAATGAGTGGAATATTATTTTTGTTTATTGCTCCATATGCCGGCGGTGCAAGAGATTCAGAAAATTTTTTTTACCCCGGAATAACTTCTGTTAATATTGATGTTGATGGTGTGCCAAATAGAATATACTCTAAAGGTATGATTATATCAGATCTTTGGGAATCTGTTAAAAAACGATTCCCAAAAATAGGAGAGTATAATTTAAAAGAAGGGGATTTTTATACAAATAAGTTTTCTCTTTGGGTTGATACAAGAACTCACCCCGATAATGATATTCATGGTGGAGGACTAGCTCTAAATAATACACATGATGGGGTAAAAATAGAAATTAAAAGGAAAAAAAGTGGCTCATCAAGCTCAGTAGTAATAACTTGTCATATGTTTGTTGTTGCTGATGCAATGATGGAAATAATGAATTCAAGTTTGAGATCAATTAAGTACTGAGAATCTAAAAACATAATGTTATGATACAAAAATCATGGAAGATTTACGAGATAAAATACCATTCCATTGTATCATAACTGGACCAACAAATTGTGGAAAAACAAAGTACCTAATTGAACAGCTCCGAGGTCCTTTCCGAAAAGTTTTTGAATATATTGTTTTAATTTGTCCAACTTATTCTAAAAATAAAACATATCATAATTTCGCTCGTGGGGATAAACATTTCTATGTGTTATCACCAGATGCAAGTAATGTAGATGAGATTAATGAATTGTTAAATGATTGCCAAATTTTATTTTCTGGACTCAATACATTAATAATTTTAGATGATTGCGCTGTATCCACTGATCTGAAGAAAAGATCTAATAAATTTATAGATTTAGCATTCTCCGGAAGACATCATGGATTATCAATGTGGGTTTTAACCCAGCAATTAACATCAATAGCAAAACCATTCAGGGAAAATGTGGCTTGCGTTGTTACTTTCCATAATCCGTCGCAGAAAGGTATGAAAATGTTTTTCGAAGATTATGGTGGTGATTTGGATTATGAATTAGGTAAAAAGTTTGTAAAACTCCTGAAAACAAAAAAATATTCTAGACTATGTTTGAGTTTGCGTTACCCATTTAATTGCTATTTAGAGATTCCCGAGGTGATTTAACAAAGATGGCAAACGTTGAAGATTATATTAAAGAAAATACCGACCAACCGAATGGAGAAACGGTAAAAGATAATGAAGTTGAGATAAAACAAGAATCACTTGCCATTCTGGCAGCTCTTGGAACTACAAAGGAATATTTGGGGGTTGAAATGAGTCTGGGTGATATAAAAAAATTATCGGAACGCGATGTAGAAAAATATTTTAATCGATATCAAGCGGTAATGGGTAAAAAAATTAACGGCGGATTGGTAGATTCATCCTTACAATTAATTTCTAAAATTATTTCTTACATGGTTCCGGTTGATGATATAGAATCTCTTTGCAATGATTTGAAGAATGATGATTTGGTTAATAGAGAACTAACAAACATTGTGGGACTCTTAGCATTGAAAGCGGGAAGATTAGCTGCACTTGCTAGCGGACTATTTCAAGTAGCTAAACACGTTAAAATAGGAAAAATACAACAAAATACAAGTGAAAAACCAGTAAATTCTAACACAACTGATCAGGAAACTAAGCAATCTACTGAAGGTATTGATACTGTATATTAAACATATCTAAAAACTTATTTTAGCATATAAATAACAATGTCTGAACAATCTGAAGTAGAAGTAAAAAATACCGAGCAAATTACGGCAGATCCCGCACCTGAAAATAAAGATACTAAAAAGAGGGAGAAAGATCCTAAAAAAGTAGCGGCTGGTAAAAAATTAGCAGAATATAATAAAAAAGCAAAAGAAGCATTAGCTAGGGAGATGAAACGAGAGGCGCAAAATGAAAATACAGAAAGAGAGTATAATCAAGAAAAGACAAATAATGAATATAAATCATGGCTACCAGAGTTATCTTTTACTACTGTTTTATCTGTTGTTGGGTTGGGGTTTACAGCATTTGATCTTTTTATGAGATATCGGGAAAAAGCTATAGATGGATACACTGAATATAAAAATAGGATACCAGATTTATCACAAGTACCACAAATACCACAGCCAACAAAGATACCATTTTCTATAACTCCAAAATCATTAGGAATGGAATAATTACTAAAGTCATCTAAAGGTTTCTTACTGATACAGTAAAAAATTATGTCAAACGAAAACAAACTTGTGAAAACTGTAACTGATTCAGCGGTACTTATCGGATTAGGAGCTGGAGTTGGGTATGTAGCTAAAAAGGTAATGAAAGAATCATTTTTGAATGACCCATCCTCAAGTATTACAAATTATGCAAAATGGGTGGCTGTATTATCCGGAAGTATGTATCTTAAAACATATTTAGAGGATCAAAAGATTTTACCAAAATAATTAAATATGGCAGCAATAGCGATGATGATTGGTGGGGCTATATTGAATGCAACAGCATTTGTTGGCGGAAATTATCTTGCAAAAAGTCTTTCAGGACATAATGTGGATGCGGAAAAAATACGACACGATAAAGCATTAGAAAAATATCAAAGAGATTACGCTGAATATCAGGAAAAAAGACAAAAAATGATTGATTGGAAAATGAAGAAAAAAGATGAAAAATATCAAGCATCAAAAAATATTTCAACTACAAACCAAGCTTTTGAATTGTATAGTCAAATGCAAGAGCCAAAATTCTCTGATTATTACAAACCAAGCGATGAACAAAAAACAGGAGAAATGGTATATGTTGGAGCTGGAATGTTAGGTTTAGGTTATGCAGTTAGTAAATTTTTATAAATTATTATTTGTTATGTAACCAGTAATTTGGTTATATAACACAAGTATATTTATTTTGGTTTACATGAGACTCCCAACATCAGAATCTTCTTCTTCATATTCAGATTTTTCCATTTCTTCAGCCGCAGATTTACTATCTGAGCATCTAAGTTTGGTTAATCTTTTCATTTCTTTGTTTGGTTCTATAACCGCTTCATAAAGTTTTACTTGAAGCGCAATACAAGAACCAATACATATTGATTCAATTTTTATTACACCTTCTTCAACTCGACACCCTTTATTTAATAATTTTAATGGATCAATTAACTTATCATTTTTAGAGTTATAAAACTTGGTTAAAATTTGGTCTTGTTTTTTATCCCAAATTAATTTTGCATATAAAGTTGGGCCTCTATCTGGAACTCTAGCCATTGAAGATTTTTCCAACTTCCAATATAGAGGATTTAAACCTCCTTTTTGTTTTTCAAGCTCATTTCTTTCCAACTCAAATTTGCCAATTTTTACTCTATTAATAAGCAAATGATCAATGCAATTGTCAACTATTTCATTGAATAAATCAATCCATTTTTCTTCTTCGGGTGTTGGACTGCTTCCACTCCATAAACATAATGGAAACACATATCCTGCAATTGCACCTGTTTGTTGATTTGTGTTTGTAGAAACACCAAAAGAATATAAATTACCGGTTGGAATAACAAGTTCTCCTTCTGTTCCATCATCATTTTTTGTAAAAATTTTAATTCTTTTAAATTCAACCTTTGGTTTACTTCCAGGAATTTCACCAACAATTGGTTTAGAAAAAATCATGCTTACTTTAGGAGTATAACTATTAACATCTATTAATTGTGTAGTTTCGTTCATCATTTTATTTTTATATATTTTTTTAAACTTTAAATCAAGTTTTACTTTTGTTTTTCAATCTAAAGATTTCTTACTGATGAGTAAAAAATCATGGCAGAAGATATACCATTAGAAGATTTGACAAAAGGAACTGATGATGATAATGATGATGGTGGGGGCAATGATGATACAATAACATCCACTTCCACTCCACCTTACCCCGATGATTATAAGGTGGCGGAAACTTCATTTGGTGGTGATCCATTGTTGGATATGGAAAATGAAAAAGATAAAGTGTGGAGAGATATTTTAAATAAACTTCCAGGCTCTAAACCTAATTTTCTTTTCAAATATAATGAGTGGGGTAAAATTGTAGTCGCAATTCCTAGAAACCCGGGAGTAAAAGAAACGTGGCATGAATTATTCGATGCAAATGGTGATATTAATAAAAAACTCCCTGCTACCATATTGAAATCTCTGGGTAAAAAAGCAGAAGAAGTTGTGCAGGCTAATGATGATCTTTTATCGCAAATGAATGAAAAAAATGAAGAAATTAGGGATTTACGTAATGCATTAGCTGGTTTAAGAGCAGTAACGGAAACAAGCCAATTCGAAATAGATCGATATGTTTCAATTGAAAAAGAGTTGAGAGGTATGATTGAACGACATCAAACCACAATCGCTGAAAAAGATAGTTATTTAGAAGCCGCAGTTAGAGAGAAGATTGATGTAAAACAATATGCAGAAACCCTACTTAATGATTTGGAAGAACTCAAAGCCGAGGATGATAAGAACAAGAAAGATTTGGTTAGCTTGAAAAAGATTGAACAAAGTCGAGAAAAGTTGGCGAAAAGGGTTAAAACGTATGATGAACTATCTAGAAAACAGTTAATATTAAATGAAGATCAAATGGCCGATATTGAGAGAAAAAATGATGAAATATTAAAAAATATGCCTCTTCGAGATCGTGTTAAGGCTATCTTCAAAAAGTATGGTTTTACAGTTTTTGCTGTTCTAAGTGCTGTAGGTGTCATCATTGGGGTTATAGTTTCTAATCTTTCTAAAGGTTTATCAACATTGGGTCGGGGAGTTGGTAATGGTTTGAAAACTATAGGTAAAAAATTAGGCGAAATATTACCCGGAATGGTTGGTGCAATCGTGAGCTTTCTTTTCAAAACAGCGGGTCAGGTTATTGGGTTTTTAGGTGAGAATGCTTGGCTTTTGATAATGGCTATAGTTCTATATTTTGTGGAAAGTATAAAAAAGAAGAGAAAGTAGATCTAAAGATATCATTTTGAGTAGTAAAATACAATATGGATGAATACAATAGAATTTACCCTGTATTGCCTAATAATCCAGATCCTATTAATTTCAGACTGCAAAAATCAAGCGAAGTATTACAAAATCTTGAGAAAGAAATTAAACATTACGAAGAAGTAAGGAAAAAATATAATAGGGCTAGAACCATATGTACAAAAATTAGTGTTTCTGGTGGTTTGATTTCAGTTATTCTATCAGCAAGCGGTTTAGGAACTTCTCTCACGGGTTTTGGTGCTATTGTTGGTGTGCCTTTGGGGGTTATAGGTGGTTTTTTTGGTGGTTTGTCGGTTGGATTTGGTATTGCTTCTAAAAAACTTTCAAATAAAGTTAGTAAACACGAACAAACCGCTTCAATTGCAAAATCAAAATTAAACACAATTAACGATTTAGTTTCAAAAGCTTTGAAAGATAATGTTATATCCGATCAAGAATTTTCTATAATTTTAGCGGAATTGGAAAAGTTTCAAAAACTAAAACTAGAAATACGACAAAAATTTAGAAAAGACGCAGAAAAAAACTTGGATATGTCTGTGATAAGGAGGGAAGTTCGCGAAAATCTATTAAAAGAACTTACCGGAGGGAAAGGTCATTAAAAATTTCATATGAGAGAACCGATGTTGGTTGCAATTGTTTTGCGGGAATTAGAAGAGAGGTTAATTAAATTAACATTTTATTCTAGATCTAAAGATCAAGTAAACATAAGAATAAAATGCTTTTAAATGATTTCAAAAATCGTTATCCAAATGTTAACCTTGATAAATTTACATTTATTAATGATTCATTTGGTGGATATATTAAATGGAAATTTAATGGTGTAACAGTTATGTCTGATGATGATCCTACTGGGAAAACATGGACCGATGATCTTCCTACTAATTTGAAAACATTATTATGGCGCGATTTAGGGTTAGAAAATAGTTCCTTTCCAGAAAGTTTATCATCTGCAAAAAACACATATCCAATACCCGGTATTAAATTCGATGAATCTGCAAAAAATGTAACAGAAATGTTAATTATTTTAGATATATATGTTTCAGATAAAGATCATTTTACCGCGTCAATGAAAAATGTATTTAAAAATCAAACTGTAGGACTTACTAGCGGTAAAGAAGCTAGAGCTTGGTTGAATAAACCAAATATTAATCACTGGCCGCAGCAATTAAACATGGCGGTTTGGTGTGCAACATCTGGATGCGGTGTAAGTTTAAATGATAGTTTAAATTACCCAAAAGTTATTAGAAGTTTTTTTATATTTCACATTTACTTTACTATAAGAAGAATATTATATGAATTATCTTTACCATTGCCCGGCGAACAAACTTTTTCTTTAAAAAATAATCCATACAACAAAAATGCTTATAATCGTTTATGCGCAGAATTTGGATTAAGCAATAATCAAGATTATAGAGGATTAAATAAACCTTTGGCCGATTTTAGATGGAAAGGGGGTGCAAATCACGGTGTCGGGGATGTATTCATTGATTATGGAAAAGGATATGTACCTCCCGGAAGCGTTCATGGGCAAGGCGGGGGAAATCAAAATGTTAGAATTGTAAGGGGTTATGATACAGAAGCTAATATATGGCCAAGCAGTTCAAATAGATTTTCCGATGATGGGGGTAAAAAAATAGATGGAAATTTAATATCTATGCTTCGAAATGATTACTTTGTTGATTTTCAATATGCATGGTTTATACCCAAATCTGGATATGGATTAACAAATGCTGGATTAGGAAGAATAAATAGATCGGTTGAAGCTTTTGTTTATTGCGTTTTGGGGGCGCAAGTTAATACTAGGAATTCAATTATTGGTAATGGAGGAAGAGCATTTGAAACTCAGCAAGAATTTATAGATTTATTTGAAAGCTCTGTGATTGAAAATGATATCGCAAATTCAAATCAAAGATATCAAACGGCGGTTCAAGAATCAAAAGTACGGCTTGATTTGGCTGTAGCTCCTGATGTTTTGATGATGCCAAGCAATTTAATTATAAATACAGAAAGCGTTATTGGATACAATAATAATCTGAAAATAGCAACAAAAGATATGAAATTTGGGGTAAATAATTCAATAAATGTTGGAACAAAAAATGTTGGAATAACCCATAGTTTAGGAACATCAAAGGTTTTATTAAATACTAATGCTAAACCAAGGAATCCTAAATTAAACAATATCGATGAATCAAACAATAGCGATGAAGTTAGTAATATAGAAACATCTTCTCATCAAAATAATCTTATTGTTTTAATATTTGCTGGAGGGTTATTATCTTGGTTTTTATTTCGATAAAAATTAATCTAAAAATATACCTTCTAAATGAAAAATGTTTAGCATTACAATGTATAATTCAGAAACCAGGGTTTATTTAGACCCTCCAATGAAAAACATTAGTGAATTACAACTTTTAGATTGTAATATTAAAACAAAAAGACTAATAACTTTAAGGAATCAAGAAAAAATAACCGATGAACAAGATAAACCTTTAGTAATATTTAATCCAGGAATATATTCCATAAATGATATAAAAATATTAATTGAGCTCAGTGAAAAGGGTAAAAATATAACAATGATTATCGGAGATAATTTTGCTTACATAATCAACAATAAAACAATTAACATTAAATTTACCCAGGGTTTGCAAAATTCTTTAGGGGTGCCGGGGGTTTTATTTAAAATACATCAAATAGATATAACTATAAAAGAACCTTTGAGACTTTTATGCAGCATAGTTGATAATAGAATGTCATACACAAATAAAGGTAACCTTGTAAAAATACAACCATCCCAATTGCTGGCAAACATTCCATCAAAAGATTATCCATCTATTCCAATTAGAAAATACGATAACTTGATGATTAATCACTTTGATTTAACCATTTTAGACTCTGATTGGAAAAAGTTTGATCTAAAAGGACAATCTGTAACTTTTAGTTTAAGATTTAAATAAATTTTTGTTATGTAACTATTACTTTAGTTATACAACATAATTAGATAATATTAATCTTCTTCACCCCATAGTTTTTTCAAATGTCTTAACTCTTCAACATCAATGCACCAATCTAAATATCTAGATGGATGCCATGCTACAGCCATTAATTCATCATATAATTTTTTATAAAATTTATGTTTATGTTTCAACTTATCATCATTTACATTTATAGAAATCCAAATTGAATCAATAATAAAATTATTAATATTATATTTCATCTTATCACCATGATATTCTTTTTCTCTATTAGCATAATATATTAAATCACTAACAAACTCATTATTAGATATACCATCTAAATATAAACCCATTATACCAAAAATAGAAAAATAAAAATACTCTTCATTATCATCATGCCAAATTCCAAATTCAACCCCCTCGGAATCTTCATCATACCCAAAATCATTATAATATTCATAAAGTTCATAATTTTCATCAATAAAACCTCTAATATTTGATATATGTTTTAATAAATCTTCCTTAATTGAATCTAAAAAATCATTAACAGCAAGTTTTTTTTCATTATAATATTCAAAACTCATAGAAGTTTTTCCACTATATTTTTCTTTTACCATTATTTCCATTTTATTTACATTTTTTTCTAATCCTAAAATCATAAATTAATTTTATACGACATTCCTTACAAGAGGCTTTTTGTTTCATGTGTTCGCATATTTGTGATCCCCCACATTCTTTACATTGTTGTTTTTGTTTATTATGTTTGCATATTTGTGATCCGCCACATTCTTTACACTTTTGTTTTTGCTTATTATGCACACAATACATTGATCCTTTACATTTTTTACAAGCATACTTAATTCTATCATGTTTACATATTTGTGATCCACCGCATTCTTTGCAAAAATATTTAAGTTTTCCATGAATACAAATATAAACGCTAGTAGTAGTAACTTTTTCAATTAAATCAACAATATCCACCTCTTTATATTTTTTAAACTCATTAATTAAATCCATTCTACCCATTTTTGATCTTCCTTTCGTTTTTAACTCTCTTGCAATTCTTTTTAGTTCATACAAACATAAATTATTTAATTGATCCATAATTACTCTTCTATGGGTATTTTTCTAATCTTTTAAATATCATTTTTATTTTGTAATCAGAAAAAAAATCTCTGTTTAATTTCCTGATAAAAAAAGAAAATAAACTTATAAATTTAAGCTAAAAATCTCTGTTTAGTTTTTTGTCAAATTTAAAAAATAACCCATAAGCTAAAAAAAGGACAGAGATTTTTCAGTCAAATTTAAAAAATAACCTAAAAACGTTCTTATAAACACGCTTACATAGTAGTTAGTGGCACTTTAAAATATGACTGATAATTATGGTCCAATGATATTTACTTTGGAATTTGCAATGGTAATCAGATGGTTTTGTTATTCAAACTGTAGTTGATTTGCACTTTTGCGGTTTTCAAAAAGCTCAAATTCCATTAGCCTCTGTTGTGAGTGCAATTTGAGCTTTTTGAAAAATTCATGAGTGCAAATATTATACATGAAAAAAATAGGATTTATAAATTGCACTGGTGCTCCACTTTTTGCACCAGTGTTACAATTGAACTGCACTGCTCTTAGCCAATCACAATTAAGTAATTTTTTCCTGTATATTATTAGACCCTTTAAACCCTGAAAACAAGACATAAATCCTCATTAGTGGTTCCAATACATTTTATATGGCACAATTCATCAATGATGATCGTCCTTTATGTATTAAAATAACAAGGGAAAATTTTATGCATTGGAATTAAGTAAAACAGTTTTTTTTTCTGCAGCAGACTCCTTACCGAACATGAATGTATACCAGTAATAAATATGCTACCATCAATTAAAAAACAAGAATAATACAGCATTATTACAAAAGAGTAAAATGGTAATAAAAATAATAACTAATAATAATATAATAATAATAATAATAATAATAATAACTGGGCACCTCTTACTAACATTCACGTAAAAAATAATTTGGCTTGGTTCTAGAACGTTTTTAAGAATCATATGATACAATAACAGGAGAGGGATTATTTTGTTCTCAAACAATTATGGGTAGAAAGAGATTTCAATACTGGACATAATTACACTGAGGTCAAATTAAAACCACATTTTACAACATACCTCTATGATTTGGAGTTAAAGAAGAACGAAACATACAAATTGTCACACCTGTGGGGTCCTAAATTAACCAGGAACACACATGAACCCTTCTGATTTCCCAGTAAGGTGAGAAATTCTATTGTTATAAAATAATTTTTATAATATTCAAAATCGAGATTTCCTCAGGTATCAGTTTCTCTTGCTTGTGTTTATGCATGCAATAGATGTATATGTTGTTGTTCGATTTTATTCTTGGTTCAATTTTGGTTTTCTTTTGTTTTGGTTATGATAATTTAATGATAATAAAAGTACTGTTTGTGATTTTGTACACTGTAGTTAAATGTTTTTTTTTCTCTAGGTCAGGTGCAAATTGAAAAAATAAGACCTAATAATGTTCGAAAGTGGGTAAAATACTCTGTCAAAATGGCCAGCTGCTACATAACTAAGAATATATGTCATTATCACTGTATCAAAATAATCTAATTTATAATCATTATGAGGTACAATTTTTATAGCTATAAGCATTAGATGCAACTTCCAAGAGTGTAAAACGAAAGGTTTTGCACTGCAGCATAGAGGAATGATCATGCACTGTATGGCAAGTTCGTACACAGCAAAAATATTACATGTCATATGCGTCAGCCTCTAAATAACTCGGATAACTGCAGTCACTATTCTAAAAAAATTAAAACCGTTACCTTTATTTACAGTTTTGTGGCATTGTTGGTTACTTGTTATTAAAAATTAACACTGATAGTACAATACAGCATAAAAGGAGGTTTCTAACCTGGGTGAGCCTCAGGCTGAACCGAAGCTTTTTCCACGCCATTCGGGATAAATTCCACGAAATTGCTCGGAAACATTCCTCTCTTGCCGTTAACTTCTCCCTCGCACCATCCAGTATCCTTGTTAATTATATTTGTAATGACACTTCCAACTTCTAAATCAATTTCATCGCCTTGTACGGCTTTGTAGTAGAAAGTGACCTTGGCTTTGCGGCCTGTAAATATCAAAACAGAAACTGGATCCATAAAGATAATTAAGATAAGTTACAGACCTCTGTAACGATTGAGAAAATAAACGAAAACACGAATCGAGAATGAGCCCTTACTCATGGTTGATGTACAATGGTCTTACAGCATCGAGCGACGGATTTTGGCACGAAAGCTCTATCACATCGAAAACATAATCGTCTGGAACTCGAAGGTATTTGAATTTGGTTATTATGTGGAGGTTTCTTCCTGTAAGCCGAACTGACTTATGGGTATTCCGCCACTTAGCAGCCGAGCAGAAGGCATCAGTTGTTAACGACAACGGTTATTGATTTCCACAGTTCTCCAGTTAAAATTAGCCCTCTTATGATCTAAACGACAATTATTTCAAAGATGCCCTGACACAACTCTGACGTATAGTGGCTAAACCCGTCACAACGATTGAAAACTCAGAGAGCTGGTAACTTCCGCATTCCCAGAACTCACCGCGAAATTATATGATACGTTCGTCACGAAATCTCACAATGATAATTCTTTTGTTCACTGCCTTTGTTATTTCTTATCTGTTCATTTGAAAACAAGCTGAAAGTAAGAAGGTGAACTGACAAGCTGTGTTATTAATATGCCAAAAAAAAAACTCCATAAACGATATGGAAACCATAGCCTACATGCTGCCAAGAAAGCAGGAGTCGTTTTGGCAGTCCAAAATGTCCGAGAAGATAGAATCACGGCTGCGTTTCAAACGAAATGGTGCACTGGGGTCCGGTAACTTTTTCTTGTTGGAATAATGAATAATGCCGTCTTTGTGGAGCGAAAGAACGACTTTCTTTCGAATAACTGATTACATTGTCCGAAATAAGTAGAATTTTTCAACAGAATAATGAGTTCTTTTTTACTGGAATGATGGAATAACGAAAATTCCCTAACACCCGATTATCCCACTTCACCCCCCAAGTGAAACCCGTTCAGTTTTATTCTGGCCTTGGTGGTGAAATAGGGATTTAACACAGAACTTCGCTTGCTTGTTCTGTTTGTATCATCAGTGCACTGCTGGCGAGCACTCACTTCCAGGACTGGGTCCTTGCGTGGGACTCATGTGGTCGGGGGGGAGTGGGGAGGGGGGTGTACTTTAAAATTTTTTGGGTGAAGATGTGCTGCTAGGGCCCTGCAACCCTCAGCCTATACCAGACCTAGTTGAGCAGTCGAGTTTTCCTACCCTACTCTAGACCACACTAGGGGCTCATCATAGTGATGGGCTCCAGACTAACTCAGAAATCCTTTCCTTGTCTAGACTACAACCTTACACGAAAATGATACCCAATGTTAGACCCAAACTCTCTGATTTCTGTACCCAGCAGGAGCGATTCACCCTAGCTCCTGACCCTAGGCTAACCCCGACTAAACTGCTTGAAAACCATACCCTTCAACCTTGTCTTGTAACCTATGAAGCAGATAAACATTGACTTGAGGCCCTGTTAGGGGTAAATTCCGACAACCGAGATAAGAACGTTGCGAAATGCCGACATATCCGCTCGTGAAATTCAGACAGGGGACATGGGCACCCCCCCTCCAACAGGGCCTCTGACTTTAACATTGGTCTGAACTAGGGAAATAATTATGAGGCAGGTCTAAAAAAAGTTATTTATTTAAGGGTCAGGTCATAAATAGTGCAGGGAAAATCGCAGGTTTTTTGTCATAAATAGGGTAAGGGTTTTGGGAAGCGGGTCGCGCACCCCTACCCAATTTTTATGGTAGCACCCACCCCCGGGGACTGGCGATCTTTGTTTTCTTTTTATTATCAGTTATGTCTCGATTTGAATTGACCATGATGTTATAACTATTGAAAGCTACATTATCACACTATACTTAAGTGTCGTGAACGGTGTTAAAGTTTTACCTGGTGTAAAAACCTGTGAAGTTTTTCTTTATTTTTTTTTCACTATTATAATCCTAGTTTGTATTTCGTTGTCTCCTTTGTTTTCTTTGTTCTACGTCACTCGTGAACGTAACAGGTTCTTACACCGAGGATGTGCCAGTACGTATTAAGAACATAATGGAAGTTACGTTCGAGTCCTAATAATCACTGAGTTGTTTGTTCCGTTGCCAGTTAAAGATTGAATATTTAATATGGTTCTTTGAACAGGCTAGTAGTTACAAGGTGCGGAGGTGCGTGACTATGTTCTAGGTGCAATTAACGTGTAAGTGCTTACGTGCTGATTGCATATTGGTGCAGTTAGGCATTCCATAATTAGTAGAGGAGACCTCTACTATTATGGGCAATCGAAACAAAGGATCCTAAACCTTTCCAATCCTATGTAACTTTGGTGTACCATTAATCTTTGTTTCCCAGGACTGAAATCTCACCTGGGTGAAATACTTCTTTAGCCCATGTCTCGCTATAGTAGAAATACAAGAAATTGGTATAATCAATCGAATTGATAAAGGAAGTTATACCACCGTAAGGTAAAAGGGAGGTTCTGACGTCTAAAGCGTTAGGCCTTCATCGGAGCGAATGACGAAGGGCTAACGCTCGAAACGTCAGCACCAGTGGCTCCAACTTGGCTCCAGGTTTCAGGGAAAGAAAACAAGGGATTCACTTTATTCATGCCATAATGATAAAAAGTTTTGTCTTTTCTCTCCTACTTTTTTTTGAAGCCCCCGATTAACGTTAAGAACATCAACTACAGACTTTGCTTTGGACAGAGGGCTGACGATGGAAACGTTAGCTTACTTTTTGTGTGGCTTACACAAGGTGTGTATCCACATTATGGTATGATTGGATTTATTGCGTGGCTTACACAAAGTGTTTAGCCACATTATGACAGGATCAGATTTATTTATTTATTTATTTATTTATTTGCCCACGAGAACCAGGCGCCTGTGATTTGGTCTTGTGAGCCACACATGTACACATTGCGGACCTATATTACTTTTAACTCGCGGTGGTGCAAAAGACATTTATCAACTCGTTTAAATGACTCACTTTCTGTGTCTCAACTTCCTACCGACCTAGCAATCCCCAATTTTGTTTTTAGAAACTACATTGTATATGTTTTAATTACTCAGGAGCCCATCAATTACTTTATTCACTTTCGACAGACATTGGCCGGTTGGACTACTTTTGAATCACTCGTATGTTCAGTTAGTGAGCGCTTGAGATCGTGTAAGGCGTTGTTTCCTAATTTTTTATTATCTTTTATAAGAGAACTAGTGAGCAGCACACAGCAACTTGTCTTGTAGAGCTGAGTTTATTGATCGACCTATTTCGTCTGCTAGTGAGACTTCATCAGGATAAACTAGGAACTTATTTTATACTAGACCTTGACAGTACAAGTCACGTCCCTAGTAGAGTGTGAACAACAAAACACCCACAGGAAATAAACGCACAGGACATGATTGAAATCCTGTGCTGGAAAATGTGCAATGCGTTTGGAGCTCACGGTTTTAACGTTAAAAAAATTGTTCAAGGACTTTGTGCGTGTTCTCTAATCATACGCATGCGCAAAGACAATGAAAAGGGACGCGTGCGTCTTAGGGCCCAACGGCGATTTGTGACTGAACGTGGAACCGAGCAAGGACCTGAGAATAGTAAATCCTCACTGTGTCTTATTTACTGCCTTTGAAAAGTGTAACACTGCCTTAACAGATCATGACAAGTGACTTAAATGTTGGGGCATATCAAGAGGTTTCAAGCTATCTTTTGAAATGAGGATCTACTTTGTTCTTTCGTAACCAAAGTACTTGAACAGCCCATACTTGAACAAGGAACACTTGATTCAAATCATGTACAGCTTTTTCACGTGGATTGCATTTCGCCATTCAGAGCTCTTCCCCCAAGTATCAGTGAAATAAGGGAGAAAGCCATAGGAATCAACAAAAAACTCAGTTTTAATGAGAATGAAATTCAGGTCGTTGAAAATAAAACTAAACTTCAGAGTGAAGATTCCAATTGGTATTTATTTAGAAAAGGAAGAATAACATCCAAATGTAAACATGTATCCGCATCTCCATCAGAGGTCCTCAAGGAATTACTGTGTAGAAATTGTGTAAAAGGGTACCTCAGACTTCTGCAATGATTTAAGGTTTGCAAACTTAATGAGGATGACATTGCAGATACGTTTCTTTCTAAAATGAAGAGTGATGGAAACCATGGTCTTTCATGTAGGAAGCGTGGGTTTTTCATCAGTAAGATACATGATGGGTTTTTGGGAGCAAGTCCTGATCATATAATTCAAGACCCAGAGGAGGAATCCACAGGTGTGGCCAAGTTCAAATTTTTTGCAAGTACCTTATTTACCCGTGTATAATATGCACTTTTTTACCGAGAAACTATGGTTCGAATTTGCGATGCGTATTATACACGGAACCCATTGTTTAGAAACGTTCATATCAGCATACTCTAAACAACAAAACAAAAGCTTAAATGTAACCGTTTCCTAATGACTACAATTCAAGTTACGACGACTAAAACGTTTTCCATTTCGGTCTGTGAAGGAATTTAAATAACTTGAAACGAAACATTTAACAAGAACAACAAAACAAAATGTCTATCTCGAGCAATCAAAAGTTTGAGGAATGAGAAGAACCAAGTGACAGTGGGTGGTGTGCTGATAAATATATTTATGTGCTGATATTAAAATGAGATTTTAGCAGATGTTCTACTGAGACAATATATCCGTATGAAGGGAAAAGAAGACAATTGTACCACCCTACTGCTTAACAGAAACCACAATGGGGGTTTCTCATTGTTAAAGGGTCTACCGTGGTTATGGAGAAATGTCTTATGAGAAAGTGAAATTTTAGGAACATTTTTGGTGTCCTATATTAGAAAAACCTGGGGCGTTTTAAGATTTTTTGTGATGTATGAAATTGCTTACCGACAAGTTCAACTTGATCGATCTTGAGAGAATGATCTTTAAAGAGCCTTTTTAACACAGTACTGTATCTTAGGCACTTCGTCCCACGTACAACCCTTTTAAATATTTATCAATCATTGATCTTGCCTCATCTGACATATGGTTTGGCGGCTTGGGGTCAAGCTGCCAAAACCCATTTACAAAAAATTCTCGTGCTTCAAAAACGAGTCCTTCGTTTGATGTACTTTTCTGAACCTAGAGCCCATGCTGTGCCTTCATTTATTTCCTCGAAAATTCTACCCTTACAAATGTTATATGCTGAAAAAGTATCTTCCATAATGTTTGATGTTTCCTGCATGAATGCTCCGTCTAACATCTGTGATTTCTTCACTCTAGTAAAGCTAATTCAAAGCACAAACATGAGACCAGGTTTTCTTTGTCTGGAAATTATTATGTCCAAACTTCAAGACTGAATCTAAATCAAGATTCTTTTTCTAGGTTTGGAGCTAAACTTTGGAACGTAATTCCTAGCGAATTTCGTCAACTCTCCAAAGGAGCTTTTAAGAAATATTTTCATGATTTTTTGCTCTCGATAATGGAAGCAGAGGACGATTACGTTCAAGTGCCCATTCTCCTACAAAAAGTGGCAAATTCTGCACCCGCGACTCAATGTACTTATAATCGATAGGTTCTGTTAGTAGTAAATTTGGTTATAATATCATTCTGTAAAACAATATATTTTGTAACTTTAGCTTGTTTTTCAGTCAGTAATTCTTATTTATCCAGATAGTTTATTTAGTTAATTTACAATTATTATATCATCTGTTATGACTGTTGTAACCTTTCCTCTCCGCCCGCCTCGTCTAGCTTTTGCTATTTGCGGGTGGAGATGGCAAAATGATGTACATGAAATAAAGATGGTTAGTAGCTTAACTACATTGTTTCATTAGCTGTTTTCTAAGCTTAAGCGCAACTGGTTGCTCAACTTCACAGGCACATGAGAAAAGCTATGTAGCTTGCTCAAAGACAGTACTGGCAGTCCAAAACTCAACAGTGGCATTTTTTAAACAAATTTAAACACTTAACAATATTATGGTAACTATAAAGAATGTAAACCTGTCATATAATATTTTCCCTAATAAACAAAATCACATTGCTGTACTTGTCTAACTTACAATGGTTTTGTCTCACAGTAGATTTCATTTATCATTCCAATTCTTTTTCATGAGAATCTTGCTAAGCATCAGAAAGATCGAAGGCAATGATAGTTAACTTACAAGGGGGGCTCAAGATTGGTAAGGACTACACAAATTAACACTACGTTGTTAGCATTATGCCACTCAGTGGCAGGGATACGACTTTGCAGTATCCTAAAGTTTTTTGTTTGTTCCATTTTTTCTTTCAACATGGATTCTTAGAGCAGCAATTCGTCTTGTTGCCTCTACTTCTTGTCTAGAAAGTTGTCTATTTGAATCTCGCTTAGGACGCATATTCAAGGACACACCAAAAGGATCCAACAAGTCCGGAATTGCAAACCCCTTGTCTGCCATAACACTGTCACCTGGTTCAAGCAGATGTAGGAAACCACTCTCTTTGACAATCTGCTTGTCTGATGCATTACCTCTTCATAATGTGGACAGGAATGTTAATACACAACAATACACTCTCAAACTACTAGGTTAAAGTAAAGTAGACAGGAGTAGGGCTGGTTGGAGTAAAAGAATGTACTAAACTCTTCCCCTGCTGTAAAGGTAAAGGTTACCTAACTTTGTTTTTGTCCCCCCTCTCCCAGAGCAGAGAGAACATCTGGGTGGTTTGACTCCCAAACCACTCTAACCTGCCATCAGCCGTTGTTTTTTTCTTTGTATGCCACACGCCATACAAAGAACAAGGGAAGGAGGCCTGATCGCAGTTAAAGACTGCTTGTAAGGGTGTAATAAGCATGCGATATTTTTTGTTTCTATGTAACCGCGTGGAAAACGTTGAGGTGATCCCTCGTCATTCTGTATTTACAAAACGTTGTTTATTTGCAAACGGAGGAGGGTCTGAATGGGGTATAGTGTTTAGTGTTATTTTCCCATATTTTTTAGTGTTTACTATTAAATTAGCCATTTTTTTTAATGTTTACTGTTCTTGAAAAAAAAAATACTGTTTAGTGTTTGAAAGGAGATCCCAAAGTTCTTTTAGCATTTTCAACTTTTATCTGCTCTTTTGAATTCTGCAAGAAAATCAAGAAAATCACTCGCGAACAGTGAGCCAAAGCTGAAATGCTCTTGTCTTCATTTTGGGGAGTACTGGGACGAATCAATAATCAAGTGCCCGCGAATGGTGGGAAGCATCATGGCGGCGCCGTCCTCCGGTGTTGTAAAAGCTTTCGTCAGCTTTTACAGACAAATGGATGACAAATGGCAAAACTCTCGTTTGAGTTTTTTTTCTTTGTTGGAGAGCCAACCTTCCGTCTTCGAAGCAGACTCCTGTTAGGGACCTCTCAATGAAGTTATTAGGGTATCCTCGCGTTTTGAGGCGTATTTTGAAGTTTGAGAGGCACTCTTCAAATGTAGTCTGTGATGAGTTTGTTCTTAGGAGTCTTGTTGCTTCGCCTTTGATAAAACCTCGTTTTATCATGAGGTGAAATGCGTGTATTGGAAGGTTTCTGTCGGCTGGTAGTGGGTCCTGATGTCCAGGATAGAGTCAGTTTGAAATCTATCTCCTTTGCATACTATTGTGTCGAGGAAAGTGATTTCCCTCTTTGAAATTTCAGCTGTGAATTTCATCGAAGGGTGGAACTGGTTAGCTTGTTCAATGAATAAATTAATGTCTTGCTTGTTTTGGTTGCACAGAGAGAAAACGTCATCGATGTAACGTTTCCATTCTATTGGCTTGATTTTGCTCTGGCGAATGAGTTCTGTTTTAATTTCTGCCATGAAGATGTTTGCAAATGCAACTGCCATCTTAGTACCCATGTCAGTACCATGGGTTTGTAGATAGTTTTCGCCATTGAATTGGAATGAGTTTCCTTTAATATTAAAACAAGCATTTCCCTAAGATAGTTGGTCGGGATTGGAGGGTTTTTATTGTGAAATATGTCGTATGCCCGGCATACTATTCTTATTCCCTCCTCCTGTGGTATATTTGTATATACGTTTGTGGCATCCGTAAACACTAGGATAGTGTCTTGATGTATTTTAGTTCTTTCCACAAAGTTAATTAAGTCTGTAGTATTCTTAATGTAGGATTTTTGCCATCAGTGAGCAATTGGCTGGAGCAGCCAATCCACAAATGACGATATTCTCTCCCGGAAATGATCGGTCTCCCGACCGGTTTAGGCTTATGGATTTTTGTTGGGGTATAGAAGATAGGTATTCTAGGCGGACTGGGAGTTTGTGAAAGCCATCTAGCCATCATGTCATCTGTGTGGTTACCTTAGTGTAGCTGAGTGATAATTTGATTCACTAGTCTTTGTTGCGTGTCTTTCATCAAAAGTTGTCTTAAAGGCTTATAGTGCTCTCTGTTGTCGAGTTGCACTTGGGCCTCCTTTATTTTGTCTGTTTTATTCATGATGTCTGATGTTGTGCCTTTATCTGCCTTTTTTAGGTTCAATGCATAGTTTTGTTTCAGTTCTGCAACAGCTATAAATTCATTTCGTGATACATTGCTCTCTGGCTTCCTTGTTTTAGGCTAGTTGTACTTTGACATTTTCCAAGTAGCTTTCAAGGGAAACGGATGGTTGAACCTGTGGCATCCATTTTGACGGTGCGGTTCTTTGGTTTCAGACCGTGAAAAATGTATTGAAGGCGCATTCGTCTTGCAAATTGTTCAAAATCTTGCAAGAGCTGCCACCTGATTTATCGTTTCGTGTGTCACGGGTGTTGGGATAAATTTGAGACCCTTTAATATCACGCTGACAGTTGGTTGTCAGATAGTTAGTCTCCCTTTCAGTGGTTGAAGGCCTGTATGTGGCGCTTTTTTGGCGTGTTCTACGCCTTTGGTTTTTGCATAGACAACTGCTCTTAAAATGGTTTGTGCTGGTTGCTGATGGTTCAGAGAATACAATGTTGTAACTTTCAACACGTTTATTTGTGTTGCTCACATGTGTTGACACAATCATTCGTGTGTTCCAGGAACCTTTTCTCCAATTCGGCTAGCTTTACATTGTCGTTGTTTACAATGTTTGACGCCGATTGCGACTCAAAACGACTCTGCCTATTTACATCAGTCCGTCTTCTAGACAAAGGTGTAGGCTTAGTCTTAAATTGGTTTCTAAGGCTTTCAAGCCTTCGTTTGTGGAAGCGCGTGAGGGCGTTAACAAGTACCTGTTCGGCAGTTTGCTTAATATCTTCTGGAAAGTAGTATCAGGCGCGATGTTTACTGTTTATTTTGATGTTCTATCCCATTGGCTGTTTGATTTGAATATCGTAATCTGACTTGTTACTGATATATTCTCTCTAAGTGGTCACGGTTAGTCTATCTTAGCTGTAAAAGCACTATAAGAATAGAACTGTTATGGGTTATACAAGCCAAATCTCCGATAGTCTTCAAATATCGTCGGTCATAAGTGTGTGGACGTCTTTGGAAGTCTCAGTGGACATCTTCGACGGTCTTTGGACATCTTCGGCAGTGTTCGGACATCTTCGGCAGTCTTCGGGCATATTCGGCAACTTTCGAATATCTTCCTCACTCTTCGGAACTCTTGAAATAATCCCGAATTGTTGGAAATTGGTCAACATAGATCTTTCCCGTGGTTTGTTTATGGGCAAAAAAAATAATGTTACAGTGAATTTTTTAATGTTAATGTTAAAATGGCTAAAATTTAACTGTTTAATGTTATGTAGCCGCAAAAATAAATGTTTAGTGTTATCGAAGTACCCCCATTCAGACCCTCACGGAGCGGTAATGAAGATACAAGGCTAACTCCAATGGCAAATTTAGAGCCAACGCAAGATTAGGTTTACTTAAGTATTCTACTTTTTCAAATGATCTGTGCTAGGAAGTTACCTCCCAATCAACCCATATTGATGACTGTTTTTTCTTGTTAAAGAAAAAGACTATTATTATTTTGTGGAAGTTTTTTTGCAGAGAAATGCAGGCCAAAATCTGTATCGTTGTCGCAGCAGTGTAGACTGTGTAATGTGGCCTTTATTGGTTGTACGTGTTGTAAATAGAGTTTGTAATAAGAGCAGCCTTTTGGTCCGTTATCACGGTAATGCGAAGCAAAAAGAAAGAAATTGGATGTTATTTGAATAACTAATGGGATTTTTCTCTAGTCTCATCACACACTGAAACGGTTACGCCAGTTTGGAGGCAATCTTTGTACAAAACGATTTCGTAGGTTAGTGAATAACAGTGATCACGTCTACCTTTGGCAGCGTCATGGGTCCAATGTTTGGCGCGAAAAATTTCCAAGCTTTTCGCATGGTCAACGCCCAGCACGTGCACTGACCGGCGCCATGGCCAGCTGGCTTCAATTTTTTTGAGACAGTTCAAACAGGAAGACGGTATAAAGTTTTAGCTTTGGCATCTTTTTAACTTCAAGTTAACTAGTACAGCCGTTAAACGCATTGCTCCATGTATCTAATCTACATTTTGTACAGCTGATAGTACTGCACTTTTCGAAAATTTGATAAGAAAAGTCCCAGTAATTAAATATCTCCGCTTAATCACGCAATTGAAGCCAGCAGGCATCTGTTGTTGACTTGTAAATAAAGAAGACGATAAGATTTCTACCCACAAAAACAAGAAACGGCTGTTTCAAAATCCGGTAGGTACAGGTCACTGTACATGTTGGAAAGATCCACAACGCAAGTAACTCACTCAACGCCATCAAAAATTAACATCAACTAAATCAAAACTACAAAGGGATAAATTTTCAAACAGCGTTTGACAATTCAACTTGGATCGCCCCTGTTTTGTTAAGAACAGACTTTCATCTTTCTTAAATTAATTTCACTATCTATACTACTCAAAGAAAAGTCTCTCCCTCCACAAAGAATCGACGACAGATAATTAATTTTCATGTTGTTTTTGCAGATCGCTAAATCGATAAATCGTCTCATCAACGACCCTACTTTCTAGGACCTTTATCAACGCGGATAGAAACTTCCAAAGAGGTGTCAAGCTAAAACTTTGTTAATAGAGAGTTCTAAATCTGCGCTAACGGCTTATGGCCGACAGTGCCCCAAGCCACGTAAACAAAAGAATGCTGTCATCTTAGCAACTGAGGAAGTCAGTACAAGTTCGGCGAAGAACCCAAAGACTAGTCCAACTGGTAAAAGCACTGAAGCTGAACTAGTAAATCTAGGTCTGTTTCTGCTTTCCTTGGAGGTTAAGAATAGCTAAATATCGCTTAAACGTACTTCTTAACAAAAAAAGAGTTCAGATCATTCAAAAGTTGTCAATCGACAACACCACCTTCACTTGTGGAACCCTCATCCGTGATATATTAAATCAAAGTAGGACTACGGTGAACTCGTGGATATGTTTACAAAACAGAGAAAAAAGAAATAATTTAAAAATTAATGAGGTGTTTTTTCAGAGTTGTGATTGAATGAACTTGAAGATAATTTTAATAATCTATAATCACAACATAAAAGTGACCAGGGAGCTGAGTAGCTTTTTGAAAAAAACATACAGTGAGTACATGACGCCAATCATTTGACTACACTAGGCATCAGTTATAAGGCAGGTGGCAAGCATACAGTTGTTAAAAAATTTGATAACTTAACATAAGGGTACAGGATTAAATGGCACCGAAACCAAATGTAGTTCTGGTATCCTGCTGCTCACTGTCTGTGTGTTCAAAGTAACAGGGTCCTTCTGAATAAGGTCTGAATTTTGTTGCCATGACATTGTCAATTTTATCATCATTATAGTTTTTGTTGTCTACAAGTCTATTCAATGTATGCAACAGAAATATCCACCTTGATTCTGCAGCTGATAATGAACAAAACCATGTAGGATAGCCCAGCTGATGTGATGATCTTAAAATGCTTAAGACTCTCAATCCTTTATCAAGTTGAATTAGTTTATTTACATTACCATCTCATTTTAGGTTATCAGTGGTATATATATTCAGGGTTGCACTTAAAAAAAATCACACTTGCCATCATTAATACAGCAAAACATCTTTGTTTTTATCCTTATAACTTCTTGTTTTTACAATGTAAATATGATGAGTCACACAACAGTAAGCAAAACAGGTAAGCCTATTTTTCCAACATGTCTACTTCAACACAATCTAGTTCACTTCAAGGTAAATTCGGAAATCAATAGACAGAAAACGTTTCACTGTAACGGCTTGTGGTGTATTGTATATAATATAACGCTTAATACATTTTCTACATGACTTACTCTTTTCGAACCCTGGTTCTCCGTCACGGCATGCGCCTCTATATTTAATGGTAAGCGTTGACATACTTCTTGACCGTCCCAATACTTTTCCAACTCCATTCCTGTTAGTACTAACACTTAAATCAGTAGAAAAGTCCTCCATGCGATGTTTCTTATCCAGGTTGGCCGCAGAAGTTCTTCGGTTTCACATCATGGATTCGTCAATTTATTCTGTTTTCAGTAGTGGTTTCGTTCAATAACGAGTACTCATTTCGCTCAAATAAATTCTCATTCAAGTGCTAATTTCGCTCTATGAGTTCTCATCAAAGCTTACTATATTAGCAAGAGATTTTCTCATCTTCAGATCACTTTCGAGCCAACTGAAATTCATATACTGCTTGTAATCTTGGGGGCGGTCGATGGCGGTCGATGTCGGAAAAGCGAATAGTTATCATCTGTTCACGTTTAGCGCCTGGCCGAGTAAAAGGCTCATGAAGTTCAGTCTCCAAGTTGGTCATTGTCCTAACTGGAAACATTTAAACTCCTTTTGATTTTAGTAAGACCGCTAATGAGGCCCTGTTAGTGAGGTTGTTTATGTCGCGCGTCTGAGTTTCAAACCTTTTCACGTCGCAATTTCGGAAGGTCGAAGGTCGCTGTCGTAATTTCCCGTGAGCGGCTCGTCGTTCGTCGCCATTTCAGGTCCTTTATGTCGCCGTTTCAAGGCCACGTCGCTTGTCGAAATTTACCCCTAACAGGGCTTCGCTAATCGTCCTCTTAAGCTACAAAATCATTACAAACTCTGGCAACGGTACGATACACTTTCAGCGTGAACTTTCATCAACAGACTTCCGTGACTTCGGTCACGACAATTGTCGTCTTCATATCGGTGCCCCCGAGTTCTATCCGACTAATTACGAAGTGTGTCTACACTGGAGTGAGTGAGTGAGTGAGTGAGTGAGTGAGCGAGTGAGTGAGTGAGTGAGTGAGTGAGTGACAATTTGCATATCGGAGTCCCCACAAAAACTCGCAAATACGCTTCGCGTATCCACGAGTTAAAAACGGAACAAACTGTCCAAATCGGTGCCCTTGTTTGAAGTGGACTACAACCGTCAAGTACAATGAGGTCTTTCTTTAACTAATTTTAAAAGCGAAAATTTCCCCCCCCCCCTCAACTTAAAATATTTCGTGTCAGTGCAGCTGTGCTCGAAAATAGTAGAACAACAAACAGTGTTCCACTGTTTAGACGTTTGCTTGCTTCAGGAAAAACAAGTCTTGGTCTGGACGTTATTTTATAGAAAACAGTATATTTTGTGCAACAAGCGATGTGCCAAGGGAGGGCAGTTCTTTTTCACGAATAAGATCCAATTTAGCGATGACAGGCAGCTCCTGGGCAGCGGTGGCGTGTGGTAAGCACATGTGAACCCAGTTTCAAGTCAACGTTCCCCTTATCTCCTGTAACACTGCTCTTCCCAAGTCCTGCATTTGCTTCTGTGGGACTGATAAACCAACAGACCTAATCAACAGTTCTCTGTTATTTATAGCCTTTCTTTACCATTCATAATATCAATGTACGGTTTCATTTCCTACCCATTGATTCATTAGAATAACCCGCGCGGGGTTAGTGAATGAAATAATTAATTTAACTCTGCCCTTAGTTTTGAAATTTCCGACCAGATCAAACATGTTTCTCATTATTTTAAAAGGGCTGTTATTAAGCCTTGATATTGAAAACGATTACGGGTTCTTCAAAAACTACCTTCGCGAGGTTTTGCGGGAGTCGTATTTCTAGTATTTATATTACTTAGGGCACAAGAGCGAACTAAAAAAATTAGAAAACGGAATGTAAAGAATACGACACTATATTATGGCATGTGAATGTACAAATGCGGGAAATATAACATGATCGATTGCAAATGGCTGCGTTGTGTCTATCATCGCAAATATGACTGCGAGGTGTATCTTCACGCAGTTAGACCTGGGAAGAATCTAAATCAAGGTCTGCCCTGGGAATAGAAGTCAAATACATTTTAAAAAACGATCCACCAGTTGATTGTTAGCTACTTGAGTACCAGTCCTCAACAACGTGGAAACAAGAAGAAAGATCATCAAGGAACGAAATGGGGATCTAAGAAAACAAACAATTAAAACATGCCCATTCAGTGACAAAAAAAGTGGCGTGAAGTCCTTTTATTAGGAACAGACACGGAGGTCGACTAGCTACCTCTCCAACAAGTCATCATTCCTTTGGCTCAGTTTCTTATGTTCGGCGGGACAGAATGTTCTCTCTCCAACGTTAGGACCACCTATACGAACGTAATGGTTTTGTCTTGATTTACAATGCCTCTTTGTCGCATATTTGCAACGATTATCAGAGGGGTTCAACTGAACAAGTGTCGCCGCCTCAGAAAATGGAATGGGAGCTTTTTGTATACAACAGCGTTAGTAAGCCGTGGTTTATATCAGTTAATTATTGATGTTTTAGCCCTTTAATTGTCAAGCGACTGATTGAATCACAGCAAAAAAGGCGGTTTTTATTTCGGAAGACGGACAAGAGCCAGAACAGCACGAACCTAGCTACTGTAGGGTCGAAGGTGTCTAGAAAACTCAGACCTCCCCAAATCTGGAAAACTCAGATCCCCCCCCCCAAATCTGGAAAACTCAGACCCCCCCAAATCTGAAAAACTCAGACCCCCCCCCAAATCTGGACAACTCAGATCCCCCCCCCCAAATCTGGAAAACTCAGATCCTACTCAGATCCTAGTGTAGGCACAGTAGTGTAGTGGTCATAGCGTGTCGGACTTCCGAGCAGGAGATTTGGAGTTCGAGCCCTGGTGCTGGCACTGTGTTGTTTCCTTAGACAAGAAACTTTACTCCATACTGTCTCTCTCCACCCAGGTGTATAAATGGGTACTAGCGGTATAATGCTGGGGGTGACCCTGCGATGGACTAGCATCCCATCCAGGGGGGAGTAATAATACTCCCAGGTGCTTCATGCTACAGAAACCGGGATAAGCTTCGGCCGTGTGGGCCTCCTGTGGCTCGTGTGCGCTTTCACCTTACCTTACTCAGATCCTGGCAAAGATCGTACTCTCTTATTTGGGCTATATGGGGACCTGCCGCTGGACAGGGTATGGTTTTTTGGCCTCGCTGTCCTGAATGCCAGAACCTGTCCTAAACAGAGTACAGTATTAAGAGCCATTACAAGGTCATCAATCAAGAGCAAACCATTTTCTGGACAAGAATGCTATTTTTGTCGGTATCCCTTAAAATTTAATTATTGCCCCCGCAGGGTTCCGGAACCCGAGGAGGCACCCTAATGTTCCCCGCGTAAATAAGAAGTATCGTATGGTCGTAGTGTTAGTATGCGAAAATTTTCTCGATTTGACGAAAATAGGCGCGCACGGTGGTCCCGGTTAATTTTCAGCATGTGCGCCTGGCTCAGCAACCGCGCAAACTGGGTTTGGCAAGTTTGGCAACGAGTCGTCACGATTTCATTCCAAGCTTTCTTATTTCATTCCAAGCTATAAGATGAGTATTTTTATCATTGAGTATCACATCATTAACAAAAAGCTATTCAGCAGTACTGGAATTCTTTAGTTTTAAAGAACTTGATTTGTCAGGCACAAATCAGCAACGTCGATCGACAGAACTTTGAACTTGATTTGTCAGACACAAATCAGCAACGTGGATCTACAGACTCGATTCAAACCACATCAGGAATAGCTCAAATATTTCAAAACCCAGTCAAAAACGAGAAAGGTGCTAACGTGAAATAACCGGGTTTTGTTCTATCTTAAGTTCAAGAATGTCACACTCGAAGCCAAAGCAGTCGTTCGTTGCGTTTCGTAGACAACACTTTATGAACTCGGTTTTCACTGACCCGGGCATTTATTCATGTGCAGTTGATGCTTTTTTGGAAGTGTGTACACATTTGTTTATGCCATATTTATTAAATTTGCCAGCTAAAAATGAGTTCACGGAGCTGCTTTTCAATACTTGCTCATATTACATCTGTTCGAGAGAAGACAATGCCTTGTTGAAGGAAATTCGCGAACCTGTATGGTCATACATCATTGACCACTGTAGTTCATTTGTAGCCAGAGATTGTAGTGCCTGTTTTAGTCAAATATTTGAGTAAAGAACACTTGGTAATATGAATGTAGATGAAGAGAGTCTTTTTGTGACTTTAAGAACTTTTGATTCTTTCTGTAACACTTGTGCAAAACTTGTGACTTTGAATAGCAAAATTATTTTGACAGTAGTTACTGAACATGGATTACAACACTTGGGTTTAGATAAAAATATGTGGCCCCAGTATGTTACTGATGTGCATACAAACCCAGGACAACTGAATTGTGTCACCTGTAATACTCGCACTACTTGGCCTGTTTTGAGTAATGTATCAACCTCTAAATTCCTGTTTATTGAATTCCCTCCTGGGTTGATGAAGGACATAAATGTCTTTGAGTTGATTGAAATTGCTGGAGTTCATTACAAACTAAGAGGTGTTGTGCGTTGTAACAATAACCACTTCACTTGTGCTGTTGAAAGTTATAGTAAATGGACTTATTTTGATGACCTTTGTTTTAGTGTAAAAGAGTTTGCAAATTTTTCTTCAGTGCGACAAGTTTACATAGAAGGGTGGTTTTTCACAATTTATGAGCTGAGAGAAATGGAAATACAGTATGAACAAGATGAAATTTTCCACTGCACACCAGAAACATCTGCAAATTACAATACATGTATGAACATGAAACCTAATGCTAGGCCAAGAGTTGCATGTGAGTCAGGTGCAAGAGAAATATTGGACAACTCCCTCATGGTAGATCTAGAGAATACTAATGATGCTAAAATCAGTAATACTCTATCATTCTCAGGTGCTAAAGTTGTGCACAATCAGAAAAAAAAGAAAACACAAGGAAAAACGATAATTTTACAAGAAATAGAAAAAGAAAGATTCCACAGAAAGAGGCAATTGCAAACATAACAAAGAGAAGTAAGAATTCTGATGAATCTGTGCAATCTTCTAAGAATTCATCAGTTTACTTTTCTGAGTTTCAAACGAATGAAGATAAGAATTTAACCTTACTATACCTGTTTGCTGATAATGTTCATAAGGATGACAAACCTTTGATGAACGAAAATGATTTTAAAAATCCAACAGCATATAATGAGGAACTTCATCAGCAAAAATCGTCCAAGGAAAATATGAGATTTCATAATGCATTAAAATTTACAATTTATCAGTGCTGTGTTTGTCATGAAGCCTGGCCTTTGAAAACAAAACCAAAGAATTCTGCAAATTACATTTGCTCTCAATGTGTGCGTGACAAAAGTGTTCCCAAAAAATTTTCAGCCGATAACTCTATGATACCTTCTCCAGTTCCCAAGGAGTTAAGTTACAAGGCTTGACACAATTTGCAGAAATGCTCATTGCAAGAGCATTTCCTGTTATGCATGTGTACACAAAACCAAGGGGTGGTCAAAGAGCATATAAAGGCCATGTGCTTACTTTGCCTCAGGATGTACAACAACTTGCAGAAATACTTCCTAGGTGTCCAAAAGATTTGCCTGTGATTATTTTGACTGTTAATGGTAAAGATAACAATTTTTCATTGGATTTTGTAGTGAGGCGCAAAAAAGTGGAAGAGGCACCTTAGTGGTTAACTGGTAAAAATGCAAATGGGGAACCAAACAATCCTTTGTACAAAAATGTGAAGATAGATAGGGAAACTCTTGCTAATTTGCCAGAAAATGACATCCTTTCAGATGTTATGAGAGTAGAGGCTGAAAAAAAATCAGATGAAGATGAAGATGTGGATATTGACACTGGACCAGTTCATTTTGAAGATGATGAGAAAGTTTATAATGCAGAAAGTGAAATGAATAGCTTTGTTCCAACCAACATTGACTCCAAAAAGGAAAAAGAAATTATTAATGAACATTTTCTTCATGTTCCACAATCATTCAATTGGTATATTGGTGATGAGCCATTGAATGAATTTAGTTGTCAATTCTTAGCATCAATGGCTTTTCCAACTTTATTTCCGGATGGAAAAGGTGATCCAACCAATAATGCAGTTTTTTCTGATACTTTGACCAATACATCTCAGTCATTTGCAGCTAAAAGACACTTCAACCTTTTCAACATCAAAGGACAAAAAGGATTGTTCTTCAAACAGTTGACTTTCACTGCATCGAAACAATCTGAAGTCCTCCATGCAGAAACACCCTGTTCCTTTTTCATCAATTTTGAACGTCTTCCAAACATACTGAATTTGACTTGTGGCTATAGTTTTCAATTCTTTTTTCGCCAGGTGTTTAAACCGCGTCATTCAGTCATTGTTTTGTTTTATTCCAAAGACATTTTGCATTGCCTTACATTATTAGCCAATTCATGTTGTCTTTGGAAGAGCCCTTTAATTATTGTTCCCTTTTGCTGTAAGGACATTTTGTATTGCCTTATATTTAACAAGTTCATGTTCTTTTTACAGAATATTACATTTTGAATGCTATTATACGCAATATTAACAAATGCTTTCATAACTTTTCATCGTTATAACGACATTTTTCATAGTTATACTACATTTCTATTGTTCGTTAGAAATAAATAATTAAAGATCGTTTTGTTGTTTAACACGCATTCTATTACATTTGCCTTGTTGATTGAACTCAGTATGACATGTTAAAATACCATTGCCCATCCTAAACACGATATGTATGAGGATTTCCATTAACCCAAGAAACAAAGTGTGATAATTAACAAAACACAAACACAACAAGGAATTTGCACTCACAAACTCTCAAACGAAAACTACATTTCAAACAAATACATAACAAATACATGGACAACCACATGCAGTCTTCATTCAGTTTTTACAAGGTCGGGGGCAGATTTAGTGACAACTATGACTAGTTATAATCAGTATTATAACAAGCGTGCATTGACAAAATAGATCATACCGGTATGTCAAGTTTCTTTGGGTTGGATAACGTGATGAAAGAAAGATGTCACTGTGTCGCACAGGCAGGAGTGTATCTCGCTGTACACGATATTGTTCAGGGATATTTTTCAAATGTAGAGACGCAATAATTAACTGGGTTTTAGACGCATCAAACATTATTTCTCTGATTGGAATAGATTATTAAACGAGTGTGTGTGTTTTGTCTCTTGTCCTAAACAGGGTCTTATAATAGAGAGTGTTGTCCTACACAAGGTTGGCTTTTTAGAGTATTTTGTCCTAAACAGGTTCAGGATTTCAAACCCTTGGCGGTACACAAACTTGGGTCAAGTACTTCCCCGGGACTCGGACCCCCTCAAATCTAGAAAACTCAGCCCCCACTAAAAAAAACGCTGACTAGAAAACTCAGACACTACCCCCCCCCCCCCCAAAAAAAAAAAAAATAATAATAATAATAATAAAATAAATAAATAAATAAAATGTAAAACTCAGACCCTCAAACCGCCGTTGCACGGAATTTATCGATTAATTGTTTTGTTGATAACGTAAACAAATGACGCCCCAAATCGTAACTGAAACAAATTACATATTATCAGTTCGCCTACATTTTAGCGAATTGAATAGTCACGATTGAGTTTTAGAGAATGCGAATTCCCTGTTTGATCATGAGTGACGTTGTAACAGAGTTAAATCTATACTCTCAAAAACGTCCTTCATCCAATTTGAAAATGGCGCGGGACCTCTGCGACTTCGATCGTCGCTCGTTTGACCGCTTCGCGACCTGAACAGCTCGCTCCGTTCGCTAAGATCTAGAAATTTGTGATGTCGACTCTTAGCGAGTTAAATCATCAGAAAATTCGCGTCCGAAGAGAAGAAGAGGGAGTCTTCGTTTTCGAGTGCTAACCCTTGAATTTTGAGGGGCCTTCGATTTCCACTGAGCGTTTTCGGGTCTTAAAGTAATAAATTTTACAAATACAGGGTGCAACAAGGCCTCCCACGCACACGTTCTTAGGGATTGGTCACGCGAGTTTGTGGCGCAGGAACGCGTGACAAAAGTCTAGTCATAGATTCAACGATAATGATGGCAAAAATGATGGGTGGGGGAGGAATGTCTGAGTTTTCTAGTCAGATTGTTTTTGGGGAGGTGGTATATATGAAGAAATGTTTTAAAATAGTGGTATAAATATCTGTTTGTGTGTTTGCAAGCCTGTTTAATAGTAGCTTCACTATCTCTCTGATTTATCTTTTTTCCTACAGAAGCGTATAGGCTTAGACTCGGAAAGACAAGGAGGATATTTCAAATGGAAAATAGGACGCAAGAGGACCAAAAATTTCGGATAACTCGCAATCTAGAACAAAATTTTGACTGCATACTTACGTAAACTCGGCCAGGATTTTCTTGGCGCCGTCTGCAACAGCTAGGACAAGAGATCAGTTACGACCCCAAGCTGCGGGTTTTTGGTCGAAGCAATGTTGTTGGCGATAATTCCATTCGTTATTGTTCTCCCAAAATAATTGTCATTTTTTTCTATTTTCTTTACTTTGTCGGTGAAAGTGCTAAATTAGTGGAAAGGTGAGCCATGATGTCGGCTTTTTTGGTTCCCTCGAGTGTTCAACGTTGTTTCTAGTCAAAACAAAGAACACAAGTACCGAACACGACATAAGACAGAACATGAAATCGGTTCACTTGATCAGCGAGATAGGACATAATCAATCAACGAAGATTTACGGCCTTGCGAACATAGAATATCAAAGTTTGAAATCTTTGCTGGTATTCAATTAGGACCTTGTTTATGTGTCCACAGTTAATATTTATATTGAATGCGCGCAATTAAAGTGATACTGAGAAACTGCCGTTTGGAAAAATCCGCTCATCAAGATACCGTAAACTTGGAACTAAACGGCGAAAGAAAGAGCTAATCGTTCAACTCTCTACACAATGAAACACACAATGCCACCTCGAGTATTTCATTTACCCACTTTGAGTTTGATCAGTGCAAGAAAATTAGTTGTTTATTCAGGCGGAAGAATTTTTTACAAAGCGGTCTTTTATGTCATGCCTCGCCAAACAAGAATAAAGAGCAGAGAAAACGGGTCTGCCAATTGACAAGAAAATGGCATCGATACATTCATAAATTTGACTTGTAATATCATGACGAAACGTGAAGAGTTTATCAGCTCTCTTTAACTCGAGCTTCAAAACATCTCTCGAGGAGCTTAGGTCAAACAAAGAAATCTCAACAACAAAGTGATAAATGGAAGCGATAAAAAGTCTTGCAATCTTGTTGCACGTTCACTACACAGGGCGCTGAACCCGCCTTATCGCTCACGAACAGAACCATAAACACAGTTTAATTTGAATTCCTGCGGGAAATCGTTTCTCGGTGATAATTATGAAACACGGCATAAATGCATTTTAATAACTTGCTGAAAACTCAAACCGATGCGCTTCCTGATGGTAAAGCCAGTACAATTTCCGTTGAACGTTCGCTTTAGAAGACTTCGATAAAAGCCTGAAAACATGTCATCGGCCTTTCATTTTAGGCCTATCTCTTTTCTCGCGCGGTAATCCTTTGCTTCCTTTTCCGCATGATGTGATTGGTTGAGCATTGAGGTGGGCCCAATGCAAAAAGCCAGCTGAAGTACACACAAAGACATAATTGACATTTTGACAGGTGTACAGTCAAGATGCGGCTGACATTTACAATATCAAAGCAAATAATGAATGAGAATAATCATTAGATATTACTTGCAGTTGCGGCTGTTCTCTCTAAAGTGTCGGATGAGTCCTTGTTAGCTCACAGCAACAAAGAAATGAAGCGGTTATCAAGGGCGTTGCGGATTTTCAGTCGTTCGTTAGGAGCCCTTTTCATCTTCGTCGTCTGCTTTCCAGGTTTACAAGGACAAAAATCAAAATGTCAAAAAATTACGATCCCCTTGTGTAGGAACATCGGCTACAACACAACACGTTTTCCGAACTTCTTGGGACAAGAAAACGAAGAAGACGCGGCCGCCAAAGTTCATGAATTCGCTCCTCTGGTGACCGTAAATTGCGCCCCACAGCTGAGATTTTTTCTCTGTTCCGTATTTGCGCCGATGTGCGATGAAAGTCTAGACAATCCTATATACTCATGCAGATCGATGTGCGAGGCTGCACGGAATGGATGCACCCCAGTGCTTAAGAGATTCGGATTTGACTGGCCGGACACCTTGGACTGCAATCGCATGCCATTTCAGGGTGACCCTCGAGCTAAGAGCGATCCCAGCAAATTGTGCATGGCGGCTCCGAATCTAGATCAGCAATCGGTGAATATGACCGAGTTTTGGAAAGATTACGACTCTTTAGACCCCAAATTTAAGGAAATATTGAAAAAATTAGGACGACAGCCAGGGTCATGGGGGCCCGATGAATCGACGACTACACCTATTACAAACCTAGGTAAGGGAAAAAGATTTCCAAACGAGACAGACTCATCAGTGCTTTCGGTATCAGATTTGTGCAAAAATGATACAGATAATCCGCTGAGCGCAAAGTTTACTCTCATCGATAAATACGACTTGTGCGTTCCGAAGTGTGGCGAAGACGTGTACTACAGCGGCAGCAACAGACGGTTCGTTGAAGTTTGGGTTACGGTGTGGTCGATATTGTGTTTCATTTCCACTGCTATTACTGTTCTAACGTTCGCAATTGACACCACTAGGTTTAAATACCCCGAGAGACCTATTATATTCTTGTCGCTCTGTTACAACTTCTACTCCATTGCGTACATAGTGCGTGCGATCGCTGGTTCGACGAGAATTGTTTGTGACAAGGATAAACTCCATGTGGTCGCGCCGGGCATGAATATTGCTGATCACGCTGGCTGCTCCGTTGTGTTTCTTATGCTTTATTATTTCGGGATGGCCTCAGCGCTATGGTGGGTAGTCTTAACATTTGTATGGTTTTTAGCAGCAGGACTTAAGTGGGGACAAGAGGCCATTGAAGCGAAGGCTACCTATTTTCATATCGCAGCGTGGACAATCCCTGCTATTCAGACCATCATTGCACTCATTATGAGGAAAGTGGATTCCGATGAATTGAGTGGCCTCTGTTACGTGGGAAACAGCGATCGGTCAAACCTAGGCGCATATGTGCTCGCACCCCTAAGCTTATACCTGATCGTGGGAACGCTGTTTCTCCTGGCTGGATTTATCGCCCTTTTTCGCATACGCACAGTTTTGAAGAACAAGGAAACTGATACGAACAAGCTGGAAAAGCTCATGGTAAGGATTGGGGTTTTCTCAATTCTTTACACTATTCCCGTCACGACCGTGGTAGCATGCTACTTTTTTGAACACGCTAATATGGAGCGTTGGAGAATGAATGTGTGGCGATGCCAGGGAGACGAAAATTGCGTCCAAGATCAAGGTCCGAGCGTCGAACTTGCCACCGTGAAGCATTTCATGCTTTTAGCTGTAGGTCTCACGTCCAACATGTGGATTTGGTCCACAAAGACTTTTAAATCGTGGAGAAATTTTTACAAAAAGAAATTCAGGGGAAAATCACCCGAGAAAAAGCCCTTAACACAAGCTTCTCATAATAACTCGGACAACTATTTAAAATCGAATCAAGGAAAGAGTGCGGCGAGCCCCAACCCATACACTTTTAACGCGCCTGTTCCTTGCTCACAAAGCGCTTCATCAGCTGTGACATCTCTGCCTTTACCATCGGCTGGTTTGCCTCAAAGCAAAGCCAGTAGTGTAACAGCTGGCGCCACTGTTTGAACAAAGGCTGAAATTTAAGCACTGAACACGAGGAAAAACAGAAATGTTGCCTCAAAAGGAGCGCCGAATAGCTTTCCTAAAGAAAACAGATCAGTGGTACGCATTTGACACTTTTACACGTTTCCAAATAGCCGATTATGAACTTCACAATAAAGCGGCTTCACATAGTGCATTTAACTTCCCGCCGGTTTGACGACAATTGTTCCGAGGAACAGTGCCAAGGGAAAGAAGAACTGTGGCTGTAAGTTAATTCAGTGCAAACCCGTTCAACCGACGCTTCAAAACAGCAGTATATAGAGTTAAAAATGCGTGGCTTCCTGTTATAGATTTAATTACTTCCACTTGAGAACAGAATCCTTTTGATGAGAGAAGTTGTTGACCGTCAAAACAGCGAAGTGGTATGAAGCAAAAGATCTACGCACGCCTCATTGCCCAAAAAAGAATTTTTCACCTCCGGGTTTCTTAAGCTCTGAACTATCTACTGGTTCTGGACAAAGATACGCTATATTTCTATTTCGTTTTCGCCAAATTATTCGGTTTACACCTTTAAGTGGTGAGGCCTTTACAAGCTTCAATAAGCAAATGGACCCAATACATTGGTAACTTTGACCATACAATACATTTTAACGTTTAAGATAACTGGACACTGTGTTATTTAAGATTCCATGCTGCGAAAACTTGTCGCAGCAGTTGTAAACTTTGTCTTGCCAAGTATTTCTCGCTGCGGAGGCCTACTTCACTAATTAGACAGAGTACATTTGCAATTCATATTTTAGCCAAGCTGTCAACATAGTTTTGCCAATTGCTCACAGACGTCTTTCATAAAAAGCACTCATCCGTTGCAGCTATTTCAATTATGGCCTTAACAGTAGAACTTCACGTCAGCACGACAACTTTTCGAAGTAGAAACAGAGAACAGAAGGTTATAGGGGGTAATCTTTAAATTCCAGTTCTAAACAATAGAGTATCAGCCATGTAAAATACGTTGTGCATTCGGTTACGCAAAATTTTGCGGTTTTCATTGAGTCTGGAATGGTGACCAGTCATTAGGATTGTAAAATAAAGATTGTTGTTATAGCTACCAGTTGGTTTCATTCCCTTTGATTTGCCTAGTGTGTGTGAGTTTCATAACGTTTGCAATTTTGAAAAATGAGAATTTTTTTTTTCCGACAAAGCGTTTACATCCAGTGGACGAACGGTAATGCGCTACGACTCGATTTAATAAAGGCAACTGCGTGAGCTTCTTAAAAGCTGCCTGAGTCGGACTTCGAACGCTAATAAATATAAAGTTCACAACACAACGGCGCCTTTGAAAGTGATCTGTGAAACTTTCTAGATAATAAATAAATTGGTGTGAGCGTAAGCATGATTGCCAAATCACGAAGCTGAAAACATGGTTGATCTTGTTAAGATTGTATCCGGCCACTCACGAAAAAATGTTTCTAATTTGCAGCGGTTTCCGTCACTGGGAAGCCGGAATATTTTAGTGAACGAAATGTTATCTTTGGCGAAAATCGGGGCGAAAGAGAACAAGCGAAAGCAATACTTTTGACGAGAAAACGAAATTTGAGAGTGTTTTTTTTTCGCTCCGAAACGTAGCCTTTATCTTCAAATGTCAAAAAGCATTGCTATCATGAGTTGCAAATCTTTTCACGCTTACAGACCTTACATTTTTGAACACGTTACAAGGTTGCCTTCACTTCTTTTTTTTTTTCGATTAAATATAAAGGGCTAGCCGTAATAACAATATTGTTAACCTGAGAGACCTTAAGCATTCTTACGTTACAACCAAAGATTACATGATGGGAAAATAATTGGACACAAGTCTGTTTTATTGGAAACCACCCGCTCTGAGAAAGGCAACGTTCATGTCAGGTCCACGCGCCTTGCTCGCTTAATAATAAGGAGAATTTGGAAATTCAATGTGATTTATGCAAAAGCTAGATCAATCGCAGGAAAAAAATATGTGTGTTTTTGAATAATGAAAAATTATATGGAAATAACTGTCAACGAGCGAGATTAAATCGCATTTCATTAGTTTCCTCAAATGTTTTCGTTTCAATAACACTGTCAAAAATTATTATTTGATATCAACTAAGGAAGAAATCCGAATGTCTCTCAAGTAATCGTTTCATAAGATTCTGATGAGAGTTGAGATATAAAATCAATTTTGTTTTATTTTCAGCCGGAGAGCCCGAGGCTATTTGTAAAACTCTTAATGTTCGGCGAAATGGAATGAACAATGAAAACAGTTAAAAATATCCTGTTGTCAGGTATTTAGAAATAGCAGGCGCCATCTCGTCATCTTTTATGGAACAATTTAGAATATAAATTCAGAATTAAACTTCAGTAAGACAGCCGTGAATGTATTCACAATGGACGCTAGTTTACAAGATGGGGTCTCAGCTTAATTAATAAAGCGAGGGATGGTTTAAAAGTAAAAAATCTGTGAGCTGAAAACTCACCTGAATCCGTTTATTTAGCTATTACCGGAATGTGATGATTCTGATAACTGGATCTCTGATTTTCAAAACCGATTCGTGCATTGTTCAAGTCAGAGATTGAATTCTCTACAAAAAATAATAGCGAAATACTTTACGGATGAAGCGTGGCAATACATTACATATATTCAATCGCACTAACAACTAAGTCAGTAGTAGCGGAAACTTAAATTATCCGGCAAAGTTTTTACTTTAATTTGTTCACCGGATAGACTGTAAAATGCGCATGCAATAGTAAAAGTTCTTAGTGGTCAGCACTTCTCGACTACAAAGATAAACAAGTTTTATTATTAATTTTTCTATGTTTCTTATTCTAAGCATTTTTCAACGAAGGGGTTTTAATTCCAAGAGCCAGCCGTTGAAGGATCATTGTTCAAATCAAAATTTTCATTCACCTGACGGGAAAGTAACTGTTCAGGAACAAATCAAACCAAACAAACAAACAAGCAAACAAACGCACGTTAACACACAGGATCCCCAAAAGAAAAAAAAAACAAAACAAAACGAAACGAAAACAAAAAGCCATAGAGACTTGAAACAAGAGAACGTGCAGGTTCGCAAAAAACCTAGACTGCGGATGTTTCTGTGTTTTGTAAGAAACTTGATAATGGTGGGCCACCTCCTATCTTCCGTCCTTCAAAAACCATACTCGCCCCGGGTTCATGTCACCCAGTGGAATTTTACGTGCATGAGGGAACGTTGTCCTGGGGTTTTTGGCCAAAGAAAGAGTTCCGATATCCGTACTTTGGGAAAGCGATTTCCTTTCGGTCGAGAAAAAATTCTGCGGCACATATACATTTTTCTACTGAGCGAAATCAGGCGTGAAAGTCAGTTTTCACGATTGGGGAGGTGGGTAATTTGGGTTTTATTCAATGAAGTTCAAGAAACTCCTCGTATTAAGGGAAAAGGGTTTATACAGTTACAACATTTCAGGGAATGGAGTGCGTTATGTGATTCAAGATTTGACTCTGGGAGTGCAGTAGAAACAATTGTGATTTCACACGTGGACGGTGTCACCTTTGTCTGAAAATTTAAACCCAAGGATCTTGAGGAGATTAAGGTCAACGTTTTGTAAACTTGAAATTCGGAAACTTTTCAGCGTAAAGATTACAAGACGTGGGCCCCAACGCCTAACTTCACTTCACTTCGTCTCACGTCTAACTTCACTTTACATCTATTGAACATAATGCAAATCGAGGGTAAAGCTATTGTTCTTCATCATTGTCATTTGCACCAGGTTCGGCAGAGGTGAAGTACGGCGTTTAAACTGGGCCTTAAAGGTGACTTAAATAGAGTGTTTCGTGTCCCTACAAAGTGCGACTCAAGATTTATGTCGTGGGTATGGTAAGCGTTTTAAGTTAGAACTATGTACAACGTATGGCTTAAGGTTTATCTCGTGACATGAGGGGGCTTATTAAAGTCAGAACGGATAATAAAACTGATCACGATAAAACTACGTACGTACCAACCACTATTAAGAGGTTCAATGTTATTTTGTTGTTGATGTTGTTGACAGTGTCTTATTTTTACCTCCAATAGCCTTATTTACAGAAGTAGCTGTATTAAGCGGGGTTTAGCGCAAAATTCAATCAAAACTTTAAAAAATTGTTAGCAAAATACCTGGCGCAATATCCTCCTCCTCCTCCTCCTCCTCCTCCTCCTCCTTATCGAGTTTATGGGATTGGTGAAATTATTAATAAAGTATCTAGCGCAATCTCCTCCTATTCCTCCCCAGATACTTTATGACTCTAACCCACCTATCCTATATTTAATTATACTTGCGCAAAAACAGATTTAAAGAGACAACTTATAATATCAAAAATGGACAAGAAGACAGTGAAGCAACTGAAAATCCTCGCCAAAGAGCAGGGTATTAAAGGATATTATCGATTGAAAAAAGATCAACTTATCGAAGCGTTGGGTAATATGGACACCACCGTACCTAGACCAACCCCCTCAAATGAACCGATACCTGAGATTAATGTTCCCATTCTCAAACCTTCCCAACCCACAAAACTTAAAAATCTAGCGAGCAGAGTTATAAAACCTATAAAAAAAGTGATCAAAAAGTTCACAGATTGGATTATATCTTATGTACCAGAATCAATCAAAAAGACTGTAGATAAGCGGTTGAAACGTATGAATGAAAAGGTTAACCGAATATTCAAGAAAATTGACGACTTCACTCCAATAGAATATAAATCAGCGTTGAAGGGGTATCTGAAAAATTACAAGATAGAAGGAAAGAAAGGATATGATGAAAAGATGTTCATAGCTAATATCAAACCAAAAGTTCTTGATCTCATTAATCAGCAAAAGAAACCACTAAAGGTGAAATTTATCTTAGCGTGTAAGTTCATAAAAGAAAATCCTGATACTGGACAGATCGATGAAGCATCATTTCCCTTTCATACCAAAAAACCAGAAATTGTTACTGAATCAACCGATTTTTATGACTTATTCGATACAATGATAAATTACCAGCTTGAATTATTAGAGGAATTTAAAAAGAACAAATCTGGTTGGAAATTCGATCATGTGGAATACTTAGACATATACATCGACCCATTTAAACCGCTTTCTGGAAATTCCTATATTCCACTACCATCGAAGTTAGCTTACAAGAAGGCAATTATCAACGTTAAGAATGAGAAGGATCATGAGTGTTTCAAGTGGGCAGTAACATCCGCTGTGTTTCCTAAAGAGAAAGACCCACAGAGACTAAATAAACAAATGAGAGAAAACTCTAAGAAGTTCGACTGGTCAGGAATAGAGTTCCCCGTTTCACTAAAACATATTGATAAGTTTGAAAAGCAAAATCCTTATGTGATTAACGTCTACGGATATGAAGGTGATGTATACCCTCTAAAAATAAGTAAGAAACGAGGAGGTGAATTGATCAACTTACTTCTAATATCAAGCGATGAAACAAATCACTACTGCTGGATAAAGAATATGAGTAGATTGTTAGCTGCAAAAGTTAGCAAACATAAATCTAAGATGCACTTTTGCCCTAGATGTCTCAACTCATTCCAGTCCAAAACCTCATTAGAAAAACATCTTGAATACTGCACCACAAATGAAGAAGTTAAGATTGAAATGCCTTTAGATAATGATGGAAATCCCCGCTATATTTACTTTAAAAATTATAAAAGAAAAATGCGACACCCCTTTGTTGTATATGCTGACTTTGAGAGCTCTACAGAGAAAATACATACCTGCTCTCCAGATGAAAGTAAAAGCTTTACTAAACAATACCAGAAGCACAAACCATCTGGATTCTGCTATCTCATCAAGTGTTTTGACGACAACATATTTCCACCCATTCTTGTACGATACACTGCTGAATCCCCAGACGAAGATATCCCACAGATATTTATAGATAATTTAGAGTCAGATATTAAGAAAATTTATAATAAGTTCAAGTTTTCTAAAAAAGTTAAGATGACTCAGATGGATAAAATCGACTATAAAAATGCTACTCACTGCCACATCTGCGAGGGTGAATTAGGAGAAGATAAGGTATTAGACCACTGTCACCTTACAGGAAAGTATAGAGGAGCAGCTCATAACGAATGCAACTTAAATTATAAAATTCCAAAGTTCTTTCCAGTAATCTTTCACAATCTATCTGGATATGATTCACACTTATTTATCAAGAACCTTGGTACATCAGAAGGTAAAATAAACTGTATACCTAATAATGAGGAAAAGTATATTTCTTTCACAAAACAGATTGTAGTTAGAACATTTATAAACAGAGAAGGTAAGAAGGTTGATGTGAAGCGAGATATTAGATTCATTGATTCATTTAAATTTATGGCAACCAGTCTCGATAGTTTAGTAACTAATCTACCAAAAGAAGCTTTCAAAAACCTATCGAGCTACTATGAAGGCGAGCAATTAGAGTTATTGTTAAGAAAAGGCGTATTTCCATATGATTGGTTCGATGGATTAGATAAACTATCAAGTAAACAATTACCACCTAAAGAAGCGTTCTACTCAAAACTTAACGACACAGACATAACAGAAGACAACTATCAACATGCTCAAAAGGTGTGGGAAAACTTTGAAATGAAAACAATGAGGGAATATCACGACCTATATCTTGAGTCAGATGTTCTACTGTTAGCTGATGTCTTCGAGAACTTTAGAGATGTTTGCCAAAAGAATTATGATCTAGATCCTGCATGGTATTACACAGCGCCCGGTCTAGCCTGGGATGTAGCGTTAAAATTAACTAAAGTAGAGTTGGAGCTTTTAACTGACCCCGACATGCTACTTATGGTTGAGAAAGGCATTCGAGGGGGCGTATCTATGATCTCTACTAGATATGGTAAAGCTAACAACCCATACATGACCAACTTTGATTCTAACTTACCCACAAAGTATTTAGTAGATCTCGATGCAAACAATCTATATGGTGGGGGAATGAGTAAACCACTCCCTACTCATGGTTTTAGATGGATGACTGACCAAGAGCTTACAGACTGGAAAAATCTCCCATGCATACTAGAAGTTGACTTGGAATATCCCCATCACCTTCACGACTTGCATAACGACTATCCACTAGCTCCAGAGAGACTTGTCGTTAATAAGGTTGAGAAACTGATACCAAACCTCAACAACAAGGTAAAGTATGTAGTTCACCACGAGACCCTGAAAGATTACGAAATTCTAGGACTAAAAGTCTCCAAGATTCATAGAGGTATTACATTTGAGGAGTCAGCTTGGCTAAAACCGTACATTGTCTTGAATACCAACCTCAGGGCGAAAGCAGCCAACGATTTTGAAAAAGATTTCTTCAAGCTGATGAATAATTCTGTCTTTGGGAAAACCATGGAAAACATTAGAAAAAGGGTGGATGTGAGACTAGTTACGAATGAAAAAGATGCGAAAAAATTAATATCAAAGCCAAACTATCAGAGCCGCACCATCTTTTGTGAGAATCTAGTAGCCATCCACATGAAGAAAACAAAGTTAGTATTCGATAAGCCAGTTTACTTAGGCATGTCCATTCTGGATCTAAGTAAAACAATAATGTACGATTTTCACTATAATTACATCAAACCTAAATATGGTGAAAAGGCTGAATTGTTGTTCACAGATACGGACAGTCTTAACTATGAGATAGAAACAGATGATTTCTACAAGGATATCAGCCCAGATGTGAGAGACATGTTCGACACCAGCAACTATCCTAAAGATCATCCATCAGGTATAGAGACGGGCGTGAACAAGAAAGTCATCGGTATGTTCAAAGATGAGGCTGGTGGTAAACAGATAGCTGAATTTGTAGGTCTACGGGCCAAGCTCTACTCCTACAGGATGGATGAAGGTGAAGAAGAAAAGAAATGTAAGGGAATTAAGAAGGCAGTCGTAAAAAAGTCCATAACCTTCGATAACTATAAGGATTGTCTATTCAATAAACAGCCGCAGATGAGAAAGATGAATGTAATCAGAAGTCACAAGCATGATGTTTACACTGAAACGGTTAACAAGATAGCCTTATCAGCATTTGATGACAAGCGAGTCATTTGTGAAGATGGTATACATACTTATGCACACGGACATTATCGTTTCAACACAGAATTAGGTGGGAGTTCGGTGTCATCTGGTACAACCTGAAGCTCTTCCCTAACAAAACCACGCCTCGGTCCATCTAGTAAATAATACAAAACTGGTTGATTAGGTGAAACAACACTCCTAGAAAGATTGTAAACCTGAATACTCCAGATAGGATCCGTAGCACGCCTTCGTTCCCCACCCTCAAGTTCGCCTGGAGCAAGTAAGTATCTAACTTTAACACCGAACGGTAGTCTAACCTCATCATGTCCAACAACTCGCTTATAATTTGGAGGATCAATATCAACCTCTTTCAGTCTTATAGCTTTATCAGGCTCTTTACCAGTTATTCTCGTTGGTACACTATTCAAAGTTTTCAAAATAGCCGGCAATCGTTTCACCCATACTCTAGATCGTTCATCACTAATCATTTCTTGTGCGTATTGATGACTAAATAGTTTTTCTGATAACGTTCTATTTGCTCTTTCAACAAATGCTTGAGCTCTATGGTTTCCAGCTTCAGAACGTTGTATGGTTACATTATGTTTTTCCATAAGTTTTGTTACATCTCCCATGAATTCTTTACCTGGATCGACAATCAACGTCTTTGGCCACTTGAGCTTTCGAGAGTAAATCTTACTGAAGGCTTTTGAAATCTCATTTGATTCTTTTGAGGTTAGTGGTTCTGCATCTTTGTATCTAGAGGCAATATCAATCACAACCAGAGCATATCGATATGTCTTTCTTCCAACTTTATCATGTGGTAAAAATAATAGATCTGCTTGATGAATCTGATTAGGCTTTTCCACATTCCAGTGAGGTCTAGGGATATACTTTGGAGCTGGTAGATAGATTTGCCACAGCGCCTGTTTCTCAAGCCATCTTTTAGCCTCATCTTCACTAACTTTTGCTTTTCCAGCTAATTTTGGAATGGCAGAATACCCTTTCCAATATCCATAAGTGGAATAGCATGTTTTTGATAGCATGTTTTCGTTACTAATTTAAAGAATATTCTGTCTATCTTTAAAATAAACATGTCACAAGCTATATCTGAAGAAATTAATCCAAACAGGATTCCACTAGAGCCTCTCGGTTTGAAAGCGGAATCGTCACTGAATCGAATTACACTAAATCCCTCATCCGCTAATCCTGAAGAAACACTATTTAACAATTATTCGCCGAAGACGAAGTTAATATTGGCGAATATTTACCGAGCCGAAGGCGAGGTAAATATTCGCCAATATTAACTGAGCCTGAGGCGAATAATTGTTTTAGTATAATTTCAGAGCTGAACAACAGAGAAATCGGGATTCAACACATTTTATTTCCGGTTTAAATGTCACATGGGTCGTGCGCGGGTCCCATTCATGAGGCCGCGCACGAGAAATTGATCAATCACATGGTACAAAGTTCAAACGGACTTCGCATGTTTCGTGTCAACTTTCAAACGACGTGGACATCGCAAAAGTCAATTAGCTGCACTTAAATTTGCAGCGAAGCAGTTCTTTAGAACGAAAAAAGTCAAAAGGAAGCAGCTTAAAGTTTGTTGGATGCAAAAAGACATCACATCACTTGTTGATGTTTACGTTGAACGTGAAAGAACATCCATGAAAGTTGCCCGATGGTAGTATCGCACTCGGGTTAACTCCGTTGGAAATGAAGACGTTCTCGTCGTTATGAATGGAAGAGATGCTGGTTGGCCTTGTTGGAACGATCATTTCAGCTGGAGTGCTTGGGGCTCGAATACCGGTTGATTCTGAAGCTGGAGAGGACGCGGTTGCTGTTGGTGCCGTATTTTCCTTTCCTTGTATGAATGAATTTAGCGCCGAAGACATGTGCTGAAATTGTGCAGGGTAGGCCGTTCGCAGTAACTTTCGATGCTTGCATCGCTTTTGTGACCAGTCACTGCTTTAATTTGTCGTGTTTCCACGTTAACTGAGGAAAGAACAGTGACAGTAGTCGCCCTCAAAGAGTGGTTCGTGAAATGCGGTTGGATCCCGGCTCTCTGAGTCATGTTTTTCAGCATATTTTCCAACGTGTTGTGGCACAAAACTTTCTTTTCGAACCAGACACTATCCCTTTCTGGACTGAACCTTAAAGATACATCCTTGGGCCGTTGGAATAAGGCATCTACCTCCGGATTCAGATGAAAAAGGTACGCTTTGATGGTCTGAACTGGGCACCTTTTGGAATCGGGGTTTGAAAATATTTTTCCATCTGCGTTGTCCTCGCTGCCATCAAGACCGCCTGAGTGATTTTTGGTGGAAAGCACCGCGCCTGGTTCTTCTTTGTTGAGCTCAAAGTATTCTTCACCTGAGGCCGTAACCGCCAGACGAAGCATGGTTTTTTTTATAACACTCTGATTCTCTCTGCCTCTTTTACCGAAATAGAGCGAAACGTAAAACCATGTTGTTTGCAGCAAAGCGCGAGGATTTGTCGTCTCTGCACTCGCCAATTCCCCCGCCTCGAACAATTTTTGGATTATTTCGGCTGTCAAGGGATTCTTGTGAATTGTCCCAGCAATTTTACCGGTACTGGCAAGGTGTTTTAGGTAAGAATTTAAAGCTTTATTTGCTTCGTTAAACTGAATTCCGTCGCAAATTGAGAATTTCTTGTTGAGCGGAGGTGAGCGTAGATTACGATCTAGGGCTGCTCTGATTGACAACAAACTTGTTTTCTTGTAATGGCTTCCGTCTTGTCGTCTTGCTGATAAATAAAACTTTGAAAGGCAGTTGTTCATTTCTTTGATTTCCATGCACTCAAACTCTGTTTCGAATTCGGTTTGTTGTGCGAACCATTCTGTGTAAGGTAAATTAAGAGTTACGACAGTTAATTAGCTGTTTCAGCCGTTGTTATCGGTACTGTTTCTGTTTGTAAAAGTTTCAAAGTAAAATAATAAGCCCAACGGAAGAGGCTGACATACCTTTGAAAAGTTTAACACCATATTTTGTTGCATTTTGCGTTGTTTTCGGGACTGCACTACTTTTAATTTCTGAGATTTCCTCGTCGGAAACATTTACAAACCGGCTGCTGGCAGCCACTTTGTTTTGCTTTATATTCACCGCCTAGCGCGGTGAATATAACGTCATATGGCGAGTACACTCAACCAATCAGATTGCTGGAAACACTGTGTTCAGCTCTGAAATTATACTAAATATAAATATTCCACAACTTTCTCAGAATGTAGTGATTGTCCCAGGAAGTGTATCTCTACTATTTGACTTGACTGTTGAAGGTCATGCTAACAACACCCTTGTGAATAACGTAGGCAGTAACCTTGTATCCAGACTCAGGGTTCTTTTTGGTGGAGAAACACTACAGGATACACAAAGATACGATCTCTTTCAAACCTACCATGACTTATACTTAACAGCTGAAGATCGTCAGAATGGAATAAAACAAGGTATTTCTTCTGAAAACATGAGGAAGCTTAGGACAAATGCGGGTGATAAGGTAACCTCAGGAAATGATAGGGAAGTAGCTCTTGCAGCAGTATACAACACCAAGTACCGTATCCCACTCAACCATCCTATTCTCAGCAAGCATGGGGCTTTCTATCCAAAGGCGTTACCTCATTCACTAATCTTTGAGATTACACTGGCCTCAGTTTCCGATATTGTTGTTTATTCTGACAAGACCAAGACTCCAACTTACAAAATCGAAAACCTCGAGTTGGAATATGCTTGTATCTCAAGTGAATACTTAGCTAGTGAGGCTCAGTCAGCTTATCAGGTTGGTAAAGTATTCTTTTACGAGAATGTACTTCTCCACAAAACTTTTATCATCTCCAAACCTAATGACAGTTACATAAACGAGTACATTAATATACCTAGGAGATCAATGAAAGGTATATTGTGCTTGTTCACAGAGAGATATGTCGGAGGAGCACGAGACTCTGAGAAGTTTGTCAATCCAAATATAACATCAATCGACATTAACGTTGACGGCATGCCAAACCGTATCTACTCCAAGGGAATGAAACCGTCAGACTTCTGGGATTCGGTAATGAAACGTTTCGGTAAAGAGGGTGTCAAGCTAAATGATTTTTATGTCGACAAGTTTGCTCTATGGATTGACTTGAGAACTCACCCTGACAATAGTATTCATGGAGGAGGTATGGCCTTGAACAACACACGAGATGGAGTAAAACTTGAAATGAAACGAAAAGTTGGAGGAACAGGAAATATAACCTGTCACATGTTTGTGGTAGCCGACGCGTTGATGGAGATCATGAATTCAAACTTAAGATCAATTATGTATTAGTTAAAGTATGGAAGAATTACGAGAAAAAGTTCCTTTTCATTGCATTATAACAGGTCCTACAAATTGTGGAAAAACAAAGTACCTCACGGATCAGCTACGAGGACCCTTCAAAAAAGTGTTTGAATACATTGTTATCATATGTCCGACTTATGCTAAAAATAAAACCTATCATAAATTTGCTCACAGAGATAAACGTTTATTAGTATTATCACCAGATGCTAGTAACAGCGATGAGATTAACGAGTTATTAACTGATTGTCAAACTTTGTTCTCTGGTACTAATACACTAATAATTTTAGACGACTGTGCTGTATCGAAAGATCTAAAGAAACGCTCGAACAAGTTTATAGATCTAGCATTCTCTGGAAGACATCATGGATTATCAGTGTGGGTATTGACGCAACAATTAACATCCATAGCAAAACCATTCCGTGAAAATGTAGCTTGTGTGGTTACATTCCATAATCCATCACAAAAAGGTATGAAGATGCTTTTCGAAGATTATGGAGGTGATTTAGACTCTGAAACTCGTAAAAAGTTTGTAGAAATGCTGAAAACTGAAAAATATTCGAGACTCTGTTTGTGTTTACGTTATCCATTCCAATGTTATTTAGAGATTCCTGGGCAAAGCGGTGCGGTGATTTAAAAGAATCTATGTATTATTACAAAATTAAAAGATGACAAGCGTTGAAGATTATATGGAAGAACCTAAAGATGATGATGTTAAAGAACCTAAAGATAATGATGTTGAAATCAAACAAGAATCACTAGCTATTCTCGCATCTCTTGGGACTACAAAGGAATATTTAGGCGTTGAGATGAGTCTAGGTGATATCAAGAAACTCACAGCAAAAGATGTTGAAAAATATTATAATCGCTATCAGGCAGTATTAGGCAAGCAAGTTAGTAGTGGATTAGTAGAGTCAGCTCTTGAAGCAGCGTCTCATGTCATTTCTTACGTGGTTCCTGTAGATGACACCGAAGCGCTTAGCAAAGACTTACAGAACGATGAGTTGGTTAAGCGTGAACTGACAAACTTTGTAGGTCTCTTGGTATTAAAAGGTGGAAGATTGGTAGCACTTGCTAGTGGACTATTCCAGGTTGCTAAGCACATTAGAATCAACAAAACTGAGCAGACTAATGAGAACAACTGATTTAAAGATTCTTTACTATGGGAAATAAAATAATCATGTCTGATGAAGTTGTTGAACAAATTACAATAGATCCCCCTCCTCCTAAAAATAAGGAAGCTGTTAAAGAGAAAGACCCTAAAAAGGTTGCTGCCGGTAAGAAACTAGCAGAATATAACAAAAGAGCCAAAGAAGCGTTAGCCAGGGAAATGAAACGTGAAGCGGAGACTAAACAGGAAGAAAATATAAATGCAGAAGAAGAAACTACAAAGGCTTGGATTCCAGAGCTATCTTTTACTACTGAGTTATCTCTTGTTGGAATAGGGTTTACCGCAGTTGACATGTTTATGAGGTACTACAAAAACAGAAAACCACCAACCAAAAATATTCCTACCCAACCCACCCAACCACCACCCTCACATACCACTACCCAACCAACTCCAAAAATAGTAATGCTATGAGGAAAGTAGTTTAAAGATTTTCTCTACCCACAATAAAATCATGTCGGAAAACAAACTTGTGAAAACTGTTACCGATTCAGCCGTCATTATCGGATTGGCTGCCGGTGTTGGATACGTAGCTAAAAAGGCTATGAAAAAATCATTTATAAACGATCCCTCCTCAAGTATTACAAACTATGCTAAATGGGTCGCTGTCCTGTCCGGTAGTATGTATCTCAAAACTTATTTAGAAGATCAAAAGATTTTGCCTACTTAAAGATTTTACATATTGATCAATAAATGGCGACAATAGCAATGATGATTGGTGGAGCTATATTGAATGCGACTACGTTCGTTGGTGGTTCATATCTTGCAAAATATCTCTCAGGTGATAACACAGATGCAGAGCGAATACGACACGACAAGGCAATAGAAAAATATCAAAAAGATTATGCTACATACCAGGAAAAGAGACAGAATCTCATTGATTGGTACTCTCAACAGAAGGATTCTAAACACCGGGCTTCACAAAATATTTCTAATACCGATGAAGCTTTGAAATTGTATAGTCAGACACATGAACCAAAATTCTCTGATTATTATAGACCTAGCAGCAATCAAAAGATGGGTGAGATGGCATATGTAGGTGGTGGTATGCTGGCATTGGGTTATATGGCTAGTAAATTCTTTTAGGTAAGTGTGTATGATAGGGTTTAAAGATTTCTTACAGACAAGTAAAAAATCATGGAAGAAGATCCAGAAATACCAGACTTCCCAGTTGATCCAGACGATGATGGTGGTGATGATGATAAAGAATTGATAGAAATGACTTCAGTATCATCTAATAACGACACAGATGAGAGAACACCGCTACTTAGTGAGCAAAGTGATAATAGGAGAGAAGCGCTGCAATTTATCAAACGTATATTTCCCGATTTTAAACCTTTGGAATCCTCATTTACAGCAGAATGGGATAAGGATGGGAATGTAAAGGTTAAATTGAGTACCCAGAGTAATGCCAAAGAGCATACATTGATTGATAAAGATGGGGTAATCAATTATGATAATTTACCAAAAACCATCTTAAAAGCTCTAGGTGCTGATTATGAAACCATGACTGCAAGAAATGATGAGCTTAGGTCTCAGTTGGAGGAAGCAAATGAAAAGAATAATGATTTAAATAGTGCACTAAAGGGGTTAAGATCAGCCACAGAAACATATCCTAAGGAGATAGATCGCTATGTTGCTATAGAAAAAGAGCTGCGTGAATTCATTGAGAAACAACAAGTAAGAATCGCGGAAAGTGAAAGCTATTTGGATGCAGCTGTTAAACAGAAGATACAAGCTAAAACAGAGGTTGAGAAACTTTTGAGTGAATTGAATCGATACAAAGATGAACTCGACAAAAATAAGAAGGGGCTTTCCAATTTAAGAAAGGTAGAACAAAGTAGAGATCGGTTAATCTCCAGGGTTAATGAATTGGAAGAGATGGTGAGAAAGGAGATAATCTCAAACGAAGATCAAATAACCGATCTCGAGAGACGAAACGAGTCCATAAGAGAAAGACTGCCATTAAGAGAGCGGGTAAAGGCCATCTTCAAAAAGTACGGTTTTACAGTCTTTGCCGTTGTGAGTGCCGTTGGTGTGGTCATTGGTGTTATCGTTTCTAATCTTTCTAAAGGTCTAACCAAATTGGGTAAAGGTGTTGGTAACGGTTTAAAGACCATCGGTAAGAAACTCGGTGAGATATTACCTGGAATGGTTGGAGCTATCGTGAGCTTTCTGTTCAAGACTGCCGGTGAGGTTATTGGATTTTTAGGTAAGAACGCTTGGCTGCTGATAGTGGCCGTGGTTCTATATTTTGTGGAACAATTTAAAAAGAAGAGGCGCTAAGTAAAAACATGAATGAGACAACGTTTCTATCTATCACTATGCTAACTCCTGAAACAAGAATTTATCTGGATCCACCCTTAACCCAAGTAAAAGAGATAACAATGCTACTTAGTTACATTCCTATAGCGTCGCCTAGAAATCCTTTGTACTTAATGTGTGATCTTATAGAGCCAAAGTCTTCATATTCCAATTGTTGTGGCCCCCTCGGTGAAAATGTAGAACTTAAACCCTCACAAGTACTCGCTGTTATTCCATCTCAAGAGCATCCTTGTTTAAGAATTCCACAAACCAAAAATCCGATCAACCACTTTACTTTGTGGATTTTAGATAAAGATGGAAGAAAGGCTAACTTAAATAACGAACCTATCCGAATTCATTTAAAGATTTCCTGTTGATTGTAACAAAATGGAAGACTACAATAGAATTTATCCACAAGTGCCTATGAACGGCGACCAAAATAATTTCAGGCTTCAAAAATCGTGTGAAGTAGTACATAATCTTCAGAAGGAAATTAGACATTATGAGGATGTTAGGAAAAAATACAATAGAGCGAGGGGGATATTTACTAAAATCAGTGTTGGTAGCGGGGTGGTTTCAGTTATCCTATCTGCAAGTGGACTGGGAACCTCTCTTACTGGTTTTGGTGCTATTGTTGGTATCCCGTTGGGAGCGGTGGGTGGTCTTTGTGGAGGAATATCGGTTGGATTCGGTGCTGCTTCTAAACGACTTTCACATAAAGTTAGTAAACACGAACAGACCGTTTCTCTAGCAAAAGCAAAAGTAAACACCATTCACGACTTGGTTTCAAAGGCACTGAAAGATAATGCCATCTCCGACCAAGAATTTTCACTAATTTTAGCAGAGTTGGACAAGTTTGAAAAACTAAAACTCGAAATCCGTCAAAAAAACCGAAAAGATACTGAAAAAAACTTAAATATGTCACAGATAAGGACAGAGGTTCGTGCGGAAATTTTAAAGGAGTTAACCGGTCCCGAACGTTGAAATTTTCATTTGAGCGAACGCCTGTAGGATGGAATTATGAGGTTGGTATTAGAAAAGAACGGTGTTGATTTAAAAACATCTTATTCTAAACATAAATAATAAAATGTTACTCAATGATTTCAGAAATAGGTATCCAAATGCTGATCACAGTCAATTCGTATTTGTAGCTGATCAATATGGAGGATACATTAGGTGGAAAGTTAATGGGACAACAATCATGTCTTATGATGACCCCACTGGAAAAACATGGACTGAAGACCTATCACCCCGTTTGAAAAGACTGCTATGGAAAGATTTAGGATTGGATGATAATTCAGTGAGTTCATTCCCAAAGAGTTTAACTATTACCAATCGATCTTACCCAATACCTGCCATTGATTTTGATGACTTCACAAGTAATATCACAAAAATGCTGACCTCACTGGATATATACGTGTCCAATACGAAGAAATTCGCCGCTAAGATGCGTAATGTTTTCACCTCCCAAGTTGTGACTTTCAAGTTTGGTAAACAGAGTCGAAAATGGTTGAATGCGCCTGATATGAATTATTGGCCTCAACAGCTGAACTTTGCAGTGTGGTGTGCGACCTCTGGATGTGGAATAAGTCCTTTCGAGAGTCTCAACTATCCCAAAGTCGTAAGTAGCTTCATTAAGTTTCATGTCTACTTCACTATAAGGCGGATATTATATGAATTGGGTATTCCCCTACCTGATGAGCAACCTTTTGTAATAAACAACAACCCTTACAGAAAAGTCGCATATCAACGATTGTGTGCTGAATTTGGAATCTCAAAAAACTCTGACTTTAGATGGAAAGGTGGAAGAAACGGAGGTTTGGGAGATATATTCATCGATTATGGTGCTGGATATCATGGAGCTGGTGGTGGATATCAAAATGTTCATATGGTAAGGAACTATGATGTTGAAGCTGATCAGTGGCCTGGTGAAGGTGGTAAATTCGCTGATGATGGGGGTAAGAAGGAAAAGGGTAATCTCATCTCATTTATCCGTAATGATGACTTTGCCGATTATAAATATGTCTGGTTTATACCAACAAGTGGATATGGACTCACTAAAGCTGGACTTGGTAGATTGAATCGATCTGCTGAAGCTTTTGTTTACTGCATATTGGGGGCGCAAGTCAACACTAGAAACTCGATTTACGGTAGTGGTGGTGGAGCTATCGAGACTCAACAAGAATTCTTGGCTTTGTTTGAGAGTAGTGTTATCGAGAATGACATTTCGAGTTCTATCCAAAGGTATCAATTAGCTGTACAGGAAGCGAAATTACGGCTTGATTTAGCTGTTGCTCCCGGTGTATGGCTAATGCCTAGTAATATGATAATCAACACTGAAAGCGTGACTGGTTTTAATAACAAACTTATGAAAGCTAGTAGTGATATGATTTTTGGAGTAAATAATTCCCTAAACACTGAATCAAAACAGGTTGGAATAAATCATAACATGGGATCTTCAAAGTTAAAGTTACCTCATAGAACTGAAACGAAACCAAAACCCTCAACGAAAACAGACTCAACGCAAACAGACTCAGTGCAGCCAGACTCAACGCAACATGAAAAGAATATATTAGCATTTATAGTTGTAGCTGGTGGATTAGCGTGGTATCTATTTCGGTAGATGACTATTTCACGTGATTATGATTGTGTGTAAATTAGTGTCCACGTGTAGAACAATAGATTACATACCTGAGCGACATAGCAACAAGCAAGTTGAAAAGTAGATTTGAAGTTTACTTTTAAAAGGCTGGTTTCTAACGTCGCTCAGGAATTTTTTGTTATGTAACACTGACTTGCGTTATATAACCTAGTGTTTTTTGTTATGTCTCTTGTGTTGTGTGACACTCTTTACATTGCTCCTTACGTCTGTTGTGTTTGCATATACATAACCTACACCACCATCTTTGTTTTCCATGAATACATATTTGAGATCCTCCACACTCTTTACATACGTTTCTCATTCGATTATGCTCGCAAATACTAGAGCCGTCGCATTCTCTACATCGATCTTTCCTTTGATTATGAAAGCATATTCGAGATCCCACACAATCCTTACAATAATATTTATACTTTCCATGAATACAGTTATACTTATTATTTTTTGTTTTATTAATCTCAGGTATCGGTTCATTTGAGGGGGTTGGTCTAGGTACGGTGGTGTCCATATTACCCAACGTTTCGATAAGTTGATCTTTTTTCAATCGATAATATCCTTTAATACCCTGCTCTTTGGCGAGGATTTTCAGTTGCTTCACTGTCTTCTTGTCCATTTTTGATATTATAAGTTGTCTCTTTAAATCTGTTTTTGCGCAAGTATAATTAAATATAGGATAGGTGGGTTAGAGTCATAAAGTATCTGGGGAGGAATAGGAGGAGATTGCGCTAGATACTTTATTAATAATTTCACCAATCCCATAAACTCGATAAGGAGGAGGAGGAAGAGGAGGAGGAGGAGGAGGAGGAGGAGGAGGAGGAGGAGGAGGAGGAGGATATTGCGCCAGGTATTTTGCTAACAATTTTTTAAAGTTTTGATTGAATTTTGCGCTAAACCCCGCTTAATACAGCTACTACAGAGTCTGGTTCATATCAGGCCGTGATTAGTGCATACACCGAACAAATCATCCAACCAGCGTAGGGTACTTTTAGCCCTAGCTATAGGCCGGTTCCTAGAAGGTGATTAGCACTATACCCTGGATTAACACTGCTTTGGTTTGCACTAATCGGACTTCCAGGAAATCGCCCCTGATTAGAATAACGCTACTTGGCTTCCTGGGATAATCCAGCTTTTGAACCGAAACGCTACAGGCTTAGGGATGGAACATTATATTTTTGACGGGGGAGGGTACGGAAATTACCAAAAAGAAAAAATTCCTGCACAGCAAAAGTGTAAAAAAAATCGTGCACAGTCAGCCAAGGGGAAAAAAGGTGCTTAAAAGGCCAGGGAGCTAAAGAAATTCTTGCAAAGCCCAAAGGGAAAAAAGATTTTAACAAGACATAATTGCCTATCCCCCCCCCCCCCCCACGTCAAAAATAGAATGGTCCGTCCCATGACCTGTTTGTGTTGTGATTAAAACCTAATTATAAAAGATAACACTAATTTAATTTGATTACAGCGAATTCACTGCAACAACGTGACTGATTGTGGCTCATGAGAAAATGGTCCAAAAAGTGAAGTTTGTAAGGAGAGGGAAACTCTGCGAGTTCAGGCGGTATTTGCTCCAAAACATTTTAAGCAAAGCTATAGAGTGAAGCCTAGTCCAGTGGAATCCTTGTTTATTTTTAGTAGCGGACAAAAGATAACGGGTTATGATGATCTGGAAAAAAGCAAGATGAAAACATTTAGGTTTATCAGTTTTTTATTACTCTTCGAGAAAACGCTTTTATAATTTAATTAAACACAACCGCTATACTTTGGGTTTGACTGACTGAACCAGCCATGAGTACAATGCGGGTTTCGTTTGAATGTAGTAGTCAGGAAGGAGGGGGTTGCCATTATCAGGAGAAAAATGTTAGCGCTAGACGACTCCACGTCAGAAAGCAAATAAAATCATCAAAACCCAAATGAAGACTCCAAAAATCTTCCGGCGTGGGAGGTCTCCTATTCTTTCTAGTCGCCGATAAATCTTAGTGTTATTGAAAAAGCAACACGACCGCTCATTTCCTTGGTCTCCAGTCTCTACAGACCAGAGAATGACGCCACAACTGTCTAAAACTTTGCACTGATTGAAATCGCAAGAGTTTTGGACATCTCACGCGGAACACAATTAATTACATGGTCTATTTATACAGAGGGTAGAGCGTAAAAAATGTGTTTTTAATGACCAGTAAATAAAGCTCATTTCTAGTAATTTTGGAATAGAAGTCAGCACGCTTTCACCACGTTCAAAGAAGTGGTAACTACTTGGTGTAGGCTGTGGTTTGAGAGGTTCACCCATTAAAAGTGTGGTCTGCGTTATAAATACAGTCGCCAAGCTTTACCTCAGCTGTACTCTAGCCGTACTCACCCTTAGCCGTACTTCAGTGTTCTTAATCATCCCTAGCCCATGCTTGCTTTAGTGTTCTTACTTTGTGAGTGCCTACACCAAGTACTTACCAATGGATGTAGGAACACGACCGCTGACCGCATTCCATTTCACCTGATAACACTGGTTTGTCCAATGTTCTGATAGGTAATCAAATGGTTTCGAGTGCAATTTGGAATAAATGAGCGAAACTATTTTTCAAAGACTGAAAACACTGCTAGAACCTGAGGGGGCGAGTGCAATTTTTTTTTATTTACGAGTGCTTATTTATACCAGGAGCGATTCACTTTCCTGTTTATACCAAATTGTACTCGAAATAATTTGATTGCTTGTTAACTTAAATGCAAAAACTTAATTTCAAATTTCTGCAATATTTAGGATTGACGTGCTCTCTGCCAATCAGCGCGTTGAAATTTTTGCATGCATATTATCTCGGTTATGCATTAATTGTAATCGTACGGATTTCAATCTCCGCCTCTCTGTACAATGAGAACAACAAGACATACTTAGCAAACACGATTAAATAAACTCGTTTTTATTGTTACATATTTTCTCACGATTAATACTTCATTTCCTTAATATAGTTTAAGAATTGGTTCATGCTTACCTAGTGCGAGTAAAATAACGTCCCTCCCACACCACAGGATCCCCACATCGCCCCACGTCCCAAGAGAATCTTTTAACAAATGAAAGATCCTCGCATTTATGTAAGCAACATAGTAAGATAAGACCTGAAAAAATTCAGGCTTTAACGGGAATCGAACCCACAACCTTGAGATACCGTGCAACGCTCTAACCAACTGAGCTATCAAGCCAGCTGGGAACTGGTTATTCCCGTTCAAGTCAGAATTGGCAACTGACTATGTTGCTTACATAACTGCGAGGAGATTTCATTAATCAAAATCTCTTTCTACCGCAGTGAACACATAAGAAATTTTCATACTAATATCATAGGTGACGAATTACTCCTTAATTTTGGCGCGAAATTTCAGCGTTAATTTATAATTTAACATGTGAAATTACAAAATTGCCATGGCAACCGTTCCGACGCAGCCAAAATGTGAACGTAATTTGTCACCCAAAAATTAGGATTTGGACAAAACGCGCGTGAAATTATTCCCTAATTTCACTCGTCACCATTTGATTACACATACATATACATTCGTCCCGAGAGAACTTGAGCGAAGGTGAAGGTCCAATGATGTCTCTTTATAATGACTTTATGAGCTGAACAAATGAATTAGTATAGGTAATAGTATGGTTTGTAGTGATATTTGGTATAAATACCACGAGGGATATTTCAAAATTGTTGTACGTAATTTCAAGAGCCGTTAGGCGAGTGAAATTTGAAACAATTTTGAAATATCTCGAGTGGTATTTATGCCACATATCACGTACAAATCATGCTATTATTTGTTTATACTACTACTCGCAAAAGGTTTGCAATTTTCGCATGTAGGTATTTCAAATTAAGCAGAAATACCACTGCTCTTAGCCAATCAAATAACAGAAATTTATCATGTAGTAGTATAAACTCTATAATCCCCATTCATTTATCACTGCATTAATAAGTAGATTTTAATGCTATATTAAGCAAGAGGCCTTTCTGTTTTCTTCTTAGGTAAATAATATATTGCATACAGAAAACAAGGAAGGCCCTTTTCTCCCAAGATACGGCATTATCGACGAGACCGTCCACGTCTACCGCGAGGTCGGCGCGTTCTCCGTAATTTTTTCCTTTTCCTCATATAGCCTTTATCGCAGCACAGTAGCGCCTGGTGCTATTTTTAACTCCTGTTTCGCACCAATAAAACAAAAACACTTTACACCAACAAATCAAACTGCGCCTTATAAAGCATATTATTTTTTATCGGGGTTGGTTTTTAGCAAAGGTTTTAAAGTCTCCTTCAAAATAAGTCTTCTTGTCCGGGAGAGTTTCGCCGGAGGTATTTTTTATAAAATAGCTTCATTTGTTACTGTGCTGGGGGCACCGCCCATCACTTAGTAATACTCCTGGTGATTGGCTCCTGACGGTGACTAGCGACAGAAATGTCAAGGAGTAGAAATTATACGCCTTCATCTAGGAATTGAATAGCCTGATCCAGGCCCTTAGAAGGTGCGGGGCGAGTTTCAGGCCGGGCGGGGAATATGAGGGAGCTGGTGCTGGGGAGAGGGGAAACGAGTTTTTCTAGATTTTTTTTCGCGCCCCCGCTCCAGCTCCCCTCACTTTTTCCCCGCTCGGCCTGGAACTCGCCCCTCACCAACTGAAGACTGGAACGTGCAGTGCAAAGTGAAGGTAAAATCAATCTCAATTCCGGAGAATAAAAAGAGCGCACTCTTAGAACAATCAAAGTATTCAGCCTTTTCTTAGTGAACCTCTGATCATTTTTTTTTAAATTGTTTATACTTGGATATAAATATAGAAATCCGAAAATACTTCATTTATGCTAAATGTTTATGGGATATGGTCAGGAGTTACCACGAAGATTCGCCGAGAACTTAACAAGCTGCACTGATTGGAAAATTTGCATATCCAGAAATCGGAGCTATGTTTAAGACTTTCTATCTAATCAAGGACACCTTAAAAAGTAGTGAAATCACGTGTCATTTTTCGTCTAATTGAAAAGATTCATTCTCGTAATCCAATCGAGAGGACTTTGCAACTGATACCTGTTCCACCTGGTGCACGGAGCGGTGCTGTTCATATCTAGTGCTACCTCCTCCTAAGCGACCTGTACAAGTCATCCTTAGGAAATAACCTGGCGCTGTCTGTACCAAATACCTCGTCTGTCTTCTCTCTGTTTATCTCACAAAACCTGCGTACAGATTAAAAACACAAACGTCTTTTTAATTCTGCTCGCGTGAAATGCAAGGGCAAGGCCGACGTTTGCAATTTTGTACTGGCCATTTTGGATAAGCTTGGGCCGGGTGTTAAGAAGAGGGAGAGATGGAAAGGGGACGGAAAAGAACCCCCAACCCAATCTCATTCCCGGGGCTTTATCAAAAGTTGCTTTTCTTCAAAAAAATGGCGCCTAATTTGGAGAATTAGAGTAATTACCCGCTATCGTCGCAGTTGAATGCAGCGTGGGCGCTACTGATACGCCATGCTTCCAAGAAACACTTTGATGATAGCGGCGGTCAGCGGTGATAATTCGAGAATGAAATATTTACAGTGCGACAACTCGAACCCAGGAAACTGGATAAATCAAACGAGTTGATTAAGTAAGTTATACCACCGTAAGGTAAATAGGAGGTGCTGACGTTTCGAGCGTTAGCCCTTCGTCGGAGCGAATGAGAGGATTATGGGTTACGTACAATTTATATAGAGAAGTTTGGAGCCATGCTATTGGTGGAACCATAGCAGTGTGTGAATGGAAGTGAATAAATTAGATGAATGATTAAATGAATGAGAAACGTTCGTTGATACCGTGGGGATTAAGAGAACCGAGTTGGAAGATAAACTTCTGTTCTAGGTTCTCACGGCTTCCCCACAAAACTCGAACCCAGGCCACCCAAACAAATTTTCATACAAATTATCCAATCATGATCGAGTATCTGAACAATAGAATCTCGACAAATGTTTTCTATTTTGCGTAAAATGCATATAGTCTGCTCTATAACTGTACAAAACATATCAAGATTGAAAAAGAATCATCTTCGGCGGTAAAAACTCGCCACAAATCTGTTGCTCAGGGTCAAACACAGACATTCAAAATTTGCATGAAAATTTATGTTGGTTCGAGTAGTCGTACTGTAAACACAAAGTACAAAAATATAAAAAATATTTCACCGGCATTAATAACCTCGCGCGTTTCACTGCCACAAACTCAATTCATCAGGAAAAAAATTTATAAAAATGTACAAATGCATAAAAATCTAAAAGCTACCTAAATCTGTGTAAATAACTTTCTAAACAGTTTCCCAGTTCAAAATCAGAAAAAGTAGTCGGATTATGTCACGACAGAGGATTGACAGCGACGGCAGGTCTTCGCAAAAGCACCTATAACGTGTCCGGAACTAACTCGGTACACGAATTGCATCATACATACATAAATCCAGACATACCTAATCGACGGCATCAATGACATCAATTAAATCAACGAGTAATCACTAAGTAATCGATAGCTGATCAGTTGATTAGTCATTGATTATTGCCGATGATCAATGGGTAATCGATGACTAATCGATAGGCCACAAAATTTTTCGTTATTGATTAGTCATCGATTGCATCGATTAGTCATTTATTGCATTGATTTCACTCAATACTTGTCAGCGTACTTGTTAGTTTCATTTTCAGACTGGTTGGTTCCTGTTCGGTTGTTTTGTCATTAGAGTTGGGTAAAGTGAAATTGTACAGTTAAGAATCATCTGTATTTGTGATTAGCACTAGCACAGACACGCCGGAAGGTTATTTGACCTTTTGTGAAGGCGTAATATCGTCAACAGGAACGCCAGTTATAAAGAATAATACGTGTAACACAGAATCACAAAGGGAAAAAAATGGTACAAGAAAGAAACAAATGTGTCTTTGGTACGTAGTATAAGAGTCGACGAGTAATCGATGGGTCATCGATGAGTAATCAATGACATTAATAGGTAATCAATTACATCGATGAGTAATCGATAGGCCACAAAATTTTTGGGCTTCGATTACTCATCGATTACTCATTGATCATCGCCAATAATCAATGAATAATCAACTGATTACCCATCGATTACTCATTGATTACCAATTGATGTCAGTGATCATCGATTAGTTATGTCTGGATAAATACATACGTTATTGTCCTCCAACTCCACCTGCCCCCGATCCCCCCTCCCCCTTCTCGCTTAACCCCCACGAAAACAAAACCTCAGGATTTCTGTAGCTGTAAGTGATGTATAACTGAACGGTGAGTGTGTTCCAACCTCTTGGCTGTAACTACGTTCAAGTAACGCCAGTAGGACGGCCTCACATTCTGCACTTCAAATGTACACTGAAAGAGACAGTTAAAAAGGATGTTTCAGTGCTGGGAAAAGTGGGATGCAAAAAGAAAAAAAAATTAACAAAATAATATAAATCTTACACTTGATACGCTGATCAGCTGTGATTTAACACTCCACTCTTTTGGTCTCTATAACTTTATCTTGAACTAAAAAAAGCGGACGCTGAAACCATGGTGAGCCATAGGCGATGTAACACTTAATAATGTCGCGTACTCACCAGCTTAACTTGTTTAGTAAAATTAGGTTTTGAAATTTTAACAACAGCCTTCGAAACGATTTAAGTGTAACCTTTACACAACGTGAGAAAAAAAAGTCTAACAGTGATTCATTGCAAACAACTCTCACGTCAGGAGAATTTACACGGAACTGTTTTGCGCAAACTGATTCCAAACCATGTTTAACGAAACAGCTTTTAAACATGTTTAAGCTCCGGTGTGAACGCAGCATCAGAGAATAATGTGGATGCCCAATTTCTCTTAGGCTGAAAACCGAAGTGACCCTCGGTGTCAATAATGCACTTATTAATGTTGAATTAGAAGGGGGGGGGGGGGGAGGGGAAACCGGGGATTTGAACTCGAAGTATTTTTTTTTCGCGTCAAACGCCTCACTTCAGGGACAGCATGGTCAAAGGATAAGTAATTCCCCACCCTCTTCAAATATGTTTCGTTGAAAGAAGAAACATACCAACATTATGAGTCTTTCTAAGCTTTCCTTCTTTCATTATCAGGTCTTTCTACGCTTCCAATCCAAGATGGCATCCGTGGTCGGAGGAAATTTAATTCAACAGTTTCCACCCCCTCCCCCTCCCTCCCTGCAGATTAACATTGATAGGTGTCTAATTTTGAAAAGCGCCTGCATGGCAATAGATCATGCATACAAGCCCTCTCTTGCCGCCCAACCACGTTTATGCTGGGGTATGAAATTAACCGGTGAAACGCAAGAATCAATGTGTTTGCAAAATTGCTTACCGCATGGAAAACAAGTGCAGTTGAGAATGAGTAGCACAGTATGCCTCCATACGGTATGTCTGGGAGAATGCCAGAGGACACAGCTCTCTTGTACAAGACCTACAAGTAAATGAGACCGAATTTCAAACAAACTTTTCGCGCTTGCAATAAAGATCTAACTAAATTTACAAACACTGCAAAGCGCATCACTCTAATACACTGACAGCGCCAAACGTTTGTTTGAAATTCCTGTGATGTTATTCTCTATTGCATAGTTCGGGATTTTTTTCCTCCATTTCTTCACTCTTTCTCTGGATTTCTCGGCACTGGAAGGCATGGGTAAGCTTGTTGATAGATAAGTTGAATGTCTTTTGTTCAACAACGATTTTACACCATTTGATTACAATATGGTTAAAAAGGATGCTTAATAAGTCTTTTAAAATACTCAATTAAACAAACTATCGACATGGGGTGGTAGGTACACCTATTCAATAACGCATTCAAAGCGCGTGGTATTCTGAATAGCCAGAGGGACATCAAAGCACACGGCATTTTGATTAAGCGCTAAGCGCTAAGCACACGACCAAGTTTGTAACACCAGGATTTTTTTAAGAATATAATCTTTGTTTTTAAAATGAATTTTGCGTGACACGTGACAGCCTCGCCAGTCGAAGACGAATTTTCACGAGTCAGGGTTGGATGCATCTCATTAAATTTCCGCTGTACTTTAATTCATTCTTAGTTTTCTTTATTCTGATTGGTTCCCGATAAGGTTATCATCCCGCCATGCTTTGCACCACCCTCTCTATAGTCAGACCTCTAACCCAAGTCTCTCAGTCTTCAACACAGCCGCTTGCCAGACGGACCTTTGTGCGTTTGGGGCAGTGCACTATAAGTATTTTATCGATTTTTAACGATTGGGTTGCCATGAAAATCTGTGAGACCGATCCTGACTTTCACTTGCATGGGCCCGCCATCTTGAATACTTAATTCGGCTCCTGATTGGCTGAAATGTCAAAGTCGCCATCTCGGATTTCGAAAACAATAGCATCCATTGTTCTCCAAACAATAGCCTATTGTCTTTCTCAGTTCCTGATTGGTTACCGTCCCTATGAGCTACATGTACCATTACTACTATTATTATTGTAAACTAGACGCTCCACGTAGCGTTAACTCGGGCTTGCTTGGTTCGTGTATTGTGAAGCTTCTGTGCTTTTAGTTTACTGCTAAACTTGGTTTTTGAAAGTGCAAAATTGGAGTGAACCGACGTACTTATTCAAGATACGGAACGCCACGCCGCGCGCAAAACGCCGCAGAATGCTCGAAGTTGGCACCACAGGCAGCCCAAAGCTGTTTATCTGTTGGTTTATAAGCTGCGATACAAGCAAATTGATAGTCACTACTAAAATATGATCTTACTCAATAGAAGTTATGGAATCATTAGTAATTGTGCGTTACAAAATTGTTTAAATCGTAAATAAAGCCGTATTTCACGAAAACGCTCAACTTCTTTTGGTGTGGGCCTACCACGAATGGTGTGTGGATCTGTATGAGATATGAGCGTAAAATTCATGATTCTTTCGAAAATCTTCCTCAGAAAACGCTGCATTGCATACCAAACTCGACTCCCGAAGACCAAACACGTCGCATAGTCGCATGTCGCATGCACGATTAGTCATCCCTAGTTTCCACGCTCTCCACGAGGAACGCCTGGGACCATGACCCCCCATTTGGCGACCAAACCGCTAGCATTTTTAGACTCGGGCTTTGCTTTGTAAGCAAGCCCGAGTAACTAGTTACATCACTGGGGGCCAATGACGCATATATCAGAAGTATTGTCAGTTTTTACTAACCTCTGCTACTTTGGATGCCAGGTACAAAGCAATGGTTGAACTTCTGTAAAACATCATAGATAAGCCAGATAATGCACCTAGGTTTCAAGGAAAATGAAGGAATATTTTTTTTGTTGAGACACAAACTATTTCCAAGGAGTTACCTAGGCCAGAAATGCGAGCGGATCCTACAGCCACTATAAAAACATATGGCCATGATAAATGGTAGAATTGGTTTAAAAACTACCCAGTCTAAAAATGGTTTTGCATAATACATTTTATATCTACATAGGAAAAAATAATTTTCCCACTATTCCAATACTTCTGTCATTCAGAGTTGACTTTTCAGAAAACCTTTCTCCCCAAGGGTTACTGTGAATCTTAAGTGTTATCTCTTTTGATTCAAATGTCTTCATCAAATCTGCTGATAAAATGCATCAATTGGCCATACCATACTGAGGATCTCTTGATTTAAATGGAGCTAGCTACAAAGACAAGTTTGACTGTTGCAGTAACTTACGTTCTTTGCATACTATTCAACTAAGTGTTGTTTTCTCACATGTATTTTAATCTTGAGCAGTATCGTCATTCTTCTTTTTATTATTATTGTTATTATTATATACACTCACCTGCAACTAAAGCATTAAATTCATCTTGTGTTGTTCTCAGAATTCCCAATGCAAACTCTACAATCTGATATCAAAACTACTTCTTAAGAAAGGGTCTCTCAACTTACAGTATCAGCAATATTTATAAAAGAAAAATTATGCCCAAATATTGAAAAACGTACTTAATAAAATATAAAAATGTGCAAAAGTAACTGAACAGTGATAAAATGTAATTAAAATTTACACAATGAAGATGTCAAATTCTTAACATCTAAACAACTGTTTTAAATTTATATTTCACCTTAAAAATTGCCACAAAGCTACCAAGAAAAATACCACATCTAAGACAGTCTTTGTTGTAAAATGCTCTAAACAGCCTCCCTGGTAGGAAAAAAGGCAAAGCATTTATTAGCCCTTTTGCTCCCAGTAAAATCAATGTGAAATTTCTCTTTACAATAACAATTCATTGTCAAGCCTACATTTAGTGAGAACTGGGAACTTATCAGCTCAATGGTAAAGGGTCAATCTTTAGTTATATTTGCCAAACTACACTGTAAGGAAATGGGTGTCTCTTAATAAGGAGAATACTAATTGAAGAGCTGTATGTGAAACGGGCATAAGTCAGTTTTTTTTTGGCCAATTTTTGTTTTTCACCACATTGACCGAATTTCTTGTATGTAACATTGTTTTTGTGTGATATGCAATGCTCCAGACTTTTTTTGTCAGATTTCAGTTCAAAAACTGATGCACGCAAAAACCTTAGTTTTTCCTGGTCGGTTTCCTTTAGAGCTCTTTTGAAATTCCAGAAGCGTGGATGCCGATGATCAAGAAACACAACAACAAACACACAGCATGCCAGCGGACCCCGAGGAAAACACAGCAAGAAGGAACAATAGCAGGACTGAAACGCACCAATCAGAGCAGACTACACAGCTACATAATGGTGAAACGGAATCAGTTGACCCCATCGCCTGAAGAAGACTATCAGTAAGTAGTCGACACGTCACAATCAACATCCAGTGACTACATAGTGTGACAAAATGAAAAATTTATATTATCATGTTATTTTCATATCCTGTTTTTGCCTAAAAGTTCACCTGGTATTTTACTGGTGTCTCTGTTACAGGTTAAATTTAATTTCAGGTTTAATTTGATTTTACCTAGGTTGGTTTGTAATTACTTTGTGTCTGGTATTCATTATCATAAATATAGACCAACCAAGGTAAAATCAAATTTAACCTGCAACATTTAGTTTCAGACAGAATATATGAGTTAATGCTATGACATAGAACCACATCCCCTCAAATCAATGTTATCATATTCAATAACCCAAAAATATTTTAACAAAGTCCAATACAGTCGAACCTCAATTATCCAGGCCTCAATTGTCCTAATTCTTTGATTATCCTGACTTGTTTCTCTGGTTCCATTATAAATATTAATAAGATGTGACACTAGTAAGGTAAATGCTTTCTTAGCACTGTTGAGTTGGATGATCACGAAAGCTTTTACGGTAAGCATCAACCGGTTGGTTAGACAAGTCTAAAAATCATGATAACACAACACGTATGTATTTGAAAATGATCGATTTACTATTACAGTCTGCTTCTTTTATCTCTGTTGTTTTATACATTTCTGTCTCATTAAAATTCATATTTCAGTTATCTAGAAATTTTGCACAAGGCCCAACAAGCACTGATAATCAAGGTTCGACTACATAATAACAAACCTGGCCTTTTAGTCTTCAAAAATAACCTGAGTTCTCCCAGAAGCAGAGGAACCATCTGGGTTAAATAACCTGTTGCAAATGCCTTGAATGTGGGTTTTATCCTGTGATACAAAACAGACTCTTCATCAATAAACTGGTCAAAAAGAAAGGAAGATCAAGTGTAAAAAAACCTAAACATGAATTTTCTCCTGACAGACAGTACAATAGACCTTTTGCAACAATTTGTCACGTGACCGATTTTCCCTTAGCAACGCCATACTGGAGGGCAAACAATGTAGCTTTTCCTTGGTAACGGACAAAGCGCGAGTAACCGGAACTATCATTAAGGTGAGATAAAAGCTTTTTAAATGTTTTCCTTGTTATGGTGCCACAAAAAAACACTAAGACAATATCGCTTTGGAATTTTTACGTACAGATGAAGTAGTTTCGGACTGAGTCGGCTACTAAAAGTCGGGCTTCAGGCTCGTCAAGTTTAGCATGTGCTCGCTTGAAGCGACAGTAATGGCGGCGACGTATTCAAAATAGCTCAAAATATCGCCGTGATTAATTCGAATTTAACGCTATATTCGACTATATCTTGTACAATATGAGTTAAACTCGCCATATTATTTCAATTTCATATTATGCAGCTCACAGAGAAAAAGATCATGTCAAGTAAATACCATTGCTGTGTTCCCGCGTGCAATGCAGACAAACGGTACGACGAGGAGAACAAGCTATCTTTTCACAGATTTCCGCCAGTCAGTAAGAAAGAACTCAGAGCTGCCTGGATAAATAATATCCGTAGAGATACAGGCGAAAATGTTGAGGTAAATCAACGTTGTTTATTATATAAAACGTTTGAAGACATTTGAACTCAGTTTACACTTCAGTGCACATTGTACTTATATTTTAAAATAATAATAAAAAAAAGAACCCCTGAACCTCTCATATTGACTTCAGTCTAAAACAATTTCTTTGATTAGGATAGATTAGGGCAGATTTTATACTAAAAAAGCAAAAAAATAAATAAAAAATGAACACAAGAAAACCAACAATAAAGAAAACCACAAGCATAATAATTTTCTTCACTGAAATGCCTTACACGACTCGATGTAGTGGTCTCCTTTCTTTGATGTTCTTAGACCAGGAAAATACAGTAGGTTTCACTCCTTCTTTTAAAAGTCTACGACCGTTGCTATCCTCAGCTTTGAAATCGGTTGTTTTAAAATGATCAGAACACACTCTTGTGTTGTCAGTAATCTGAAATTAAGCACAAATTGAAAGAACTATTTTAAGACAAATCTGTCGGCGTCGTAAACACGTTTTATATAATAAACAACGTTGATTTACCTCAACATTTTCACCTGTATCTCTACGGATATTATTTATCCAGGCAGCTCTGAGTTCTTTCTTACTGACTGGCGGAAATCTGTGAAAAGATAGCTTGTTCTCCTCGTCGTACCGTTTGTCTGCATTGCACACGGGAACACAGCAATGGTATTTACTCGACATGATCTTTTTCTCTGTGAGCCGAATAATATGAAATTGAAATAATATGGCGAGTTTAACTCATATTGTACAAGATATAGTCGAATATAGCGTTAAATTCGAATTAATCACGGCGATATTTTGAGCTATTTTGAATACGTCGCCGCCATTACTGTCGCTTCAAGCGAGCACGTGCTAAAACTTCACGAGTCTGAAGCCCGACTTTTAGAAGCCGACTCAGTCCGAAACTACTTCATCTGTACGTAAAAATTCCAAAGCGATATTGTCTTAGTGTTTTCTTGTGGCACCATAACAAAGAAAACATTTAAAAAGCTTTTATCTCACCTTAATGACTGTTCCGGTCACTCGCGCTTTGTTCGTTACCAAGGAAAAGCTACATTGTTTGCCCTCCAGTATGGCGTTGCTAAGGGAAAATCGGTCACGTGACAAATTGTTGCAAAAGGCCTATAGGCAGCTGCCACAGTAAAAATGCAACAGACAGAAATCCGGTAAACAACAAAGTGAAAGAGGCCAGAATGAGGAAGGTGAAACCAAGATAGAAGACGCTTAGGTATTGAGGTCACTTGACATCCTATAACATGGCAAGTGCAAAATTTACACCTGACCTGTTGGCTACTATTAATGAAACATAGTCTGCCTCCTGGCACACTATATCTCATTAATAGTAACCCACTCACATTCTATCATAAATCCTGGCATCTGATTGGCTAAAGATGCTAACTACCTATCCCGTGACACATGTGCTTGGAACAAAATGACGTAACTTACAAGTTCAAAAGTTAAAAGATCAATGCCAATAACTATTGGGCTGAAATTGGAAGTTTTATGTAGGGCGGTCTCTACTAAAACACTTAGATCAATTGTCCTTGTTTTCTATGAGTTAAATAGTCAACTCAGAGCTACACCCCTTGTTGACTACCAACTCAAACCTGTTGTCTAGTCATTACGTGTAAGTGGAAGTACCAGTTAACATGAGTCTGGTGCTCCCTCCTTGTGAGCAAAGCCTGTTCTTCTGATCCTCCAACAATTTCCCGTCGTTTCTCAGAATCTTCTTGACCAATAAAAAACCTGGAGGAAGATTCTTCCAATATCACACTTGTTTTTTTGCTTTATTCATAAATGGAATGTGAGACCTATTAATATTGATACATGTATATCCATAGATGGTGTTTACTAATATCATGACTCACAGTAATATTACAAAAAAATATCAAAAATTTAAGTGTAGAAAAATTTTTTTTATGCATCCCTTAACATTTTTTTAATACTTGTTCATCCCCTTTCCAAGCACCAAAAGTAAAAAAAAAAGAACCAAAAATGCACATTTGTACACTGGATAAAAGAACTCGACAACTAATGTGTGACATTCACCTTGACTATAACAATTGAATTATAAAAAAATTGGGCAAGAGATATTGTTACTAATAGGCCAGGCCAAGTGAAATTTAAACAAAGCATAGTAATTCTTTATGAAAATCAAAATTAGAAATGTGAATATACAGAATTTCAAAATAATTGTTTGTAAATCTTCCACACTGAGTTAAGTTATGCAGTATAATTTAAATTACTTCAGTCAGATCATGTATCTTGTGCTTTACAGGGAATAGTGCCCAATCAAATAAACAGTTATAGACAGGTTGGACCAATCATATTGCCTGATTACCGAGCACCACATCTGACAAGATAGCTGCTTTAAGGTTTATACTTTGTTACACGTAGTAAGATAGTCTTTCAGCAAAGTTACTAAATACCTTTTTCCTGCTCACATATTCTCGTTGTGTTCAATTGAAGACTTGCTGGAGCAACTTTAGAATACCCCGCCGGTTCATTTACATGTGTCAGTTTCTTTTGAAGAACGAGGCATATTACAATGACTCTATTGTTATTCACCAGTATGTTAAAGAAGTGGCGGGGTATTCTGAAATTTAGCTGACTTGCTGTTTAGCAAATATGATATTAAAAACTCAGAAAAAGAAAACATTTCAACCTCTTAACTTGTGAGTATCTATATGCAGAAATTTCTGATTCAATTCTGTCAGTGACATACCTAATTAAGGAATTTAGTAGTCCATCACTTAAGCCACCCTTCTTCCTGAAAGCAATGGAAAATTTCTTATAAAATGACATTGCCTTAAAGTACATGTATATTAAATAGATAAAAAAACAAGACGTTGAAAAAAAGAAAGGAAAAGACAACATTTTATGACCGGTTTCAGCATTTGGCTGGCCCCAGTAATAACTATAACCCTCTACACCCAGATTGACTTTAGAGATTTTACTCCAGATGATTTTAATCGTCACAGGGAGACCCCTTAGGGCTTGAAGGGATAAAATCTTGATTACAGAAAAAAAAAACCTGCAGCATATAAAATTATTGGGCTTACCATCTCTGGGGTTTCCCCATCACAAGTCAGTTCTCTAGTATTACTATAACAATATTATCATTTGTTATTGCTAATTTTTCATTGTTGTCTCTTACTTCTTAAACAACTAATTGGTTGGTTTCACATGGGACTTTCTACTGTCATTGGTAAATGTGGAAACAAATGTTTTGTCCTAACTAATGCAACCATTCACTTAGAAGGACCCGGGAATGACTATAGGCCTTCCATACCCTGTGGCATTACCAAATCTATTGGGAGGGACTATGATTTCAATGACCAGCTCATGCTGTTGCTTTGTTCACATTAGGCCCGTTTCCCAGACATTCTCCACCAATTCACTTGGGTGATGCACCTGCGATGAATGCCAGGGGAGGCCACTACAAGCATTTTTGCTTGTATTGAATGGTGGAAAATGAACTGACAGCAGTACACATATCAAAGGCCAAAGAACTAGGCAACTGGCATCAGTTTACATTATTTTAGAGTAACGGAGAATGCAGAGCACACATGTTCTGTTTGCATTCTGTCTGCATTCCACTTGTGTTCTGTATAAAATGGAATATGTTCTTAGAAACTTTTGATAATGCGTTTTCAAAGGAAAAGGAAACATACCATACCAGTGCCGTAGCAAGGGTAAAATAAGTGGGGGGGGGGGGGGCACCGAGATAAAATATTATTTTCAACATTTTATACAGGTCTGTTTTTACCTTTTGGGAAAAAAAAATTGGGGGGGGGGAGCACAGCCCTCCCTGGCCTCTCCCCTTGCTGCAGCACTGCATACTGGAAAGAAGTAACCTAACAGAGAACGCAGCACAGAATGATCGCATACCATTCACATTCCATTTGTATTCTGTTTGCATTCACATAACACATTCCCTCTTAGGCTACTTCTATCTAGTACTGTACTTTGCATAACAAATGCATTATACTTGGGACCAACTGGATTAAGTTGTCCAAACATATTTCCATGTTATAATGACAGTTACCAGTTTTATTCTTATCATTATCATTATCATCACCATTAACATTAACATTGTTACTATTATTACTACTACTATTATTATTATTATTATTATTATTATCATTTAATGAACAGCATAGGTTGGATAAACACAACTTTGCAACAGCTGCACCCACCTATAAAGGTACATCAGTACACCAGTAGCTGCAGAGAACAACAGAATCTAAAGAAACAAAAAATGGCACATAATGAGGGTCTTTGCAGAGTTCTATATACAAAACCTCTTCATTCATTTTAGGTCTAAATAACTTCAATTCGGCATGGTGAGTTACAGTGGAAACTTCATCAGTAGACTGTAAGTGGTCACAACCTTGAGACATTGATACTAACTGGAACATATAAATATGAATATGTCAATATGGCGACTCCAAAAAAAAGCTATTGCAAGCAATGATTTGGTCTCAAAAATTCAAAATTGTTCATATGAGCTAAACGTTTGCATGGGCTCTACATTTTAATGGAAGGTCTGTGCCATGCATTTGTCTCTTTGTTTTGGCGCTCCACCTTGGAGAAACAAGGTACCGTATGCAGAAAACAACATTTTCCCCAATGCCAGCTGGTCTTTCTTAAGGCCCACATGGCTGGAGCTTATCCCGGTTTCAGTAGCATTAAGCACCTGGGAGTATTATAATAATTACTCCCCCCTGGATTGGATGCTAGTCCAACGCAGGGTCACACCCAGCATTATATCACTGGCACCCAATTATACACCTGGGTGGAGAGAGACAGTGTGGAGTTAAGTTTCTTGTCTAAGGAAACAACTCAGTACCATCAACAGGGTTTGAACTCTGGACCTCCTGCTCTGAAGTCTGGCATGCTAACCACTACACTACCCTGTCTCCACAAAATTTAACCTGTAACAAATATAAATCATATTGTAGGCTAAAATGAATTTCATGTCAAAATGGTTCCAAACTAGTTTGATTTGTCTTTTTTTCCCTTAGTTTCAGATTATTTCCGTAATTCTCCAATGATTGATGAGACAGAGAAAAAAACAAATCAAAATAGTTTGGAATCATTTTGACCTGAAATTCATTTGAACCTACAACATATACAGTAATTTTGCTTTAGAGTCGCTGATAAGAGTTCAAACTGTTTTCTACAGGTTTTAAGAAGACCTGTCTCCTTGTGAGAGCATCTGTTAAGACAGACATCCTGTTTGAAGTTCAGAATCATAGTTCATACCTCTCCATTGGGAACTGGAGTAACTACTCCTCTTGACTTTAACATGTTATAGGATGTTTCCACAGCCTTGTAGAAATAAACAGACATGGCAAGTAAATAACTTCTTTCATTGTAAATCTAACAAAAAAAAACTTGCTGCTTGTATTCACACAAAAATAACAGACCTTTGTAACTGATCATGGTCACTGTGCTATGGTCATAGTTGGTTATTGCAAGGTTGTCAAAAAGGTTTTTGGAATCCATAGCAAAAGAATGTAAGAGAGTGCAAACAGCACAGAGGGCAGTTTTATTACTTTCTTTCTGAGAGTCTCAACAAACCTGACACACTGCAGCTGGTGCATGAAACATGAAAGAAGCTGGCGATATCAACAGTCCTTTTTGACAACCCTGTTATTATTTCAATTGCTTTTAAAAGTGATCTTATTTAAAAGTGATCCTTAACAAGTCAGGGCTCGACTTTCAGAAAAAAATCTTGGGGCCACCTGGCCTCCAAGTTTTCATTTTTGGTCGCCAGGACAAGTATTCTAGTCACCAAAATTATCTTCAAGAAAAAAATAGAATATAATACACTAAAGGTCGTTTAATAAACCTCAACAAACGATTTCATTGGCTTCATACGCGAACACGAAAGTGTTTCATGCTTTTAAAAGTGATCTTATTGTAGGCCCAGGGGCAATATCATCAGAAAGTGAGACAGACAATAATAATAATTTTTATAGAGTACTAAAGTGATGACATCACAAAAACTAAATTTCTAAGATTATGGGATTTGTTGGGATATTTTAAAGTAGCATGATGAAAAATTCTTATTCCCCAAAAATCAGCATCTTATAACAATTTGGAGATGAGATATGACTAATTTTACTTGGAACAGTCTAATTAGAGCAAAACCTGGAAATGTATATGAGAAGCAACCTTAAAAAGCCTTTCACTCAGCAGTTCTCCTTAACAAGTCAGGGCTCGACTTTCAGAAAAAAATCTTGGGGCCACCTGGCCTCCAAGTTTTCATTTTTGGTCGCCAGGACAAGTATTCTGGTCGCCAAAATTATCTTCAAGAAAAAAATAGAATATAATACACTAAAGGTCGTTTAATAAACCCCAACAAACGATTTCATCAGCTTCATACGCGAACACGAAAGTATCAGAGTATTGAACTCAATAAGAAATTTTAAAACTAAATCAAAAAATCTTGGGGCCAGCCTGGCGACCAGGCGTGAAAACTTAGTCGCCAGTGGATAAAATCTAGTCGCATTGGTGACCCCACAGGTCGCAACGTCAAGCCCTGCAAGTGACATATATCTGCTGGTTTAACAGTCTCGAGAATTTGGCATTAAATCAACTCAGTGTCCTCAAGATGATTGTGTGCCCAATTCTCTCTTTCACCATATATTTTCTTGGTATTGTATTGATATTGAAGCAAGAAGTTGTATATTAATCAGATCTGGGAGTGAAAGGGTGAAATATACAACTTCTTGTTTCAAACTCAATACTGTTTAATAAGGCTATAGAGTAGCGGCATTACCATGTTTGTCATATACAGTGTGAGAGTACTTCTTCTGCTCTTTTTCTCAGTCAAAATAGCCACAAAAGATGCAATAAGACCAGGAATAAATACAATGGATATATAACAAAAACATCCAAGGAACTTCCTGTCACAAAAAAAAAACAGATATCATATAATATCAAAGAGGATACTAATAGAAAGACAACGTTATTTCAGTTCCCACTGGCTTAATTTGATTCACAAATAACACTTGGGAAGGTTAATGCCAAAATCGAAGATATCAAAAAGACTGCACCCATATTTTGGTCTTTTAACAGCCTGAGGCAAATTACAGTGATTATACCTACAGTATTTTGTAGTAATAATATTATTTATAGGTTACGTGATATGCACTGTTCAAAACTATTATAGCAAAAAAAGAAAGTAATAATTAGAATATTCTTCACTCCAATAATAACAGATAATAGATAGACAATTATTGTCATTATTTTTATCATCAATTGCACTAATTAAACAACGGTGGGCAGTACATCGTTGCACATTTCAACATCATATCATCATATTTCAATAGCATCATCATCGCTGGAGTTCAGGCCATTTTTTGTTTGTTAAAAGGATAGAAATAAATATAGTGACTAACAAAAGGCACAAGTCGGTTTCCAAGAGCATATAATTATTAAAGGAAAGGCACATGTGCAAACTTACAATGCAGCATGAACGTGGTTCAGATATTTGCTGGTTGTACTAGTATTATATCTGGATTACCAGGTCTTACACTGGAAAGATAACTGCTAACAGTTTTACTATGGTCAAACTCTGTATGCCATTTTGTCTACCTCTGCAGGGTTCTCAAATTGACCTGGTGCCCAATGTAAATCACTGCCTATTTCAAGCGTTTGCGCCGGGTACTTTTTCTGTATTTAGATTTCAGAGTAAGCTATTCAAAAAGAAATAAATGGAATATAATAATAAATACACAGAGAAAAACTAAACATTTCCCCATACAGGAGGGGGAAACCAACTCCTGCACCCTCCCCCGGTGAGGTGAAGCCTCATTGGAATTGCTGATGAGCTAGAGTGATCCGACTACTTCTGAAAATCCTCCTGTTACTCTATTTCAATTTGAAAACCCTGACTCTGTCTACAGTACTGTTGAATCATAATCTAATATTTGAAAACATGAATGACTGTACCAACCTGAGTAAACAAATACATGATGCAAACCCTCCTGCATTGATGGCCAAGAAGCAAGCTGATCTTAAGACATCTAACAAGTAGTTATACTTGTAATACTTCACACCAGCCTTTCTGAAAATACCCCCAACCTAAAATATTGAACAACAAAAATGAGCAAAACATAACTTCATCAAAGCAGGTTCAATCTTTCCTAACTAAGACTTTCTCCTAACAGTAGCAGGAACAGTACCATAAAAACCTTGACAAATGATGCCACGCCTCCACAAAATCACAAAGTATTACATGAGGAAAGATTTTATTAATTTATTCATAGGCAGCTCCACATTTTAATCTTAATTTAATGATGGGTTTTCCCATGCAAATGGTTCAATGTACAGGTACATGTATCATTCAGTTAGATTTAGATGCAAATTCACTTCAATAACTTGGAGCGCACAAGAGGAAAGGTGCTCAATGATGTTTAAGGACAGGATATGCTGCACACATCTTCAAACCTTGACCTCATTTTAGCAAGATTTTGACTTCAAAATGATACTCTATCATAGAGAAAAGCCATTTCCAAATACCCTTTTTATACACCGAGAATGCTCTTATCTTGTGTTAAATAGACCTGTCATTTCTTTCTCACTTTACCAATACCTCTAAAAAGCAATCATGTTTCCAAGCAACCTAGGTTGTAAGTTACGCATTTATCAGTTTTGCTGGTGAGATACTAAACCTTTCAGTGCTTTGTAATAATACACCAAAATTGTAAAATCCGCTCTTTGACTGGAGTCCAAAAATCAAGACCCCGCTGGCGCTTACATACCTAATTTTATCACTTCATTTATAAATCTTCCAACAACTGCAAGAAATAGTATGATACTCTTGTCTTACTCTCTTATTCCATAACCAGTCCATACATTTCATGGTTATATACCCACCGTGAGGTCTGCAAAAAACATTGTTAGAAACGTTTGCTGCATTGTGTCCCGCCTGTTAGGTACAGATCCACAAACGCTGCAGAGTGACGAGCTCAAGTTTAAACTACACAGAAATGGTTAAAAGACGCAAATAGTTGTTGCTTACCAGATAAAGAAGACCATAAATTTTCAGTGATTCCAGAAAAGCTGATCTGAAAATTCCCAAACTCATATCCAGACAAGAAGAGCACCATGGATGCGCCAGCTCGTGGCAAGAAACAGCGGAAAAAGGAACTAGAAGCTTAGAAAAAACAACCATTGTGAAACGTGTCTTAAGGGGACACTTAGAAACTGTGGCAGACTAGAGCTAGGAGGTTTCATAACAGATCAGCGACCGGCAATCTTATCTACAACCGCCATTTTAACAAGAGCAATAGAGGGAGATCTGGCACTAAGTTTATACCCCATTATGGGCATGGGGTGGGGAGTTGATTGTCTTTGTTGGCCCTGGGGTAGGGCATTTGACTGACCTTGTTCTCCCGGGGGAGGGAATATTTGAATCTTTCTTTGCCAACCTTGGGATATTTGACAGCGATGTGCAGCCCGGGGTGGAGAAATTTGGTTGCATTTGACTGGAATGATTGGCTCGTGGGCAGGGAATTTGACGGCAAATTTTTCAAAATGTCAAATCCCCACCCAATGCCCTGACTCCCCCCCCCCCCCCGCCGGCTTAACATTGATAGGTGCATTACTTTGCCAGCTCTGGTGCTCACGTGTACCGGTGTAAAACGATTTGCCAAGACAACGTTTGCAATACACATGGTCAAGTTAAAAGAGCACTTTTGACTTTGTACGCATTTTAAAACACTATATTAGGAGAAAGCGACACTCCCGTGAACAATTTAAACATATGGAATAAATCATATATTTGCACTGTGGATGGAAAAATACTTCAAGGTTTGACCCTCGCAGTTTTTAGCAAGAACAGGCTGTAACGGGATTAGAGCTCGTGAACTCGTGAATACCGATGGGACGCGTCAATGGATTTCCTGTGTTGCCCGTCTCTATGCAAAAATAGAAAAATACATGACAGAATAAAAAGATAGAGAGACAACCTGTTTGGCCTAAGCCCGGAAAATTAGTTAAAAAAAGATGCATTGGAACGCCGCTCTCAAAGACAAGACCTGGAAGCACGAAGTGAAAACTCATAAAACAGTAAAGAGAAAGTCAGAGATGAGAAATATTAAGTCATCACAGGCGCCCATCACAATATTGTAGTTTCTCTGACAGTTTTGGCTCTGAAGCGACTTCTTCTGGTAAGATTTATTTGGTGAAAGTCTTCACAAGACCATATACGTTTGGTAGCGGGTTGTTAAAATGCGTGACTACACTACTAGGATTAAAATATTTCATTCTTGGGGAAAGAGATCAATCCTATCTCTAGCGCAAATGCTCTAGGCGTGATCCTGGATAGTAAACTTGACGTACAATCATGATATCAGTTACCAGGCTCCTGCAGTTAGCTTGTTTTGTCATGTATGGCTAAACTTTGTCAAATCATGGATGGACCATTTAATTTTTGAGTGGGAGGGAAGTGGGCAATGTTGCCTTGTCGAGAATTTTTTTCCCCTGTGCAAGAATTGGTTTTAGCACCTTGGCCTTTTTAGCACCTTCTTTTCCCTTGTCCCACTGTGCAAGAATTTTTTTTTTAATAATTGCCCAAAGCCCCCCCCCCCCCCACCTCAAAAATAAAATGGTCCATCCCCAAGGGAAAGTTGTGAACGTGACGCGCTTAAGTTGATTATCTCTTCGCTGGTGATGAGCAAAATTATATTATTGCTCTATCCTCTGCAAACATCAAGAAGATTCAAGCAGTACAGAATTTAGTATGCGGGATTGTAACAACTTGAACGTGAGGAAATTTGACCACATTTCACCTGCATTTCAGGAGATCAGAAAGGTCATGTCCTTTGCAAAGACTCAGTCATGGCTTTTAGATGTTTCAATGAGCATACACTCCCGTATTTGTGCGAGCAATTCTGCAAACGTAAATCAATCCACAACGGTGATAGAAGAAACAAAGATTTACTGCACATTCCTTTATGCGGGACGAAGTCTGGCCAGCGACGTTTCTACTTTTTTCAGATTTCTTTTGTTATCATTCAGATTCGTATGTATGTTTGTATGTATTTATATATGTATATATAAATATGTATGTAAGTCAGTATGTATTTAGTTATTAGTTATTTAGCATTAAAAAGCCCCATGGATAATAGCAATACTGAGTCATTCACTCATTCATTCAGTTCTATCAAAATAAATTTCTGTCATGAAATCATTATGGACAGACAGTACTAAACTTTGTGAAAACAGTGCTCATCACACAGAGTCGCGATTATTATGCAATTTTCACTACAAGTAATCGCGAAAAATATGACTTTGTTCAAAATAAGATGCTAAACTGGGGACTGGGTTCAGGGATAGATAGCAATACTGGGTAGAGTCCATTGCACTCCGTGCTCTACTAGGTATCAAATGTCGCTTTGCCATTGCACACACCGGTCATTGCACTATTAGACCCGGGCAGAGGGCGCCTCCAAAAAAAAAATATTTAATAAGCACCGGAGTTCACACAAGAATCATAAATTTTATAAGTTAATAGCAGCACGGGGTGACAAACAAGGCGTTCTGCCAGTCAGACGACGTATAATCAACTTCTTTATTTATGATGTAAGGAGAAACAGATTATGGAGATGCATAAGATATATGCTCTCACCACTGCACCAACCCTGCTTGAGACAGTAACCGCATTACAGCATTGAAATGGACGCATTGAGTAAGGAGGAAGTCAGACGTCAGCTAGAGAAAACGTAGAGGGAGAGAGTCATAAATTGAGAATTGGTCATGGAGTAATGGTAGAATGGACCGGAGAACCAGATAGCCTGCAAACGCAGACGTTTTTTCGGTATATGACTGAATTGAGTACTGAAAAAAGGTCGGACCAGAGGGATCGTGATAGGGAAGATTATATTAGTGAGAGTGTCGAGTTGGCGTGAAGGAGTCAGGTAAAAAGTATGCGCGTTCAAGGTAAGGTAAGGGTGCAAACGAGGCCTTAAGGTCCACACGGCCGGAGCTTAACCCGGTTTCAGTAGCATTATTAGTATTATTACTCCTCCCTGGGGGATGCTAGTTCACTGCAGGGTAACCCCCTGCATTATATCGCTCGTACCCATTTATACACCTGGGTGGAGAGAGAGTGTGGAGTTTTTTGTCTGAGGAAACAACGCAGTGCCACCCCCAGGGTTCGGACTCCGGACCTCCTGCTCGGAAGTCCGGCACGCTAATCACTACACTACTTTTCTCCACTCTCGTTCATCAAAATTACGGGTTAAAAGATCTTAAAGATAGAAAATGCCTGAAACTCTATAGGTATTTGAAAAAGAAAGTGCAACAATATATTTTTTTTTCTATTTCTGCCAGGCATGCGTTTTTTGGCTTATACGCTAGCTTTGCTGTGTGTACTGCTGTGAGAACTACCGTTGGGTATCAAAGAACTGATTCCCAAAAATCGAAGTCATCATGGTCCATTGCGCGCAAGCAGCGCATCGGGTACCGGGATCGGGCACAAGCAAGCATTTTCTTTCTTTTTGTTGGAGTCAGTTTGAAATCACGCATCCGTCAAAACTTGTTTCTACGCTGTCACTGTTCAGACACAGCAATCTTACGCCACGTTTCCTAACGTCTAGCTCTATTTCAAGTACTCCCTCACATTGCTTTAAATAGCAAAAAAAAAAAAAAAAATGATAATAAATCATCTCTGGAACTCACACAGCTGGTGATTTCATCTTTTGTTTCTTCAAAGGAATTTTGTTTACTTTTCATTACTGTCCCTGTATAAGCAAGACAAAGCTTTTAGCATTAAAGTTTACTTAACTTTGGAGTTCAACAAACGTTCGGCTTTTTTTATAATTTTTGGCTTTGGCATCCTTGAAATTCAATCTAGTTAGATTGCTTTACATTTATCAATTTCGTGAAAGATACTGAAAGCTTCCCTAGACTCTATCTAGGATTCTCGCAGTTAGAAGTTTGACCCCTGTGTCACAATTTGTGACAGCCGACCGCTGAGATTGAATCGGAGACAAATTTGCTGACGATTTAGGGCGGAAAGCGGACGTTTTCACTAGACATTGTAAGTTGGTGCAAGGTGTCCTTAGAACTGCGGGGAACTTTGCAAATTATTCAAAATCACACCCTGGTGTAAATGGAAGGAGTCGGACAGAGGGTAATGAAAGCTATGAAAAACAAACAGAAATCCCAAAGCATTTTACACTTTTCCTACAGGTACATTAGAAAGGAAATGTTTTTTACAGTGGATCTTCCGACTGGTGAGACTGTAATCGACAAATAATTGCTCTTACCCTTACTTTTAAAGCTGTTTGTCAATCGCCAGCTCACAATGACAAGAGCAGTGCATTTTAAGTTTTGGTGATTAATCAAAGTTTCAAAACTATAAATAAAACTATAAATCTTGCCATGAAGTCGAGCCGGCAGATATCAAAGTTTATCTTTGTCAGCAGGAAAAGGTAACTTAGCGCTTTCCATGTTTGTGCATTCGATATAAAATAAATAATTACTATTAAAGCACAAAAGTATTCAATCTGAAAGCCGAATATTGCGCGCGGCAACTAAAAGACCCTCCTCAATGTGTGCAATTGACAGCTTTTGATCTGTAACTTTTCATTTACGTCTTCATGATTCTCGCATGAACACCGCTTGTCCAAGTTCACTTATAACACGAAAGAAAATAGTGAGAAAAGTATCCGTTAGTTCATCCTTAGGAAGCACAAATGGATGAGCAGTTTATCCGCTGAATTATTGTAAACACCATGACCAGCTTTTCTTTGATCTGCGGATATCCCGATAACGCTATCAGATTACATCAAGTCGATAATTTGGAAACTGATCAGGCAAACGTAAAGAATCTTTTTTTGCCGGCCGTCCGATCCGAACGCCTGCCTGCTACAACGTTATCATTCTAAATTAGACCTGAGGGATAACAGAATCCAACATGATTTTCCTATTCTTATCCCGATGCGAACAATCGACAAAGAAAAGCTTTAACTTGTCCAACACAAATGCTATGTAAATAAGGATGGGTTCCGGTTTGAGGGAAAAAAACGATGCATTGGTAGGGTTTGCTTTGCTTATTTTACCAACCAATCAAATTCGAGACCAAATTAAAATTAATTGACAGATGGTTTTAATAGGCGTGGCCATTAATAACCAGACTCTTGCTGATTGGTTCGCATATACTACGGAGGTGAACAACACAACTCCTAAATTCACATGCATATAAAGTCGTGCTTACATTTAGTATTTGTGAATTCCGCTCAGTCCACGGACAAACGTGTGTACGTTCTTTGTAAATCATCTTAAACTCTAAGAACCTTGAGCCGTGATCAGCTTTGGCTCTCTGAGGTTGCGCTTTCTTGAAACTTCGCGTCGCTTCGTAGCTTCGCTCTATAGATACTGATTTCGTGTACATTTTCGGCGTCAAACAGTGGAAATGAAGTTACCTTTGCCGAGGCAGTCGTTATGTTTTTACTTGAATGTATTTTGTGGCTTCGTTGTTGTAGTGAACGGTCTGACTCCGAAGAAGAAGGAATGGCAATGTGAAGCCATCACGTATCCACTTTGTCACGGCTTAGGCTATAACGTGACTCGGATGCCGAACAAACTAAACCACGAAACACAGAAGGATGCCGAGCGAGAGCTTGCACAGTTTCGTCCTCTGATCAGCTACGATTGCGCGAGCCAACTGAAGTTTTTTCTATGCTCTGCCTACTTCCCAATGTGTACGGAAAAGGTAGATGTTTACATTACTTCTTGCCGTCCACTGTGCGAGTACGTGCGAAGGAAGTGTGTTCCTGTACTGGAGAAGTTCGGTATTGCGTGGCCGCCAAACTTGAACTGTAGCCGTTTTTCGTACTTTAATAATAACGAGACGATGTGTATGCAAGGACCGAATATTACCGATGATACAAGCACGGGACCACTGGCTAACGAAGGTAGCACGACACCAAACGTTAATACAAGCACGACTCCGGCTGGGATTCTATTTACTGGCTCGGAACAGTGCAGGAGATTCAAAAATAACCCGAGTTATTATTACGTGAAAAGCACCGAATCATGTGCGGTTCTTTGCAATCAAGATGGTATTTTTAAAGCTTCGGACAAACGAACGATTGACAAATGGATGGCTGCATGGTCAGTACTCTGTTTTGCATCTACGCTCGCTGTTCTATGTACTTTTCTCGCAGACACGGCACGGTTTAAATATCCGGAAAGATCGGTCATTTGGTTGGCCCTTTGTTACAACCTCTACTCCATTTCGTTCATAGTTCGCTTGGCCGCCGGTCGCGAAGTGATCTCTTGTGATCAAGAATACAAGGGACCAAAATTTCTTATCCAAGACGGTCTCCGAAACACTGGTTGTGCAATTGTATTTTTGGTGCAGTACTTTTTTAGTATGGCTGCCACCATATGGTGGGTTGTCTTAGCCCTTACTTGGTTCCTTGCGGCTGGCATGAAGTGGGGATACGAGGCAATCGGTTCATACTCAAACTTATTCCACGTTATTTCGTGGACTCTGCCGTGCATTAAGACTATATTTATTCTCATAACCCGAAAAATCGACGGTGATGAATTGACCGGTCTTTGTTTTGTTGGGAACCAAGATTTAATCGCCCTAGCTGCGTTCGTTTTGGGACCACAGTTTACTTATCTCATTATCGGAACCTTGTTCTTAATCGCGGGATTTGTTGCTTTATTTCGCATCCGCGCGACGATTCAGCGAGACGGAAACACTAAAAGCGACACAAATAAACTCGAGAGACTTATTGTTCGACTCGGGATATTCTCCGTGTTCTCGACCGTCCCTGCGACGGCGGTCATAGCGTGTTACTTCTACGAATACGCAAACAAAGAATATTGGTTTTACGGCCAGAGAGATAATAGAATCGCCGAACCGAATCTTAGCATCTTCATGTTGAAAGTATTTATGTCGCTGTTTGTCGGGACCATCTCTGGCATATGGGTATGGTCACCCAAAACATTGGAGTCTTGGAAGAAACTTTACTATTTAGTGACGGGCAAAAGACCACCCCGACCGCATTCCCAGAGAAATGGCCATTCAAACGAAACTACAGTCTAAAAAACACTGGACTGAAAGGTCATGATCGCCGATACGAAGCAAAACGCTTGATTTGAGGCAGGTGTTGACTGCAACTTGCGAAGACTACAGTATCGATCGCATAAACAACAGAATGTCAATGGTGGATTTTCCAAGTACGAACCTTGCAAAACGTGACATGTTTGTGCAAAACTTGTGTCCATTAAAGCCTGAATCGGTTCTTGATCCTAAACCTCGCTCAGTTGGCTACTGCCAATTAGCACCTAATTTGTGGATGAATGTAGCTTAGGAAACCATGTTGCACAGAAGCTAAAGACAAGTCAGATCGTTGTACATTTCCTACATTCATACTACCTTTTGCAACAAATTTATAGGCTGTATGGAACTTGAAGAAACATTTCGTTAAACCACATCCCTGGTCATTTTTCTTTTTTCGTAAGAAACATCCAGTTTGTAATCCGTTGTTAACCGTTTTGTGTTTACATTTAGTGTTCCCAAAGGTATTACGTCCGCTTGCTTAGTCACCTTTAGCGATTGAATTCTTCTCGCGAATGTTAATTCGTAGAGTTCTATTCTGATGACAGTGTTGTTTTTTAATACAGAGCAATTTTTCCTAGAACGAAAATAAATAGCTTAAAGGTGTCTAAATGTAAAAAGATAGAAGATGATTATGAACGATTCAGTTTGCGAAGATCATGGTGTTTGGATTTTAGGTCGCAGAATCTAGTAATCTTGAAATAAGAAGTCTATCTTAGTACGATGTCTGTTGAAAATGTAATCTTTGTGTAAAGAAGCCCCTTTAATCTTCAGGTAAAATAATACTGTATATATTTTAAGACAGAGAAAAAGTTGTCTTTTGCTAAAACTTGCATTGTTTGCTGGTTTCTTACGGGAAAACCCCTCCCAAGTCGCCTCATAACGTTTTCGCTCTTTCACTGTTAGTTGTTGCAGCCCAAAGGGCTTTGTATTTATCTTTCCTTTTTTTCCTATTTGCTGTTTTACTACTATGCTGTAACCGAATGTGTCTTCTATGATGCTCAACTTCATTGTGGGTTCATCACATCTAACAGCTGGTCTTTCAGACGATAAGAATTCTGGCAGATTATAAACTATTTGTTCTTGCGGTAGCTTATTATCTTTTATTTTAATTATGTCTTGTATCTCATCCCTCAGTTGTTCGGCCCACCAGCCTGGAGAAGGGACATATGATATGAAAGAATACACGCATAGTTGGAGAAGCATTTACTAATTGAAACTCCAGACTAAACATGCTCTCCGGCTGCCGCCATCTTGAAATGAACGTGTTGAAAGGTGGTGGTCAAACCATTGAAATTCGCAGCAGCTCTTGTATGTGAAAAGTATAATAGATAGCTTGTCGGTTTCTCCAATCAAGAGGATCCGGTTTGTGTTATCTCGGATACATTTCCACGTTATTGCTGATAAGAGACATAAAGGCGAAACTCTTATTAGTGCGTGGTCTTCGGGGCTTTATTACATTTTGACATGAAAGCAGGTGTTCAAGATCTGACGATTTATGAAGGCTACCTGGCACCAATCCATATCCAGGGTTCTTTGTTGACATCAGTGCGCTCTATTGAGAGCCGTTGGTCTGAGTCCGCGGTCGGTAAGCGGCATACTTTCCCGCCCTTAAAAAACAAAATCGCCTCGTGATATTTAACAATTATTCCACGGAATCGAGTCGTACATGAGCTAACCCAACGACGCGTACGACGAGATTGAGTGGAACTAGACGCACTACTGTGCGTTCACTCGGGCTACATTATCATTACAGCATCTAGTTATATACATATAGTTTAGAAAATGTCGACTGTCAGCCACTGTCACATTAGGATTAACTATTATATAATCTGAAAAACGTTGCAGTACTCAACCTTCAGGGACACCGCAGACCGCGAGCAGCGCAGGCTTGCTCATTCTCGACGACGACGATAGACTTATAGAAAACCGAAACCTAGACTCGTGCTACCACAGGTAGCCCGAGTAATAATTGTTTTATTATATCTCTAAACCCTCGCTCATGAGACACTGGAACTGGTTTGTACTACAAGAATTGACTTTGTTATTGTGAGTAAACATAACCATTTTCTAGTCGAGCCGATGTGTAAAAAGGTTACAAACACGAGTCCCGCTCGTTGTTAAACATCTCTTTAATATACTTGTCAAATTTTGTTCAAGTCAGCAAATTAGTTTGAGAATTAAAAGTGGAATAAGTAGGCGGAAATGAAATAAAAACTCAGGACCGGGTTGCTCGAAGCAGGGTTAAGGTAACCCAGGGTGCAGATATGAGAGCTTAAAAAGCACATTCAGTGTGATTCTCTTTTTGAATACAATTTGATGATGGTATGCTCTGAAAAAAATAAAGAAAGTTATTGGAGATAATGCTTTTTAACAAGAGGAAAAGAAACCCGGGTTAAAATTTAACCCTAAGTTAGCGCTAATCGGCCTTCGAACAACCAGCCCCAGGCCTCAGTTTACGGGCTCCAAAGATTTTTCAAGATTTGTAAGAAACAATTTTGCTATATTATTTGCTCACTTACCGTCGAGTAATTTCATCCCATATTTATTTGCTTCGGAAGTATTTTTTGGTATATTCTTTTCAGGGCAAGACTTGAATTTCTCCCCGTCTAATTCAAGAAATCATTCCTCCAAGATGGCCGTTTTCTGTACTAATGGTGTATGAGCTGATAGCCTGTGAGTAGGGAACCAATCAGAGCGCACGTTTGGTCATATCCAGGGTTTGCAGATATAATGATTAACAATTATTCGCCTCAGGCTCAGTGATTCTCGGTGAATATTCACCGAGACGAAGTCGAGTTAAATATTCACCGAGAATCACTGAGCCTGAGGCGAATAATTGTTTTAGTATAAATACACAAGTGATTATATCAAAAAAGAAAAGAAAAGCACTTTACAACACGAAAAAAATTTATTTCATCAAAAGCGCGCGAACGACTGGCAGCCATTTTGCTCGTCGAGGTGATTATCGGCTGATAATCCGAGATAGCGAACCAATCAGAGCGCGCGATTTTGTATAATCACCTGAGTATTTATACTAAATATTGGATAATATATTACACGGTGGCGCGAAGATATGAATTTTATTTTCGAGTGGTGAAAACAACATTTTACGAGCGAGTCCAGCGAGTGAGTAAAACGTTCTTTTAACACGATAAAATAAAATTCATATCTTCAAGCCACCGTGTACTGTCCTTTTTATTATATGGACAAACGGAGGCAAACGAAATAAAACATAAGTTTAATTTCAATTTCATTTCAATGCTGAACGTAACAATATTCCTTAGAAGAACGTGCACAAAAGGTTCATGTAATTCTTACAACACTAAAACTGTTTTAATTTTCTTTTGAAAACTTCACCAAATCGTCGTCCGAAACTTCTGCGAACACTCGAGGAACCTCCATGTTTTGCAGCAACAAGCGACAAGAAATTAGCGGGAAAAGTTTGTTAGGACGCGCACTGAGTGAAAATTTGTCAACCAAACGCCTTGGATTTCTAATGCTATTGTTGATCAGCTGAGGCTGAGGGACACCTTGTTGAAAAGATCTAAGCGCTCAAATAATCCTGACGATTGGGCTGAATGCAAGAGGGCCAGGAATAAAGCAGTCGGCATGCCAGGAGTCCATTACCATGGGCTCCTGGCATGCTAAAGAGTGCTACACGAAAACTTGAGAATAATAAAAAACAATGCCAAAGAAATGAGAAAAACAATCAAATCAATTTCTGGATCAGAGCAAACAGTCTTAACATGGCGGTAAACAATCTTTTAAGTTGGTGGGTGTCTCTTAGAGAAGAATGAAAAAATTGCTTCTGAGTTTAATGCTCATTTTACGTCTATTGCGGATCAGCTTAGGTCACTACTTCCGCAAGTGAATTTTGACATATCTAAACTTCAAAACTTTGTCATCTCAAGAATTAAAGGATGCTAGCCTCACTTTCTTCATTCCTCCTATTACAGAGAGCAAGATCATCGATTGTCTCAAGAACATTAGCTCAAACAAGGCCAATGGTATTGATAATATCAATGCACGAATGTGCTGAAATTAGCAGCTCATATTATTACTCCGTCTATTGCTAAATTCATTAATTATTCCTTCGTCACATCAGCTTTTCCTCAGCGCTGGATGACTGCAAAAGCCACTCCGTTATTTAAAGGTGGGGATCCAGAAAACGTAAACAACTATCGTCCGACATCAGTGTTGCCAGTACTTCCCAAGGTAATTGAGAGGCACTGATGTACGCGACTCACTTTATAGTTATTTGTGTGTCAATAACTTAATTTATTCTAAGCCGAGTCTGGCTTTCGCAAACGTCACAGTACAGAAGCTGCCCTTCTTGGAATTATCGACGAACTGCTGTTCAACCTTGACAGCGATGGTGTGAGTGGTATGATTCTAATTGATTATTGCAAGGTTTAAATCGACATGGTTGATCACTCGATTCTGATTGCAAAAACTTTAAGCTTATGGGCTTGACAACAAGTCATTAATATGGTTTCGATCGGCATATCTGAATGAAAGGCGCCAGATGGTATCTATGGGTAACATAGAATCCCCTCAGTACTGCTTGTGTTCGCCATGGCGTACCTCAGGGATCAATTCTGGGTCCCTTGCTTTTCGTTGCCTTTATAAACGATCTTCCGCTGCATGTGACTGAGCTCGGCTCAAATTGACCTGAGGACGGACAACTTCTGACGGTAAAAGAGTTAAAGATTTAAAAACGTTTCGGTTAGAGGCCTTCTTCAGTTACTACAAGTTTTGAATAAACAAACAAGCTTTAAAAAGAAGACACGGAGGTGCTAGTGATAACGTAATAACAAGTGACAACTAACGAATAAGTTTCAAGATAACAAAAAAGAACAAAAATGGTGCTAATTAATGGACGACAAAAAACAAAATTCACGATGCGGAAAATTCTGAATCAGCTGAAAAAACGTTGCTATGAAAACAGTTGACAAAAGGTGATAGATAAAAACTAAAAAGTAACTGAAATGAATAGTCAGATAGTAAGTGAAGGTAAATGCATGTAAATGAAGGTTAATCCATGTAAGTGAAGGTGAATCCATGTAAGTGAAGGTGAGTACATGTAAGTGAAGGTGAATCCATGTAAGTGAAAGTGGATGCGTATGAATGTAGGTAAATGCGTATGAATGTAGGCAAATGCGTATGAACAGGAGCCCATGTGCTCCTGGTATGAATGTAGGTAAATGCGTATGAGTGTAGGTAAGTGCGTATGATTGTAAGTTGCAGTTGGTGATATTTATATCAAGTACTTTATAGTATTAGTGCCTTATATGAGGGCTACCATGACGTTCTTGCCAAAACATTAGTACTCTACAGAAGAGTTCACTCGTCACCCAGTCTGGAGGCCAGTGCGTTATCGGTTCTTTGTCAGCGGTAGGACGCCGGCGCGGTATCGATATCATCGATATTTTTCGCTGGTATCGATATTCTTCGATCTGACCTAGGTATCGCCGGTATCGAATATTTGGTATCGATGTCGGCCCATTCTTATGCATCAGTCAATTCCAGCAGTGCCCATCCCCCCCCCGGGCTAACCCCCGGGCATTAGTATTTTTTTAAAAAAATGGGCAAATTCCCCGGGGTGGGGACACAGAAGCTGTCTAAATGCCCCGGGGTGGGGACGAAGAATGAGGGCAAATGCCCTGCCCCCGGGATCGTCGCCTTCCAATACCTCTGCAGTTTTTTTTTATTGATCAGTGAATAAAATGTTACACTGTTCAGTATGTTAATGCAGTGGTAAGACTTCTAGGACAACAGTACGTGTTAGTTGATTCTAATTATATTTATTCCTTTATATTTTGTTTTTAACATAAAATATTTTGTTGTATAAAAAGCATTTGTTTTGAATATTTCGACTAGAATAACGACAATCCCGTTAACAATGTTTACCATAAAACAAGTATCGTTGTATTATATTTATATGCTTACAAATAATGAAGAAACATCCAAAATTGAGAAAACATACCTTTAAGAACATCGACCAGTTTTTCTAGTCCCTAACGGAAAAGGCATTGCTCGACAAATGCCTCGTCTTTTCCGCTGAATTCATCCATGGCACTTTCAAAAACACGTATGTCAAATGCCCGGGGGTCGCCCCGGGGTACGCAAATTGCCCAGCCCCCGGGCCGCGAGAAAATTGCGAATGCCCCACCCCAGGGACTGACAAAGTGAGCAAATGCCCCGCGGTTGCCCGGGGGGGATGGGCACTGCTGGAATTGACTGATGCATTACTGACTGGCAGCGTTTCACTTAATTTCAAACCGCTCGCCAAATCATACAAATTTGCTCTCCGGATTGTTTTCAAAGTCGAATGACTAAGAAAAGATTTCTCGCTAACTAAACTTCAGAACGTAGACGATGATGTTAAAAGCATGGAGAACAGAAATACCAAAGAAAAAACAAACTAGGCGACACGTACAGCTGTTCGAGGAATTTTTGAGAAAGGAGAAGAACGAGAAGAGAGAGAAGCGCACACGGTGATTGCACCAGCAGAATTGAACAACTATCTTGCAGAGTTTATTCGCTCTGTTAGACACAAAGAAGGAGAAGATTATGAACCCTCAAGTTCAGCATTTGAAAGGCATTTAAAGACAAATGACTACCCCGTGAGTATCATCAATGATAAACAATTTGAATCGACGTGGAAAAGTCTTCAGTCAAAACGTAAAGAACTGAAAAAGGCAGGCCGGATTCTCTTACATTTCTTTTCAGTGCGGGTTTCAGCTGTCACCCGGGGGGAGGGGGGGTACTCCCCTATTTGAGCTATACGGGGACGTGCCGCTGGACAGGGTATGGTTTTTTTGGCCTCATTTTCCTGAACAGGGTATACAATTTTACTCGTTGGTTTGTATCAGAAATCCCTCAATGCGCTAACTCGTTCGATTTCTGTTACTTACCAACTCGTGCGCAAATATCGTATGGATACTCTTTCCATGAAGTATTCTCTATGTCCGCCTTATCCACCTCAGCCTACAACACCCTCCCCGATCTGCATAATTCTTCTTAGTATAAATACTTAGGTAGGTGATTATACAAAATCGCGTGCTGTGATTGGTTCGCTACCTCGACGAGCAAAATGGCTGCCAGTCGTTCGCGCGCTTTTGATGAAATAATTTTTTTCGTGTTGTGCAATGCTTTTTCTTTTCTTTTTTTGAAATAATCACCTGTGTATTTATCCTAAAACAATTATTTGCCTCAGGCTCAGTGATTATCGGTGAATATTCACCTCGACTTCGTCTCGGTGAATATTTAGTAAATAAACCCCTTCCGGCGGCTGGTATATGGCAGGATAATGCCCGCGGCTGAGAGATTGTCCGAAAAATGAACATTTGGTCGAGAAGCGAAGCTTCGAGGGCATATGTGAAATTTTGAGGACAATCTCTCAGCCAAGGGCATTATCCTCCCATATACCAGTAAGCCAGGAAGGGGTTTATTTATTTTATAACCCTCCGCGATCGTGAATTAATTTCTACTTTGTACGTGTTGAAGAAAAAGAAAGACAAGTGGTCTGACTGGGGATTCAGGCGACTGATGCAAACACTGCATGTACATTGATTGGTTAAAATTGTTTTTATAAAAACTGTGATTCGACCAGAGCTTGACAAGCTGTCATGTCAAACATACTCTCGCAACGCCCCTTACATGAAAATCTGGAAAACACGGCACTTTTGGTTTATTTTACCAACTGCTTTTTTCGAAAACAAGTCAAAGCAAAACATTTCCAATGGATTAGAACAGAAAATTTAACCATACCACTAACACTGCGAAAGAAATAACACCCACGAAACAGGGAATTTGGAAAATATGGTGTAGTTGAAGGAATTGTTCGCAAACTTGGCTTTATTGTTGAATGGCGGGCGCCGAGGAGATCGAAGAAAAATCAAAGGCATCCTGTGGTGAGCTCGTGGAGTACGATGTTGAGTCAGGGATCTTATTTTGCGAATTATCAAGCATGTAGAGTGGTTTCCAATTCCGCGCAATACACTTTACTGCATTACGATATCATTTCTTTGTTCTATTTTATTACTCGGGCTACTACCACAAGTCCTGCGTGGTTGTGTGGAAAGACATTGGCGAGAACAGGGCCAATAAGGTTAAATTGCAAGAAAAGTATATCCGATTGAGGAGTAATATTGTTGTTTTTCCCACACATCGCTTCTTCGTCTTCGATAACTTGGAATCACGATCAAGTTTCACAATTGTTTTTGTACCGTGGGAACCAAGAAAGCTGATTGGTCAACATTAATCTGATTAGTAAACAAACCAAATTAGCAATGAAATTTCTGTAAAACCTTAGAAATCTTTCTGATAAAATCGCTCAGCTTAAACATGACGTCGACAAGAATTGAGGTGCGATATACAGTCCGGGTAGGTTTATTGCGGTCGTGGAAACAGCCATATAGTATACAACATATAGAAACCTTAGGCGTAAACTGACATTCACGCTTGTTCGAAGCCGTATTATAAAGTGTAGCCCGAGTGAACGCTCCCGAGACCGTCTAGTTACCTTGAACTTGAGACGATCGAGAATCGATAGAATATTTTCTATTGTTTACGCTTGAAATTCTGATTCCACGACCATCCCAATAGCTTTCCACCAGCTAAAGATGGCTACGTGTAATGTTCTGCGACTCGTTTCCGAACCTTAACCGAACACGCAAGAGATCACGTGAGTTCCGAAAATTCTATTGTTTACGCCTGACATCCCATCCACCACAATAGCTCTGGAGCTAAAGCTCCACGAGCTAAAAAGGGTAGGCGAACTTTAGTTCCAGTTGCAAGAACAGGTTGAACTGACTGAACCGAATTCTTTTGAGCTATAAATCGAGCGATAGTATCGGATGACTCGAATAGTTGTTCTACAGTTAGTCGTGTACTGTACCACTAGAGCGATTTATCGTTTGCGTAGTTTATCGTTTTTGGCTTGGAAAAGTTTCTCAACCGGCAGCTTTAAAGACAAGGGAAAGTGTACCTTGTGCAAAATCAGCCTTTTTGCACATTTCAGTGGGGAGATTTTCAAGAATTTGATTGCCCAAGGGTTCGTAACTTTTGCTAGCCTGTGTACATCCGTTCCCACCCCTCCCCCACTACGGTGGAAATTCGAATTTCCACCGTAGGGGGGAGGGGTGGGAAAGGATGTACACATGCTAAACTTTTGCTCACCTCCAGGCCACAAACACCAGCAGCTTATTTTGTTGATTTTCTTTTTTATCCGGAGCTACAATTGCGACTAGCTACTTTAAAATTACGATGCCACTGGATTGTAAAAACGAGTTTATTGTAAAAAAAAAACTTGAAAGAGACTGACTTTGTTGTGTTTTCTTGCGACTGAAAAATTGCAAGGCAAATATCCACGCGGCCGGGGTATATTTAGTAAATAAACCCCTTCCGGCGGCTGGTATATCGGAGGATAATGCCCGCGGCTGAGAGATTGTCCGAAAAATGAACAGTTGGCCGAGAAGCGAAGCTTCGAGGGCATATGTGAAATTTTGAGGACAATCTCTCAGCCAAGGGCATTATCCTCCCATATACCAGTAAGCCAGGAAGGGGTTTATTTATTTTATAACCCTCCGCGATCGTGAATTAATTTCTACTTTAATTGTACGTGTTGAAGAAAAAGAAAAACAAGTGGTCTGACTGGGGATTCAGGCGACTGATGCAAACACTGCATGTACATTGATTGGTTAAAATTGTTTTATATAAACTGTGATTGGACCAGAGCTTGACAAGCTGTCATGTCAAACATACTCTCGCAACGCCCCTTACATGAAAATCTGGAAAACACGGCACTTTTGGTTTATTTTACCAACTGCTTTTTTCGAAAACAAGTCAAAGCAAAACATTTCCAATGGATTAGAACAGAAAATCCAACCATACCACTAACACTGCGAAAGAAATTACACCCATGAAACAGGGAATTTGGAAAATATGGTGTAGTTGAAGGAATTGTTCGCAAACTTGGCTTTATTGTTGAATGGCGGGCGCCGAGGAGATCGAAGAAAAACAAGGGTAGGCGAACTTTAGTTCCAGTTGCAAGAACAGGTTGAACTGACTGAAAATTCTTTCGAGCTACAAATCGAGCGATAGTATGGGATGACTCGAATAGTTGTTCTACAGTTAGTCGTGTACTGTACCACTGGAGCGATTTATCGTTTGCGTAGTTTATCGTTTTTGGCTTGGAAAAGTTTCTCAACCGGCAGCTTTAAATACAAGGGGAAGTGTACCTTGTGCAAAACCAGCCTTTTTGCACATTTCAGTGGGGAGATTTTCAAGAATTTGATTGCCCAAGGGTTCGTAACTTTTGCTCACCTCCATGCCAAAAACACCAGCAGCTTTTGTTGTTGATTTTCTGTTTATCCGGAGCTACAATTGCGACTAGCTATATTAAAATTACGATGTCACTGGATTATAGAAACGAGTTTGTTTGTTTTCCATGGAAATTAAATAAATAAAACACCGAACACTGAATGTTTCCGTTTCTTAATTGTGATCCAAAAATCGGACGACAAATATCGCTTCGGACGGGGGTTATTGCGTGATACCCGTCCTCCGATTTTTTACCACGTGACTCAAAATAGCCAATAAAATTGCTCAAAAATTAATCGGTGGGTTATAACGCCTGATACCCGTCCAGCTATTTGACACCACGTGATCCAAAATAGCCAATAAGACGGCACGAAAATTAGTCGGTGGGTCATAATCACCGATAATCACTTCGCCTTCGGCGAATAATTGTTAATTAATATCATACTCAGCCTGAGCCAACCTCATCCAATAATTGTTAAATACATTGCTCGGCGGTTGGAAACCGTATTTGAAGATCAGGCCCTCGTATTATCAGCACAATATTTAAAAATTGCAGGAGCCCGTGAATGCGATGAAACCTGAAAAGAAACATCAGGTTGGAACTGGATTCGAACTTGCGACACCTATGCAACACAATTGATTTACGCGTTTAGCATTTCAGAAACTTTTAAAAAGTTAAGATTTCAGATAATTAGAAGGAGCAAATGAAAATTTATGAACTTTATCATCGTACACTTTCCGAGATCCTCATTCTAGTTGAACTCAGAGATAATTTTGGGGCCAGCGCAAAATAATGGAATCATATCAGGGCCGGGAATCATTCGAATTCGGGGCCTGTACAGTAATACACGATTGGCGCGAACAGCTAACCAATCAATGAAGAGGCCAGGCGCCAAGTTTGGCGCCTTTTCCAGCGCCGACCATACGGGCCTCGTGGTTTTGTAGAGACGGTGTTAAAACGGTTTGGTTTATCGTTATCAAACGTTAAAATCATTTCTGAAAATGAAGCGAAAAACCCGCGCACCCAGTGCCTCGAATAGTCTCCCTGAGGGCAAGAAGAAAAAGACAACAGCATCCACAAGCGAAGATTCTAGTGAAACTTCAGCAACAGCAACAATTCATGGTGTTGACTTCACGTCTCCCACGAGCGTCCTAGAGTCGCTTATTTCTCCAAACGGGCTAGACGGTTTTTTCGCTGACAACTGGGAAAAGAACCCGCTCCTAGTTAAAAGAAAAAACGCAGATTTTTATGGAACATTGTTTTTAAAGAAGGATTTGTTGTCGTTAGTGAAGAAAGAAGAGTTACAGTTCGTGGAAGACGTAAATATCAATCGCTTTGTCGAAGGCAAGACAGAAATCCTAAATGGCGAGGGTAGGGTGAATTTGAAAGACATTAAGTCAGATGGAATTACTGCACGCTTAAGTCAACCACAGAGATTTCAGGTTAGTGTTTTAAATTTCCACAGCTGCATAGAAGCTTATCAACTGTACTTTAATGTCGCGCTGAGCGTTTTGCAGTCTTTGTAGAATGCTCTAAATGCGTTTATGGTTGTCGTTTATGGCTTTCAAGTTGTGCAATATAATAAAGTGACTTTTATCAAAAATAATGGGATAACACAATTTAATTTTTTTTTCTGTAGTATTTAGTTTCTTGCTTCAGTCACTCCTTTGCAATTTTTTTTATACTGATGTATTGTCAGCTTGTTAGGGAACATCCGTGTATCAGGTAGGCGTTTAGAAAGTGCTACCCTCGCGTCTTTCCAGCTGAATCTTCCCGCCAAAGTTGGGTGGAATATTAACAGTTATCAGTGCCTCTTGTACCTGGTTATTTTATGCAATTTTTGTGAGATGGAAATTGATCTTAAGATTTGCATCAATTTAAAAGATCATTAGCGATGCCTCTATAATTATAATTTTTCTTTTCAAAAGCCATAAAACATTGGGTCTGCTTTTACTTTGCATTTTTGGTGTTCTTTACAAAAGTAGTTAAAATCCCTTGGCATAATAAAGATAAAGCTTCACAAATAAAGGCTGATCAGGGCTGCAAAGTGCCTGCATGGAAAATACCTTTATGCAGTAATGAAACAGTTGTGCTACAGATTTTAGATTTAAAAACCCCTTCAGTCCAGTGCCAATAGTAGCAATCTGTATAATACACAAACAAAGGAGATAAGATAAGGCTAGGTTAAGTGCTAAATTAAGATTAACAAACACCCTCCCCCTACTCCTCAGACTCCTTAATGTTTCCTGAACACATCTTGGTTAAGGTATGGACATTGAACAAAAACAATATTCCTTTAGTGAAGAATTATTTACATTTTGTGATTTAAGGATGAGGTTTGGAAGTTACTGGAACCACTGGAGACATACTTTGGTTGTCCAGTTGGTGCAGATGCAGTAGTCTTCCAACCTGGATCACAGGGTCTTGCACCCCAGTTTGACGAAGTTGAGGTAACAGTCTGAGACCTGTGTTAATATCCTACATTTTGAGCACTGAATTACACACTGCTCATTGGGAAATAATTTGGTAGGATTTCCGCACATGTCCTTACTTCATTATGCATTCTGTAACTATACTATTTTGTTCTTCGAACACAAGAAATATTTGCATGTGCATTGCATCAGACAAGACAGCTTCAGCATGCATAATGAAGTAGGGACCTGTGCGGAAATCGTACCAATAATTTTCATGATTGATAACCAAGCACCAAAAAATATTTGCTTTTGCAAAGTGATCGTTAACTTGCTTGATGAATATCCTGTTGCATCACACTCTTTTTAGAAATTGAAGCATACAAGGTTTGTCTTACTTCAAGTATTTTTTGGGACCTTGTTGCTTTAGTAGGGAGAGGTTGGTCCCACTTAGAATGATTAGAAAAAGGCTGCATCACCCTACATGGACCCATCCACTTCAGTTAACTATTATTGAAAGGGCTACTATAGTATACAGGATTAAATGGTTTACAAACGAAAATGTGCTCCAATTAAATGTTGATTATTTGATGTGATCCACAGATGTTCATTCTCCAATTAGAAGGCAAAACAAAGTGGAAATTGTTCAAGCCATTGCAGGATCTTCCTCAGGAACGAAGTCCTGACTTAGAATTAGGAGATCTTGGAGAACCAACACACGAGATTGATCTAGAGGTATTTATTACATGCTTCTTAACAATAATTTGCACTGCTATATGCTATATTTGATTTGATTTAATTTAATTTGATTTCATTTGAGCTTTACAGTGTCCCAAATTAGTGCAATAGTGCTAAATACAGTTGACACTCAAATAAAGTTCATCATTGTTATTATTATGTGCAGTGAAAATGATTTGTAGTTTTTCTGAATTGAACTGTTAAGTAAAGAGAATTTTCAAAGAACTGTTGACATTTCCTGTCTAGATAGACAAATTGTCCAATTACATTTCAGCTGATACTCACCTGACAGATGCTTTTACCCTTTAAGCCTCAATTTCAAGATATAAGTCTACTTAGTGATCCCAAGATTATTTCTTCTCTAAATAAATTCTTAAGAACTCTGCAGAAATATTTTATGCGTTGGACTTGTTGCATGTGCAGTGGTGAAGCATTTTATTGGTGAAGTACTTAATAAAAGGATCTAAGGCTTACTCTTTGGAAAGTGCTAGGCATGACAGTTCAGACTGCACAACAGTTTAGTCTAAGGCCAATGCATGGGTCAAACTACATAACCTTTCTTCAGTATGGTGGACTCCTATCCACCAGTTCAAACCGCTGACCAACATCTCCCCCTTTTGGGGAAAAAAAGAGGAAAAGAAAAAAATGGGGGGGGGGGGGGTTACAAAATCATAAATTATAACAAATGACAACAATAACTTAACAAAGCACTGCAACAGATGCTAGGGTTAGGTGAATTAGCTCCCACAACAGTCAATTGAGAACATAGTCTTTAAACTTGTCTGGGGTCTTTATTACCCACCCTAGCCTTACCACTGTGACTGGGGGTTGCGGATAGGGTGGTGGTTCAGCGTTCGCCTGGCTGTTCTGTTGTTGGTGGTTGGCTTGATCCTGGACCACAGGGGGACTTGGGATATTCTTGAGGGTAATGGAATGTTGCTGTGCCAGCACAGCTGGTTTGGCGATAAGGTGTGGGAAAGCACTCATGTGGCGATCAGTGGAAGGTGCTACCGGCTTGGGTTGGTCTTGAGGTTGTGGGGCAGCAGGTCTCAGTTGGACTCTGTTTCTCCGGATCATAATGCCTTGTGGGGTCTGGGTTGTGTGGGATCTTGGTTGATCTTCCCTAATGAATTCACCATAGATCCATGGTTTGCCCTGTTGATTCGGGCGCGGCTTGGCATATGCATAGCTGCCAATATCAAGCACTATCTGCCGTCTTGTCATAGCACAATTTGCTGGCATGTCTTTTCTTGATGATCTCTTCTGCAACAACTTTAAAGTTGATCATGGTTGGGCTCAACAGACTTTCTGTGGTGAGTAGAGTGGTTCTAGTGCGCCTCAGGAACATGCGTGGAGCAGGTGAGTAGGTGTGTTCTTGTGATGGTGTGTTTCTGTACATTAACATGCCACTGTGAAAGTCTTGAGCTTTCTTCAACTTGGATTCTGCCACTTTGACAGCTGCTTTGGCTCTACCATTTCCTTTGGGGTGGTAGGGTGAGGAGGTAGTAAGTCTGAACCCATATTCCTCTACAAATTGCTTGTACTCTCAGCCTATGAATTGTGGACCGTTGTCTGTGTGGCATATTAAGGGGACACCAAATCTTGCAACGTGTGCTTTGGTCTTCTCCACAACAGTTGCATCTAGTGTGTGTCACCTAACTCATCGACCTCTATCCAGTCGGAGAAATGGCACACAGTTACTACAGGTAGTTTTCTTTCTCCAGTGTGCAGGTGTCCTGACTGACTATCTCCCATGGCCTTGAGGGTGTGGGTAGAGACTTCATCGGTTCCTTGGGCGCTGACTTGCCAGATTGGGCGCAGATGTTACAGGCATCACAAGAGTCCTAAATAGCTTTTCTCATTCTCTGCCTGACAAGAACTTTATGTGCTGTCCGTATGTTAGATTCTGCGCCAAAGTGGTTTGCATTTATCTTCGAAAGCATCTCTTTATGAATGGACTGGGGCACCGTAACTTGTGTACCTTTGTAGATTATGCCATTCTCACCCGACAGTTCATCCCTGAAATTCCAATAGGGGCGCAGTGATTCTTGGACTTGTGTTTTGTCTCGACCAAGCCCTCAAAAAAACCCGTTTAGGAAAGAGCCCGGGCCCAGACGGAATTCTACCTGAAGTACTGGTGCATGGCGGACGTCATTTGAGAACTTTCCGGCTTGTCCTGTTCAACATCTGCTGGACTACAGAGATCATTCCAACTGACTGGATAGACGCCATTATCGCAATTCTCTTCAAAAAAGGCGACAGAAGCCTCTGTGGTAACTACAGAGGTATCTCATTGCTTAGCGCTGTCGGCAAGGTCTTCGCGGGCGTTATCTTGCAAAGGCTTCACCTGTTAGCGGAATATGTTTATCCCCAATCGCAGTGTGGATACCGTAATGGCAGAAGCACAATAGACGGCATCTTCACCCTTCGCCAGCTGATGGAAAAAAACAAAAAAAAACAAGAGAACAGCGCAGATGTTTGTATATAGCCTTCGTGGATTTTGTGAAGGCGTTTGACACGGTCAACTGCGAGCTCCTGTTTATCATCCTTGGCAAACTTGGTTGCCCTCCAAAGTTTATCAGGATCATCAAGAAACTATACACGGATGTGCACGCCGGACTTGCTATCGATGGTGAGCTCACCCAATCTCTGGAATACAATAGCGGGGTCAAGCAAGGGTGCAAACTAGCCCCAACACTCTTTGGCATGTATGCAGCAGTTCTACTCTGGCTCGCTTTCAAGGAGATAAAGCACGCATGCAGTATACAGATCAGACTGCGTTATGATGGTGACCTTTTTGACCTCCGCAGATTAAAAGCGAAATCCAAAGTCCTCACGGAGTACATCAGAGAAGCTCAGTATGCTGACGACATCGCAATCTTCAGTGACACACCAGAGGGCCTGCAGATTCTTCTCTCCTCCTACAACGATGTTGCTAAAAAAATGGGTCTTCGCATTAACACCACCAAAACAGAGACCATGTGTATTGGCAATACGGCTGAATTCTTTCTGGATGGTACCAAATTGGCCGACGTCACGCGCTTCAAATACCGTGGCAGCTATGTCAGCAGTGACTGCTCCATGAAGGAGGAGCTTGCATCTCGCATCCAAGCTGCATCGTGTGCCTTTGGTCGCTTGCGCAAGAGGGTTTTTGACTCACACGACCTCACAATCTCCACCAAAGTCGTAGTATACAATCAGTGCCTTATGCCCCTCCTGTTATATGGTTGCGAATTGGGGACTCTTTATCAGCACGAAGTTAGACAGCTCCGCACAATCCAACAGCATCACCTCCGCACTATACAAAACATCAAGTGGGATGACTTCGTTAGCAACGAGGAAGTGTTGCGGCGTGCAAACGTTGAGGACATGGAGATTAAACTTGTAAGGAGTCGCCTGCGGTGGTTTGGCCACGTCTGCCGGATGAGTGATGATAGGCCAGTCAAGGAACTCCTGTTCTGTGAGTTGGCTCATGGTTCTCGCAAAGTAGGACGACCCAGACTTCGTTTCAAAGACACATGCAAGAGTGCATTGAAGTGTGCCAATGTCCTAGATCAATGGCAATTGTCAGTCGAAAACAGAGAAGATTGGAGGAACCTCACGAGGAAAGCTTGCACGGCGTACGATGTCAAGAGAGTTAAGGCTTATGAGAAGAGTCGGGCTCGTCGTAGAGCGGAGAGGAAATAAAACTATGGTTATATCCGTTTTCCGGATGAAAGGCGTATTATGTTTTGTCTTGTGGCCATCCTTGTGTGATGACCTGATGCAGGGCTTTCAGAGTAGGATCTTGACTCGTCTCTTCACGCATACGGCGTTCAGTGTTCTCTGTCAGCCCTGGGTTCTTATTATTCTCCATTGACCCGAGTTCAATGTGGAATACATCGAAACCTCTTACTTTGGCTCCTATGGGTTGCGGGAGTGCTGCACGGGAAAGTGAGTCAGCCAGGTGCAGGGTATGGCCTGTCTTGCGGGTTACGCTGAATCAATAACATTGCAGTCTCATCAGGATTCTCTGTAAGCATGCAGGTGCTTTATTCAGGGGTTTCTTCAAGATCAGATTTGCCATACAACCATTGGTCAAACTTCTGGAATTTGTGGCAGATTGCGAGGCACTCTTTTTCAGTTTGAGAGTATCGTTCTGTGGTATTCATGCTCGATGAGGTAAAGGCCACAGGCTGGGGCTTACCTTCTTTGTTTTGTTGTAGGAGGGCTCCACTTACTGCAATGTCACTTGCATCTGTCTAGAGGATGACATGCATATTAAGATCATAATAGGCTAGGACTGGAGATGATGCGATCAACTGTTTTGCTATCGTGAAGGCTTGATCTTGCGCTTCAGACCATGTGAAGGGGACCGCCTCATGAGTGAGCATTCTCAGTGGATGTATTGCCGAGCTTAGGTTTGCACAGAACGGAGATTAGTAGTTTATCATGCAGATGAGGCGAAGGAGTGCCTGCTTGTTCTGTGGTTAAACTGGCGTCTGTGTTATGGCTGCTACTTTGTCTTGGTCTGGTTTCATTCCCTGGTCGGAGATTATGGGATGTGAACTTGACTTCTCTGAGTTTGAACTGAAGCTTCCATGCATTGAACTTGATATTTCTCTCATGGCATTATTCCATCTAATTGTGGTCTTTTTCAGCTTCTGCGAAGTTGCTGCCCTCTCCAAACACTAGTATGTCATCTGCAATGCAGATAATGCCATCCAACAGTTTTACCCTCAGTTGTATTTTTTATTGGTAACAATAAAAGCATAATAGGTGAAAGATCATCGCAGTTATGTGAGACTCTTGAACATTTAAAAAAAAATTTGATCACATGACTGTGATGTATCTTATGTACAAGGCTAAAAAATGTTAAAATGATTTTTGTAAAATTTAAAAAGTAAAAACCAAACGTTTTCGGCTGTTTGCCATCATCAGGGTTAATCAGGGTGCTGATTATATTGGCGAGACTATGAGAAATTTAGACGTACGAATTGCGGAACATTTAAATCCTGCTCACACCTCTGAACCTGCAAAACACCTGCGAGAAAATCCTTCACATTCTTTCACCTGGCGTGTTCTCTTCTCAGCACAGACATTCTACAAGCGTAGGATCGTTGAGGGGCTAATGATCCAACAATTCTGCCCCAGTTTAAACAAACAAGTAACTTCTTATGTATCAAAACTTTTCCCAACGGAATAATACATAAGATATATATACATGCACGCGGACGGTCATGTTTTTAACCCTCAGATGATGGCAAACAGCCGAAAACGTTTGGTTTTTACTTTTTAAATTTCACAAAAATCATTTTAACATTTTTTAGCCTTGTACATAAGATACTTTTTTATCAAGCGAATATTATGGACATGACTGTGATGGTCTTAAACTTTTTTGAAATCTTCCTTCTGTAGTTCATGTAAATGGAATTTCTCATATATTCACATTCAATAAAAGCATAATTAATTTGAAAAGGTGTTATCTGTCCCTGTCACCACTCATGATCAATATATTCCACAATATTAGGCTCTAGTGAAGGCCATCAGGGTCTAATGGAAACACATTGGGACCACCAGAGTTTCAAGAAGTCTAGTCATGAAATACCTTGTCCAGGAAGCCATGAACTGAGACAAGCACACTTCACATATGTAATAATATACCTCGTTTTTTAAGCCATGACCTGCGATAAGCATGCCACAGTGCACATGCTATTCAAGTCACTCACAAATTATAAAATTGTGGCGCCAGTATAGTCTAGTGGTGTGCACTCTCTGTCACTGATAAAACTTTCCAAAAATACATAGAGTTGTCAAAATAAGCTGGCAACCAGCGCATTTCACTGGCTATTCTGAATACTGCGTAGGTTACTCCGACTGTTGGTTTGTTCTGGGTATGGTATTGCGGAAAATCTTACCCACCCTGAACGATGCGCATGAATTACGGCAGCCGCCTACTTTATAGACAGAGACTGCTTCTCAGAAACCTACTGACAACCCTGTACATATGCAATTGCTATTCTTCTAGAGATGAACTTGGGCTAGTTTTCAAGGACACAATTGTCATGTTCTATATGTTGTTTTACTTTACAGCCAGGAGATCTCTTGTACTTTCCAAGAGGAACTATTTACCACGCAGTACCTTTAGAAGACAAAGATCACGCCACATATCTTGAAGTTACTACTTATCATGAAAAGTAAGTCTGGACTGTGGGTCTGGTACATCCCACTGCAGCAGGAACTGCACTAATTCCAGGCCAGGTTATGCCATATTGAGCTGGCTTGTTATCAGATTGTGGAATTCTGAAAAGTTTTAAAATAATATTATAAATAACTTAAAGCAGTACTAACAATTTCCTTTCATCTCTTTTCTTCATTGTTACTTGTTCTAGTTCTTGGGGTAACATGCTGTCAGGTGCAGTGACCCAGGCATTAGAGAAAGCTATGGAGAACTGCGTAGAATACAGGAGAGGGCTCCCTGTTAATCTTTTCTCTTTTATGGGCAGTAGATTGGTAAGGCATACATGTACGTTCATTCCATGTTAACTTGCATTGTGAAACAACTTTGATAGACTTCCTGTAGTAATATTGTTTATTATCTGGCTGGTACTTGCTCCTGAAGGAGCAATATGGGCATTAATTATGGTGCCCAATCTGGATTCCCTACTTTATCTTGCAAAACAAAAGAAAACAAAATTACTGTAGGATATATTCTTTATTGTCCAACCTTGTGTGGTCACAGTGGTTGGATATTATGGCTCGTTCTTGTTTGACTTGTTCTTTTTTATTGACTTCAATTACACCTCACTCAATAAATAGGCAAAAAGAGAACTTGGCCAAAGAGTGGCAATCTTGAGCTCATGCACCTTTATTTAAGTGTGAACTGTATCTAGCACTAACGTACTAATTGGGACACTGTAAAGCACAAATGAAATCAAATCAAATCATATTAAATCAATCGTGTGCTCTGATTGCTTCACTATCTCGGATTATCAGTCTAAAATCACCTTGACGAACAAAATGGCTGCCAGTCGTTTGCGCGCTTTTGATGAAATAAAATTTTTTGTGTTGTAAAATGCTTTTTCTTTTCTTTTTTGAAATAATCACCCGTTATTTATACTAAAACAATTATTTGCATCAGGCTCGATGATAATCGGTGAATATTTGACTCAACTTCATCTTGGTGAATATATTCACTGATAATCACTTCGCCTTCGTCAAATAACTGTTTTATTATTATTATTATTATTCCCAAAGTGGACAGCATGACTAGACCTATTACATATACCTATTTGTTGACTAAATTTTAGCCTGAGCCTGACAAGGAAGAGACAGACAGTAAAAATGGAGATAAAAGTCTAAAAAATGAGACGGTTGTTTCACTGGAAAAGAAAAAGGAGGCATTCCAAACAAGTGTGGTTAACCTGTTAAAAGGATTGGCAGACCACCTGATTCCTGACAAGGCTGTTGATGGAATGATCCAAGACTTCTGTGCTTCTCGCCTTCCTCCTTTTGGAAATGATGGCAGTAAAGGTATTAGTACAAATAAAAAATAGGGTGGCGCAATACACAGCTCTTGAAAGATGTTTCAAGAGTTGAGCAATTCTTCAAAGCCAGTCTCAAATTATTGTACTTTCTACTCCGGAATTAATAGTATTACGCTGATTCAATTCAAGGGCAATAATTATTTGTCAGTTGCTTTACGGAATATTTTAAAGAAGAACTACCAGTATATTGTAATGAGTATTTTCACATTAGTTACAGTGGGTATCAAAAAGCCATGAAACAATCTTGGTCTAAAATAGCCTGCGTGTAGACATCTCCTATTTCCTTTGAGTGCAACACAGGAAATAAAGCAGAATATTAGGGACGGCTGCACATGCACAGCTAGGCTAGGCCTAAAACTAGTCAAAACTCGGCATGTGTTGCAAATTATTCGCCGAAGAACTTCAACTTTTAACTGTGACTTTCAAGCAGTCTTATATCACTGCATTTGAGGTAAATTGAACGCCTCTCCGTCTGTTTCTTGGATATTATTGTTAAGCCTCATTTCCAACAAAAATTAGTGATTGTTAGAAGTAGCATCAAGCGGTAAGACCTTCCACACGATTTGGGGCGACGAACGCGTTGCAAAGCCAAATGAATCTGCGTGGAAGATGAAAGGTGGCAGGGTATTCTTAGCTAGAGTTGCCCCATGCGGTTGGCCTGCCTTCAATACATGTGCATTGGTCTGTTTCGTCGAGTGAGGACGATTAGTGTTGCATTGAGGTGATAAGCTGGTGACTTGTAAAGCCGCTCTCTTATTGCTCCCCGTACATGCTGTATTCGCACTCATGGCTGTTGTGATCTGTGTCTTGCACTCGTGAGAAAGAGCTATTAATAACTGAGTATAATATTGAATATATTAAGACCGGTAAATGGTTAACATGTATATAGTTTAAAAAGGCCAATGGACGGACTTCTGATGACTTGTTAAAAAATAAAAGTTTAATGTAATATAAAACGTTTTAGTCGCACGACCTTTATCAGTTACAGTGAATAACGATTTAAAGTTTCTTTTTATATGTTTACAATGTTTGTTGTCTGATTAAAAAGTGTAAAAAATTACTACACATTTAAACCTTTTTTACGTATTCTACGTGCCGTGGCTTGGACTTCGTATCTCTTCGGGTTCCTTCTGTTGGCCTGGCATCTTCGTTGGCTCAGGAATACATATAAATACACATAGATAGATAGTCTAATATTATTCGTATCTAATGACTGTGAAGGGGTAACCTCACCAATTTATAGTGTACGCTTCCACGTGCGTAGCGTAGTTTAGAACTCGCAGTGAAGTCTACACTGCCAGACCTGCCACAGAGTTCTTTCTGCTGTTCTGGAACACACGTATGTAATGCAACTAAAGCTATCGTTTATCCACATGCTTTGCTCAGAAGCGGATGAATATTTAACATAATTTCTGGGTCATTTGCTCTTTCTTGGTAGGATGGGGGCCCCGCCACAAGGCAGGGCAACGAAAAATTAGTCTATAGACTCATTCATTTGTTCTCCTCCACGGAAATCTTTAGTAAAAGGCGAAAGATTTATGCGTGATGAAGGAAAACCAGAGTTGCCACTCAGTACGCCAACGTAAGCTGATATTCGACTACATCAGATACTGCATGTGGGATGATAACAAACGGTGTATACTTTTACAGCGCATGCGTAAATGCAGAACACAGTGCTAGTAAAAATTATCAAGACAGGGCCTGAAATAATTCTGAAACAAGAAATTGGGGTAATTAAACACGTTGATAAATTAATTTGTACCACCGTAAGGTAAAAGAAGGGGGTGCTGACGTTTCGAGCGTAATTTTCGTCAGAGCGAATGAGAGGTTATGGGTTATGTGCAATTGCTATTGTTGGAGCCATAACAGCGTGTGAACCAGAGTAAATTAATTACATGAATGAGAAATGTTCGTTGATACCGTGGAGATTAAGAGAACCGAGTTGGAAGGTAAATCTTTGTTCTGGGTTCTTACGGCTTTCCGTGTTACGCTGATGCAGGGAAAGGCCGCAGTCGTCATGTTTTGAGTGGAATCAGGGTTCGGTAGATTTTAAAAAGTGTTGCGCTACTGGTTTAGTTGCATCGTAGTCATTTCTATCGACGTCACGCAGATGTTCGAGGAAACGGTCACCTAATCTTCCGGTCTCGCCGATGTATATAAGGAACATTTTATGCAATAAATAACGTTGGCGGAAATGCATTTGAAGCGGTCGGTGATTTTAATCGATTGCTGATAGGTACTGCTACTTTGTCTGTTTTGTAAATGAAAGGACAAGTCAGTGTTGCATCTTCTGCGTGTGCCTGATTTAAAGGTTCCAGGTGATTCGTCCGATTTCAGTGTGCTTCTAACTAAAATGTCACGTTTTTGTTGCGTTTAAATGAGATGGAGTGGTGCCAGTGCGAAAATTCTACCTGTCTCGCTGTCATTCTGCAGTAACTTAAAGTTCTGCTGATTGATGTTTTTGACAGGTAGGTTGAGTGGGTGAAAAGTGAGTGTGAAAGGTATTCTCTGGTTCTCTTCTTTTGTGACGTTTGTGGTGCTGCCTGTTGGTCAGTTGTTTGAGCGCGTTGTTGAGCTGTCCCCACAACTGGGTCAGGGTAGCCACGGTTCTTGAAGAACTGGAGCATTTCCTCTGATTTGATGAAAAAGTCAGACTCATCACTGCATGAACGTCGAAGTCCGAGAAATTGAGAAAATGGAATGGAATTTTTAACATGGGTGCAACAAATAACTATGGGAGTTTGTAGTACACACTAGTTGATAGGCCGTTGTTGTGAATTGCAACGTTGATGTCGTAAAAAGCTATTGCAGCAGCCCATTACCATTACCATTACTCCTGGCTATTGAAGTTTCTGAAATTTGCCAAGTATATTTCTCAGACTTCGTTTTATGCAGTGATGAGTCTGACTTTTCCAACAAATCAGAGGAAATGCACTAGTTTTTCAAGAACTGTGGCTACCCTGACCCAGTAATCTGCCGAACCATTCCACTCAAAACATGACGATCTGCGGCATTTCCCTTCTTCAGGGTAACACGGAAAGCCGTAAGAACGTAGAACAAAGCCTGATTTATCTTCCAACTTGGTTCTCTTTGGCTTCCCGGTATCAACGAATGTTTTTCCCCAAAACATGTTTCTTGCACGTGGCTGATAACCATGCACCTCAAATTGACAAGAAAATTCGCGGCAGAAACATCCCTTGGTTGTCAAACGAGATAAAGAAAGTAGTGGCCGAGAGAGATCATTTTTACCGCCAAGCTCGCAGGACAAACACCGAATTACACTGGTCTAGATACAAGAGTTTGAGAAATCAGGTTACTGCCATGATTAGAAAAGCGAAATCCAGCTACAACCGCAGAATCATAGAAGAAAATTCTAATGATCGCAAGAATTTCTGGAAAGCTGTTAAGAAGTTCCTTCCCAACAAATCGGTTACATCTCAACCGTCAGCTTCTATCGAGCCTATCACAATAGATGGAAAGACAAACACGGATGCCCTTACTATTGCAAACGGTTTCTGCACATATTTTACAAATGTTGTGGAAAAGTTGCTTTCTAGTATTCCACCTCTTAACTGGAACCAGCTGAGCACAGAAGCATGTTTCGGAATAATTCAAGTCAATCTTTGTTCTCTTTGAAACCAGTATCAGCTGCGTTTGTTCATCGTCAACTTAGGCTGCTTAAAACATCGAAAGGTACAGGACTTGACGGAATTCCAGTCCGTTTACTAAAGGATGTGGCTCCAAGCATCTCAGCTCCGCTAACAGTCATAATAAATCTTTCGATTTCTTCTGCAGTTTTACCGAAGGAATGGAAATATGCAAGGGTGGTTCCACTTTATAAAGATGGGATAAGAAGTGTATGTATAACTACCGTCCCATCTCCGTTACTTTATGCGGACGATGCTGTCCTTTTCTACGCTGACTCCAATATCGGAAACATAAGTATCGTTTTGAATAAAGATCTAAAACAGTTGCAGTCCTGGACCCATCTTAATAAGCTGTGCATTCATCCTGTGAAGACCGAATACGTTCTTTTCGGCACCCAACAACGAATCGCTTCGGCTACCCTTTCAGATGGGCCATTTAGCTTATTCCTCGGGGATAAGCCGATAAATCAATAGATAGCTAATAGATCCAAAACTCAATTTCAAACCACGTGGATAAGATCTTGGTTAAGATTTCCAAGAGAATCGGTGTCCTCGGGAGAATTAGAAACAATCTAACTGTCGATGCAGCCAGTAAAGTTTATCAGTCTCTTGTTCTGCCGGTTATGGATTATTGCGATGTTGCTTGGAGCAGCATTGGGAAAATAGAACGTGATAAGTTAGATCGAGTACAAAGAAGGGCAGCTAAGATTGTTTTGAAGACCAAAGATTCAGACGCCGAGAAGAATTTAAAGTGGCTTCCCTTGTCTATGAGGCGTGATATGCACACTATTAATTCGACTTTTAAATGCTTGAAGGGATCCCCTCCAATGTTAAAGATTATTTTAAGGTTTTTAGAACAGTCCACAACACGAAGGGAAGTGGGCACAACTTGCTGCTCCCCAAAGTCAGAACTGAAACGGCAAGGAAGTCTTTATTTTAATGGATCTAAACTTTTTAATAATATTGCAAGTGAAATGAAGGATTCTAAGTCAGTTCTGATTTTTAAAACTCGCATTTTGGAATTATATAGATCAAACGTTTTTTAGTTACTTTGTTACTTTTTTTTCCAGGGCCCTCATTGATAGCAACATTTTATGCTGAAGAGATAACCCTGGCTAAATAACATTTATTATTATTTTTATTATTATTAATATTATAATTTATTCTCGTTCACACGCCGCTATGGCTCCACCAATAGCACGGCTCCTAACCTCTCTACATAAATTGCACATATAACCCATAATCCTCTCATTCGCTCTGACGAAGGGCCAACGCTCGAAACGTCAGCACCCCCTTCTTCTACCTTACGGTGGTACAAATTACTTTATCAACTTGTTTAATTACCCCAATTTCTTGTTTCAGAATTATTTCAGGCCCTGTCTTGATAATTTTTACTAGCATTATGTGTTCTGCATCTACGCATGCGCTGTAAAAGGTATACATCGTTCGTGATCATCCCACATGCAGTATCTGATGCAGTCGAATATCATCTTACGCTGGAACAATGAGGGGCAACTCTGGTTTTCCTTCATCACGCATAAATCTTTCGCCTTTTACTAAAGATTTCCGTGGAGGAGAACAAATGAATGAGTCTATAGACTAATTTTTCGTTGCCCTGCCTTGCGGCGGGGCCCCTATCCAACCAAGAAAGAGCAAATGACCCAGAAGTAATGTGAAATATTCATTCTTTTCTGAGCAAAGCATGTGGATGAACGATAGCTTTTGTTGCATTACATACGTGTGTTCCAGAACAGCAGAAAGAACTCTGTGGTAGTATATAGTTCACTAACCAGGTGGAAGCGTACACTATAAAATGGCGACATTACCCTTTCACAGTAATTAAATGCGAATTATATTATACTATCTTTCTATCTATATGTATGTACATGTTTGTATATGTATTCCTGAGCCAACGAAGATGCTAGGCCAACAGAAGGAACCCAAAGAGACACGAAGTCCAAGCCACGGCATGTAGAATACGTAAAAAAGGTTAAAAATGTAGTAATTTTTCACACTTTTTAATCAGACAACGAACATTGTAAACATACTAAAAGGAACTGCGGCCTTTCCCTACATCAGGGTGACACGGTCCAAAGTCGTAAAAATTTATCTTCCAACTCGGCTCTCTTAATCCCCACGGTATCAACGAACATTTTTCATTCACTTAATTAATTTACTGTCGTTCGCACGCTGCTATGGCTCCACCAGTAGCACAGCTCCAAACCTCTCCATATATATTTTGCACATAACCCATAAATGATAATCCTCTCATTCGCTCTGACGAAGGATTAACGCTCGAAACATCAGCACCCCTTTCTTTACAAATTACTTTATCAACTTGCTTGATTACCCCAATTTCTTGTGTTCCAACGGTTGCAAACAGACTGCGAACAACCAAGTCAATTAAGTGTCTATTATTTTGAAAATTTATAGAGTACCATTTAACGGGGAAACTAAAGCAATGGATGTAGACATTGCTTTTCACGTTACATCCATAAGAAATTAAACGATTGCGGATTAAGAGTAGAGTATGTTTTGCACTTCTAACTGGGCGGTGAGTTATGGAACGTGGCGTTTCCATAATTTAAATTGGGTTTTTTGAGGTCCTCTATAAATGTCGGGATTTGTTTTGTTCATGGTTATATAGCCGTCGATTTTTTAGTCAAGTCTTGACTTTTATTGCTTACGTATATAGGGAAAAAGGTTTCCATCAGCGACGAAAGTAAAATCAAACTGCTTTACCCAGACCATGTCCGAGTCATCATCGGAGACTTGTCTGACGGCTTCGCCGCTGTCGAAGACGAAAGTGACGAAGACGATGTTGGCACAGCGTCATCGGAGGAGGAAGCTGCAGAGGTGCGTTTGTTACATTTACTGATGTTGTTATATGGCTGGTTGCGCGAGCGGGCAAGATGAGGCCGCTAATTCTGAACTCTGATTGGCTACCCGAGCGGGCAGGATGGGCCTATCTTGCCAACTCGGTATTCCCCTCCTTGCCCCGCGAAACGAGCAAAACAAAGCAAAACAAAATGGTCTTATGATAAACCCTTTATTGGTCTAGGTTGTTCAGTTATGATGGTTGGCTACGGGCCGCGTTCTTTTTAGCGTTACTGATGTTGACCTCAGCTAATTCTCACATATTTATATCCGAGTGTCGCTCTTTAAAGAGAAATCATTTTTAGTTACAGCACACAATCATGTAGTGTTTGGTCAATGTAGGTTTTAGTATGACCTAACGTTCAGCAGCAATAACGATACGTTTACTACAAAGTGCGCCATCAGTTCATATGTTATTATTCGTGTCCACTAGTGCGCGAATCGCTTTTTATTTTCTTCCTGTGTGTAGTAATTTACGGTTTTGTAAAGAAGCTGGAAACCCGAAGGTGTCGCGAAGATCTTCAAATACATCTGGGACCGATTTGTAGACGGAATAAATAAGTGGCTAAATTAAAAAACAGATAGGAAGGAGGACATACATGTGACTCCCCTGCCACAACTTAACAACACACCACACGATACTCTCTTTCACTTGTTAAATCTTTCTTCTGCAGCTCACATATATATATGTGAAATTTTCAGAATGTATTCACATTCATAACTTCATCCTCTACGGTTATATTACGAACTTACAAAATGACCAGCTCCCATGTGGCTTGACAGCTCAGTTGATTAGAGCATTGCACAGGTATCCCAAGGGCATGGGTTCGAATCCGGCGTGCAAGCCTGAATTTTTTGGGGTCTTAGCTTTGCAACTGCTTACGTTACGTACAGAACTGCGATGATCTTTCACTATTTTAATCTTCCGCAGTTCACATATATGAAATTTTCATATATTCACATTTAGGAATGTCAGAGTTAGCATAGTTGAGGTGACGAGGAAAGCTTTGGCCACCGTCATGATGGTTCAGAGATAAATTTACTCGCTTGGACTAACTAATCTTCACGGCAACCATTTTTTACGATCAACTCTTCGTTGACCTTTGAATTCTGGCCTAAGTTAAAATTTTTTCCTCAAGGCGGTTTAACGTAGGCCTTCTTCACTTAGTATTGTGGGGATAGTTTCTAAAGAAACTGGTGCTGCGTCGGTGGGAAATTGAAACACAAGAAAATGGGTAAATCAAACGAGTTGATTAAGTAAGTTATACCACCGTAAGGTAAAAAGGAGGTGCTGACGTTTCGAGCGTTAGCCCTTTGCTCCGACGAAGGGCTAACGCTCGAAACGTCAGCACCTCGTTTTTACCTTACGGTGGTATAACTTACTTAATCAACTCGTTTGATTTACCCATTTTCTTCTTCACTTAGCTCAGCTGTGCCAACTGTGAAGTTCACACAGAGCAAAACAGTAGAGTTTTGGGAAAATATGAAGTCTCTCGGTAAAAAACTCCAAATTTCAAATAATATCGATTATGAGACTGCTATATAACGTTCAGTTTTTTGATAGCGATAACCTATGGGTTGTTCTGTTTTAGGAGTCCGAGGAAAGCGCAGAGGAAGATAAAGTTTCTAAGAAGGGCGAAAAAAATCAAAAAACGAAGAAAAAAGAGGAGAAGGCGAGCAAGAAAAAGGACGGCAAAGCGAAGAAAACCAAAACAGAATCGGGTGAAGAAAGTGAAGAGAAAGAGTGTGAAGCTGCCGATGATGGAGAGGAAGATGACGACGATGACGATAGTTTAAATGGAAATGAAGGATTTGAGGACGAAGAGGGTTGTGATGAGTACATTTTGGTCTTTCATTCTGTAAACAACGAAAGATCAGCTCACATGATGGGAGAAAAAATGGTAAGTGACCCTCTTAAACTCGTTAATAATATGTTTAATTGCGTTCGACGCGGCAGAGAGCAAACTTAATCTTATTTTGGTGTCCTGTGCACGTGTTGGGTATCCTGTGTAATGCAGGCGAATTTATGTGAGTTTGCTGTTTCTACGTGGTCGACGCAAATTTGCTACCCTCTCCCCCCCCCCACCCCCCGAAAAAATCTTGTCACTGATTGCATCGGCTTCGATTTAACTGACGTACGTACTTACCTCCCCTTCTGTCTAATCTTCTTAAATTTGTATTCATTATACATCATCATTTCATTTATACGATGTACATATACTTAAAATTTTCTTTGTGTTCGGTGTTTGGTATTTGCGTTCACATTTGACACGCTAGGGAAAGCCTATAGAATCCCCATGACTTAACAAATAACGTTGTCTCCTAAAACGTCTAGAAAATACACCCAATCACAGAAACTCTACCATATTTTAGACGGAAATGTTTTATTGATACCAATTTTAGACGAAAATAATTCAAAAACCATCCTTACGCTCCGGTAGAAACTCATAAGACTTGAAACGTGTAACTGTCTCTGATTGTCTTCAACCACAGCTTGTCCACATTCAATCTACCAAATGCCATATTTGAAAATAAAGAGAAATGAAATAAACCATTTAAGTTGCATGTCTTCTATGGCCGGAATTGACATATTTATTGACTTAGCGAGAAAGACCCACTTCTGCTCAAAACATGGCCGCCACGTCGGTACCAGTGCATGTTGTTTGTGACACGCTACAGAATTGGTATAATTAATGCCAACAAACTCAAAGACTGAGGAAAGCAATTTCTAAGTATGGTACGTATTTGGGAAATACTGAATCTGGACAAGCTGTGAATGCATTCTGCACGTTTCAAGTCTTACGGGTTTCTGCCTCGGGATATATACATGTCAGTAACCTATATAAGGGAAGTACCTCTCCAACCCCTTGGTATTTTCTAAATCAAATGTAAGTGTGCAGCCCTCGCTAAAACTTCCCCCCTCACTGCAAAGGACTAAATGTTCTCGTCTTAACCTTGCTCTCGCACTACTGAGATAATGTATTTTTTTCCCTTTCTAGCCTTGTTCAACGCTCAAGTTCCCTTTCCGTTTCAAGGATGCACTGCGACAAGTCATCAACCAACATGACGAGTATATACCGGTCAGCAGTCTCCTGTTACCAGAGAAAGAGCGCCTTTCGTTGGTCAAGTCTCTCTGGTCCCAAGGCCTATTGGCGGTGGAATAAAATATCGCGAATATCAGCCGACTGCCCAGTTGTGTTTCCGTTAATAAAACGGGATATCTAACAGCGAAAAATGGAATCAACCAGTTAAGGAAGATTTACCCAAATTATTATTATAGCCAGTTGAAAAGTAGGTAGTTGTGTTTTTCAAGTTGCGTTGCAATCATGTTCGGGAGAGTTTGTTAGGAAGTTTGATGACAATTATCCCCGGACAAACGTTCTCAATAAATGATATAGGAGTTCGTCTTATATTGGTTGGCCGTTTACTGTTGAGTTAGCTGTAGTGTCCTGAGGATTCGTATTGATTTTGTGATTCTGATATTAGATTACGGGATATTGTCAACTGTTGAAATATACATAGAAAAAAAGGTTGTCTTTTTCCCTGTGATTTTGCTCCTTTGTATCGTCATGAGCACATTACCAGAAGCGTTCCTCTTCGATATCATATACGGGCTTTCAACCCAGCAAAGTAGCTGATGGTGCTACGTTTAATCAAAGAATTTTTCCATCAATTAAACTGCGCCACGTAACGCCCTTTATTAATTGTACTATTATCATGCTATTGTTATTACTAGCATTTTTATTATTATTTTGAGAGGTTAGTTTTGGCGAAATTTTTAGATTTTCGATGAAGGTGTCTATTTTTTGTTGGAAGAGAAGTTCGGGGAAAATATGAGTTAGAAAATTAGCCTCGTTTGCTACTGTGCTGAGGATGCCATCCAACACACATTATAACATAGCTTTGGGAAAGGGCACGCTATGATTGACTAATACGCACGATCCATTTGCCCATGGGTTGCATAGTGAAGTGAGATTTTGTAAAAAAAAATGGTAAACGCAGCAGCTGTGCAACCATCGAGTTATGGACTCATTTGGGAGGTTCGCTGAGCACTCAAGAAGCTAGAGATGCTCGAGGCATCTTTCGTGCTTAGCAACCTCCCGCGTGCGTACGTAACTCGATGGTTGCACAGCTGTTACGTTTACCATTTCTTCAGGAACGCTCCTGGTATCATGTGACATCGTAGTCGTAATTGGTAGCGCATTGTTCGGCGTTACGCCGATTGCGGAGAAGTTGAGCATTCTTGCCGAGTTGTACTTAAAAAAAAAAACGTCCTATAGACACCTCACTGTGCAATAAGTAGCATTGTTATATACCTAGACTTTCACTCAACAAAACGAGCACTGTGATTGGTTGATTCTTAGTCACGTGCCTCCGATCAAATTTAAATGTATCCAGACCGGGATACAATTGCTCAGTTGTTGCCCGCGTGCCAATTGTGCTGTCTTTGCTTGTTTGTTTTTGCTATATTTTGTTTAAGGGAAAGTCGAAATATATAACAAAGCACTTAATTTATGGTCCCTCGGGAAACTAGTTAGTCTTGTTTTCCCTCGAGTTCTGATGTTCGTCTCGGGAAACATCAGGACTCTCGGGAAAACAAAACTAACTGTTTCCCTCGGTACCATACATTAAGTGTATATTATCATGACCCGTCTGGCCCTGCTCGCGCAGTCTCATAGAAAACTGCAGTAAAAGCTGACGTGTGCAGGGCCGGACGGGTTGACGTGAGGCGGTCCGGAAAAAGCCGTCCGACCCTGGTGCACTTGTTCGACTTTGTTGCGAAGTAAGGAAAACAAAACACTGAACAACAGAAATGAGAAAATACGACACGTCTTTCTATGAATTGTGAAATTCTTGATCTGACTCCAAAAAATAAAGGGAAAGTTTTTATTGCAGAATCTTCGTGTGATTTTTTTCCCGCTCGCGCCAGGCTACCGCTTCCTTTTTAAAATGGAAACAAATTTTCAAGACTTAGTCAGTGGTCATATGAGAAAATGCTTATTGACTCGGGTTGGCCCGGACGGAAAAATATTCGGCTCTCGTTCATCTCGCACATAGAAGCACATAGTTGGTGGAGAGGCCTCGGATTAGCGGAGGGAACCTCTTAATTAACACTGATATTAGTGGCTTCTGCACTTACTTAATTTATCGGGGAGGCGGGGATTATGTCTTAATTTCCTTATGGAAACGAGAGAACGATGAGGAAGCGAATAAAAGCGATACGCAACTATAATGTGAGGAAAATATTTTCTTGGGTTTCAGGAAGGGAGATGTGGGGGCGGACCCTGCCCTCGCGTGCCTTATAGGCCCAAACCGGGTTAAACAAGGACATTGCCTGTTAAAAGAATAGCTCCTTCCCCTTCATATTACGAAATTAACCCTTCACCTTCCATGTAAGATGGTGTCCCAAGCTCCCGAATTGATAGGTAGCTTGAGCCACCTATGGCATGGGTCAAACGACTCAAAATGGCTGCCTGTTCTGCACTCTGTCATCGGCCTCAAGTTCGGTCTTTTCCCTGTCGGGTACTTACAGAGAGGGAATAGGGCGAGATCAAATGGGACAAGGCATATTAACCAAAATGGGTGCTCAATTATCTTATCCGTCTCCAAGACTTTCACCACTTAGAACAGTTATTGTTACGGGAGGAAACACAGGTATTGGCTACGAAACTGCAAAAGCCATCGCACAGATGGGAGCTCGGGTTATTATTGCCTGCCGCTCGGAAGAAAGAGCAAAAGAGGTGAGAGTGATAAACATTTGTTGTCTTGTGGGAAACGGAGAATTGGGGTTATCGATTAAGCTCTTTGGGGCTCTCACGGTTCAAATTCGACGTAATCAAGTTAATCGAGCTCAGGATTGCGATTCTTCCGTGCACGTTAGCAGTTGCAAACAACATAACCACGGAGTTCCGGGCAAGATTTCCATAGCGCTCCATACTTCATTATGCATGCTGTAACCGTACTGAAAATATAGCCTTACTAGTAGCTCCCATTGGAAAGCGAAGTGCGGTGAGTAAAGTTTGTGCAGAAGAAACGTGTATACATCACTCACGGTAGCAATAATCCGAAGAGGGCATTACGTTCGCGATCAGAACATAGAGGCAGACCTACGAACGGCCAAAAGTGTATTTTCTTGTGCAAAGACGAACAGATGGTCTTGAACATACCTTGGTGACTCCATCATGATCATACTGTAATCAACAAGATAAAATTTTGTTAATTACTTGACTTAGTGAGGTGACGCAGGGTGATATGGGGGAAAAGTTTACATGTGAGGGACTGTTCGTTATTTATGGCTAGAGGTGGGGGGGGGGGGAATTTTCAAAACCAAGGGAGGTGGGGGTGTTTCCCAGTGAAGAACTTAGGAGTGTGGATAAACAATACTTTTATACTGAGCACTCATATTACAAAGACCTGCAAAGGTGCATTCTGCCACCTACATAACATCAGGCATATCAGAAAATACTTAGACAGGAACTCAACTGAGAAATTAATCCATGCATTTGTAACTAGAAGACTGGACTATTTTAATGGACTTTTATTTGGTCCACCTAGCAATTTAACATCTAAGCTATAGCGTGTTCAAAATGCAGCAGCAAGATTACTTTACTGTGCACCTCAGTATTGTCATATAACACCATTACTGCGTAAATTACATTGGCTTCCAGTGAGGTCCAGGATTCACTATAAGATTTTAGTTATCACTTTTGAAGTAATCTATGGGACAGCTCCTAAGTATATATCGGATTTAGTAACTTTAAGACCCAATCCTAAATATAGTCTTAGATTTAATGATAAGTTTCTTCTATAACAACCCATGATTAAGACCATACCTGCACTTGGCGATAGAGCATATATGGCAGCAGCACTGAAATTGTAGAATGCTCTTCCTTTTGATGTCAAGAGCATGTTGAACTTTAGTACTTTTAAACAGAAACTCAAATTAAAGTGCACTTTTTATTGAAGCATACAAATAAAAGCTTTGATATATTTTACACATATAGCACTTTTTATTCAAGCACAGAAGTTATAGCTTTGATACAGTAAAAACCCACGTATAAGAACCTAGGTTTTTTCAAGTTAGCCTAAACAGGTTCTTATATAAATGGTATTTAGTGTAAAATTAGGCTAACTAGGTTCTTAATTAGGTTCTTAACTTTTTGTCAAGAAATAAAGTAGAATTTCAGTGGCGGATCCAGGATTTTGTCCAGAGAGGGGTCGTAAAGTTGTTTGAGGTAGGGTGCGCACCCCCTGCACCCCTCCCCTGCATCCGCCCCTGAATTTATAAATGATGTTTAATGTCCAATGTAACAGTACTGTATTCTTGGATGCTTCGGTAAGCAAAATACTGTACTATTTTAATCTGATTCTGTTAAAATCAAACATATAGTGTAAACTACACTATAATTCTCACAAAGCAACATAACATGATTAATTAATTCTATATTTTAGAGAAGATTATTTTTTGTTTTTTGAAAATAAGAACCTGTTTTAGCATTTTAGCCTAAAATGGTTCTTATGTGAAGGGTGCTTAAAACTGAAATTTTAGCCTAACAGGTTCTTAAATGTTAGGTTCTTATACGCGGTTTTTTACGTATATCATACACATACATGTACGCTAAGATTGTTTAATTTTATATTTTAATTTGGAGTTGATTTTCATAGTTTTTATTCATTAGTATGTGAGGCACATTGGAAAATTGTATAGTTGAATTTGCATCATATAAATAAATATTCTTATTATTATTATTGTTATTATTATTATTATTACCCTAGTGTTCTTATATAATTAGGCAGTGGGATGGGGGTGGGGTGGTGCCATATATGGGCTGCTTAGATATGTGACGCTGTGAAACATCTAGTTTTCAAGCATGAGTAGTTCACAATGGGTGTAGAAATCAGAGATTATGTGTGTCTATAATAGGGTATCCTTAACAAGAAACTGATCTAATGGTTGAAGATTTTGGTCTGGACTAGGTCAGGAATTGGTTTTCTTTTGGTTGGACTGTGCTGGTGACCTCAGTAGTTTCTGGAAAATAGCAACATTAGGATTGTGTTCATTGTAGTGATAACACAAAATTCAAATGTGGAAAACTGTCTTCCTCCATCACAGATCAAATGACTGCTGAATTGCATCAACTGTTCTTAACCTGTATCCCCTATCAGAATCTTTTTCATATCTTGTTCATTGTCTTGTATCATAATTTCTATTTTTTTGCATTGTTTGTTACTGTCTCTAACAGTATTGGCCGGTATTTGAGTACACATCAATATACACATGTAGACTAAATGGTTAATTGTCATTGTTGTTTGCAAATTTTCATTTGTATTGGTGATCAAGAGAAACTTATTGGTTCTGCTTGTCTCTCAATAAAAGGCCATTGAAAGATTGCAGCATGAACATATGCATCAGAAACAGAGCGATGCAAACCCTGGCTGTGAAAGTGGGGAAGTTGTACCCCCTGAAAATGAAGCGAGGGATCAAGAAGATGGCATTCTGTCAGGAATATGGAAAAAAGATTCAGAACACATTCAGCCGCTTCAGTTAGAGTTCATGCATCTTGATCTCAGCTCACTAAAATCAACAATGGAATTTATTGATGCTTATAAGGAGAAATGCTATCCTCTTCATGTGTTAATATGTAATGCAGGCATTGCTAATGCTAAACAAGGTAATCTGTTACCTTCATAGAACATGAAAAACCTCTATTACCCAGACCCCAATCAATGGACACCCTTTGTTAATTCACAGACCTTAATTATACAGAGACTTTCTATGGGGCAGACACTTGGGAAGGTCCCAAGAGTGTCCTCTGAAAAGAGGTTTAACTGTATATATATATATATATATATATATATATATATATATATAACAGTACAGTCAGCTTTCAGAATCTAATTCCAGTGTACTCTAAAAATGCGTGAAGTAGTTTTTGAAGGAAGAGGCTGTATAATGAATATAGTGAAAGAAGTGGTATAGTATAGTGTTATATAGTGATATAGTGTAGTGAAAGAAGTGGCTGTATAATGAATATAGTGAAAGAAGTGGTATAGTATAGTGGTATAGTACGTGATACAGTGCTCGACCTTAACTTTTTAAATCGCTTGTCCTTGGACTAGTTGAACTGAAAATTTACTAGTCCTGAGTAAATCTGTGGTAGTCGGAACATTGCGAGGAACGCATCGAAACAGCGTTTACAAGACGTATATTTTGTTTTCACCTTGTATTATTTTTTAAACATTACAAACTACAAAGTAGTCACTAGTCCTGTGACTAGTGGTTCTAAGTTTCTACTAGTCCAGAAGCATTTTGCACTAGTCCAGGACTAGTGGACTACCGCTAAGGTCGAGCACTGGTGATATATATATATATAGTGAAGGAAGTGGTTGCATAATGAATATAGTGAAGGAAGCGGTATAGTATAATGGTGTAGTGATATAGTATAGTGCAGGAAGTGGTTGTATAATGAATATAGTGAAGGAAGCGGTATAGTATAATGGTATAGTGATATAGAAAAGTGCAGAATGTGGCTGTATACTGAATTTTTGGGGTGATAGTGTATCTTTGTGAATTTACATTATACTGAAGAAGATTTCTCTATAAATGTTTTTTTTTTACAATTTAGCTTTTCAGTGTTTTAATTATTCATTCACATTTGCTGTGGTAATCTATTGTTCATTTAATACACTTTCAGCATATACAGAGGATCAATTTGAAAGTCAATTCCAGGTAAGATTGATGCAACCTTTACTTAATGACTTGAACTAGTTCTTCCAATTTACTTAGTTATTACTTCATTGCTTAACTGGCCTACAGCAAGATACATGGATTGATGACCTTTATTTTAACACAATAATTAAAGCTACATAGCTTATAGTATCTTTTATAAAATCATAAAATAAAATGTTGGAGCAAATCACAATTATTCAACTTGTAGTGACATTAAATTAATAAATATGCTAAAAATGATTAGAAAAGCCACTTGTTGTTATAAACTAGTACAATATTAATCTTACCAAAAGATAATTTCATCAGTTGCATCAGGAGCCCATTGTAGGCTCCTGGTTGTGTATGAAGTTGCTATTTCTATGCCACACATTTGAGGCTGAGATAACATCAAATTTAAAATCTATTCTTCTGTTGTTACTCTGGTGATTGTGGCTTAAATGACCAATTACAAGGTTTGAAACTATCAATCCGTGTCATGCACAAATCTTGTGGGGGTAGTTTGTATAGAAACTGGTTGTGTTGGTGGGGAATTGAAACATAAGAAATTGGGATAATCAAACAAGTTGATAAAGTAATTTTTACCACCATAAGGTAAAAGAGGGAGGTGCTGATGTTTTGAGCGTTAGCCCTTCGTTAGAAGGAAGCACGCACAACTCACTTGATTTTGAAGGTGACCTCCACCCATGTTGCTGGAATCTTAGTCAGTGATGTTCAACAAATTGATAGTTAATTCAGTTATTGAAAACTCCAAAGCAAAACTATCATATGTGACGATGATAAATTTGAAAATGATGGGATCATCAAAACAGCTAATTCTTGCATGGAGTTCTAAATTGAATAGGAAAGCAGTACCTTGTATTTATTTTTTTCACTTCTGAGAAAATAGGCACACAAAAAGCCCTGCATGGCCTGAGAGTCCTGCACACCTTATTTCTCCTACATCTACATTTAATTTGGTCGGTAAAAATCTACAGATATCACACCAACTGTTAAAAACTAAAATGAATGTTAAAAATATTAAAAACTATGAACTAACTTAGATTTAAAACTATTTACAGAGGTTATATTTACAATATCATCTGGAAGGGAGTTCCATTCACAGATTGTTCTTGGAAAAAATGAAAAGTTAAAAACATCTTTCTTTGATCAATAACAAAAATATTGAATAACAAAATGAAATGCCAGTTCCCTATTTAAGAGCCCATGCAAACATTTAGCTTACTGTACACGGACTGTTAACTTTTTAACTTTCATGACCAAGTTGTTTCAAAGGATAATTGGATAATATAACATTCGCTCCGACGAAGGGCTAACGCTCGAAACGTCAGCACCTCCCTTTTACCTTACGGTGGTATAACTTACTTAATCAATTTGTTTGATTTACCCAGTTTCTTGTGTTTCAAAGGATAGTTCTGCTTTTTTTTGGTTATTGTTCTTTTGAGAACTATGTTCAACAGGAAAATTGACCCAGACAAATTAGAGATATTATGTACTTCTTTTCAGGTTAATTATCTAAGCCACTTGTTAATAATCTTACATTTGCTGCCAGTAATGAGGAGATCCCTTCCAGATGTCAGAATCATTCTGGTGTCATCTTTGGGGCACTATCTTGGTACGTTTGATTTGGAAAACATTCAGGGCCAGCAGTCTTATGGAAGGCTCCAGTTTTACGCAAACTCAAAATTATACCAGGTACAGGAAGTCAAACTTTGTGTTATGTGCATTATAACAAATAACCTCATTAACTGACCTGGCATGAGGGCTGTACTGGGGAATATTGTCCTTGGCCTGCATGCAAGTTTGACCATTTTCATAGAAACAGTCATCAAAATCCAGACCAAGAAAGAACGAAACAGAGTGCTCAGATTTTTCTCAAGACTACCTTGCCGTACAATAATCAGTATAATAATTAGAGTAAATACTCAGGTGATTATACAAAATTGCGTGCTCTGATTGGTTCACTACCTCGGATTATCAGCCGATAATCACCTCGACAAACAAAATGGCTGTCAGTCATTCACGCGGTTTTGATGAAATAATATTTTTTCATGTTAAGTACGATGCTTTTTTTGAAATAATCACCTATGTATTTATACTAAAACAATTATTCGCCTCAGGCTCAGTGATTATTGGTGAATATTCACCGATAGTCACTTTGCCTTTGGTGAATAATTGTCAATTATTTCAGCCACTAAGACCTGTCTCTGGGGTAGCCAGGGAATGCTAGGATCCTATTGATTGCAAAGGTAAAGCCTAGTAGTGACCAGCATCCAGTGTCTCATTACAATATTCACTGTTCATCAACCACGCATGTTACAAGAATAACGAAAATGATCACAAAAAGAGTTGTCAGAAATACAGTCACCAGTGACCCATTGCATGGTATTAGTATATATCATTAGTTAATTGTATTTTGTTTAATTTTCTTGTAAAATAAATACGTGTTTATTATGACTTGTAATTTATTTATGTATTTATTTCTTTATTTGTCCAATTAAGCATAATAGCGTTTGCAAGGTGCCGGTCTGTTATAAATGTTACAACATTCTTCTGATTGTAAATAAATTTGTTGTTGTTGTATTGACATTTAAACAAATTCTCCTCACTAGTAGCAAAACAAATATATGAGAATACATGTAGTTAGGAGAAAGTGAATATTGATATTGGGGCTTAAAGTGTTAAGGGGAGCACTTAAAAGTCATATATGAAAAGTACAGACCAAGCAGAACCTTGCTATCAGACAAATATTCTTTGCAAGAACTTTCAGTGAACAAACAGATGGTGCTCTCCCTTATCTAAACCTTTTAGAACTCTTCACGGTACTTAAACAAGGTCTATCGCTTGCAGGCATTAAAATTTACTCACTTGTGGCATAAGAGTCTTCTCCCAAATGTTTTTTTTTGCGATTTTTTCAGTATGCTAGTGGTCTTCATGCTTACAATACCAAATTCTGTAACAATTGCGCAAGAGAAAAAAGGTCCAAATCCCCAACACACACATGTATGACAGTGGTTCTGGAACACGCTACCTAGCTCTCTTTTTACCAATTTGGGCCTTATATATTAAGTACTTGGCCATCAAAGGAAAACATGCAATCATGTGACAGAAAAAAAAATTGCATATGCTAGAGGTCATTCTTAAGTGGAATCTCCGACTGCCTATATCATTGAAAAAATTTATAAACACAAATTTGAATGTAACTATTGTTCAACCATATGTAAATAAAATGGGTCACAGACAAAAAAAAGTATTCTTTACGAAAGCATTGAAAACTAAAACATCTTAAAGGGCTATCATTGGTTTTGATTGATCATATCAAATCAAATCAAATTAATACCCGGACAGTGGAATATTATGGCAAAGGATGTTATTGGCTCAATGATTAATGATTAATGATAATGAATTTATATAGCGCACTTTTTCATATGAATATGTTCAAAGGTGCTTTACACTTTTATTGGGTGAGATCGGACGTCAGCATACAAAGGCGCCTCTGGCTGCCGCTATCAGTCCACATATGATCTCACCCACCCACCCAACCCATGCATGAATTGTCAGATGAAACCAGACGTAGAGATAGACCACCACACCGGGAACTACGTCCCCTACTCCTTTCGAGCAGTGTGTGGGTTCTTTAACATCCCACAGATTATTAGGAACAAGTGTTGTGAGACGGGTCCTACGGTTTATCGTCCTTATCCGAGAAGACTAGAAAGTCTAACCATTTACAGATGTCATTACGAAGGCAGCACTTTCTCCTCAGTTATTTTTAAGACCCTGAGTGTTGGTCCAGCCAGGGTTTGAACCCGTAACCTCCTGCACGGTAGTCCGGTGCTCTACCAACTGAGCTAACCGGTCGGCGGTTAGTCAATCGGTGGTTAGTCAATGATGGAAATGACCCGACAACAAATTGCTAATATTCTTTTTGCATCCTTCGCCTCTTCTATAGCTTCAACTGAGGATGCATACAAGTGGATAGAAACCACAAGCGAGAGAAGCAAAAGTGTCTGGGTTATAAAAAATTTTCTGTATACATATACAGTTAGCAAGTTTGTGATTTTGCTCTAATCCATATTTTACGTGGTAGTCAGACACACAGTATTGTTACTCTTGCAGATTTGTAAGGGGTTATTTTAATGAGCTAGTTCATGAACAGTGTAATTGTCTTTTTGTATCAGTTCACCTTTCATAGTTTTCTTGTTTTCACCAATGAGCAAAATGTGTCCTTCAAATTATACCATGAATTATAAAGAGAGCGGTTTGGTGTGCCACAACAGCAAGTGGTTTTTCAAGGGATTGCACAAAAAGAGTGGGATTAATTTAACCCTGCAGTTAATGAGCTTTGCCAATTTCCACGTTTGATTCACAGCAAGGCAAATATTATTTCAACTTGGTGGAATTCAGAGTATATTATTATTGCCAGATGATCGAAACTTAAACGAGATGGATAACAAATATGGCAAACCATCTTATAAAAGGATCTGCGCAAAGTTTGGTGTACTGACCCAAGTGCTGACTTTCGATTTAAGAAAGGTTGAAATCACAATTTCTGGCATGTCTTTATGGACTATGGGTAGGGGTACAAATGGCAAGGTGGAAAGACACCCTGTGATACTAGGGTATTAAAATGCAAATACTTGGCCAAATGGTTCTAATATATTTGCAGACGAAGGTGGTATTAAATAAAAGGGTAATCTAGACTGTAATTAGTTTCATCCGTAACAGTGACGAGACAAATAGGCAGCTTGAGTACTAATTTGCAACAAAAACATCAATAGGACTAATACAAGTACACTGTAGGGCTGCTGCAGTTGAACCAATCAATCGAAGCTTATACTTATTCGCAGGTGAATGCAAGATCAAGCATTCTTAGGGGAGGTGGGCAGGCAAAAGAGGTTCAAAAAAGGGTGAAAAAATACCAAAATAGTCCTGTGAAACCAAAAAGACGTTGCCATTTTGAAAACAATCTTTAACCAAGTGCTGCACGTCTCTAATGGATGATAGTGTGCAGTAGCTCAGCCAATCAGATTGTGGTATTTGTATTAGTGTAGTAGACGATTTTTACTACCGGTAATACTGAATATGCCCTGATTTTCTGTTGTTAGGTGATGCTAATGTATGCTTTGCAGCGAAGACTTCAAAAGTCAGGCATCACAGTTACCTCACTACACCCTGGTCAGGTTAGTCTAGCTCCTACATTATCATTGTTAAACCATTGGATTTGTTAATCATATTAATTAATAATGGAATGATTTTGTTTTTTTGTACCAGGTTTTTTAAGTCAGGACATGATATTGTTATTCAGCAGTATTATGATAACTGTTAGCAATTTTTCACTAATGAATGCGGCAATCTGGTAATGAAAAATGATAAGTTACAAATACATGAGTATAATCACTGTATCTTACCAGCAAGTAAATTTTTGTTATTAATTAATATCTAATATTGAAATCTTGAAATTTGGAACCAGATTCCAAGAAATCATTGGAAAGAAACAATGATTGATTGGGATAGAAGAAAAAAGAAAGCTGGGTTGGGAACAAGGGAAGAGTGACATACTTCGATCATTCTTCAACTTCAATCCCAAAATGCTTGCTACATACACATCAATCTGTCAGCTTTTTTATTTAAAATTTAACTTAATTTTCCGGGGTCTACTAGTTGGGAGAATTGAGAGTTGTCCAATGCTCTGACAAATTTATGCAATGCATAGCATTGTATTATATGCAGGCCATAACAATTATGGTTCAACAATGCATTCTAAAATGACAAAAAGGAACACAATGCATTTCAATGTACAGATTTGTCAGAATATTGGACAAGTATGGGAGAATTTAGTGTTTCTTTGATCCAATGTTTTTTTGAAATAATATTGATTGTTTTCTTAATTCATTCTCATCATCTGTTTTCTTGATGTTGTCTTGGATTCTGTAACGGGAAGTTGCATGTTGGTAACTTCATGTATTGGAAGGGCTAATTGTTATTAATATGATGTTAAAAATCCAATACAGTATATCATCTTCATCATCATTACACCTCCTACTTACACACATAAAAGAGAAATTCTTGTGGGGTTATGTAAATTACAAGTTAAGGTTACTGATAACCTTTTCGCGTGCCTTATGGAAAATGTTTGATGCGTGCATCATTTTCGGTGAAACCATGGCTAACTATATGTCTATGGAAAGGTTTTGAAATGTAGAATCCAAATTCGTAAATTATATAAATTTATAGCGTTGGTTAGCATGCACAAGCCTTCGAACTTGAAGCCATAGATGTTCACTTTGCTGAATTACCTGCCTCCACATTATCTCTTACAGCAAAACAAACTGCACTATATCAATCAGCACTTGATAGGCTACCAAAGTGTGTTGGGTTTTCAAAACATTCGAAATATTTCTATTGTGACACCTCTTTGTGTGACATGAAATGAAAAATGTCCTATTGGCCAACTTCAGAGCCTGTTTTCTCAGAAACCAATAGAAAGAAAATATCTCCTTAATTGATCAGTTAATCTGATATACAGAATAGGATATGTAATAGTAGGCAAAATGTGCATGCAGCAATATTGTCTTATAAAAGTAAGCTCTTTTAATGTACCCAGTGATATAAACATTTCAAGAAACAACTGGTTACATTCATAATTTCTGGTATTATTGGTGTAGTATGCTTTTAAAAATTCCAATGCTCTGATCTAAGCTGAGAACACTTCACTTAATCCCAAACATTGAAGAAATTTGAAATTGAGAGAAAAATCTTTGCAAAAATTAACAGTGCAGCTCCTATATTCACAAAATTTAAATATAAATTGGTGTTTGCAGGTTAAAACAGAGATTCATCGCAACTTCCAGGACTCAATGCTTTGGAGTAACTTTGTTTGGTTAATAAATTCACTTGGAATATCAAGAGACGCTGTTACTGGTGCTGCAACATCAATAAACTGTGCTGTGAATCCTGAACTGGAGGGTGTTGAAGGCATATATTTTTCAGACTGTAAACCAGATATAACATCAACACTGGCTCGGTAAGGTTGAAAGGTTATTTAGATTGCCAGTTATGACACAAGACAGTCACTGACATAATTATATAAGCAATAATACGGTAGGTTATTTCATAGGAGGTGTTGTGACAAATAATAGTTGTTAATAGTTTCTGCTATGGTATTTAGCAGACACAATGGGAAGAGACAAAGAAACAAAGAAAGAGGCACATGATTCGATCATGTTACGAGTGAATAAAATTAATCATTGCTTCGGCAACAATAATCATGTACTTAAAGTTGAGGCATTAACCTGTGACTGTACAGTGACCTAGCTTGCAATGCTCTATTTAACAGATATCTTTGTTACCTTTACTTCAGGGATGAAACAGCACAGGAGCAACTTTGGGATTACTCATTGACTTGCTTGAAAGACTACTTAAGTGCTGACATTTTAAAGCAGTTCTCTACGACTAAAAGCTGCAATCCTGCTAGTAGTTCTACACAACCAAATGAAGGGATACATGGGGTTGTTGCCTCATCCAGTGACAGTAGAGAGGATTCAAGCAACTGAGCCCACTTCCTTTGTATACAAGGCAAGGATGTTGATTGTATGCAGTTTGCCACCTGTGGATCACAGCTAAGGGGCCCAGATTTACTCATTCATACTGAGTCAACCCAACACTAGTATAATTTCTGTATTAAGCTCCCCTTCTCTAATAAGCCCCCCCCTCTCTAAGAAACCCAAGGCATTCATTAGGCATCGGAGATAAGAGAATTCTCCTGCTACTACGAAGAATTCTCCAGTCAAATTTAGATGGCCTGAACTAGTTTTAAATTCAGACATGGAGCGCTTTCAGAAAATTCTCCTGTTACTTTACACAATTCTCCTGCTGCTACAATTCTCATTGAAAACCCTGCAAACCCCTTTTCGGAAGCAGATAAAAAATAAGCCCCCCTTCTCTTTTTGGCACCTGCCCCCAACAATCAGTACTACAGGATTTCAAAGACAGACCGGTAATATTTTATTCATGGTCTTTACTGCATTGTCATTAAGCTAATTCAGAGCTAAAAATTAACTCCAGTGCTTGGTGGCCAGTTGGGCCAGTTTCGAATTCTGTAGCATAGTCACACATCGGGCTTTCAAACCTTAACTGTTGGTAGCCCTGGTCAGTTTTTTAGACCGCCAATTTTTAGCCCTGCTAATTCATATGTTTCAGTTTTTCTTGTTCATTCATTAAAAATAAAAGCTCTTGTTCTTCGTTGTTTAGTCCAAAAATTTTGGCAAAGATTGTTGGTTTGGTTTCTTTGAATAAAACACCAAAACAGTCATAGTGCCCAGCAGCCATAGTATACAGCTGAAATCTGTGAAATTTTTTCCGATAACGCGTTTGCAATGTCTGTGTTTTACACTACATGTTATGTGATCTTGATTTTGGTTGGCTGGAGCTTTGTGGAAATTTCAATGTATGCACTTATTTCGCATGAACTAATCTTAATGCATAAAACTTCCTAATGAAAATTGCTATTTGGTATTTGGAAATAAAAGCTTTACCTGCATTAAGTGATAACCTTAATGCATTCCTGGAAGCAGAGCAAGAGCACAAAAATTGAAAGCATCAGGAGAAAGAACATTGCTGGTCTCTACTCTACCTAATTTCTTGACATGTTAGAGTTGACAATTTTTCCCTGTCAGAATATTGTTAAATTGAAGATCACAAAAAGAAACTATCTTATGTGATGATTCCTTTGTAAAAAACAATTTTTTTTTCAAATGAGTAAAAATTTTGCATGGGCTTTTCTATTTACATACATGTAGAGGGAACCTGTTCCCTGTATTTGTGTTCCCGTTTTGGTGTTTCACTTAGAGGAATAAGATATGCAAAAATGGCAGCTGGCCATTTGTTAATCAGATTAATTACATTGTCGGGGCAGGCAGGTCAAAATCTTAGCTTTACTAGACTGAAATAAAATGGAAAAATAAATACAAAGCACGTACTGCACTTCTATTGAATTAGGGATTTCATGCAAACATTTAGTTGACTATGATCACTTTCATTTTTTCCGTCCAAATTGTCACAGATGTTAGTTTTGCTTTGGGATGACCTGGATCTGGATCATTCAGATCATGGTACATCAAAAGAATGGATGTTCCATGTCCTGAGTTGATTCATCGGTTCCTTTGATGCTCCATGATCCGTGTTATCTTGGATCACGAATCCAGATCTTGATCATATACCAAAGGAACACATGCAGCCTTGGAGTCTTCAATTAGCAGCACAATTCTTGGTGTCCTGTACATATACAGTTGATAGCAAATTCTATGATTTATCACTGCATGACTAGAACAACAGACAAGATGGAATTGGGAGATGTAAAATATGCAGTGGCAAACATAAACAAAACTGTCAATAAAAAAATGAATGCAAACCATTTATTAATGCTTGTAAAGTTGTCTATGACACCATATAATTAAGGTTATTCCAAAATAAATTAAAAATATTTTGTACTTTCTAAACTTAGCATGTTTTTCATACTCTAATTTTATGAAAATATCTACTATTGTTAAAATAGGCAACTACCAGTAGTTCTTTTGATGGGAATTACACAAACCCCATGCTATTAACCCTTTCACTCCCAAAATCTGTTTTGATAGAGCGCCTTAAGTGATTGAAGCTAGGAGAGAATATAAGCTCCATGCTGTTTACGATGTTTATCAAAGAATGCAATCAGTACAATCATAAGGCAATAACACAGAAATTCTGTTAAAAGTGAGGAAACAACACTACAGCTTTGAAGTGAGCATGTTGCACTATACGTTCACTAGTTGATTAATACTTAATGCATGAATGCCCCAGATATATTTGGAAATTGCTCATCAAATATCTACAACTTTGCTGCGTCATGATCATGGCTAAGATCATAGAACTTGCGGTATGCAGCTTACAGTATAGTTGCATGTAGCTCTATTGGGAAAAGACATTGACTGAATGGTCACAATTGCTTTTTATCTCTTAATGGTTGAACTGGATAGAAGCAACTAATTGGCTAAATCTAAGAGGAGGCATAATAACATCAAAAGTGACTCTGCATCAGGGTTGGAGAAGCTACAGTAAGGCAATTTAAGTCTACGCCTTGAAAGGATAACAAACCATCTGCATTTAATACTCAAAGAATCAAAACTGGTGACTAAATGACCCATTATAAACTACCTTTCCCAAGGCTTTCAAGCTTGAATTATTTCAATGACTACCATTTTTAACCTATATTCATTCAAAGCCTTGTGTAACTTCACTGTTCTTGTCTTGAAGGCTGTCTCCTAGCAAAAACATTCCTTCATTCTGTGGCACCAGAAATTCCAGAGTTTGCGAGATTGCTTGTTAAATGCCAGGAAACATACAGTTGTTAAGGCAAAAAATGCAGTACTTAACGTTGACACCACAATTGTTGCTGAGAAGGTGTACTCTACATATGCTGTAGGAAAAAACAAAGTTCAACATGAAAATCTAACCTGGAGATTAAAACAGTACTGACTGTGAAACATAACAGTGAAATTTAAACAACTGCAGCAATTAACGGAGGTGTTCTGGAGGCCTTAATGGGATAATTTATGACTAGCCAATATTCACAGTTACATGAGGGGAACAAATTGAAGAGCTGTACACGAAAGGGGTTTTTTTAGCTAATTTTTTTTCTGCAAATTATTACATGCATTTTCAGAGTATATGGTGTGAAGTAATTTCTTGCACTAATGTTGCTGTCATTATGATAGTTAATAACTGTTAGTAGCAATCAATTCATTATTCAATAGGACTTCACAACTGGCTATAATAATAACCTTTGTTTGAGTGTCAACTGTATCTAGCACTGAAGTACTAATTGGGAACAAATGAAATCAAAATCTTTTTTGTGGAGAGGGGAAAACCGGAGCATGCAGAGAAAACCCTCTTGGAGCAGAGTAGATATAAACCAAAAAACTCAGCCCACATATGATGCCGTGGTTGGGAATTGAACCCAGGCCTCATTGGTGAAAGGCACCAACCCTACTCCCCTACAGTATATCATGCATCATACCACTGGGTATTTTGGACAGTGGTATGAACTACTTATTAACCAAGAATGAAGTCTATATGCGTGGGAACATCTCAAAACTGAGGCCTTGTTGTATTAAATGGCCAAGGTTTGAGACCGTTTCATTAAGACTGAATGTTGGAGATTAACCAGTTATTTGTTTCCTTTGTTTCAAGCTCATTGTCATGTCTTACCATACCAAAAAAGCAAGGGAAAAAATTAAACCACAACATAATTATACCAATGAAGCAACTGATATATTGCAATGCCGTATTCAAACCGATGGGAACAGTTTAGTGCAGGCAAAGAACACACTACAAGTTCAGTCTGCCATGCTGTTTTTAATGAATCCACCTGCATGTAAGATACACTGCAATGTAATCTACAAACACTACAGCAACCTCAGTCACATCTGTCAGAAACAGCTGTAAAGTAAGATTTGATGCTGGCCACTTTTTTATCTTTGACCTTAACTCACTGACACAAGGATTTCCCAGCAGCCCCAGCAATATTCATCTTGTAGGCAGTGAATAGTGTTGGATATCTTGCAATGGTGAGCCAATCAGTTCACTCAAAATGCTAAGGTTGCCGAGTTGGTACATACTAATGTTGAACATCCCAAGGTGGAGAGCCAATCAGATTACACAAAATGCCACGCTGAGTTTTTATATGTATAAACTAAATGTGAATGATACTTAACCATCAAAGGAAACACCTTACTCTTATAAATATGCAAGTGACCAAAAATTTACTTGTATCATTTAGCATCTCAACAACTTCTTACTTACTTTTGGGACAAAAGTCTGGAGCAAAGAATACCAAACAAACAAAGTACTTGTTGATATAGTATTTCAGTAACTTTGAATGTCGCTGCAGTGCGCAAATGGGTACATAGGTCAGGATAACACAGACGGCGTATGCAAACATCAGGCACACCAGCCTTATCACCACTTTGTTCATCTGTCTCTTTCTTTGCTCTGCCTGTTTCCCTGTTACGGCAGATATGTCACGTAACTGAAGAACAAAATAACAAGTTTGTAATGATGTGCTACCAAACTGGGAATAACCTCATATGGTGTACTATGGTAACCCTAAAGGACCATAAATCCTCTATTAATTAGCATGCACCCCCATCAAAAAAGCCACACCCAAAAGGTACTTTAAATAAATAAGTTAATTACCCAGATGGTTTAATTAATAGAGGAGTTACCAATCTGTTTTTCATTTCCAGAAGTGACCAATATAAAAACTCTCCTTATTGTACCAAGATTTATTATAATTTATGAAGCAAACAGATAGTGATTTTGGTGAAATGTAAATACAAAAAAAAATTGAATTGAATTAATCTGTCAACAAATACTACAAACGAAATTCACCCTTTCACTATAATGATTGAGTGAACAAAATTAAATGTAAATTTCCTTGACAGTTCATAACAATAATTAAGCAGTACATAGTTTGATACTATGTACTCCCCAATTAATGGGCCGGTGATGTCATACACTTAATGTTGGGCTCTAAAGGGAACAGTTAGTTTTGTTTCCTGTTTTCAGGAGTAAAGGGAAAAAAATTAACTGGTTTCCTGAGGGAGCTGACATTGTGTTTTGTGTAACTGCAAAGAATTAAGATTGAATCAAAGCAGTGTTAATTGGTACTTGTGAGAAGACAAATTTAATTCTTAACAATACTGAATGAATGAGTTTTAAAGTACCAGAAAAAGTAGTCTCTGGACTTGGAAGTTCAAGAACTTCAAAACTTAGTTGCTTTTTGGTCCTTTATGTTACACCATCTTCCATCATGCTTTGATCACACGCTGTTGTATCCTGAGTGGGGCACAATTGCTGAATAGTATCCCACTCGGGATACATTTGAATTCAGACAAGGCCACATGACCAAGAATCAACCAATGGCAGTACCTATTTAGTTGGGTAAAAGTCTTAGAATATAACAATCAAGTATGTACTGGTTCCTGTATGAATGTATGAATAAATGAGCAATTGCATAATCAAGGTACTTTCAACAGGGAATTAAAAACAGCTGCGCTAAATGGTGGTATAATTGACTGGAGGTAGACAGATGAAGTGATCTGGGTGCTTCATATCTTGGTGTTGAGCCAATAATAATTACTGGTGCCTCATTTTTTTTTTCATTACTGTTTTTAGTATAGTCATCTCCCTCTTAACATTATTAACCCTTTCACTCCCAAGAGTGACTTCATTTTACTCTGTCTGACGCCAGACTATTTTACTTGTCAAATGGAGACCCCTTGGGAGTGAAAGGGTTAAAAACTATCTCCCTTTAACCCGTTCACTCCCAAGAGTGACTTTATAGATTTTACTCTGTCTAACGCCAGACGATTTTACTCGTCAAATGGAGACCCCTTGGGAGTGAAAGGGTTAAGAGAGAGTTGACTGTAACAGTATTGATAACTGTATTTATCATACCATGCACAAGTACATACCCTGAAAAGCTTGTATACAACAGCAAACAAACACGTGCATCCCACTCCCTGGGCTATCTCTGTTATAAAAGTCGTTGTGAAGAAAGAAATGTCTTCTGATGGAAAGCAATAGCGCATGAAATATACATTATACCCAGACTTGGAACCCAACACAATACCAACTGGTATCCAAGGAAGAAGCCAGCAAATCAGTGAATACACAATATTCCTCCTCTTGAAACTTCCTTTCTTGTGACTGACTGCAGAATCAGAAAAAATCATCTGCAAAATAATAAGATGCCTTCAAAAATATTAAAATCTTGCACACTAATGGCTGGCTATTTAAACAGTGTGTCACTTTCACCGTTTATAGTAACATTGGGAGGGTTTGAAACTGTCCAATTCGAGTTTGATTTGGTGACACTAGTTCATTTTGAGTGAGGAATGACTGACTATACTTCTTCTGGCGTGGTAAATATGAGATTAAAAAGGTTATTTAAGTTGGAGCAGCTCTAATTCAATTTGGAGAACGTTTTTCTTAAGCACAGTCAAAACCTTGTTAAATAAATGGCTTTGGTACATGTATATACCCCAGTTTTCAGCTTTATCAAATTCATGTGAAAAGTGTGGAATAATGCAAGAGAACTACGTAAGTTTGTTTGTCATCATTGACTGTTTTGATCACCACTAACTGGGAGTTAATAAGTTTTTCTTATGCTATACATTATTACTGGACGAACATGTCCCAATTAATCAAATTTTTAGCAATAACAATAAATAACTAATGTTATTTTTATTACCAGTAGTTACATCAGCATATTTTCTATCCCTATTCCTTGTTAATCTGTCTCAGGGTTTTATTTCATTAATAAGATATTTATCAAATATCTTAATTATTGGCACATCCATCTGATTTAGTGCAATACCATGATCTAACCAGACAAAATTGATTCAAAACCACTTTAATTTTGATACATACTGATAATTTTGATAATGATAAAATTGCATTATGATAGAAGACCAGAACATCCAGAGTGGGAGAGTGGATTTGGTCTGGAAAAGTGTGCCAAAATAATTATCATGATTACTAAAATTGAATAATTATCATTCAAAAATATTTCTCCATTTCTGGTTGGCCAAAATGCCCTCGCTAATTTGTCATATCTAGCAAGATGGCATCAAGTGTCCAAAAATCCATCCTATTATCCTACAATTGACATCACAGAACTTCATATCTGAGAGAGCAGGAAAATGGTGGGTGAAAGGTTCTCAACATTGAATGAGGAAGATATCAGTAAATTGTTAAGAGAAAAGGACAGTTTAAACATGCAAAAATTAACTAAAGCCAGTGTGCTAATTAATTTTCAATACTTGTTACGGAGGATAAAAACATCTGCAATCCACAAACAGCCCAGGAATTGACATTGATCTTGAGTAAATTTTATGCTGAAGTGTACACAAAGAATGGAAAAATGTATGTGAAAAGCTTGCTTTGTGCCATCAGATTTAGTTTGGAAATACTTTGAATGCATAAGAAAACAGTAACTGGATTCCGCTTCTGCATGATATGAAGAATTATGCAGATCCTGTACAATATTATCTCGCAGAATGATAACATCCTCCTCGAGCTGCGTAATTCTACATTTCATAATCAGCCTCGTCCAATGATTTTTAATAATGATTAAATAAGAATAACAACAATAATAATGATAAAAATAATTCATAGATGCACTGACGTATGTCTGTGTAAGATTCAAATATGCACCTTTTGCATTCTGTGCCCAGTCACACATCCTTTAAAGCAGCATATCTTTCCAAATCATTTAACCTTTTCACACCTTCATTAGCATTCAGTCAATTTCAAATTCAAGTTACTGAATTCCAGTAAATTTCAGTTCACAGTAAAGCACACAATTTATACCAGCCCAACTGAGGAAGCATTTGTAAGTATCCTATCTTTTTCTATCTTTATATTATCATTCTTTTTTCTTCATCTATGTATTTGTTTCATTTACAGTTGAACCATTTCATCTCATCTTGTACCTTTATAATCCTGACTTTCAATGACTCAACTACAAAATGTGAAATGTTCAGTTTTATCAACCACAGCATGAACATTAGACATTTCTGATTACAATGGCAAGCTTTTTTGGACCCACAATTAGGCTACTCCCAGTGATTTATAATAGCTTTATATATTTGCTGGGTCTTTTGACTGATATATTTTCTAAGACTAAACTGCATTACATCTATACTGCAAAGATTAAATATTTGTTGTAGGCTAAAATGAATTTCAGGTCAAAATGGTTCCAAACTAGTTTGATTTTTTCACTTTGTTTCATATTATTAGAGGATTATGGAAATTAATCGAAACAAAGGAAAAAGCAAATCAAACTAGTTTGGAACCATTTTGACCTGAAATTCATTATAGGCTACAAAATATTCATCCCTGTAATTTCCAACTTTCCTTCCCTTTCTGCTACATGAAGCTTAAATACAAATTGTAGGAAAAGTTTAAAATGTACCTGAGTCAAATTGATGCTGTATATAACAAACCATAATGCCAAAGCAACTGAAAAGTAGTGGATAAGGACTCCTTGCACAGTACAGAATAGTGTTGGGTTTTTCCGAGCGTCTTCCATGAACCTGCTGGTGCAAAATGCCTTTTCTCTTCCCATCCCATTCCCAATGACAAGAAGCAAGGCTATACAAAGACAAAAACATAACTGCATAACTGCATGTATCAATTTTCATGCAACAAACTCCAAGGCAAAGAATATGAAACAAATATAGAATTCATGTTCTTACATCTGAATAACACCACAGGCTAAATATTTACTTAACACCATTGATTGACTATATTATTTGCTGAAATCAAGGTGAATAGTTAATATTTTAAATAATATTTTATTTAGCATGCAGTGGTTCACATAGGTCAGAGAAGATATCAAAGTTTGGCTAAGCGGGAAAATAATGGAAGGGAAATCTGGAATAATGGTATGTAAAAAACTGATTATGCATGCTGCTTGCGCCAACACAAACAAGACTCCAAAAAATTATAACCTCAACTGTCACATAGTTTTAAGCTGATTTAACTAATCTGTCATCAAAGTTAGTGCAACATATATGCTTTAAATACCTGCACCAACCAAGTGTAGTCCTTTTACTAAAAGCAAGTTACGGGTAATATTAATGATGCCTCACACTGTACATATACACAAAAATAAAATAAAACACCAATGACCAAAGGTACAAAATACAGACTACTTACAAATGGCAGCAGATAACCCCTGAATATACAGTGGGATTACATGTGGAAACATTCGGCTGCCAATAAAATAACACCATACAGTTATTTGAAACAAAGTTATTCTAAGTTTATTCAAAGTGGTGGGATTTACATGCATGATAAAAATTATTTCACTTCATAAATTATTTATCTACTTCCTTTCATGATTTTATTATCAGTATTTTTAGCATCAATTTTCTTGAAGTCAAAAAGTGTATGAACAATGTATCAATAGGAAGTGGTAGTCACAAATAACAAAAACATATGGGAAAGACCATTAACAATGGACTGCCTCTCACACATTCCTTTTGCTGCCACTGAAAATTTGTAACTTGACATAAAGGTATATATAAAAATCACTGAGTTGTATGTTTCCTGGGGTTAGAAATTTTTAAAAACAAAGGATAGATTTGCCGAGCAAAGCAACAGATGGCACTATAGGTACCTGCATGGACGTTTGACAATCCTGCCCGCCCCAACCTTGAGCTCTACCCCACCCCCCTTGGAGTAGCCTGGGCTGAGTTGCATAAAACATAGATCTAGATGAAATTACTATTAATGATTGGTCCCAAGGGGAACAGTGAGCTTTGTTTCCCAAGAACCTCAATTTTTCTCCAAGATTAAGTCGAGTAAAACATTGAGATTTGAGGGAAACAAAATTCACTGTTTCCCAGGAGACCAGTCTAAAAGTGATTAGTTATTAATACCAAAACAAATGGGTCAAACCGGTGGAAAGCAATTAGTCACTTTATTGACAAATGGCAATCTGATCATGTAAAACAGTGGTCAACACTTCATGGGTAACAGTGAACTGTTTTCTGTTTGACATCATAGTTTTTGCAATGTTACCTGCGCATGGCATTTGGCAGTAAACAGTTTCATTGTAAGATGTCATGTGACCATGAACTATCCAATGAATGGGCGTGCTGTAGTGGAAAGAACATCAGCTATATAACAACTGATGTTGTCAGAAGTTAATAACTAAGAGAGGTTTGACTGAGTGGACCATCTGATGTTAGCAAGCAGTTTCATCCAGCACTATTAAAGTGTTCAATGCAACTGAACCCTGATGTTTGGTTTATAACTGAACTACAAAAGTAAAAATGGTCACTTACAGCTGTTTTATTCTGATCCATGTAAGCAGGATTATGACGAAGCCCAACAGACTAATCGTGATTGAAAAGTTGTCAACAAATTTGAGCGCAACATCCTCTGCGGCAGAAAATGTCACCCATGTACAAGGAGGCTCACACATATTGCTCTTGGGATTAAGAATCAGTGGCTTACTGCAAGGGTACTTTGGCATCAAAATAGTTTGGTTGCTAAATGTGAAAACAACAACAACAACAAATAAACAAAACTTTCATATTTTATAACTTGCACATGCTTGGAATGAGTTTGCCACCAAAATAGTTTGATTGCTAAATGTGAAAAAGAGAAATAAGAAGCAAAATGTTTAACATAATTATTACTTTGTTTAGAATAAGTTATACACTGTAAGGATACTTTGGCAGCATAATAGTTTGATTGCCAAATGTTAAAAAAAGAAAACGAAAACTTTTCAAAAGTTTAACTTTGTTTAGATAGATAATAAACATACAAATTAATTTTTAGTATCATGGCTGACCTATAATAATTAATATTCCCAAAGATAGTGGAGATGCATTGCACAAATAAAATCCATTTTATATTTTGCTCTTGTCCACTTTACCCAGTCACAGACCACAGATACTGTGCAATACATAATTATATGTTACTTACTGGGCAGAAGGTCCATATGGGAAAAAACTGTGCTCACGACATCTTGAGTACGGCCCAAGGCCAAAGGCTCAGTTTTTTTCCTATACAGACCAAACAAGCCAGGTATATAACTTCTTTAAAGTGGGAAAAGAGAGCTGTAAATTGCCACAGTGAGGCAAAAATATGGCCCATGGGCCATATTGTAAAATGTTGGACTGGTCACGCATGCATGATTGGACAATCAAATTTGAGGATTTAGGATTCCGGCCCCAGTGTTCTCCTTTTCAGGCGGTAACTGTTAAATTTACTGCCTGTAACAGCACTTGTTACCGCCTAAAATGGCCTGAAATTCTTGAAAATTCAACAGCTACAAAAGTGTTTTACCAGTTTGAAAAACTCTATTACCTGTTGAGCAGAAATAAAAGGAGAACACTGCGACCTGCTCAGATGCTTAAGGAAAAAATAAATCCATATCTTCTCAGGGCTAAAAATTGGCAGTTGCGCGGTCGCCAGTAGCAAGTTAAAACTGACCAGGGCTACCAAAAGTTAAGGTTTGGATGCCCGAGGTGCGACTATGCTACAGAATCCCGAAAAGTTGCAATGTAAATTATGCAAAGTAAAAAGTTAAAAATAAAACTCAACATGTACTGTAGTTTACTACTGAATTTCTAGTCCTGAAGTGGAAATTCCGAGCCGTTTTAACAGTGATTTCACGAGCGATCCACATTCACAACATACAGACGCCATTTTGATTTCATGATTGCAACGTGACTCTGAAAATAAAAAAATCGAGGGCTACTTCATTTTGGGATGGGCTACTAAGAATTCAAGGAAAATGGCCCGACTGGCCACCAAGCACTGGAGTTAATTTTTAGCCCTGTCTTCTATGGCATGAAACAAAAACGGTATGGAATGCTTTCTATTAGCATACCATAAAATACCCTGTGCATTGATTGTATTCTCTTGGTGAAATATGAACTAATGCCAAGAAATGACAGCTATCAAACATAATAAATTATATTAAATATGATGTACATTTACGATACATATAGTTGTTGAAAAATGTGAAGAAAGGGCCCCACCATCGGCGCAATACCAACACAGCTAGCAGAAACAAGTAGAAATTTTTATTCTGACACAATCACATAATCTGACAAGGGCATTATATGCGATCTACAAATCATGTGACCGGTCTTCAATTAACAGTCTTAAAAGTTTAAAGCAAGTTTGAAATGTCTGCATTTTGCAAGAGTGCAATTCAAGCATATTGTTCCAGCAGTTGTTGCATTTTTCTGGTTACATATATTTTTAACTGGGTAATTTTCAGACAGTTGATGTTATCCTGATTGGAAGTGATGACTGTAACTTAAAAAGTTACAATTCACTGACTGACGTTTCAACATTCCTGTCTAAGCATCTTCTTCAGGATTGATTGGGCAAGGCTGTGAAGCTCCTTTTACAAACTACATTGTAACTTTTAAAGTTACATTCATGACTTCAAACCGACATAGCATAAACTACGTCTGAATGTCCACCTGGTTGCAATGTGCACATTTTTTTGAATGGGTAATTTTCATTTTTCATCAATAAACACAAACTACTGTGCAGCATTAACCATTATTAGAAGGCACTTTTTGTTAAAAGCAACTACCTAGTTAAAAATAAAATAAACTAAGAAATGGTAATAGGACTGAGTGGAGTCCAATTCGGTCTGTAATCATACAAGTGATGACAAAATTGGACGACCACGCAGCAGGAGTTTGATTTGTTTATCACGAGTATGATTACGGACTGAATTGGACGACATGAAGTCTTACTACCAATTAATCATAAAAATTACAATTCCAAGAAATGAAGAAGAGCCAAATGCAAGTTGTGAAAGTAAATATTGTCAATGCACAAAGGAGAAAAATTCTCCATTATGAAGAAAATCCCAATTTAGGAGTTTGTACACTGCTTCTGTGGTGATTGAATACAAGGTTGTGATTGGTTGATTTAAACTACAACTTTGAATGTGATTGGCTCATTGAACTGTCTGATAACAAACTGTCTAACAACAACTATGGCAAGTGAATAAGTGGAAAATAGGAGTTTTTTAAACCAATCACAATCGAGGAAATTGTAAGTTTTATGACTAAACCAAAAATTACCTCCAACATAGATACAATGTTGCTGGTAGGGGTACAAAAATTCTGGTTTGACTCAACTCAGGATTAAACGGTAATTAAGCCTTTACAATCAAAACTATGGATAAGTGCTAACCCAGTTTAACCACGAAATGAGGCTTCTAAGACTTTCCCACTTATCTACAGTAGTTAAAAAGATAACTAACTTGCAACATTTACTAACCTTTGGTTTCTTCCTGAGGTGGGCTGTTCCGGTACCGGCTCCAGTTTATTTGCATAAAATATGGCAGGTAGAAGGGAAACTCCCCATATGACCACAAGGCAAATAAACACAACCACTGCTACAAAGCAAGACTGCCTTTGTTTATGGACAATAGGCTGTTGGCCACCAGATGTGGATAGGGACGAGTCAACCGCATTTTTCTCAGCAACAAGACTCTCAGAAGTAGCCATACTAGTTCTCTATAAGGCTTTGCCACTCGTTTCTTCTGCTTACAAGGAATTACGGGTTAGATTTCCATATTAACCCAAACTTCATCATGCATGAATGCTATAGACGTACACAAATTTGCTCAATCAACGGTCCGCTCTCTCTAATAGTGGTCAACTAAGTTGTGGCGTTCCCCAGGAGACGATTTTAGGGCCACTACTATTTATATTTATCTTTATTTTTTACGAAACTTTACGGCTACAGCATGCATAATGAAGTGTGGGATGATATGGAAATCTGGCCAGATCAATGATTCAATATCAGACCACCAACAGACTATGGAATGCGCAAAGTCCACGTATAACACATCTGGAACGATCGATCGCATTCGAAAATTCAAGCTTGTAGCAACTACAGAAAAAGGGACCATTTCGGTCGATGAAGATGGGCTAACGAAAATAAGCCTTTTGCTGCTATTCTATGCTGGGAAACATACTTAAAAAGTATACGTTTGATCCTATACCCCCCATTTTTTTCATTGTGCTGCTACTTCATTTGGTTTGCTATAGGACTTACCTTGACGCAGATGACCAAGACATATAGAAGTTAAACTTGCTGGAAGGAAGGTCTTCTTTGCATAGATGTCACGGTTATTTCAGTTAACGTACATTGCGTAGCTACAACCGTGCAGAACATCCTAGCAGATGTGGACCTTGGACAGGAAATTCGAGAAGACGAAGACTAGAGCTTAGAAAATCAGTTCAATTCATGCAGCGTAAATAACGTAGATTGGCATTAGCAACTTTGCGCGCCATTTTTGATTTGTTTAAATTTGCAAAGAAGTGAACTTTACATATTGGTCGTGTAAAACTCTACTTGAACCATGGTGCAAGAGTTTATGATCCTTAGATGTTTTGCATGTGCAACCTTCCAGGTGCATCAGGTAAATAAACGTATGGATAAATGATGTTCAGTGATCTTAGTGTAGCTATAATTTTGGGCAAATTAAAAATGTGGCCATATTTTTATACCTTGAGTAATAAACCTCCCTATTTCTCCCTCTGCAATTTTGAATCAATATTCAAAACTCTTGCAGCAATATTCTCGGTTTATCAAACAACTTAAGAAGCGACTACAGAATACAGGCCCACAAGCATCACATAACCAGAACTGTTTTCACCAATGTACATTATCTGACACAATTCAGGTTCAGTATGTATATGGGTTGATGCATAAGTATTGAGTAAACTTCTTAACCTATTACCCCCATTCCATGCTTGATAGGAGCAAAGCACTTTCCAATGACAGGTGTCTTTGTTGTAGGTAATTTTTGTTTTTAACCGGGTAATTTGTTTTAAGAAGTACCTTTTATAAGGGGTTTACACTGTAGTTTGTCTACAAAAATGAAAATTACCTAGCTAAAAATAAAAGCAACAAAATAATTTTACCAACATCAAGTTTTCCTCCCTGTATTGTCTTAAATATTGTAGGCAAAAAATTTCTTACAGACCACAAAATGATTAGCTTGGCTTTTTCATCACTGCATCTGTAACCATTTTTTACAGGTTAAGAAGAGCAAAAAGTGGAATTGCAAAGTCTGTGGAGAGAAGCAGTCAATCAAAAAAGTGTTTATGCAGGGAAGTGGTCAAGAATGCCGCAAACAGGTCCAAAGAATGAACCTGAACTATGGAACTGCTTGCCAAGTGGCAGAATGGTCATCTGCCACTAAGAGGGGTTGTGATTTGTTAGCTGACGGCTCTGAAATCAGAACTGACTTTGATCATGACAGCAATTCGTTCATGGATGAAAACTGTTCGGAATTCTCAACAAGAAAAAGCAAATGGGAAAGATTTCTTCAGCCGTCAGGTGGAGTTCTCAATGCATATTTACTTTGCATTCTTATTCCTTTCTCTTGCACGTGATATGTTATAAGTGTACTGCTTATTCAGTATTGGTCCTTATTGGTTAATATACATGTTGAATACAATTGAGATATTAGACAATAATACCTTCCTAGGGTCTTTCTTGCAAGGTAACCTTAACCCTTTAAGCCCTAATAGTGTCTTTATAGATTTTACTCTGGCTAACGCCAAACAATTTTACTCGTCACAGGGAGACCCCTCGGGGCTTAAATTAATTGATGGTTTCATATTTGAATGTTTGCTATCATTAGAAAGGTAAAAAGTGATAAATAGTAATAATCATAAAATACAGAGATAATAATAAAGATTATTATTATTATTTCTTGCTTTGAACAGACACCAGTGATTCTGAGGCCGCAGATACAGATGACCACAATGTGACAACTGATAGAAACAAGTTTGATCAGGCATTGCACAAAAGAAAAAAGAATGCAAGAAAAAGCTATAACAAACAATTTTCTCCAAAGAAAGTTAGAAGTTATAGTCAATGGAACACTTACAACCAAGAGGGTAACAAAATATGGGACCAAGATGAGATTTTGAATGAGGCAAAGAAATTCTCAATGAACACAAACTTAAACAGAGCTGGAACACAAACACAAGTGTTACCATCCCTTTCTATAAATCATGGTATAGGATCTCAAGGAAGTTGCGGTGTGCCTCAATCAGTGTGCAAAAGGAGCAGATCTGTTTTTTATGAAGATTTTCAAACACAGCCTTCTTTCAAAAGTGTTAAATTTTGTTTTGCCAAGGTAACAAGAGAACCTAAAGAAATACAGCAGTTGCCTACTGGAAACTCAAAATGGTTCAAGTTTATGGCTAATTCATCAAACCAAAGTTCTGACGAGGAATATGGTGATGAAAACTGTGCTTACTTGTCTGTGAAATCTCATGTTGAGGCTGCTTGTCAAGCTAGTGGACTCAGTGATTACAGAAGATTTAACAAAGGACAACACAAAAATAGCGAAACCCTTCAATCACAGTCTTCTGAAATGGCTGAGAGTGTTACTAAATGCAGTAGCAAAACAGAAATGCAAACTGCAGAAGAATTGTTCAAAGCTGAAGATGAATTAGACGAGGGTTGGTGGCATTCAGTCTAATTTATCACAATACTCTAAGTAACAGTGTGCATGTAACTGTTAACATTATCATCATCTTTGTTATCATCACCATCAACAAAATGTAACTATTCTCATCACCATCAAATGCTATAATCATTATTGTCAAGATTAGCAGGTAACGGAAATGGAATGTCTTAATTTACATAAGAGTAAGTAAGTTAAAGTGCCTATGAAGTGAAAATTTTTTTTGCCCAATTTGCTTATGTCTTAATTAAAACGAATTCGTAGATTTAAGCGATCAGAAGCGCATTCGTTTCGATATTTTGGACCTCAAAGTTTGGATTTCGCAAGCCAAAGCGGTTCCGTTTTTCGCTCGGCCAAAATGCTCAGATTACACAGGAAGTGACGTAGTTGGTGGTGCAGAAGACGATAGCGCTATGGCGGACAAGAGAGCAAAGAGGGGAGGAATGAATTATTGTGCGGCCAGTGGCCCCAATAAAGTGAACTGTTCCAATAGAACTGGAACACCGGGGATATCGATGCATTACTTCCCCAAAGACGAAAGTTTGCGGCAAAAATGGACCCGATTCGTCCGCGTACACCGAAAAAATTGCGAACCTAAGAAGTCGTCATGTTTGTGTTCGGCGCATTTCGACGATAGCTGCTTCGAGCGCAAGCCAGTTTTCTATGGTGATGGATCTGGAGAAGCCGTGGAGATGAGGAAACTGCTAATCAAAGGTTCGGTTCCATCCAAAAATTCTGATGTCTGGAATACATCCCATATAATTGAACGAAAGGGGCGAAAGTAAGTGAGGATTACTTTATAAACATTCCATGCTATGTCACCACGTGCGTGTTTCAAACATGCTTACATCCATGTTTAGTCTCGAACAAACTACAATCAATGTTAATTTTCTCATCGAAAAAGATATGAAATATTTTTAATAGAAAGATATTATGAAGCAGTTGGGGCTAGTACAATATATTTTCAAGATTTGGCTCTATGTTTGAAATTTCACACATACAGTCTTTGTTACAAGTTACGTTGAGCACTCTGAATTAAAAGAAAAAAAGGCCACTACATGGAGCAAATGCACATGTAAGCAGCTGAGTGTTTATTAACTTAGTTTATGGTGTTTCATTTTGTCCTTAATTTTAAACATGTTATGAGAAGTTAAAACCTACCTAGTATGCAAATAGACTTACAATGCAAAGTAGAAGAGAAATGGTTCACACTAGACTTTTCACTAGGCTTTGTGTTAAACTTTTTTTTTCGTTCAAAAATAAGTGTATTAAAAAATGGTTTGAATTTTCATGTATACAGGTATGAATGTCTGTTTTCTACCTTACATTTAACAATAACACCCAGACTTCTCAAACTCTCTTAGTATCCAATTACCCCAAATGTTGAATCATATATGATCATTATTTTTATGAAAAAGTAATAACTAAACAGATAACTGAATATTTGATAGGAAAATAAGCTGTTTAATCCACTTCAGTTTCTATAAAGCCACTTTGACAACTTCAATCAGGAACTGTTCAATTAAATTTACGGTTGGGTATTTTCTTCCAAAAATTGTGCTCAATTACCTGATATCAAACTGAAACATGGCAATAATATAAAAAAATCTCATAACTATTGTCCATATGAGAAATTTGAAAAGCTATCTGCTGTACACTTCATCAAGAAAATGTATTGTACAGTAATTTTATATAAGGTGGTGATCACACTTAGTGCCTGAGCACAGTGGTACCTGAGCACTGGCAAAAAAATAATGTTGTGTTCTGAACCAGAAAACCAAAGCACTCAATTACCTGAATGCAAGGTCCAGACCTTGAACTCATACCCATGCCCGAATTCTGGTGTGGGTACTTGAAAAAGGCGTTTACATTGGTGTCCATCAAGAATCATACTCTCAGACAATGCTTGGACACCAAGTGTGAACCCAGCCTAAGTTGAAATATCAACAACAGACTGGTCTCAATGCCTAATTCCCTCTTTGAGCTAATTACGTTGTTCTGCAGACTGATACCCCTGTACTTGGGCAGTCTGGTATTTATTCCTTATGTCATTTATAAACACATCCTGGAAGAGGTCTTGAATTATCCCAGCCAAGGTAGCCACATATCCATCTTACTAGCCATCTGTAAGTCACTGCTCTCACTAACCTAGTAAAATAATATGGAGACTTATTTAAAAAAATTATACATCGGAAACCCGAAGATAAAATACACTCTGGATCCAAAATACTTGAATCAAAATGGTTATAGGAATGACAAGGAGTTAATTCCAGTTATCATATTTTTATTGTAAATTTTCCGTGGTGTGATCTATTTAGAGACATGGTTTTCGAGCTGTGATATAGAGATTAATGTCCTAGCGAATATGCCCTGTTAGTGATACAAAAACTAGCTCATTTGAATGGATAACTCTTCAGTTTTTGGTGCTCATTTATGAGTGAGACACCACGTGCTCCCAGTGAGTATGAAATCAGTCGAAAACAAGGTATTCAGAAAAGTCAACCACAGAAACGACTAACCATTCATTCAACGCCATCTCTCCTTCATATCGTGCCCTAAGTGTTGCCGGAGAAAGACCATCGTGGCCTTCTTTTAATAGCGTCGTCATTTTCGTCGCTCGAGTGAGCGAGCGACTCATCCGCATAAGGTTGGACATGTCCAACTATCTCCATTTCCTGCGACGAATCGCTGCTAGAGGATTGTTCATCGCTTGAAATGGGGGCCGAGAAAGGCATTTCATCGCTACTGTCAGACATAGTTGATTTTTAGCCCAGTAAGAACAAGCTGTAGTCCTCGAACTGAAAGAAATCCACTATTCGCAACAGGAAAGTTTGTGTAAACAGAACGCTGGAACCACCGTCTACGTTATCACTGCTAAATTCGTTCCCAGTCTCTGGAACCTCCATTTGGTCTAATTTTCGTACTTCGAGCTGCAAAAAAACTGATTTTCTTTCCTTTTCACAAAATTTCTTTTGGCACTTTGGAATAAGGGTACAATATGCTACAAAATTATGCAAAAAAATTTTTTACTTCATAGGCACTTTAAGAAAAAGTTTCTTTAATAAGATCAGTGAGTTAAGTTTGTCATCCAGGAATATTTCAGAAGATTGATGTATGGCTACTTGCCACAATGATTTGCTTTTATCTTAGGACTGGAATATTGCATGGTTTGTCTGTATTGTTGTTCAACGGCGGAGTGCTAATTAAATATTAATTTTGCAAACCTTGACGGAGAGTTCAGCTCCACGAGCCGCTGAAAGACTTAAATGCCGCGCCTGGTGTTTTAAGGGAAAAAAACTAGTTAAGCTAAAAAATCAGTAAGATTTATAACGTACGAAGAAGACGTACCATTGCAATTAAACAAACTGTTTTCAGGAGACTTATGGCCATCAGTACATGTTTTATCTAACACTGGATGTGAAAAATATATTACAATGTACCACCCTTGTATCTCGTTCCAACCTCCTCAACCCCCCTCCCCAAAAAGAATATATTTAAATCAAACAAATATAAAACCTTTGTAAGTTTTTCCCTTGCTACAAGACTCGTACAATTTGTTGTATAACAGTTCCTTTCCCCATTTATTTTATGATCAGGTACCCAAAATCCTTGCCCCATTAGAGTCATTAGGTAGAAACAGGAACAGGTAGGTACGCATTACCAGAGGGAGATGAAATGGTTCATAAAAAGTGACCAAAGTGTCTAAAATCGCTATCAAACAACACAAACTACATGAAGATTTAAAAATTTATTCTCACAACACAGCCTGGGCTTCCTGTGGTTTCCAATCTCATAAAAACCTGGGTACCGGTAGATCCGGGACATTTCAAGTAACTCTACCGATCCAACATGGCGGGTTTAGTCCGATGTAGTCGATTGCTAGAAAGAACTTCTTTTCAGGTACGGATTCCTTTGGAATTCCTTACTTCAGTAATCAGAATACTGTTGTTGTGTTTACTGATTTTTTAGCTTAACTAGTTTTTTTCCCTTAAAACACCAGGCGCGGCATTTAAGTCTTTCAGCGGCTCGTGGAGCTGAACTCTCCGTCAAGGTTTGCAAAATAATGATTTTCAGTTTGTTGTTGTTAGCCCTTATTCACTTTAAAAGTGTAGTGTGGTTTCAAGAAGAAAGGAAAGCGAAAACTGTTTTGGAGAAACTAGTCCCAAAAATTAAGACTTGAATGTTGGGAAGCTGGTTTCTTAGCTGCAATACTGCAAAATAATTAATTGACTTCAGTAGATTGGACCATGGTTGGCTGAATGTATGGGCAAATACCCCAATGTCAATGAGAAAGTGCATGCTTGAATTGTCTGGCATATTAATTTTTACATATTTGCATGGGCAAGCATCTCGTTGATTTATCAAAAACTGAAAAAAACAAGGCAGTTTGTAATTTTGTTTTTCTATAATACAGTTGGACTGTAGTCATGTCTATTTGTATTTGCCATCCCTAAAATTACATTCCTGTTTGGGCTCCTTAAAAATCACATTTGATCCTTGAAAAGTCCTTGAAAAGTCCTTGAAAAATGGTTGCAATTTTTTGTATGAACCCTGGTCAAAGATATCATAATTAAGCTGCATGTCATTTATGTATATGCATTCAGATTCGGTAACAACCCAGTCTATTTCTCAAATGGCCTACTTTTTGACCTTAACGGGCCTTTGGACCCCAGGATGCAAAATAATGGTGAGAACACAGTATGCATTATGTATGGTATAGCTGTATTGTCTTGGGTCATGAACCAGCAAATAAATTATTTCCTGTTTTCGAAGAACAAAACAGTACAGTAACAGCACTTATAGTGAAGTGTGAGCAGATACAAAAAGGCAACCAAAAAACATTGGGCATACCATAAAATCAATATTATTTCATCACAAACACAAAAAAAACAAGTGAGCATTGCATGCATGCATGCAGCTACTGCATTTATTAAGTTTATTCAGACCTTTTTGCTACTGCAAGCATGACAATGTCGGTTTGTGGGGCACATAGACCTTGGACCTTCCAGATATTTCCCACCATTTTTTGTTGTGCATGAATTGTATTGTGCATTGTGATTGGCTAAATACTAGGCATGCACTGATTGGCTCCTTCACTGACTCATTCACTCGTGTTTCCTTTGACATATTGGCTCCTGCCTTATTTCATATGCAGCAGCCAAAAAAAGGAAAGATCCATAGTAACAAACAATATTACATGTACCATCTCTCCCCTTCATTGAAGAACATGATCAGTAGTGAACTGCACTAGATACATTGCTGATTGCTGGTTACAACTCTTAACTTATAATCAGGTATTTTGCTTTAATTTCATCAATGTTTTTCTTCCTAGCCTCCCATTCAAGTGTTTGGTATTGAAGGTCGTTACGCTCATGCCTTGTATTCGGCTGCAGCCAAGAACAAACAGCTCGACAAGGTTGAAGGAGAGCTTAGCAGAGTTGATGAACTCATTAAGACAAACAGTAACCTTGCCGAGTATCTGGCAAACCCCACACTGAACAAGTCCCAGAAACAATGTAAGTGTTAAGCCAATGTAAGGCTTCATTTATGGACAGATAGAGATACATAAGTATCCAGTGGATAACATAGGTGCACAGAGTTTAATTTTATCAGGATTGAATCGATCAGAGACTGTAATGTTGTCTCTTAGGCTTGGTTCAGATATGATACTTTCCATATTTGGAATTAAACTGATGAATTACATACAGCAAAAGAGCATTGTTTGAATTGACTTCGTATGGCAGTGGTACTTTACTTCAGTTAGGTTGCATACCTGGTGCACTGTGTGAATCATATGTCCAGTCAGTTTTACTCCAAATGTTTGCATTGATTTCAATGTCACCAGACATAAACAGTTTTTTTTCTCGAAACAAAATTTATCCTTACAAAAACTGTAGTTTAAGGTTCTATTATAATCTGAGGATTACAAAATTGGACAGCAAGTTGAAACTTTGACTTCACAAGAACAAATCTGATCAAATGAACAGTTGCAGAAATTCTATAACTGTAGTGCCCAGTGAGACCTTATGATTAAGACTCCCACAATAAAATTTGCTGAAGAAACAATCGCTTCTGTGTTCATGTATCATATACCAAGTTAAATGAGCTGCTTTACTTCTTAGTCTGGATGAAGGTGAAGTCATAAAATTTCTGGAAGTTGATTTTAGTCTTTTTGGAACGGTTGGTATCTTCATAAACTTTGAAATCATTATAATGTTTATCCCAGATTGTTCCCGGCTCCTACATGTACGTTTCCTAGCTTTGCAACATCTTTTCTTTTTCCTTATTGTTGGTCTCCAGTTGTGGCTATTAGCAACTTTGTGATGCAATTGTTTCACACATACAACGCCATTTCTCACAGCAGGGATGTTTGTGACATAAAGATAGAAAAGATAAAAATGCCTAGTCGAAAGTAATTGGACTTCAGACCTCTTAAAAAGTATGGCACTCACTTAGGTGCGGTTTAAACTCGCAACACATTGCCTTTCATCCTGTTTTCGAGGACATGGATTTTCCCATGATACAAATATTTCATACATTTGACAAGTTTTACCTTAACAGTGTCACGTAGAGCATTGAGAACGTTGAGTCAGTCATCTCAAAGATTATGCCATGTTTACAGAAAATGGAACATTCATTAACCTGTTGACTCCTGTGCCGGCCAAAACTGGCTGCGCAAGACTCCCAGCTTCAAAACATTGCAACTTTCTCAATCGCATGAATATTGCCTTAAAGTGAGTTGTGAGCACAAAATAGAATTTGAGTTTGGTCAAGAACAAAAATGACCGTCAAAGAAAAACGATGAAAATGCCCCTTTTTGCCTTTACATTTTTTAAAGAAATCATCATTGAAAAACCAAACTTCAACCGACATAATAAAATTCAGTCCTTGTTCTAGCATAAAAATAACATTTCTTGTTCACATTCTTCTCCCGAGCGCAGATATGTACTGCCTTTTGTTCCAGAGCATATGGGCCTTCGTGCTATTTTCAACATCTCGATCGCATTGCATGCTAGGAAATAACAAGAATTTTTGACTGCACCCATTCCTTCCCCCAATTTTTTCACATTTAAACTAAGTCTACAACCACACCAACCTACTGCCAAAAATCCATGCTTCTGGTGATTTTCAGTGCCCACAAATTCCAAAATATGCAGCTGTAGGTTGAGAAATTCATCATGTCTGACTGGCCAAATTACTTTGATAATAATATACATGAAAAAATTACTCGATTCTGATTGGCTGAGAGCAGTGCAGTTCAAGTGTAACACCAGTGCAAAAAGTGTAACACCAGTGCAAAAAGTGTAACACCAGTGCAAATTACACATCGATTTTCTGGATTATGATATTCTTTATTTTTAAACGAACCGCTTTGAGTTCGTAGCGTTATCAGCTGATCTTCATCAGCCAATCAGTAAATAAAGTGTCAAATCCGCGTCAAATGCTTACTTCCTGTCCGTCCGCAATGAGATCTTCCAGGCGAATTTTTTCATGCTTATATTATTAATAAGTAATCATACGGCTTTTCTCGTTCAATTTGGAATTAATTTGTACTTGTGAGTTTTTCAAAAAGCTGAAATTGCACTCGCCGAAGCGGCTCGTGCAATTTCAGCTTTTTGAAAAACTCACTCGTGCAAATTAATTCCAAATTGAACTCGAAACCGTATGATTACCTTTACTAATGACATACATGAAAAAATTACTCGATTCTGATTGGCTGAGAGCAGTGCAGTTCAAGTGTAACACCAGTGCAAAAAGTGTAACACCAGTGCAAATTACACATCGACGATTTTTTTTTCGACGATACCATGTGCAAATATTTTTAAATGAACCGCTTTGAGTTCGTAGCGTTATCAGCTGATCCTCATCAGCCAATCAGTAAATAAAGTGTCAAATCCGCGTCAAATGCTCACTTCCTTTCCGCAATGAGATCTTCCTGCACTTCCTCCTGGCGAATTTTTTCATGTTTATATTATTAATAAGTAATCATATGGTTTTTGTCGTTCAATTTGGAATTAATTTGCACTTGTGAGTTTTTCAAAAAGCTGAAATTGCACTCACCGAAGCGGCTCGTGCAATTTCAGCTTTTTGAAAAACTCACAAGTGCATTGGGATGTTGGTCATTTTTGAGTTTGATTTATGCCAGGTGCTGTGGATTTTGTTTGTGATTCTTATGTGGAAAGTTTTTGGCGCATGTCTTGAAAGCCCCTGGAGTTTTGGTGATATGTGCTGAAATCTGCCGTTCGCTACTTCAGAAACCTCGAGCAGTCAGTGCTTTAGGACAGCACCACTTTCCGTGGTAGTTTCAAATAAACAGTTTGGTGATATGTGCTAAAATCTGCCGTTCGCTACTTCAGAAACCTCGAGCAGTCAGTGCTTTAGGACAGCACCACTTTCCGTGGTAGTTTCAAATAAACAGTCACGAAATGCTATGGATTGTTTATTATTATAGGTGGAAAATCACTCGGAAAGCGCTGGGAGTCAATGGGTTAAAGGAGAGTACCAAAACAAGATTACTCGAATGCAAGTTATCTGCTTCAAATGGCAAAAGAACTTTGTGCAAAGTAAACTGGTTGAAATATTTGTTACGCAAATTTGGAATTCTCCGCATTTCCTTACTTTTGGACTGCACAACACAAACATTCATATAATAGGCAAGATTTTCAGAGAAGCATTGAGGATAGGAACAGTCACTAAAACATGACAAATATAAAAATAACCCGAACTTGAAAGTTCTGCTTGAGCTGGAGAAACAATTGTGCTGTTTATTGGCGGTGTGAAGATGACATCACCTGTTGCAGTTTTCCCAACTCATCGGCATCGTTAATCACTTATTCATTACCTATTGCTTATCAATTTGTTAACAAACGTTTTTCACATTATATGTCTATCTGCGCAAGTGCAGTAGACACAACAGTGAAAATAACCTAGTTGAAAATAGAATGAACTAAAACATTTTTTATGTGCAACTTATCTCAATAATTCAATGATAGCGGGATAGTGACACTGGTTAATATTACTGATACCCACATGCATTAAACTGTTTTGGTGTCTGTCTCATCTTTAGCTCTTTTAACTGATGTGCTGAAAGCCCAAAAGATCTCAGACCTTACGATCAATTTTTTTGGTAAGTTGTATTGTATAGTGCAGTGACTTTGTACTCAATTTGTGTATCAGTCTCTATACGAAATACGTAGACCTTCCTTCACAATTCCATGTTTTGGGTGGGAGGAGGGGGTTGGGGGGTTGGCAAATTTATACTTTTTTTGTGAAATTAATATTTGATGCTTTTGAAAATTTAGGGTGTTACAGCAAATAATGTCACAGGAAGATTGATTTAGCAAAATAGGATTAGTCAAATTTCATGTACACCACACATATGTAATGATACAGTATTGGTCTGCGGGGGATACTGCCATGTATGGGTCATACCGGTATGTTGCAAATGTCTGCCCAATTACACATTTAGGTCAGAAACCCCAATTCTATTTGGAACATGCTTTTTGCTTAGATTGATTGTTTAACCCTTTAAGCCCCGGGGGGTCTCCCTGTGAGGAGTAAAATCGTCTGGCATTAGACAGAGTAAAAGCGTCTGGCGTTAGACAGAGTAAAATCTATAAAGTCAGTCATAGGACTTACAGGGTTCAGGGAGATAGTTTTTAACCTTTTAAGTCCTAAGGGGTCTTCCTGTGACAAGTAAAATCACCTGGTGTTAGCCAGAGTAAAATCTATAGTCACTCTTGGGGCTTAAAGGTTTAATCTGACATCTGATGACCATGAATAGCCTTAGAACTCTATTGCAATGTGTGGGAACTACTACAGCTGGCGCATTCCAAGAAATATGACCTTTGTCTCAATTTGCAGGGACTTTGGCCGAGAATAATCGTCTTCGTTTAGTTCACAATGTTGTACGTGCTTTTGGGAAGCTCATGAGTGCAGCTAGAGGAGAGGTGCTGTGTGCAGTGACAACAGCTAAGGTAAGTGTTTATTTTGTAGCTACATTTAAGTACTTGCCTAAGGTTTCCATAGATGCCAAGTTGGTGAAGATGAGAGTAGGAAACATTTTATCACTATCAGTATTACAAAATTACCGTATCTTTTAATATAAATTTGGAGACCTTGAATAAAAAACTGAGGTCTTATTACTGGTAATTTATTTTATTATAAGTGACTAAGTGGTGTTATTTGTGTTTTGTGATAAATGGCAATGATAAATTTTATGATGTGACCATATGTGTACCACCACGGATACACCCAGGCTTTCTCTAAATATTAAAGTCTGATATTTGTTTTTTGAATGTTGTAGGAGCTTGATTCATCACAACTCAAGGAACTGCAAGCAGCCCTGAAAGGCTTTGTAAAACAGAATGAAACTCTGAAGCTGGAAACTAAGGTAACATTTAATTTCAAAATTAAAGTGTATTAATACCCAGTAAGGTGGAGACACCGTAGTGTAGTGGTTAGTGTGCCAGACTTCCGAGCAGGAGGTCCAGAGTTCGAGCCCTGCTGGTGGCACTGTGTTGTTTCCTTAGACAAGAAACTTAACTCCACACTGTCTCTCTCCACCCAGGTGTATAAAATGGGTACCAGTGGGGTATTTGTATAGGTAATAGCATGGTTTGCAGTGATATTTGGTATAAATACCACGAGGGATTATTTCAAAATTATTGTATGTAATTTCAAGAGCCGTTAGGCGAGTGAAATTTGAGACAATTTTGAAATATCTCGAGTGGTATTTATGCCAAATATCAGGTACAAATCGTGCTAATATTTGTTTATACTACTACTAGCAAAAGGTTTGTAATTTTGACATGTAGGTATTTCAAATTAAGCAGAAATACCACTGCTCTTAGCCAATCAAATTACAGAAATTTCTCATGTAGTAGTATAACGAATAAAACCTTCCCAATTACATTTCTTTTAATGAGTGTAATCACATGCAATTGAAGATTCTTGACCAAATTGTTACAATTTGTTTGGTGCAGTTTAGACTATCGAGCCATCTTTAAAGTTCAATAACTTTGAAACTTGTTGCTTTTTCACTTGAGGCTCCATGTTTGTGTTAAGTTCATTCACGAAAGTAAAAACTGGTAGCATTTTTCTTGCCTAGTATCACACCATTCTCTATCACTTGTTGATTGCATACAGTTCCATCCCAAGGACAGTACAGTTGCTAAATTTTATGCTTGGAATACATGTTAATTTGGACAAGGCCATGTAACCAAGAGTTGACCAATGGCAATGAAATTCTAGGAATTCAACCCTTTCACTCCCAAGGTGACTCCATTTGTCAAGTAAAATCATCTGGCATTAGACAGAGTAAAATCTATAAAGTCATTCTTGGGAGTGAAAGGGTTAAAAAGGTGTGTGTTGTTAAGTATACTGGTAATTTGCTTTACTTTAATGTGTGGTATATAAAAAGTGTATTTATAGTTGCTGTAGTGTGTGGTATAAAGTGTTTATTCTGTGATATATGGTATGTTTCAGGTGGATCCTTCAGTGATTGGAGGCATGGTTGTTGACATTGGAGACAAACACATTGACATGTCTATGGTCAAGAAAATTAAAAACGTCACTGAAGTGCTTCGTTCAAGTGTTTAACAACAGTTTTGTGTGTGAATGTCAAGGAGTTGTCTTGATTGTACAATAAAGGTTTAAAAGAGTTTTCATTTACCCAGTTGTTAAAAGCTTCTGAACCATAATTTCCTGAGGCACTGTTTATGTATCCTACAGCATTGGTGCAGCTTTTCTCTTTACATTTGAGTGAGATGACATAGCTGCAGCCCTTTGTTCTCAACATTTGTGAAATGAAGTTGAATTTTTATTGATGGTCTTAACTCCACATTTGAGGTTTATTTACTGGAAACTCTTGAACTCCAAATGACTATTTCAAATTAAAAAAAGTATTTGAGCCAGAGTTTCATTGTCTGACACACTTTGATTGAGAAAAAAAAATTAAAACTTTGTACAAAAATATTTTCTAACAAAGTCATAATTAGTAAAAAAATTGTTATAGCAATGTATTGTTTCAATTCCACACCAACACAGGCCCACACTAACCCCTTTATATCCACTGAGGTAGCCTCTGAGATGTTGAAATGACACCATTGCTGATTTTAACGAACTGCATCTACTGTTAAAAGGCTCTCTATCTTCTCAACGCAGCTTAAGTAAACTAACATCCGAGGCAATGCAAACATACAAATCTTCTATGAAGCCATCTGAGTGGTTTACCTATTCAAGGTCTTTTTTGGGGGGAGGTTGTGGCGTATTGATTTAGACCATGTTTGAAGTTTCACTAGAGTTTCTCAACCTTGTTTGTGGACCTTTGTGAACCCACAAGAATCCTGAAACTTCAAAATTACAAATTACCAACTAAACCTATAGGAAAACCGGCTAGCCACATTACTGTAACTTATGATTTCAAGTTAATCATTCCCCAAGTCAATGGTGCAATAACATTACAAACTGTACAGCTTAGACTTGAATAAATCTTGGTACTTAATACCAGGGAATTGTGCATAATTGTTCTTTTCTTCAGGGGAGGGGGGTGTCTTAAAAGGGTGCGGCTTATTCTAAGGGGGGTGGGAGTGGGGGAGTTGGTGGCTTAATAGAGGATTTATGGTATTCCTCTCACTCCCCTCCTTACTTCTTGATCTCATGCCAGTGTTCAGATCACTCCTCGGCTGATGAAACTTGCAAGCCAGAATCTTCGCGCTGCAGTACGTACCTACAATGTGGTTGGGACATTTCTTTCCTAAAGTTCTTTTTGGCAACACGCGGATATTGCTCGCTTCTCGATCATTTCGTCTTCCATCATCCACAAATAGAACCGTACTTGTCTCAAAAAATTCTGAAAGCTGCTGTGTCTTTCTCTGGGAAAGTCGCGTTCCATTCGGGCATCGTCCAACGCAACCGCGCTTTCCTCCCTGTTTGTTCTGAACGGACCATAGCCATAAAGCTGCAACTCATATTTTGCTACATAGTGCCGCACTGTTATGTAGTGTTGTAGGCATGGGTGTATCTGCTGTACTTCTCTTTTTGAGGACCTCAGCACGCTTGGGTTTTCCAGTATTGCTTTCTGCTCGTCAGTGAGGGTAAGCGCCAATTCACGCAAACGGCCTCTGAGTTCTCCTGTGATGAGGCAAACGAAGAATTATGAAATTCAGTGATGGCAACAACAACAACAGTAATAATGGGTCGGTACATTTCGCTGACCCCCAGTCCATGGACTACCCCAATGGACTACTCAATGGACTACCTGAATTCATTGTTCCTGTATAATTATTCAAAATGGCGCGCATCGTTCCACATGGCCTTCAGTCGCCATTTTGAATAATTATACAGGAACAATGAATTCAGGTAGTCCATTGAGTAGTCCATTGGGGTAGTCCAGCGAAATGTACCGACCCAGTAATAATGATGAATATGATGATGATGATGACGTTGTTGTAAAAATCGTAAAAATGTAGTTCAGTTGGTAGAGCATCACACCGGTATTCGCGACGTCGCGGGTTGAATCGTGTTCCAGCCTAGCCTTGACTTTTCGGATCAATGTCAGTTTCTGGGCAAACGCGCACCTACCCCTCCCCTAAACCAACAATAACGCTAACTTTTTAACTTATTATAACTTGTTGGATTAGGGGAGGGGTAGGTGCACAGTTGCCCAGAAACTGATATTGATCCGACTTTTCTCAGGTTACTGAATCATTATTGATCAAATCCTCAACTAAGGTTTCTTCCGCAGTGCGTACACATGATTCATTTCATATCCTCAAATTGCTTATGTAACTTTAGTTTCGTGTTTACGTGCGCTTCGCAAACTTTGCATGCAGCATATATGAAATTCTTAAATTCGTCTGTAATGCATGAGAGAATAAGGATGTCAGCGAAGTCTTACCTATGTTACTACCAATGGCCTTTCCCTCAGGGTCCGTTACATTTTTTATTTCATCCTCTGTTGGGAAAACGAGAAAATTATTACAGGTAGTACACAAGAAAGTAATTGATGAATAGGGAATGCGGTTGAAATAGATATAACCATTGACCGTAGTACCTCACTGGTTTCCACAGGATTTGGACGCATGATTTGTTTGACTGAAAACATAGTTATTGACCAAAAAATACTTTCTTTTATTTTTTTTCTCAAGCATATGAGCAGGCCGGAATCCTAAATCCTCGAATTTGATTGGCTAATCACGCGCGCGTGACCGGTCCAGCTTTTTACGATACTGCCCACGGGCCTGACTTTTTCCCCGCGCTAGCAATTTCCTATCTCTTTTCTTACTTTAAAAAGAAGACATCCAAAAAAAATTAATAAGTTTTTTACTGGACTAGGTCGGTCCGTATAGGAAAAAACTGTGCCCTTGGTTTTGAGTACGACGTACTGAAGACCAAGGGCACAGTTTTTTCCTATACGGACCTTCGCCCGGTAAAAAACTTATATTTCTTTTGTGTTCTGTCGAGATCTAATGAAAATGGTCCTGTGCGTCTCTTGTTAGGTCAAGATAGCTGCATATTGGTCAAGTTCTTTATGCCGCTTTTATTGACCAAGACGTCGAACAAGAGGAACGACTAAGACAGCTCAGAGGGCCAATAACTAAAATTAACCAATCAGACTCCTTGATCTGTGGTCCCGCGGGGGCAAGTATTTTACCAGTATCGGATCGGGTAATGTCCCGAAAGATCCCGCGTAATTCAAAGTCGTATTTTTGTCTTTCAATTCAAGCTGGCAAAAAGTATAAACTTTATCTGTCAACAATCAATGCAAAACTCCTAAATGGACAGCTAGAAAGATAAAATCCCCTTCAATACCCTTTTTCAATCTCAGAATACAAACATTTTCAGCAAATCTTCGGGCTCACATCTCACTCACATCTTTTTCAGTACACAAAATCTAACTGCAGTATCCAGTCGGGTAATAAATCTCTTAACCAAGCTTGCTCTGGGCCATACTGGGAGAATATCGACCCTGCGCTGCGCTCAGTCCGTACTGTCAAGAGCTCAAGCCCATATTCTCCCAGTATGGTCCTCGCGTTTGGTTAGTAAGTTATATATTGACCGAACAAGCTTGGTCAATAAAAGATATATAATATGGCCATTTGGGTTTGTTTTGTTGCACGGGACAAGGCGGGCAATCCCGAGTTCGCAAGATAGCCCATCTTGCCCGCTCGGGTAGCCAATCAAAACTCATTTCGCTCCTCTTGCCCGCTCCAGCAGAACCAGCCATATAAAATACCACTAGTTGAACACAAGAGAATCTTCAAGTCAATGCTTGTTGAGGGTTGCCAACTGACCGCAAAATGCAGGCGGCTCGGGCCTCTCCTCATTTCTTAACATTGCTAACCTAAACAAAACTTTTTTCACACGTACCGGGAATAACTGAATCTTTAGGAAGGTACTCTGCTCCTCCGTGACCTATATAATCTAACGCCGGATCACCTGTAAAATATCAGTGAAAGAATATAAAACGCACACGACTGGTAACGATCCTATACATCCTTTGTAAATTTGCCAGTTTCTAGATCTGCGTCGCACGAAACGTTCTTGAACTATCAGTTCCAAGTTTACAAAAATAGTTAATCGTGACATTTACTTCCAATATTCAGAGGTAGTAATAGTAGTTCCATCAGAGAATCAGATGAGTTAATCTTTGCAAATAAGGGACGGACCATTAGAAAAGTGATGGGGGGGGGGGGGGGTGGGGAAAAACAAAAAAAATTCATGCAAGGGAAAATGCCAAGAAAAAAATTCATGCAAAGAAGAAGGTAAAAAAAAAATTAATGCAGAAGGAAGGTCCAATTGTGACTTTTTCAAACGTAGTATAAAAAATTCGTGCAGAGGGGTTCACCTGAAAAAAAAAATTCCTGCACAAGCAGTGAGCGAAAAAAAAATTCGTGCAAGCTGAAAATTCCCCACCCCCCCCCCCCCCCCCATCACTTTTCTAATGGTCCATCCCTAAGATCCTCCAATCATAAGAGACAATTCGGACTTACCGAATGCTACTGATTTCTTGACAAGCGTCTTAATCACCTTCCACTGTTTGTTATTGTAGCCGAGAGTGTAACAGACTCGCAGTATAAACAAGGGAAGCAGTCGCGGTGAAGCTAGAAGCTGTAGAGATATAAAATCAAACAATTATATAGATTAACAATCAGATTAAGAGCCAGTGACATCCAGTGACTACGTCGTGTGACAAAAGAATAATTTATATTATCATCACATTTTCCACAATGAACAACAACCCGTTCCTTAACAATTAGGTTCCGTTCATTTTTTACGAGGGAGGGGGGGCTTGGGGGATTTGGGGGAGTCATGCGAAAAATAATTAGGGAAGGGGGCGTCACGTGAAATATTTTAGCAATACTTTTATGTCATAATGTTTTAATTCGAAATTGACTTCTCTTTCTTTTGATGTGGGGGGGGGGGGAATAATTGAAAAAAATTGCCAAGCTGAGGGGGAGTCATGAAATTTTTAAATGGTGCTTCCTGAATCACACCAGCCCCTCCTCCCTCATAAAAAATGAATGGTCCCTTAAGAGCCACTTCCTGATTCTTTAAGGTTCCATGTCGCAGGATTTTTGCCGTTTGGTCAGAACTCTTCTAAAATTGTGTCAAGTTTGCGTAATTTTCCTCAAAGTTAAACTGAATCTGCAACACCCACAGTAGGTTTCAAAGGGGTTTGTGAAGGGCGAGCAACCCTTGTTTACGTTTCATTGAGTTTTGCAACTGAAGCAGGGAAAAAGGCTTAAAAATGTAGGCTTGACTCCTGAAGTTGTAATCCGTTCACATCCTTTCATTCTTATTTCATCTTATTTCTCAACAATCATTTGTTTGATGATGTACAGATCATTATTTTACAAAGAAGATCAACTTCTGGGAGTGAACTGGGGCTAACATGATTGCATGATGCAAATGAATACATGAAAGACCATATATTTGAACTGCGGGTTAACATGTAATAACATTAATTGATCATCGCAGTTATGTACACAACTTAAGCAGCTGTGAATTTGAAGCCTGAAAAAAAAAACTCAGGCTTGAACGTTCAAGCCTGAGTTTTTTTCAGGCTTCAAATTCACAGCTGCTTAAGTTGTGTACATAACTGCGATGATCAATTAATGTTATTACATGATTGCATGCAGGTTGACATTCATTGAGTAACTTCGCAGCTGTTGGTCTGCACTTTAAGAAATGTGATGATTTTTGCAATGCTTTAGCTGTAAGGCAGCATATTTCTCTTAGTGACAATTTGAGCGGGTTTTCAATTCACTGTCGAAAGGGATTTCGCGGTTCCATGACTGTGATATGCAATTGTGAGAGTATCGCGCGGCCTTCTCAACAAATTCCCGCGCCTTGTGCTGACGTCATGTATCTGCTTTGAGCTCTGATTGGTTCATTGTCTACGTACGTCTGTTGGGATTGGTGACAGACATTTCTAAGGTAATTGGTTTTATGACAGTCAAATGAAAAGCGTTCTAATCCTCGGGAAACTTGGTAATTACCTCGTCAATGGTACCAAAGATTGCTTGAGCACATAACAGGAAGAGTGCCTTGGTACAGCCATTGTGCTTGAACATGTCAGAGCAGCTCAGCCAGTGAGCAGTCTGGTTGACACGTGGTGGGATCTTGGCTGCAAAGATAAAACAAGCAATAGTAATCACGTCCTTCTTGTGACTTATTTTCGCGGGAACTTAATTTCATGAAAACGCAACGGACATACTGTCGCGGGACTTAAATTTCGAGATTTGTCCAAACAATGCATTGTAAGGGAACCAAATTTCGACAAAATTGTCAAAATATTGATCTGCATTAATTAACAGTTTCAGAATTGGCACGACTGATTTAAATTTTCCGTGAAATGGCGATGGTGACTATTACACTGAGCAAAACAATATAGCAAAATTGAATTTGAATTTATTTCTATTTACTTTGCAACAAAGCAGAGCTATTCAAGAGTAACGCAGAAACCGTCGAATTGCGCTTGCAGCTAAAGGACTCTGTCAATTTCTTGGGATGGATCCTCGGGGATGATATCGATGACATAGCGCTTTCTATCGTGTAGCAAACTGACATTAAAATTGATTAAAGAACTACGTGTATAGGTAATCAAATGATTTTGAGTGCAATTTGGAATAAACGAGCACAAGTAAATTTTTCAGACGGACTGAAAAATTGCACAAGTCGGAAGGCGAGTGCAATTTGTTGTCTTTGAAAAATTTACGAGTGCTTATTTATACAAAATTGCACTCGAAATCATTTAATAATAGACATACGAAAATTTAATTTCAAATTTCTACACTTAATTTCAACTTTCTGCACTGTTTCGGATTAATTGACGTGCTCTCACCTAATCAGAGCATTGAAATTTTAGCATGTGTATTGCAGGGTATTAAATTTCGCGTAGTTAATTTTCGCGGGACTTTATTTAAAATAGTGAAATTTAAGTCACACGAAAATAAGAAACAATAAGATTACAATTAGCAAAGTTAGTTACTCAGGTGGTGTTCCCATGAGAAGGTTCGCCCTGTTGTGAGTTTCACGATCACTGTTTGATTCTGGTTTCTTGTTTACATGTAAACTATTAAATACAAGAGGGTATTGAAATGACTTCAATTGTTCATGCCCTACCCGTTTCAGTATACAATCGAACCTCTTCTTACGGACACTTCTCTAAGACGAACACTTTGCTCTGTCCGTTCGCTGGCTGTATTAGGGAGGTTCGACTTTACTGTAGTTTTAAATTTCATAACGAATCGAATTGTTCTTGGTTTACATGATACCGGGGAGAGATTTCGTACCAAAAAGGGAATTTCACTCCGGTAAAGAGACCGGGGTGACTCCGCTCCGGTATGACTCACTCTGCCATGACCTTTTCTGGTGTTATCATGTTAACGAATACAGAGCCACAAGAAGAAAACGGAGTGAACTCGGGCCGGGTTGAAAGTCGCCCCGGGTTCATGTTAACAACCGCTAAGACAACAAATCTACAAATATCATCTTATCCCGGTTTCATTTGCATGAGGCATCTGGGAGTATTATTACTCCCCCCCCGGATGGGATGCTGGTCCAACGCAGGGTCACCCCCAGCATTACATCGCTGGTACCCATTTATACACCTGGGTGGAGAGAGATAGTGTGGAGTTAAGTTTCTTGTCTAAGGAAGCAACACAGTGCCATCAACAGGGTTCGATCTGCGGACCTCCCACAAGTCCGACCGCTAACCACTACACTACCGTGTGGCCACCTTGAGGCTCCGTGAGTGGATAAAATTTAAAGTGTAAAATATAAAAAATGTCTTTTTTTAATCGTTTTACGCTTCTTTTTCTTATTTTTATATTTTTATTTTCAGGACCTCTCTGAAAATCACGCTGGTGACAGGGTGAGAGAATCTCCTGATTAAAAATTATTAATATTATCATCATCATCATCATCATCATTATTATTATTATTATAAAGCAAAGACTTACGTTCAAATATATGACTAAGCGCCTGTGCAACGCAAAGTACTAACAACCACAGTAGAGGGTTGTAATAGAAGGCTATCAGCTTGAATGCGCTGTAGTACTGAATACTCCCATTCAGGTAAACAGTGTGCTCCCAGCATTGATGGCATGAAAAAGAGCGTCCCGGGGAGTTCTTGACCGACATCTGGAATATTATATTGGCCAGGATGTAAAGGACAGTCATGGGTACAATCATAAACAACTGCAACATGAAAGGCGCGTCAAAGGCGTTAGTAGTACAGGGAAAACGTTCTCCTAAACGGACAAAAATGCCTTTGTCGAACGAGTTCATAATTGTAAATTGTACCACCGTAAGTGGTTTGCCGTTTGCTACAAGACACACAAAAAGTCATCCGTAACTGCACTAGTGACCGTTAGCGAGAACGGTTCCGTTGTTGACAACAAGAGGTGTATGTAATGTATTAGGTTAATGAGTAATAAAGTATCCTCTTGACGTCTTAGCTAAGTAAGAAGGTCTCGATGGGGTGATGACTTTTACGGCTAGCGGTTAGTATTTTTGACTGTTTTACGGCTAACGGTTAAACGTTTTGGCTGTTTTACGGCTAACGGTTAACATTTTTTACGGCTAACGGCTAAACTTTTTCCAGTATTTACGCCTAACGGCTAATTTTCTTGCCCGTTTTGCGGCTAACGGTTAACCCCATTGAGACCCTCAAGTAAGGGACTGTGCCATGATTATCAGGAGGGGGGCTGAAAAATCAGACAGGGGGGGAGGGCATCAAGTACATAAATAATACTAAGATAGGGGTGCTCAAATAAATTACTCTTATTACAAGGGGCCCTGACTTTCATTTTATGTCATGTACCTTTTGTAAAAATAATTCCACATGCATTGTAACGCAGCGCTCAATGTTCTTAGAAAATGTGAAAATTATTCAAGAAATGTCATCACATTTTAGATTTTTAGTCCTTGGGAAAAAACTGATTTGTGTCATAAAATTTCTACAATCCAGGTATCAATTACAAGGCCAAATTCAACTTAAAACATAACTTGCAGCTACATCTTTAACTGTCCCAAATAAATCATTTGTACTTAGATACTCTCCTTTAAGACAGTTGTAAGTTCGTTCACTCTCAGGTGCAGAAGTCCCTGGCTTCCCTGGCGAAACAGTTTGTCCTGCAAAGGTCGAGCAAGCATGCCTTGTCTTGTCCTTATGTATTTAAGAAATTCAATATATGCCTTACAATATATGGTAGGCACACGGTGACAGCGTTTGTGGTGGTGTGGGTGGGGGGATAGTAAAAATTATCAAAAGATCACGAGCGGGGGCTGAATTAATTCAGCTTTTGCGAAGGGGGGGGGGGGGTGGCCCTAAATAATAATTTCCCCTTTGAAGCTCATTTTCCAGCCCCCCCCCCCCTCCTGATAATTATTGCACAGTCTCTAACCAGGCGACATCCATATCCTATACATTGTAAATAAACGGTAGCATTTTGGAACTAACAAAGCCTCCAGTGAGATAACAGGTTTCCCTAGTTTCTAAAGTAGAACCACGACCCCAAGAACGCAACAGTGTATGCGGTAGATTTAACAGAAAATGCATGACGAAAAAGACATATACCTGACGCCGGGAAAGCGATGCGATGTCGATTAATCAAATAAAGTAAAGTAACTAATTGTATATCACCTTGCGTGCTTTCTTACGGGAGCTAATAAACGACAAAGGAAACGCTTAAATAATAGCCCTAAAAATTTACAAGGTTTTTGTCTACTTGTGTCTTGCGCAGTTGAATTACAAATCCTTCACCACGTTTGTATATCGCCAACTGGTCCGTCTCCCACCAGCTGGGATTCTTTCCAAAGTTAGTGTAATATATCAAACATTGAAACTTGAGCTACAGTGTTTCATCACATATCAAACCCCATAAAGAGGGTTGAAAATAACATGCGTAGCGAAGTATGTTTGACTAAGTTCGAGGATTTTGATACATGATTAGATATGTATCGAGTGTTTGATATAGGTTCTTGAACAAAATGATATAGAAGGATAAAATAACAATGCAAAAACGAGCTGTGTTTCATCAGATATCCAAACACGTCAAGGCGCTTGATTTCTTTTGTCTTTCTTGTGAGCTTGGGAATGTTTGTTTCTCTATTTACGGTGCCCCGATTAAAAAAGCAATCCTAAATACATCGGCACCCAAATTAAGTGATTATTACTAGTCATAGTTGTCACTAAATCTGCCCCCGACTTTGTAAAAACTGAATGAAGACTGCATGTGGTTGTCCATGTATTTGTTATAAACCTTTGAAATGTAGATTTCGTTTGAGAGTGCAAATTCCTTGTTGTGTTTGTGTTTTGTCAATTATCACACTTTGTTTCTTGGGTTAATGGAAATCCTCATACATATCGTGTTTAGGATGGGTTTACATTATAGCTTGGAATGAAATAAGAAAGCTTGGAATGAAATCGTGACGACTCGTTGCCAAACTTGCCAAACCCAGTTTGCGCGGTTGCTGAGCCAGGCGCACATGCTGAAAATTAACCGGGACCACCGTGCACGCCTATTTTCGTCAAATCGAGAAAATTTTCGCATACTAACACTACGACCATACGATACTTCTTATTTACGCGGGGAACATTAGGGTGCCTCCTCAGGTTCCGGCCTCTGGGCCGGAACCCTGCGGGGGCAATTATTATTATTATTATTATTATTATTATTACTGTTACGACTATTTTGCAAGTGCACCCAATCAGGCTTGTTGTTGTTGTTGTTGTTGTTGTACATCAAATTGCACGATAAAATGCCCGTGTAAACGGGCCTTAGCGCCTTAGCTAAGACCGATAACAAAACTTCCCCTTAATTATTCACTTATGATTGCTCCTACCCCCATAAGATAGCTGCCCTGAACAAATCCCCATGTAAGGTACCACAGGAAAAGCAAAACACCGAGAACAAGAGCGCCATTTACAACCAACACTTCGGTGTTAATAAAAGTGTAACATCCAGTGAATCTCCATTGAGCAAAGAATGACAACATCATCATCACAATCAACGGCTAAAGAGAAAAGAAGAATCGAAGAAACAAAAGTGAACAATCCGTTATAAAAACAGAGTTTCTAACTTCTTTGTTTGTAGGTTACGCAGGTAATGAGAGGTAATACACTCAGACATCCACACATGATATATCAAACACAAGGTAAAATATTCCATCACATATCAATATAGGATAATTATAATGACACTCAAGACTATTAATCGATGACTTCTCAGTTGCATGTTATTGTTGTTTTTATAATCAGGGAAATATTGTTTGTTTGCACTGGCAGAACATAAGCCGTTCATCTACACCTAGGGGAACGAATACTCAACAGTCACATGCGTTCCCGAAGATTCTAGCTGTTCTAAACAATGTCTTTAATAGAAGCTCAACCCTGATATAAATCCCCACTATTATCCCATTATTATCACTATCAGTTCACCATCATCATCATCATCATCATGATCAATCATCATCATCATCATCATCATCATCAGCAGCAGCAGCATCATCATCATTAACATCAGCATTATTATTAGTAATGGTAATAGGACTGAGTGGAGTCCAATTCGGTCTGGAATCATTCTAGTGATAGCAAAATCGGACGACCGTGCAGGAGAAGTTCGATTTGTTTATCACGAGTATGATTACAGACTGAATTGGACAACAAGAAGTCTTATTATCAATTAATCAGAAAAAAATTACAATTTCCGAGAAAAGAGGAAGAGCCAAGTTATGAAAGAGAGGGCAAATCTGCATTAAAAGAGTTTTAAAGCCTGTACACTGTTTCTATGGTGATTAAAACCAATGTTATCGTGATTGGCTGATTTAAAATACAACTTTGAATGTGATTAGCTTTTTGAACTGTCCAATAAAAAACTGTCCAATAACATACTGTCCAATAACAAACTGTCCAATAACAAACTGTCCAATAACATACTGGCCAATAATAAACTGTCCAATAACATACTGTCAAATAATAAACTGTCTGATAACAAACTGTCTAATAACAAACTGTCCAATAACAAACTGTCCAATAACATACTGGCCAATAATAAACTGTCCAATAACATACTGTCAAATAATAAACTGTCTGATAACAAACTGTCTAATAACAAACTGTCCAATAACATACTGTCCAATAACAAACTGTCCAATAATATACTGTCCAATAATAAACTGTCTGATAACAAACTGTCCAATAACAAACTGTCCAATAACAAACTGTCCAATAACAAACTGTCCAATAACATACTGTCCAATAATAAACTGTCCAATAACAAACTGTCCAACAACATACTGTCCAATAATAAACTGTCTGATAACAAACTGTCCAATAACAAACTGTCCAATAACAAACTGTCCAATAATAAACTGTCCAATAACAAACTGTCCAATAACATACTGTCCAATAATAAACTGTCTGATAACAAACTGTCCAATAACAAACTGTCCAATAACATACTGTCCAATAACATACTGTCCAATAACAAACTGTCCAATAACAAACTGTCCAATAACATACTGTCCAATAACATACTGTCCAATAACAAACTGTCCAATAATAAACTGTCTGATAACAAACTGTCCAATAACAAACTGTCCAATAACATACTGTCCAATAATATACTGTCCAATAATAAACTGTCTGATAACAAACTGTCCAATAACAAACTGTCCAATAATAAACTGTCTGATAACAAACTGTCCAAAAACAAACTGTCCAACAACATACTGTCCAATAACATACTGTCCAATAACATACTGTCCAATAACAAACTGTCCAATAATAAACTGTCCAATAACAAACTGTCCAATAACATACTGTCCAATAACAAACTGTCCAATAATAAACTCTCCAATAACAAACTGTCCAATAATAAACTGCCTGATAACAAACTGTCCAACAACAAACTGTCCAATAACATACTGTCCAATAACATACTGTCCAATAACATACTGTCCAATAACAAACTGCATGTCCAATAATAAACTGTCCAATAATATACTGTCCAATAATAAACTGTCTGATAACAAACTGTCCAATAACAAACTGTCCAATAACAACTTGGCAAGCGAATTAGTGGAAAAAAAGGAGGTTTTTTAAACTAATCACAACCGAGGAAATTGTAATGCTTATAATTATTATCATTATTATTATCACCATTATTAACTCTTTCACTCTCAAGACCTAAGCAGCTATTCTCACCACTGAGTCTAATGCACTCTTTTAAATGTCAGATACGTTGCTCAAAGCGCCCTAGGATTGAAGTTGTTTCAAGTCAAATTACTTATTCCCCTTATCTGTTTACTTAACAATTTATTTTTATATATTTCATACGAGAATTTGATATAAATACCATGCATAGGTAATGGCCAAGCCATGTCCAAAACTTCGTGTGGAATATCTCTGACAAGTACAGCTGGTAATAGAGGCTCAGGCCTGTTACATTGGTCAGTGGAGCGACAAAGAACATGGCGACGAATCGTGCAAACCAGTTTTGGGACCGGAGAAGCGGATCACAACATTTGCGCCAACAGGACATCTCCCAGCTATCCGGCCATACACGTTTCGCGGGTGGCTAAGAAAAAGAATGAAGCGTCAATTATGTAGACCGCGGTTAGCCTCTTTGATTCTTGGAAATTGGAACAATCATACAAGTTGATAAAGTAAATTATACCACCGTAAGGTAACAGGGACCGCGGAGACGATTTTAAAGTGGTAGGGCTAAAAAATCTGACCTATGCCAGCAAACGTTAATGTCAGTGTTTCACCACTTATTTTACCTATGAAAAATAATATCCCAGCAAAAACGTGGCGGGACTATAGCCCTACCAGCCCCTCCTCCTCTGCGGTCCTAGGTAAAAGGGAGAGTCAAAGTGAATAAGTCCCTCGTCCTTTGCTCCGACGAAGGACTATAACGCTCCAACAAGACGACACAGCTGAGGAGGACACCAAGAAAAAATCTATATCTTTACAAATTGTTCTTTCTGGTGACAGATTTTTTTAATTTTTTTTCCAGTCTTCTTTCTAACTGTAGAATTCCTACAACACTTGCCATCCTCAATTTATTCTGAGTTTTTCAGGAACATTTTACCGTTCTAAACTTGTTTTGTCCAGAAGTTGAAATGTAGTCGTTTCACGTTGTGACGACAACAAAACCGACCAGACAGCATTTTGCATGTGAAGTTGTTTCGTTCATTAACACTATTGCTTGGTCCCGTCCTAGTCGATGTCATCGTCCTGTTTTGCCTACGCTCCCTGGGACCCAGAAAGCTATTTTCTGGTAGCCATAATTACAACGGGAATTACAGTTTAATTGATTTTTAAGTTTAGGCCAGGCAATTCTGAGTTACGCTGGTTTGTGCGCTAAGAACTACAAAAACATTCAGTAGACTCTAAGCAAAAAAATGGAGCTTCGGACCTGAACAGTTAGCGGGACATTCGAAAAACGGGCCCCTAATGACTACTCTACCTTGCCTCCACACTAGTGGTCAATTAATAACAATAATAATAATAATAATAATAATATTTAGTGAGGGAATCCAACTCGCCAAAGGCGGTTTTCAGAGGAGCCCTCCTATTAAGTAAAAATCACCTAAAAATGACATAAATAAGAATTACCTAATAATTACTACAAGCTAAGATAAATAAGAGTAAAATGAGTCCGTATTAGTCATAAAGTTAAAATTCCAAGATAATAATAATAATAATAATAATAATAATAATAATGAACTTTATTTGAGTGTCAACTGTATCTAGCACTGACGTACTAATTGGGGACACTGTAAAGCACAAATCAAATCAAATCATATTTAATTAAATTAAATCAAATCAAATGTTGGTTTTTGTGGAGAGGAGAAAACCGGAGTACCCGGAGAAAAACCTCTCAGAGCAGAGCAGAACAGAGAACCAACAAACTCAGCACACATATGACGCCGAGATCGCGAATCGAACCCGGGCCAAATTGGTGGAGGGCGAGCGCTCTCACCACGGCGACAACCCTGCTCCCACAATTCTTAAACTCTTTAACACTTACATTTAACAGAAGTGGAGTATTTTCATCAGGTCCAATTTCTTGTGCACATGCCTTTAGGCTCGCTCCATCTAGCGTATCAGTGTAGAGGGAACTAGGTTTTCTGCGGAGCGTAGATCCATACGTTCTCTCGCTAAGTTTACTTTCTGTGCGACTCCGAATTTCATCCCGAACACCCTTGTTGTAGCCATTCAATTCATTCCACAACGCATCTACAGTGAACAGAACGCATTCATTTGTACTTGTATTGCATGCGTGATAACAGGATTATGCCAAAGAGAAAATAAAAAACAAGACAACAGCAACAAAAACAAAAACAGACACATCTACAGGAAATATTAAAACTGCCCCAAGAAAAAGCCTCACAAATTAATGAACACATTTGCCGTCAGGCATAACCCAGCTATCTTAATCTTTTCTCTGGTAAAAGTTTTATCGAAGTATTGAGCCTTTTCTACAGTGAAGCAGTCCAGCGGTAAAAGGAAAGGACAAGAAATGTGCCCCTTCCTTCCTTTGCAGTTTATTTATTTATTCATTTACTCCACATAAATACACAAATACACAGAGGCTGAATTGTAGAGGACAAGAAATTGGGTAAATCCAAAGTTGATTAAGTAAGTTATACCACCGTAAGGTAAAAGGGAGGTGCTGACGTTTCGAGCGTTAGCCCTTCGTTGGAGCGAATTAATGTCCTTTCCGTCTCATTCGCTCCGACGAAGGGCTAATGCTTGAAACGTCAGCACCACCCTTTTACCTTACGGTGGTATAACTTACTTAATCAACTCGTTTGATTTACCCAATTTCTTGTGTTTCAATTTCCCACCGACGCAACACCAGTTTCTTTAGAAACTATCCCCATGTGAATTGTAGAGGAACAGAGTACTGGATCAGCTGTCGGCATTCATGAAGGCGCAAATTGCAACCATTTCAGTCCATAAATCTCGACCCACCCCACGCACCTAAAGTCACACAAGCCAGAACCGTTACAAGCTCACTACCAACTGTTATCGAACAAAGTCATGGATTTTCATAAACCTTTTTAACTGAAAACAATGGACGGACACAAGGGGCGCTTACCATTTGTACGGAAAAACAGGAAATTCCGGTAAAAGTTCAAATGGAACGGCTTATTCCAGTGGAATATTTTCGGAAAAAAAGTAATACCTTCCAAGGTATTACCTTTTTCTCGGTTGTACCGGAATATCCGGAAATTTCTGTACCATTTGAAAATACCAGTGCCAGGTTCCTCACCTTAATATTTTCGAGATGACAGCATGGCGGATATCTCGAATGATCATGATCAAATGTTACAAGTTTATCGATTCGAAAACTGCTTGTTCTCCTCGACAAATCTCTTCCAGTTCCTCCAACACACCTATCGCACCCCAGGTGTGAAAGATTTAAGTTTTCGTTGTTGATACTGTTATGTTTTTCTTTTGTTCTAACGGTTCGTGCTTTTGAGTTAAGTAGAGCAGGAAAACATTGATACTAGGTCCCAGCTTACTGGCATCCGAGACTTCGGGTCAAATGGTACAGATCAATCCGTTCCCTTTTCCTTGACGAGAAAAAGTACTGTACCATTTGTCGCAAAAAATTCACCGAAAATTCCATTCAAATGGTAAGCGCTCAAGGCTACCGCGCAATGACGCAATCACCTGGACTGAGCCCATAATACAATCGAAAGAAAGCAGGAATTCAATAATTGTCTTCAGACCTTGGAGGGTGGTGCGGACGGAATTTCAGCCGGCGACCTCCCGCTTGGAGGTACCTTCATCCAGGGTGTTTAACTTTTGTTGTTAGAAAATTGGTGCGTTTATTGTGGCCTAGCTACCAGGGGTTTGTCAACTTGGTTCAACTTGCAAAAGTAACTTAATAAACTTAAGAGCTTTTCACTTACGGTGATAAACTTTGTATTTCTCCTCAGTGATGTCTTTTTCTGTCACGTCCCCAACCTGCCTTCTTCCTTGTTCATCCCAGTAGATGTAAGGTACAGTGAATTTAACCAGCGCCCCAGGATTGTCCAGTACCTCGTCAGTCATTAGTAATATTGCCTCCGCTCTAAACGTTGTGGAATCTTTATCGTTTGGGTTGATGTTTAACAGAAACGATTGCAGTCCTGCTAGTTTAATCTGAAACAAAATTTAACAAGTGGGATTACTACACCGGTACTACACCGGAACTACACCGGTACTACACTGGTACAGCACCGGTACTACACCGATACCGGTACTACACCGGTACTACACCGCTTGGCAATTTTTGAGCAATTTTTTCAATTTTTGCAAATTTTCAATTCTGAGCAAATGTTTCGATTTCCTGAGCAACTTTTACCAAAATGACAATTTTTGATATATTTTGCCATTTCAAATCAAACACTGAACGAAAAAACGTGCTATAAGCACAATTTTTACTTTGTAGTTGGGTGTTCTGTGGTGTATCATCCATATATGGATGTCTTGTTGGGTATCCTGTGTTAATAGTCCAAATATAGAACAGCTTCCCGCATTGCTGAAAGCAAAATGGCGGAAGCCATGCAATAATGTTAAGACATCTCTAGCTCAGCCAATGGAAATGGATGTATTTTTTGACTCACTATGTTGCTAAGCCAACAAAATGGCGGCCTAGTGAGTCTCTTTTTACTACAACCATATTGATTCAGTTCAATCAGGCAAAAGGAGTGTGAATATTGTTTGAGCAACTTTTTATATTCTAGGAGCAACTTTTTTAAATTTGAGCAACTTTTGAGGGTATTTTTGGGCAACTTTTAAAGAATTATAGCGTAGGGCCGATCAGCGTACGGATTGCCCAGAACTGGGGCTAGCTTGCACTTATGAGGACAGTAACTACACCAACTGGACTATATGCATCTATCTCTCTTTATTAGAATAACTACGAGTATTTATATGTTACACAGCATTCCGATTATCGGTGCACGATTGCCATGTAAGGAAATAGAACAGAAAGGGAGTTTATGTATTGAGCAACACGTTGAGCAATCTCACGTACAGCAGATTTTACGTGAGGTTATGCCGATTACACTGCATTCTTATTACGCAAGTGTTGTTATCACGCTATGTCACGATAAGTCACGCTTGTCACACTTTGCTACACTATTTTTGAGCAGAATCTGTCTATGCGTAGTAAGGGGGCTGGGGAGAAAAAATCCGCCTGCTCACCAGCACTTTCTCCGCCCCTCTTCCCCTAGTCCCGGTTCTCCTTGCGGCGCTTCCAACATGGCGGCCTAGCCCGATCGAACTTTAAACGAGCGTTCATGCACCACAGACTGCATGCTCTGCAAGCTATTATCAACTCAATACAGGTTGGGCTCCTGCTCAATAACGCTGAATCAGTCTCTTAACTAATCATTCTCGTAACTAAAAGGAAGTGCATGGCTTGAACTAAAGAAATATTTAAAAAATCAGACTTAATGCCTGACCTCATACTCCGCATGTCCGTCCGATGGGTACCGCTGACGAGGCCAGACATTTCCCGCACTTGCTCCACCCATAGGGTGATCCTCTGTGGGCACCATTGGCTGAAACTTAGTGCCAAAGTCAACATACAGGACAATAGTGTCCCCAATGTCAATAAAATTGTTGAAACCTGTATGATTGCCAGATGCACACATGCGTACTAATGGTTTGGCATAGTCTGTGTTTACCAGTACACTGGGACGTTCCAGTGTTGTTCCAAGACAGCATCCCATAGTATTTGATGAAGCTGCTTCGGTGACCTTCGATAAATGTTAAAAACAATAGTTGAGATTCATGTTACAGTTTCCTTTCATGAGCCCAGTATCTGGAACGTTCTTCTTTTGGATCCTACTTCAGTGGAACCTCGATTTAATGAAGTCGCTGGGTACTGGGTAAATTTGTTCGTCGAGGATTCGTTATATCGAAAACCTCGAAATAACGAATTTGAGGGGAAACGAGCAAACTGTTCATTATATCGAGGTATATTTAATGATTAACTTGTAAAGGCCTGTTTACACGGGCGACTTTTGTCACGCAATTCAATGTAATTTTCCTCTCCCAGGAGTAAGATTTTATCTAGATTTTCTTGCTGTTTATTGCCGCGTTCTTTTGAAGCACAGTGACTTGATCGTGTAGCAATTTCACTTTCGTGCAGGCGCATAGCTTCTGTTTAGGCATACAGCGACATTTCGTACTGGCAAACGGCACTTAGAAATATTTGTAGTCCTCCGGGAGTTCTGTAATAACGCTTCCGGTACTGATGTGCGTGAACACGGAGGCGTGCGCTAAAATATGTCAACAAAATTGCCTCAAAATCACGTAAAATGACAAAAACATTATTACAATCGAATTTTTTTAGATTTATAAGGGTGAATGTAGGGGGTTTTAGAAGGTTGTAGGTAATTCCATGTTTTAGTTCTTTCGTCCTGCGCGAAGGTGAAGCCTTCTACGCAGACCTTCTTTTGGTTTGATCGTTATACACGTTCCTTTTCCACGTGGGGATTACGAAAAGAAAGAAAAGAAGGTCTGCATATGAGGTTGGAAAAGGTAGGCGACATGCATATGAGACTTCCGTGTGCTCGCCAGAGGTGAACAATTTGACGATGTGCGCTTCGCGATTCACTTCTATCTACCGATCTTGACCTGTCGCCCAAAACCCAGCATCACAATAGATCAAATTTCTGGAAGCTGTTTCAAATATGTTTTTGAAATAAAACGCTATCCTGTCACAAATCATTCCCTTTAGTTTTTCAATACGACTTTTTTTGAAAAGGAGAGCAATGCGTGACGTCCTTACAGTACTACACGCCAACTGACCGGATGTCGGACCGGAATAGCAACTGAATTCTGTAGCATCTTCCAGAATTCGTATCTGTCGTATACATGTAGAGGCTGTAAACTGATCAGAAATTGGAAAAAGGCAGATGGAAATCCATTCTGAGATCATACTGACTGGTCTCAGTGTTTTAGCGCGCCATTTATATGACAATAACCGGCTCCGGCGCTCGGCTCGCAGTCATACAAGTTAAACATTTAATTTTTTGTTGTTGAGCATCGAAATTGAAGATCGCCTAAGCTGAAGGCTTGTCAACTGACTTAGCCCGTTGTACAAGGTGAAAATTAGGCAAATTCAAATTCGTACCCCTTGCAGAGGGATTCGAAATTAATTTCCCTGTTAGGTCTCAGCAGTAGCGGCATGAAAGCGGCATAACAGATAATATTTATATACGCGCATACCTCAAATTAAGGATCCGTGAAGGGCCAACTGAAAGAAAAAAGCGATTCCACCGTCACCTGTGCAGCCAAGTACTGTCCTGAAGTTGGGACTGTCCGTGCTTTTATCGCTTGTTAGGATTTTCATGGAAAGAAAGGAAATCTGATTGCCGCTCTAGTGATGCCACCTATTTCTAAAACACAGGCAATCACATGACGACAACGCACGCGTTTTCAGGGAAACCCCCTTAATTCGTCGTGTTCATGGAGGTATTTCCGAGTAATGGATCAATTTTTAAAAAGCACACAGAACTCGTTTCCTGAGTGGACGATATTTGATAGAGACTGTTAGGCAAGCGATTATATTACAGTTTATGCAAGGCTAAAATGATATCCAGCCATCCGTTACGTGCGTGGTCACATGCTTCTTTCTTCGTTCTTGGGGAATCCCCTGTATATAGCTCCTTTTTTTTTAATTTTCCAAACATTCCCCAACGCACACGAGAGGTAGTGCACTTTAATAGTTATAATTATAGAGAAGTCGTCTTAGAATGCGCTTCGCATTACTCTTTAGTCTGTTCAGTCACAAAATATTAACTGACTTCACGACATCAACATTTCTTTAACGGAAGTTTTCGCGGAAAAATATATGGTCACGGGACAGGTTAGACGTCACAAATCATGTAATTATATTTTTCGGATTCCAAAGCTAAGGTCGCGGGACTTCACCGTCAATCCGTGATTTCAGTAAACACGTTTTATTTCTCTACACGTGACTTTTGTATGCAGACTTTGATGCCCAACAACAACAATCATAAGTTTATTTCACTTCGATACAAGAGAACGTAAAAATGTGTTGATCAAAGCGCGTACTAATTAATGCATACCAACTAAATATAACCGATAAAGAATTAGTTAAGGCAAGGGCGTGGCCTGGTATTTTTTCCTTTTTACGCCCCGGAGGTTGAAGGATCAATGATAGCAAACACATTGGTATAAAACCATAATAGTATCTGTTGAATTCCTCTTAAGCCCGCGGGCTAAATAGACCTGAGGCAGCTATGCCCCTGTTGGGGAGGCCTTGCAGCTAGACTCCTAGCCACCGGACAGATAGTAGGGAGCTTAAGCACGTGCGTTTGTTAGGCGCGGACGGCAACCGGAAGAGAACATTTCGCGTGCCAAGACAGTGGTGTCTCCCAGATTTTTATAGTGATCATCCCTAATGGAGAAAAGATACTAAACAATGTAAATGTTGTTGTGTGAAGACAAGTTTAAAGGGAAAACAGCTCACTTCCGGTTGCCGTCCGCATCTCAAAAACGCGCTTGCTTAAGCTCCCTAATAACGCCCGAGGGGGGGGGGGGTACTTTAGGAATTTCTGGGTGGGGATGTGCCGCTGGAACCCTGGAACCCTTAGCCTATACCGGAGCTGGTTCAGCTGAATTTTGCTACCCATATATACTAGAGTAAGCCCCCCAAATGACTCCTATCCTAGAATATATAGAACAGTTAATAATTGTGCTGTACATAGTTTTTTTTTAAAAATTTAGTTGTGTTTCCGTTCATTGATTGACAAGTTGTGATTCCGTCTTTATTTTGCCAGCGAGCCTCCTTTCAAGTTTTTGTTATCTACTTGTTTCCGGAGGACTAGTTAGATATAGTGTTTCAGTGTGCCACACGTATTGCAACAAGGAACGGCGTTTTTTCGGAGATTTTTTCCTTCTACAAGGACTCCCTTTTCCCCTTCAAAATCCGCAGAACAGACCAGATGTGAGTATTCACTTGCTTCAGTCTTATAGCCATATAATTATTTAATAATAATAATAATAATAATAATAATAATAATAATAATAATAATAATAATTGTTTAGGTATAATCGCGGCTTTGTTATGTCATCATAGGCAGGTTGTGCGAGCTAGGTATTAGTGCTATTATTTTCGAATTTTCATTTTCATTCACGTATTGAACCTGAGGGACGCACTATTATTTATTTGACGGGGGGGGGGGGGGGTTGGAATATTTTCTCATGTAAACATTTTTTTTTTCATATGCGGCCCCTGCTGCAAACAATATTCTTTTTTCTGTCTCCGTCTTTATTCTTTATTTGTTACATGCATACAATTTATATTTCAGTGTTTAGAGCTTCTGCAAACAATTTATTTTAAGATTTTCCAAACCGCTTCTGTCAAAAAATAATGGTCTGTCCCTCATGTAAATGAGAAATATTTGTTGTTTTCCCTAGTTTGCATTAGATTCGGCCCCCGGGGGATAATCCTTATAATGCCCAATACGGGGAGGCTCCGCCCGAAAGGAGTACCTTTTTCTCGCTTCAGGTATATGAAAGGGTAGGGATTTCACGAGTCGAAGTATATGAATGGGTAGGGAAATCTGGCATTTAGTTATTTAAAAGAGCCTAATAAAAATTACTCGGGCTTCCGTAGGAGAGCCCGAGTTTTAAAATGCTAGTGTGTTGGTCGCCAAAAGGGGATCATGGTCCCAGGCGTTCCCGTTGCGTGGACCGCGGAAACTGGGGATGTAAAGGCGAAAATCATGTCCTCGCTCTTGGTAAACAACATAATTTACAGAATGGTCGCATTTATACTAGACGACGGCTAAGACGTCTAGATGACCTTAACAGTTAATCATAAGGGGGGTCTAGTATAAAATCGAGACGACCTCAGTGAGATCTCACAGACAGTTGAGAGGGGTCTGCGTGCGAGTATTAATAATAAAAAAAATAAGTTGAAGGAGAAACGTGAATCTCCGCAGAGGTCTTTTGCAGTGTCCTTCGGTATCCTTCGAAAGAGGACGAAGTGAGGGAACATGAAAAAAACTGCCAAACTGATAAAGACAAACAGAAGTCAAAATTCATGTCGTCAGGAGCCCATTATCCGATGTCGTATAAGCCCGAGCGAGCGGAAATTGGCACTGGCGCTCGAAGACAAGAGCTCGCAAATGTTACACGAAAGATCCTCCAAAAACTAAAACTAAAACATCTTGTTGGGAGGTGGGAATTAAGAATTAATTTTCTTTTTTCTTCTTATGTTTTTTGTTTTTATTATTATTTTAGGATTTGGGGTAATTTGCCGCCGTTCCGTCTTTTAGGGTTCGCGCTAATTTTCCGCCATTCCGTCTTTTAGGGTTTGCAGTAATTTTCCGCCGTTCCATCTTTTAGGATTTGGGATTATTTTCCGCCGTTCCGCCATTCCGTCGTTCCGCGTTTTAGGGTAGCCCATTTGCACATGCATTACACCAGACAAGACAGCCTCAGCATGCATAATGAAGTAGGGACCTGTGCGGAAATCATTCCTTTGCCTTTATAGGCTAGCCCATGGCTGTTCACTTACCACTGTTGGAGACCTATTTGGTGTTGCTGAATCAAATGCATCAGTAATTTTCAATGAAGTGTGCTTTGCATTAATTGCAATACTTTATGACAGATATATGTGCTTGCCAAACAACGATCAGGGATGGAGAAAAGACTCAAGAGCTTCCTAGAAAATTGGGAATTCCCATGTCTAGGGGCTTGGGATGGCTTTCATGTTTTTGTCAGCACAAAACTAAAGAACTTTGTCAGCTTTAAAAAGAGACATTTATTTAACTTCCTCGTCCTGCTTGATTGTTAACAAGCGAAAGTCAAGTTTGTCTCTTATATCTTGAAAGATTTTATCATTTGACGACTTTCTTAAGGCCAAAGTTTCCAGTTCAAACGCATAATCTTCGGCAAGTACTTCTGCAAACTATTTAAGCTTTTCGTCCGACCATTTTCCATGGGCACCCAACGAGAATATAGTTCAAAACCACTTAAACATAGCATTGTTAAAGTGTTTTAGTATTTAAAAGGTAGATATGAGCATATTTTTATCCCCTAAAATTTTTTAATCTGTTCGGATTTCCTAGCTGAAAGTCTTGTGATCCGAAAATTATAGCGATCAAAACTAACCTTTTCGAAAATTTCAGAAAAAAGGCTCCCGAAAATTCTAGGTGACCTTTTTACGTTAAAAATCCGTTAAAACATGGGCAATAATACCATTTTTTAGATGTTCGAAAATCCTAGGAGAGGCAAACAAGCAAGAAATGTTTTTAACAAATGTTCCGAAAATTCTAGATCTCAATCGTCTTCCGAACAGATATTTTCCGAAAATTGACGTTGGGTGCCCCTGATTTTCTACACCTTTTTGCCGAGTTTGGTTTTTTGCTTGGCCGCCATATTTAAACTGATGACCAGTCCACACTTTGCTTTACACGTGGACCTCGCTTTCATGTTGGCAAGGACGTCTGTTTTTGGTTCCCTCGTCTTTATGCTTGATTTTTAGATTTCCTTAATTTTAGATGTCTTAGCCGTCAGACGTCTAAGTCGTCAGCATTTTTTCTCGATTTTATACTTAAAGTTTAGGGCGTCTTTGAAGCCTAAGGTCATCTAGACGTGTTAGTCGTCTCTAGTACAAATACGGCCAATGCTGTGTTTTGAGAAGTATAGTGGGGATAGTTTCTAAAGAAACTGGTGCTGCGTCGGTGGGAAATTGAAACACAAGAAATTGGATAAATCAAACGAGTTGATTAAGTAAGTTATACCACCGTAAGGTGAATGGGAGGTGCTTAAAACTTGACCGTTTTGCAAAAATACAAACGCACACGCCGTCCGTGACAGGCCGATACTAAATGATGTCGAGCGTTGTCGGAATATATTGTCGATCCACGAATTCTTTAGCTTGAAAGCTAGTCAAATGTGCAGAGTTCATACTAGTTCTCACGAGATAACAAATGAGCCATATGTTAGTTACCAAAACTGTGACGGCCGATTGAACAACAAACTATGATGCTGAGACGAACACATCACTTGCTGAAAAAATCAGTTTTGTTCGTGAACACAACTTCGAAGGTCTGGTGGCGCTAACAACAGCGAATTGCATTAGGATACTGACACAAGCATCTTGAATAGTACGGTTAAGTATCTAAGCTTAGCTCTTCCATTAAATATCCTGTTTCTGTGCCGATTGGTTTTTATTGGGTTCAGTACTTGTAAAGCACGATTTGGGGTAAGATTTCCGCATAGGTCCCTACTTCATTATGCATGCTGAAGCTGTCTTGTCTGGTGTAATGCACGTGCAAATGTTTCTTTTGTTCGAAGAACGATATACTATTACAGAATGCATAATGAGGTAGGGACCTGTGCGGAAATCTCACCCGATTTGGTATTGCGTACGCAATCACTATTATCATTGTACAAGCGATCGTAAATGTTGGTTTGCTCTTTGCACGGAGTTGCTTGTGCTTGATAGAAGACAGCCATGATGAATACTCGAGCTTGATGACTGAGCATAGTTAGTCCCCTCTACGGACTATGCTGTGAGCTAGAAGAAAAAGTTGTCAATATGACTAATGTACATGAACTTAATGTTGTTACAGTGTCAATAAAAGTACAACAATTCAAATCTCGTTATGCAAAGTATGTATATTATGACTACTCGTGATTTGTGTAAGCGGCTATACACACGTCATTAAAATATTGTTTTTTTTTTTTCACACGAGTAATTAAACTGACTGTTGGCACAAATAACCGTTAAAATGTGGGACTGGAGTGACTGATAACGACAATTCCCCAAACGGATCACACGGATTAAAACGAATTTATTTAGGATAGATTAGGATACAAAACTGAGTTGTGCTTCATCTGATATTAAAACACGTAATGGAGCTTGTTTTTTTCTTATTTCAGAAGATTTTACAACAAGGATTTTGTATTAGTTCCCAGTTCTTGTTCCCAAAGCTTATTATCTTTGTCTAAATTTGCTTGTCTACAGCTTGACCAAAAGACCTTGCTCATATTGAAGTACTGTAAGTTGTTCCTATTCTTTGCTACATTCTAACCACAATTTTTCCGACTTTGTGATCTGAGAGTTGCTGTAAAGTGTCACAGGCGTCCTCTAATGACACTGTATGATGAACAACTGGCCTGCAATAAAAAAAAAAAAAAATATATATATATATATATATATATATATATATATATATATATATATATACACACACGTTATATATATATATATATGAATATACGGTGTAGTGAAGTCAAAAAGGAGGCATTGGTTTGCTGTAACTCTGAGTTTCACGCCTTGTGGCGATCGTGAGACAGACTTTTATTCTATAAAATATTCTATAAATTAAATTTTTTTAAATTGATTTTTTTTTAATTTTTTTAAATTAAATATTCTATAAATAAAAGTCTGTCTGACGATCGCCACAAGGCGTGAAACTCAGAGTTACAGCAAACTAATGCCTCCTTTTTGACTTCACAACACCGTAGAAAAGCTCTGCTTTATAGCATCGAGCACTTTTTGCCAAGCAAGACTCCTCTTCAAGTAATTATATATGAATACATATATGAATGCCAAGAGAGAATAATGGGTAACCTTCTAACTGGTCCGACTATTATTCAATCACACAACAATTAAAACTACAATTATATTTTCCTTGTGCTTGTGTTATGCATGTTTCACAAGTGGGAACTAGCGTGGAATAATCAAAAGCATAAGCGGGTCTTCCAGCATCTTGTTTCTCCACTGATGTAACATTAAACAAGCACTGCGCACGCGTAAGTCGCTGGTGTGAACTTCCTTGTGCTTAATTAATTAACCCTTTCACTCCCAAGGGGGAACAAGGTCAGTCAAATGCCCTACCCCAGGGCCAACAAAGACAATCAAATCCCCACCCCATGCCCTGACAACCACCCCCCCCCCCCCGCCGGCTTATTTGATATTGATAGGTGCATTATCTCACAAGTGTGAACCAGGCTTAAGTTTTGAAAGCATCACTTTAGTTTCAATGCTTGTTGAGACTTGTGCGCTACTAAATGTCCTGATCTAATTTCGTAGCTCGTTATTACTACAACCTACAACCAACCTATGATAAATAGACGTTTTGAAATCGATACTAAGCCAGCTTCCTCACCTGATAACTGAACTGCTGAGTTTGTCCATTATGTCACACAAAATATCTGCAGTTCAGTTAAGATGATCTCACAAGTTCTAGTACATATGCAAACACGTGCAGTTGCATTTCTTCGCTCCTAGATGTTGGTGAATGGCATAGAGACGTGCACATCCACCAGTCAGTTCAAATTTCATCATCAAGTCTGTCAATCCGACAAAATTCCTTAGGGGAATTTGTAAAAGATGTCACTGTCATGGACAAACTCGGGAAAAGGAAATCCCAGGGGTCGAACTCACGGCCTGAGTTCGGCCACTTAACCACTGAGCTATACATCTTTCACAGATGTTCATTATTTCAAATTCCTTTCACTTCGACATTGAAATCCTGGCAGTCTGGAGGATTTTTGTCACATGAACCTAGTTTAAGGGCTTTCTATCTCCCACAAGTCTCCTATAGCTCAGTGGTAGAGCGGCCGAACTACTCTAGTAATCAGAAGATTATAGGTTTGACCCTTGTGGATTTGACCCTTGAGGATTTGATTTTTCTGAGTTTGCACGCGATAGCGCTGAAATATACATATTTCACGCATTTTCCAAGCTCAGTTATTTTAAAATTGTGCTGTGTTTACGTTTGAAAAGATACGAAGATATCTACCTTGCTGTCCTGAAAAAAAGGCACAAAGAAACATGAATTTCTTAGCATAAAAACAGTAAACACGCGAGAAGTAATCAATCAAAAAATCAAGACACCCAATTTTCATTGTTTTCCAAATAATCTAATAATTATTTGCTCATTAAACATGCGGGCACACTAAACTGAAAAATACTCAGAGACAACCATACATATTTTGTGGTTCCATTTCATCCTTGGTGTTTGTATGTATGTATGTATCTATCTAGCTAGCTAGCTAGCAATCTATCTATCTATCTATCTATCTATCTATCTATCTATATATATATGAAAATTTCATATATGTGCACCGCAGTGGAAAGATATTTAATAAATGAAATATCCTCGCAGTTTTGTAAGAAACATAGTCAGTTGCCCAGAGAAGACCTGAAAAAATCCAGGCTTGAACAGGATTCGAACCCATGACCTATTTTGCTTACTTAACTGCGAGGATCTTTCATTTATTAAATATTTATTTTCCTTTCTTTCAAACTCATTATCATCAAATTACCATAACCAAAACAAATGAAAATCAAATTTGAACCAGTGAAAAAATTAAACCATAAACATATACACCAAAAATTGTTAAGAAGCCTTCCAAAGTTGAGTCACCTTGTACGACTCTCTCCACAGATGAAACAAGTTTAAACCACCCCATACATATAGTAAAACAAACAGTAGATCACAATGTGTTACTGTTTGGTAGCTTTCCAAAAATGGTCACATAAGTTGTGAAACTCAAAGTTTTGCTCAAGTAGGAAGCAAGGAAGCTGGAACAGAAAAATATACTTCATAAGTCTTAAATAGTTGTCTAACCTCGTGACAGTGTCCAAAACTGTTCAAAAAGATAATTCACAGATGCTCCTTTCAAATAAAGAATCTGAGAATCCGGAGGGTCCAGCTATGGGGAGACAAAATAAATCATTTCACTTGTGTAATCAACTTTCAGTAAAATTTCTTCCTTCTACGGCTCTTTTTCTCTTAAAAATCACTACTCGGCGTTAAGTGCATCAGCCTTGGTGAAAGAAGTTGAAGAGTATTCAAAACCAGTCAGAGAGAAGAATTACCCTTAAGGGACTGGTTACCCTAGGGAACCAAACACCAACCCCACCCCCACCCCCACCCCTGCAAGTAAATGAAACAATGGACTACAGATAACATAGAATGCATATTTTTATTAGGTAGGAGGGCAGTACAAGAAAATATTTGGCAGGAGGTAGTGACAAACTGACTGAGCATAGCAGGGTAGATGCATCATAGCAGTGAGTCATGTGACCAATACTCCTTCTCTTTCTTTGCTTCTTGCTTTCTTTTCTCTCTTTCTCTTAAGGCCATTTGCTGTACCTTGAGGCTTTTTGGCATTGTTTCTGCCATTGCGTTCACACTCACACAATTGTTCTTTTCAAAACGGATTTCAATAGAAGCATGCATGGGGCTATACAGTTTATATGGCAAAGTGTTTTACCAAACAACATTTACCTGCAGATCTGCTTGGGATGTGACCCATCTTCCAGCTACTGCCAAACAGGAAATGATGTCATGCTTGGAGGGAGAGGTCCTTGTAATTGATGGGGTGCCCAGTAATTCAGGCTCACTGGAATACTGAAAATCTGTGTAAACATGACAGCACTAAAATTGCTTTTAAAACTCTTATGAAGGTTGTAAAAAAGACTCAAGGAATCGAGGGCTGAATGGATTTCAAAAGATGTCCACTCTTTCATGAAATGACAAATATAACCAGAAAACCAGGTAATTATTGTTTGTTTGTATTATATTTGAAAGCAAAGAAATATTATTGCTGGGATACCCACTTGTTACTCTTTTTGATCATAAAAATCTAGAACTACTTGCCTCCATTGTCAACAACACAGTCAACTCCAAGTCCCCCTGTTTCATCCATGCAGATATCAACCAGAGATTTCTTCATTTTCCTTAAGTCTATAATATTGGCTGAGGAGAATTTTAACAAACTTTGTCAGGTCTTGTGAGGATAGTTTCTAAAGAAACTGGTGGTGCATCGGTGGGGAATTAAAACACAAGAAATTAGGATAATCAAACAAGCTGACAAAGTAATACACCGTAAAGTAAGCAAAAGATGCTAAGCATTAGCCCTGCATCAAAGCGAAGATCTTAATTAGCTTATAAATGCCCATTAGTTTAGTAATAATGATAATAATAAAAACTAATATTTGGCTATTGGCTTTTTGTTAATTGTTACATAAATGTATGTGTTATGTGTTTTTAATAGATTGGATTTGATTTGGAAAAGAAAAAAAAGAAAAACCGCTCACACGCCAAGTTCCCTAAAGAAGCAAGTCTGTAAGACAATGGTACTATAGTGATCATAGGGATCAAGGGTTACTATCCCTATCATACTGCAATTTCCACCTCATTCACAACATTCCAAATCATGCCAGTGAATACTTTAGCCTGTCACAAAAAACAGTTGGGTGCATTCCTTTGGCATTATCATGATCTGGATTGATGATCCACAATCACACATGTCATGCGCACTGAAGAAAATGAGGAATCTTTGTCCAGAGAGGATTCATTGGTTTCTTTGATGCTTCATGATCCATGCAATCTTGGATCACAAATCCAGATCATACCAAAGGAAAAAATCCTTAGATTGAACCCATAATTAGGACAAAAGTGTTCAGACAGCTGTGGGAATGAAGATCAACTTACCAATTGGAGGTTGCACACTCTGGAGATATATCACTTCTTCCTCTGACGATGCTGTTGTTAATACCTAATCATACATTTAATCATTATTAATTTGTATATTAATTAATATACAAAGGGAAATTGCTGTCCATAATAACAACATCACAAAGTTTAAGACTATATAGATTTCTTTTGTAACTTTTTTTTTTCACTTTCTGCTTTACTTTCTTTTCTTAATATTCGACACTGTATGTGAAGTAGTCAAGTTTAAAACAAAATTAAAATAAAAAAATAAAAAATTAATACATTTATAGTTAATCATAATTATTGATTATAAGAAACTTCAGTAAGCAGAGTTGAATTACACTAAACTGTACATATCTTTGCCTCTATGACAGTATGCATGATACTATTAATTGCTCAATATTTTTATTCATCTTGTTAGTATGAAACATACCTTTGCTCTCCAAACATGGGCCAACTGTATGGTCATTATTCCAAAGGACTACAACAGAGCATTCAACATAGAACCATTTATACTGTACACACATAACAATAATAATTATAATAAATCTGATAAAACAGATTTTATCAGACAAATTTTATGCATTTTCCGTAAACTCCTCCAAAGGGAAGGGGGACGGAGCAGTTAAGTCAAGAAATGACTAGTACAGTACCAGTGTTGCATCCAGAGTGCATCATTGCATACTTGGATGCATTTTGCATTTGGACATACAAAGAAGGGGTCCTTTTAGGCACACAATTTCATGCTTGAAATATTATGTAAATTCATATTTTTTTTTTATTTATCTTAACAATGCCACTATTTTTATTAACATTCACAATCAAATTATGAGGTGATTGATATCAATATTTATGACAGCACCTCAATAATTCTGGTCTTTATCCCCAAATATTTGTCCAGGGGGTCCAGAGGACCTCTTGCCAGTAACACCTGGATGCAACACTGTAGTACTGTACTTCAATGCTCTTACAAGTAGGGGATGTTTTTCTTGAAAAAGGCCCCACGGCAGTAACTGAAAAAGAACATGAATATTAAATATCATATATATCAGTTACTGCTTCCAATAATTATTTCTTATTTATCATTATTACAAGTCCTGTGCAAAGTAACACCACTTTCCCTTATGTTTGATTTGCTAGTGATCGAAAATATCCTAGATCTTACATGTAGTGCCACCCTGACTAGGGTGGCAATGCCTCAATGTACTGACAGTACAAGGTGTAAACAAGCTTTGTTGGTATTATACCAACTAGTCGTGATAATTTTTATAGATTGCATCCAACCATTTTATAATGGAATGGAATGGATTATTATCTGTCAGGGGGATACAATGGATAAATTATGAACTTCTTCAACTTGTCACATGATGAAGTTGCTAGATTTGGATTGCGACATTCAGGGTTGTCGCTACTGGTAAGCAATGGCAGCAAAATTTGCTGGCTGAAAAAAAGGCAATCAGGTGCACAGCCAGGATTCTTTTTCAGGTACGGATATTAATTGTCCGAGCAATTCGTCGGGTGATGTATAATTGTCCGAGCAATATATTCCTACAAAATTTCAGGTACGCCATGGCGTATTGGCATACAGGTAGCTACGTGCCTGGTAATCACTGGCTGAATTTTGGCCGTTGTTTGACTTATGGCAGTTGCTAAAGTCAATCTAAATCTTTTGTCAGCTGGCAGAATGGCTACCTCAACTGGCATCTAATTTTCTTAGCTACAACTCTAGATGTTTTGCCTGCTTACTGATGTTCTTCTTTAGGCAATATAGGGTCAACTGGTTACAATGAACTACCTGAAGAAAACCAGCAGTTCATGTTACAATTAATTATAGTGTGATATGCATGGCATATGGCTTCCATTCAGACAGTGTTTTCTATAATATTATGCAAAGAAAACAGCTTTCTAAATGCACTTTAGTTTATACCTACTCAGCAATCTTACACCGTAGCATTTCAAGCAGTCTGATTGGTTCGCTATTTTATTCTTGGGATATTCAACACACTTTCTATGCAGTGAACAGTGCTGGTGCTTCTGGGAAATCCTTCTTCCAGTGAGTTTTGATTGAAGAAACAAGATGGTTGGCACCAATTCTTGCTCTACAGTTGTTTCTGAGAGATGTCACCAACATAGGCTTTGTTGGCACTAAAACAATCCTTCTCTTCAGTCCAGTAAACATTCTACCACCAGTCAACTCAGTATCAGAAAATAAAAATTATTGTTAAATAACACAGGTTTCTGAGTTATCAGATAACAAAGTTAGAAAAATGACATTGAGGTAGATTATAACAAAGCGATACATTTGAATCAAGAAAAACATACTGACCGAAGCACCACTGAAAACCAATAACGTTTCTCCAGCACACACTCTGGCTTGGTAATGCAGTGCAGTATACGCTTTGATCAAGTCTCCAATACAGCCTGAAGCATCTACATGATCTACTTTCTCTGGCTTTATCACTATGGAAATAAGACACAAATTAAAGCAGCACTGTGGGAAAAACATTCACAAACAAGTATACAATTTTCATTTATTAATATGGCATTCCTAATCCTTGATTTACATATACCTTACTGTATGTAGCCCTGTATAGTGTACACCCATGTATAATATATACTCTATATTTTTTACCACGATAATTTGAAAAAAAGAGATATAACACAAACAAAACCAATGGTTTATTATTATAAAAGCATTTATTGGAAAAAAAGGCCTATAGGATGGAAGTAAATTGGACTGGAATCACCACATAATTTGTGTTTTCTTGTTTGGGCATAGCATTATACACTGTCAGGTAAAATAATGATTATGGTTACTTATGGATTCAGTAAATAGGTACTTGACTTGTCTGTTATATCATACAGTGAACGTCTGCTCATTATTCACGTACACAGACGACCATTGACACATGCTGCTGAGGCAATTAAACATGAGCAAATTCTGAACAAAGAAGGGACACAAGTGTCACAGTGGTGATCACATGGATCTTTTGAAAGGTTACTTCTCCCAATACCAAACCATACCCTTTGGCCCAAAACAAAAGAATCAGAATCTGAAAATCAATATGGCAAGTATATACAGAGGTAGAACAAGAACTGGAACTAAAGCTGTTGGTCATAATTCTGGATGAACATCTGTGATTTTCAACTCATGTGAGCAACATTTGTTGGCAAGTTTCAATTCTTGTTGGTGTGATGTTGAGAATATGGAAATCAATAACTAGCTACATCAGCAAAATTGCAAATTGTTAAATCTGAAATATTGCCACATCTCACTTACTGCCAATTGATATGGCGCTATAATAATTGTAATGAAAGTGCCAACTACAACGACTTATTACAATTACAATTACTACTAACAATTATTACAGCTGGCTAATCTGCCTACTCTGGGGAATCGACAACTACAAAAATTAGCCAAAAATAACCTTTGTACATATTGGATCTTTTCAAACTGAATAAGTGATGGTAATAACTGGACTGAGTGGAGTCCAATTCGGTCTGTAATCATACGAGTGATTAACAAAATTGGACAACCGCGTAGTGGGAGTCCGATTTGTTTAATCACGAGTATGATTGCAGACCGAATTGGACGACACGAAGTCTTATTACCAATTAATCATAACTTTAACAAAATTTGTGACATATAAACTTTAAAATCAAAACACGTGAAATTCCAAGATTTTTGTTGCTAGCAGTGACAAAAAAAGCCAATTTTTAAGCGTGCGCGTGATGGCGCGTAGCCGTACTGTCCAATTACTCAGGCATGACGCGTACTGTCCTATTTAACTATCCTATTAAGGCTGAAATCAGGGCAGTTGATAGCCAATCAGATTTGAGAATTTTGTTATAGCTATGATTATAGTGGTAACTACTGCGATTTAATTCAGTGGCATATGGCAAACATAGTCTGCACTATCTTGGCCTCTTAATATGGGAAAAATTGGACAGCTACTGCATGTATATTAGGTCATATGAAATATTGTCTATCTTAGAAAAAAAAAACAAATTACAAGTAAATATGTAAATATTAGTAGTTGCAATGACCTTGACTGCAACAATTAAAACAGCTTTGTATTAATGTGAAAGGTATTGTGGGTTTTTTAAATTCTATTTACCTTTTATTTATTTATCTTTTTTATCTCTATTGAGATGGGTGTTTTCTGTTTTTAAGTAATGAGTAGAATTAGGCTATCTAGATCCATTGATGGTCATTTTATTATACATGTATATTTGATACAGCTATTTTCCTTGTAAAAGATATACAGTGTAAACAATTTTTATATATAGAGATAACTAGGTGTCTTCAATTAGCCATATGGTTTCCTTACACTACATTAATAAAGTTATTCTTTGATTCACTCTTTCTTATTCTTTAAGTATTTCAAGCATTGGCTAAATTTACAAATGAAAACAACTGGAAAGTTAAAACATGGCCTGGTCTTCTTGGCTGAATGCATCTTCTGCTATGTGTTAATACACATAAGTATAACATCAATACAATTCAAAATACTGACCATTGTATTGCATGCCCACATTATTTTAATTCAACATGCTTACCAACATCATATTCTGACACCACACAGAAGTTAGCACATCCAGCTGACAAAGAATCCAAGGGAATTAACCCTAAAAATCACCAAGGATAAAAGGAATGAAACTAGAAACAATGTTCCTCGATGTCATGAATCGATTAATTTGAACAACTGTTTATTTCGAGCACAGCAATAGCTTATATTCATAAATATTAACCAATTAAACCTTCAGCGAATTCAGTCATTTATGTAATTATTAGTGTGACAGTAAATTCCCCATAGTTCTTTTCATTGGGTTTCTTAAGTAAGAGAACATGTTAGGTAAAACAGAATAATTGTGTGGCTTTATGTCAATCTTTAATTAATAAGTACATGTATGTTCCTAATGAGTTCATTGATGTTTTGTGGAATGGTACACTAGACTCGCCTGTCACTTCATCACCGATGCTAACTCTTGTTACAGCTGATCCAACTAAAAAGAAACAAAAGTAACAATTGAAAACTCCAAACTGAAACTATCCTAGCAACAGTCTGGTTGTAAAAATAAAAATTTGTTCATATACATGTATGAGCTAAAATTTTGCCTGGGCTCTGCCATTTAATAGGAATCCTGTGCCATTTATTTGGTTCTAAGTTTTGGCATTCCACTTGGGAGAAATAAGGTACGCAAAAAAACAACAATTTTTCCTGGTGCAGGCTGGCAGTTTAATTTGTTACCAGAATTAATAACAGTTAAGTCTAATATTAGCCTGTCTGCTAAATTTCTTACAAATGAAAAGCTACAACCAAAAAATAAATTCAAGGCACTGCTCTTTTATTAAATTAGGAACTCTATTTGAAAATTTAGCTACCAATAATTCCAGTCATTTTCATTTTTTTCTATCCAAATTGTCATAAAACAGTTTAACATTGGTGTTTTTAATTTAAGTCAATATATGAACCACGCATTACTACCCTGAACCTGTCCACAATTCTGCTTGTTGATGGAATGAACAGTTATTGAATTACATTTTGTGTGCTGAAGTATTACTTTTTGGCATTCAAGAGCAAGTTAAATCTCTCTTGTTCTTGCTGGGATCCTCTGCCAAAATATGATCTTCATAGCACTATGTATTCTAAGTTACACAGTGCTCGACCTTAGCGGTAGTCCACTAGTCCTGGACTAGTGCAAAATACTTCTGGACTAGTAGAAACTTAGAGCCACTAGTCACAGGACCAGTAACTACTTTGTAGTTTGTAATGTTTAAAAAGTAATACAAGGTGAAAACAAAATATACGTCTTGTAAACGCTGTTTCGATGCGTTCCTCGCAATGTTCTGACTACCACAGATTTACTTAGGACTAGTAAATTTTCAGTTCAACTAGTCCAAGGACCAGCGATTTAAAACGTTAAGGTCGAGCACTGTTACATTAACTCTAAAGGTGCAATATATGGACAGGTGTAATTTTATCTCTAGTTAAAAATTGTGCTGAGAATTTTGATACACATTTTATCATGATTATTTTTCCATAGAAAAATCTAATAATTAGTACAGCATTTATCTAAATATTATTATTATATTAAATAATTAAGAAATAGAAACAATTTTTTTCACAGCTTTTTTGAGTTCTTGCAAACTTTCACAAGTCTTTCTATGACTCGATAGAAACACGAAGAAAATATTTTCTAATTCCTTTAGCAAATAGCCTACAACAACTTTTTTGCGTTTCTATCGAGTTATAGAAACAGGATTTTTAAGCAATCAGCACGCATATTTTCCTTGGGATATTTTCTGAATGCTGTAATATTAATGTCTGGCATGTAATAGTAATGAGTTAAATTAAAATAATATTATATTATCTGATATCGTACCATTTGTTATGATGCCTGAAATTTCTCTTCCAAATGGCTGCTCTTTCTTGCTTATAAGGTTAAAATCCTCTAAAACCTAACAAATTCCAAAGTCGTTTCTTCCTTTACTTTACTGAACAAGGAAAAACATGTTAAAGTGATACCTAAGACAAACAGTTATAATACATTTAGAAAAGAAACTTTTCATAAAAACATGTTTGTAAAATCTATGGCATCATCCACCACACAGTGAAAATTCCTCGTGTATGTATGTGAATAATATTGGGTATTGTCGCTACTCGCCATCTATCAGAATAGATATGCTATAATTTAGGAGTAGGATAGCTGACCAGAATGAAGGAATAGTAACAGTATGGAAGGTGGTTTCTACCAAAATGCATGTTCACTACGCATTGGAGATCAGAGAATTCTCCGGCTACAGTACTACGAAGGATTCTCGGGTCAAATTTAGATGGCCTGAGCTAGTTTTAAATTCAGGTGTGGAGCGCTTTCAGAATATTCTCCTGTTACTTTGCACAATTCTCCTGCTACTAGTTCTTATTGAAAACCCTGAAAATGACTGTCACTCCCAGACGACATCAACTTGAAAATTCTCCTTACCCTTATTTAACACACTTCCAAGCCCATCAATGACTGTCATACATTGCATTTAGCACCAAATTCTCAAAATAAGAGGGAGTGTATGGCTTTGAATTGCATTGCCAGTCATAACTTGGGAGTGAGAGAGGTAAAAATATTTTGCCATAAATGTAACTCAAGGGTCGGAGCAATGAGGGCAAAATAGGATGAAGGTAAAATTAATAAAGAAGAATTCCATGTTACACTAAACTTAAGAATATCCAGCCACTCCGTAGGCACAAGGCTTGTGCCACTGTGGTCTGTGGTCCCACAGTCAAGTCCAGAGTCAAATGAACTTGCCACTGCAGTCCACAGTCACATAGCAGGGGTTTCAATAATTTTTCAAGTAGCTGCCTGATGTGGCTAAAGTAAGCAGCGACCTGACTAATTTTTTTAATCATTTTAGTGAAATCTGAACAAAGTAGGCAGCGGTGAGAGGTAAATTCTGACAAAGTTAGCGGGGATTTTCGCCGGTTGCCGGCTACTAATGACATAGTCATTGGAAACCAGACACGGTTAGTAAGAAATTAGACCAGCTTTTTTACATCAATCATAGTAAGTAGAGGGTCCCCTATACTAACTATGCATCGATCGATAACATCACATTGTTCTTTAATTCATTGCGCAATATAAACTCTGGTCAATAAACGTGCTAAATTACTTCGCAGAAATTGTTCCACTGCCAGCCAACCCATATGCACCTTGTAGTCTGTCATTATCTCACTCTTTAAGCTTCAAACAACAAAACACGCTGAGAAACAAGCATGCTAGACATGTATATGGCTCGTTCTTTAAGCAACAATTCCATGCAAATAAAAATTGCGTAATTTAAATATTGTTCTTTTCTTTCTCTGTCCGTACTTGAATTAAATTATTTTAAAAATCAATGGTGAGTTCCTTCCCCCTAAATCAAACGTTGCAACAGATTTGATCATGTGCATAATATTATGGTTGGCAAAAGAAGCTTACAATCAAAGAAAAACAACACTTTCAGTTGATTTTCAATTGCCTGTAACCTTTAATATTTCCATGGACATGTCTCAAAAAATCTTCTGTGCATTTAAATTCACCGATTACTGGACTGCGGACCACGGAGGCAGGCAAGTTTGAAATACCTGGACTAATTTATGTTCATCGACTACGTGACTGCGGACCATGGTGGCAGGCAAGTTTTATTCCTCAAATCTCCTGAGACTCATTTGTATTCAGTGACTATGGTGACTTTGGACAGCAGTGGCAGGCAAGTTTCACTCCTTGGGCTAATTTATGTTCATTGACTACGTGAATGGAGACAGCGGTAACAAATAATCTTAACTTCGTCCATTGATTTCTCACAAAATGACTACGGGACCACGAACCATGGGGGCAACGCCATTATGCCCAAAAAAATGGCCGGGTATTCTAAAGTTGCTCACCACGTTATCTTAGCAGTAAATCTCCTCACCTTATTGTTGCTCACAGACAAACCACAAGCCTTGACTTTGATTGCTACGCTGTTTTCACCTAATGGCGGACATTCAAACTGCAGCAAGGAGAAATATCCGGATCCAGATTTTATTGTTTTTCTTGAATGTACCCTGCCTCTTCTGACCATCACTGTTTACATGTGTTGGCAAATTTTTTGTAAAAAGATACTAAACAGACATAATTATCATATATCATATTTCTATTCACTGAATACATCATAATTTTAGTAAAACTGATGCAAATGAATATATGAAAGACCATATATTTGAACTGTACGTGTTGACTAATGCAAATGCCGCAATCTGATTGGCTGAGCTACTGCAGACTATCAGCCATTAGACAGCACTTGGATGAAGATCGTTTTCAAAATGCGGTTTGAGTTGAACTTAAATAATCACGTCCCTAATGGACATGAAAAAAAGTCATCTTGCGGTTAATGTAGCACGATGCAAGTTAAATCAATGACGAATCAATATTCGGGAATAACGCGTGGTAGCCGTTGTTACATGCAGTCTATTTTGGTCCTCGGTCGTTGTGGAAAAAAGTCCGAATGTAGCCTCAGCAAACGTCTTACCGATTCTCGAAGTTCAAATTTTCGTTGACCAGTGTCATCCTTCTTCAAAACGATAGCTCTAGTTAGCATGGTTGCAAAAAGAGGTACCACGTTCTCCTTGTAAGCACAGCGAGAAATCAACAGAGTAAAAAGCTAAATTCACGACATATTTTCCGCCATCTTGGTAATATGTCGACCGCTGAGCAGATACTCCGAGCTTAACTTGCCCCACCCTACCCTCATCAGTATCCCCAGCCCTCCCCATACCTAAACTTTTTGAACGTGAACAGAGCGGACGGCAATCAATATGGCGCCATCTACCGTACAGAAAATAAAGTCAACTTTAACAGGCAAAGATACTCAAGATGATTCCCTTATAACGGAGGTATGGTACATCGCTTAAGTAGCCTTTTTATAAATTCAGTCTATAGTTTGTAATAAATTGGTGGTCATATAAAAGCTCAGTGACTGTCCGTAAAGTAGCCTTACGAGCGTTTTCGACACTTTGCAAAATCTGTGGTGGAAGTATTATCAAGTGAAAACATTGTGGGGATAAAACGACTTACAAGACGTGTTGGTCAAGAATAATTTAGTTATTACTGTCATTTGGCATATAACTTGTCCAGTGAAATATTTTTGGTAAAAACATCATAGTGTACTTGTAAGAAACTGCAAACCACAAACCATTAACAAGAGTATTCGAATAACGACAGAATTAACGCTTTATTCATTCCCTTGGCTACGGCCTTTACTTAATATTTTTTTGCTGTTTTCGAATCAAAAACATGCACACAATGCCTTTCTTGTGGTTATTGTATTGGAAACAAACTTTCAAGGTTTGATCAGTAAACCTTTTTTTATAGAAACCCAGCAACTTCAAATTTTTTGAATGCAAAAAAACAGCATTACCGCATTAAGTTAGTGCACTTATGTAAAGCTGTCACAACTGCACTTATATGTAGTATACACTTAACTTCGTAAACAGGTTAATATTTTAGATTCTATTGAATTTGGTCTTGAAACTGCAAAATGCCCCTCTTTCTTTCACATTGTATTTCTGTTTTCCTTTTTGTTTTTTGATGATTGTCATATGTTTGATAATAATAGAAAACATCCTGCTTACCACAAAGACATGATTGTACTTCCGGTATTTGGCAGCTTTATTTGTATAACAATGTTTTCCAGGGTTTTTCAGTATGATAATACAAAATTGCACTACTATTTATAACAAAGGGAAGTATTAATTCACCCAAGCATATAGTTGTACCACATTGAATCAGACAGCACTAGTCTGTTCTCCAAGCCAAGGAACTCATTCTCAGTGTTAGATAATGATGAAAATATTCAGCTCTTCTCAGGACTTGTAGCACTATTTTAGGCAAGTTTCATTCACTTATTTTAGAACAGAACAGTAACAAAATACTTACCTCACATCTTGGGTGCTTAGCAATGAAGCAAGGTCCCTTGAAGGCTTGTACCTTTTGTATATCTTGGTTTTTCTGTAATTATTGAGTGCATGAAAATTGCTCCTCTTTAGATTTCTGATGCCACGACTCTAAGCTGGTCAACCAGGATAAAAGGCTTCATTATTTGCTTTTGTTTGGGTGTTTTCTTTTCAGTGTTGGTAAGCGTTACATTTATTTTTCTACCACTAGTGCATGTATCTCTTTATACCCCATCCTTTTGGTTTTGATATAGAAAGAGTTACACTGTACTGCTGCAGACCCAGGGAGCCCAAACAATAAGTTGCTTTAAATGGCAAATTGCAGTTTGGTGTACCTGTTGGCTTTTATAGTTACAACCAGTTGACAATAGTTTAAACACTGTAAAGGGAAAAACAACTTTCTCTCCTTCAATGCACAGTTGGTACAAAGACTTCAAAGTGGTTATTTCCCAGCTCTCTGCTTCCTCTTTCCCTTTGAAAGTTGTGTTATTGTTCTTAGGTTTGTTCACATTTCTAGCAGCATTGTTAATGGGATGAGAAGGGTTCAAGTGTTTGAGATAATGGATAGATTATTGACTCAACCAAGAGGTGCAGTGTCTTAAGAAGTACTTTGCAACAGGGCTAAAAATTGGTGGTCGCACAGTCACCAGTGGCAAGTTAAAACTGACCAGGGCTAAAAAAAGTTAAGGTTTGAACGCCCAATGTGCGACTATGCTACAGAATTTCGAAAAGTTGCAATGTAAATTATGCGAAGTACAAAGTTAAAACTAAAACTCAAGATGTAGTTTAACTGGACTACCTTTCTCTTCGTTTCTTTGCGTGGAATCTAAGATCATCCATTTTAGTGAATGTTTAGTTCTGAAGTGGAAATTTTGAGCTGTTTTAACAGTGCTTTCACGAGCAATCCACATTCACAACATATAGATGCCATTTTGATTTTGTGATTGCCACATGACTCTGAAAAAAAATAAAATTAGAGGGCTTATTCATTTTGGGATGGGCCACTAAGAATTCAAAGAAACTGGCCCGCCTGGCCACCAAGCACTGGAGTGAATTTTTAGCCCTGTTGTAACTTGTAGCTCAGGGTATATGCCTGTACCTGGGTGGTAAGCAGCAACTGCTGTGATTAAATTAATGTCTTGGCCTCTGCCTCTTTGACACCTTTCTTTACCTCCGCCAAGGAGGTTATGTTTTCACGCCTGTCTGTTTGTCTGTCTGTTAATCGTTCTATGCAAAAACTAATCAACAGATTTGCACCAAATTTGGTGGAAAGGTCGCAAATATACCCAGGATCAATTGATTAAAATTTGGGATTTATCCGGATTAAACTCCGGATCTCAGATCCAGATGAGTGTAATATCAGGTGTACATATGTGGCGGGGCAGAGGTATGCGCTCTACCGAGTGCCCTTCTAGTTACTTCTTCAACAGAATTGTTGGTGATAATATAAATGGCATTGCACAAATTTCAACATGCTGGTTTAATAGCTGAGAGCACTTCAGTTTATTTCAAAACAGTGCATAACATTGAAATTGAGTGTAGAAACCAAAATTAATTTTTTGCATATACACTATTCGAAGAACTAATCAAATGATTTTGAGTGCAGTTTTTGTATAGATAAGCACTCATGAGTAAATTTTTTGAAAGACAACAGATTGCACTTGCCCAACTCATGCAATTTTTTTACTCTCTGAAAAATTCATTTGTGCTTATTTGTTCCAAACTCATTTAAGGCTAATTTATGTTTTCTTTTCATTTAACTATTGTGAGTGTAAATAGTTTCACTACTTTGTTGTAAATATTAGAAAAATGTGAATAAAACTCAGTAAAGAAAAAAAATTGTACTTGAAATCATTCAATTACCTATGCCTATTACACCTGCTACAGTACATCAATACTGTAAATTATGATTGTTATTTTCACACTTAAGGTTGATAACAGTTAAAACTCTTGTCAATGATGAATTCTCTTTTTCCAGGGAGTTATAATGTTGTGGAAAAATGTTAAATTATTTGCTGTCTTCTACAGTCTGGGGAATATCACTGCATTATTAAGGTCAGCAAGTAACTGTATTGAACTCACAATTATGCAGCTCTAAGTGTCTATTGCAAAGACAAATCGCAAGACTTTGGTCAAGAATGTGACTTTATTTTTAGCCACCTTTTATTTGGCAATGCTTAGGAAAGCAGGTTTTGGTTGAAGAGAAAGCCTCTTAAGTTATGCACATTGACTAACTACCCTTTTTCTTTTCTGTATACATTATTAATTTTTGGAAAGTAAGCGAAAACCAGTGCTACTTTATTCAGAGCACCATTTTAGAAATAGAGTTAAGAGTAAGGCATTATTTTATGAGTCAGAGTTTCTGTTGTCTAATCACAATAACAGAGAGGCATTTGGGGAGGGGGGGGAGGGGGGTCAAAATAGCACAAAACTGCATGGGCAAAAGTAAGAACACCACAATAACCCAATAAAACGGATGTCGGTCGTTTCGCCTACAGGATGATTCGCCTTCAAGTCGATTCGCCTACACTTGAGTCGATTCGCCTACACTTGAGTCGATTCGCCTACACGTTCTGAGACGTTTCGCCTACACTGAAGTCGATTCGCCTACAACCCAATACCCTAGAAAAGTAAATTAGTATAGGAGAATTATCACTTTTAGCGACTACAGTTTTACTCGCCTCATAGTTTGTTCGCGTATCTGAATGCAAATTCAGATCTTTGCATTTGTTCTGATCTTTGCACTTAAGAAAATACAACTTTTAATTCCGTTACAATTCTAAACTTGTTGCAAATCCCTACTCACTTTATACCTTACTCGAGCCATAGTCTGCGCGCTGTTTTCTTGTCTGCTTCGGAGAAAATTAATCCGATAACACACATATACCATTGAGTTAAAGTAAACTTTATTCTTCTGTTCTATGAGACGAGTAAAACTGTAGTCGCCAAAAGTGATAATTCTCCTATACTAATTTACTTTTCTAGGGTATTGGGTTGTAGGCGATTCGACTTCAGTGTAGGCGAAACGTCTCAGAACGTGTAGGCGAATCGACTCAAGTGTAGGTGAATCGACTTGTAGGCGAATCATCTTGTAGGCGAAACGACCGAATACCAATAAAACTGGTGACCTGAAATTTCAGAAAACTGCAAACTGCTTGATGTTGCAAAACCCCAATACTGTGCTTCCAATTCCCCTCCTAAAAGTATGCATACTCCCTTTTGTTGGCTCTACTGTTATTGATAACCGATGGTACCATGTAAGTGACATCATACCATGGTCAAAACCACTGGTGAAACTTCAATTGCAGGGACTTACATCACTGCAAATCCTGGGAGTGAACAATTTACCATGTATGACACATTGATAATGTTTCATTAGCCAATCAGAAACAATATTGAACAGTTGAAAATCTTGCCTTTCTTTTTATAATGCCGCCAGATTTTAAAAAGACACACTGAGATACTGGGTAAATAATTATTGTGATTTCTGGTCTGGTTTTGTTTTAGTGTTGAAATGGAATAATCTGTTTCCTTTTTAGCACATGTTTTCTCATGGGTCCATTGAAGCAAGTGAAGAATATGTTCAAAGAAAAACGACTGATTGCAACTATCATCATGTTGGTGAGGTTTATCTGCAGGCTGAAGTGAGATAGATAAATTTTCTTACACTGGGCCACATTATATTATTATAATTTCCTCCGCCAATGGAGTTGGACGGAGGTTAATTTTGCACCGGTGTTTTTTGGTTTGTTTGTTTGTATGTTAGCAGCCTAGCGTCCACATCACTCAACCAATCATCACCAAACTTGGTCAAAACATTGGCTATGGTCTAACTGATTTAATTTTGGGGTATCTAGGTCAAAGGTCAAGGTCAGAGAAAAACGAAAAAATCATTATTTTTGTAATAAATTGCACTAGAATCATCATATCAACTTCAAACCAAAACTAAAATGTGCATCTTTCAATTCTGCATCTGCCCATGTCACATGATGCAGTAACATCAATACCCTTGGTAGTGGTAGAGGGTCAAATGCGCTGGCGGAGGTCTGCCCTCTCGGAGTGCTCTATTTGCTGTATATTATCAAAAGGAATTCTTTATAAAGTTAAGGGTAAATGCAGTTCTATTTATGCAGGGGATCCAAACTTTGTCTTCCTGGGGCATGGAACAAAAGAGGGAAAGGGGATTATGTACCTGATGAAAATTGGTTATCGCAGCTAATCTGGAAACCATGGTACTTGACATCTATGTCAGTTGTGTCAAGCTGTTAGAGCATGGTTTCAGTGATTTAACAAAGCATCTTTCTCTGGAATCTTGGTATTCATTTCTAGAGAATAACAATGTCAGCAAGCACAATTAAGCTTTCCCAACAATATATAAAACACTGTGAATTAAATCACAGTGGAACTCAGCAAGGTGAACATGATAGTGGCTTCCTAAGTTCTCTTTGATTTATTCACCCTCAAGAATTATTTATTAAATTTAAGTGAATTTCATGAACTCTGATCAGCTTTTAGATACATTTACAGTACTAGTTTTGTGTAAAGAATCTGTTTAATTATGTCACTAATCATAACTATAACAAAATTCTCAAATCTGATTGGTTATCAACTGCCCTGATTTCAGCCTTAATAGGACAGTTAAATAGGACAGTACGCCTCATGCCTGAGTAATTGGACAGTACGCGCCATCACGCGCACGCTTAAATGGCTTTTTTTCACATCTGGCATAAAAAATCTTGGAATTTCATGTTTTGATTAAAAAAAAAGAAGTTTATACATCACAAATTTTGTTAAAGTTATGATTAATTGGTAATAAGACTTCGTGTCGTCCAATTCGGTCTGCAATCATACTCGTGATTAAACAAATCGGACTCCCGCTATGCGGTCGTCCGATTTTGTTAATCACTCGTATGATTACAGACCGAATTGGACTCCACTCAGTCCTATTACCATTACTTAACACTCATCTGTTCTGTTCATCTTTACTTTAGTCCTGTCTTGTTCTAACACTGTGTGCTGCCCTCTGGGTGAGTACTGTAAAACTGATCAAACATTAAGATTCTGGTATTGATTTCTTATGGCAAGCAAAATCAACCATTCATTCTCCTTAAGTCTCAAGTGCATTTTTAGATCCTGTTTCCCTTTTGAATTTCTGATGAAATGTTGTCAGTGAGATCTCTTTGTTTGCAATGTTTAATCAACATTTTTTATTTTGCCTGTTTACTAGATTCCAGAAGAGACATAAATTAGTTATCATCATGTTGTGTTCTTTGCCTAGAAGTCAGAACCTCTTACATTTTCCCATTTCAGCCCTCCAAGCTCACTTTTTCAAAAAGTCGCCTTTTGGCGGCCATCAATTGTAAAATGGTCGTCATAAAAGAAATTTTGGTTGCCAAAAAAAAACCTGAAATCCAGGGGTGGACACATTGTGTATGTTACATAAACGTCTAAGTACTACGCTGAGCGACACGTTTGCAACACTTTTCGGCATATAATTCATGGTAGGCCACCATATAGTCAGTTTACAGTGGTATACAAGGGTTTACAAGGATATACCTTTGTAAACCCTTGTATACCCCTTTATAGTGACTTAATATGGTGGCCTACCATGAATTATATGCCCACTTTTCTTTGCTGAATTGTTACGTTTACTCGCTCCTCAATTAAAAGATTGTAATAACGGGCAAGAAAAAGAGAAGGAAGAGACTTCAATGTCTAGTAGCAAAAATGGTTTATTACAAAGCTGCTGATTTCGCCGCCAACAGGTCGACCATGGTGACAAATTGTCTGCTGTCACTGAAGCGTCTCAACAGAGAACTGTCTCTGCCAGAAATGGTCGCGGCTTGGAGCACTGCATTTTACGATGAACAGATTTATCTTTTCATGCCATTATATTTTTTCATTTGGTCTTTTATGTTTTGTTCCATTTTGTTTAGCTTTTTCTGAAAAGCTCTTAGAATGGAAATCTTTGAATTTCTTTAAACTGAATGATTTCAACTTTTTTTTCAGTGGGAAAGCAAAGGACTTGCTTTACTTTTCTGCATACTACAGTATTTAGCAATGACATGGTAATACAATCCATTTCTTAATGCCAGATCATACTGTGTACTGTGCTGAAGCACACCTGATGTTTATGGGGGGGGGGGGGGTACCCTAGAACCCCAACCTAGTAAACTAGTTTAGCTGAATTGTGCTATCCTACACTAGACTAAACTTGCAAAATTCCTTTCCTACATCCAGTAGTGTTTTTGAGGATAGCCAACTATCAATGCTTTCTTTAATAAATGGAGTTGTGGGTAAATTCAGATTTGCCCATTTTCATGTCTACAGTAGGAGTAACAATTTGCTGTTTCCCAAGTCCAGACTACATGTAAATTCTATTCAACAACTTGGTCAGTTTCATGAAAAATGATATGGGTATTATATATCCATACTTTCTGATTTCTATACCCTGTCCCAGACTAAACTGCTTGAAAACTGTTGAGGTTTCCTGCTTCTGCAGTCTTTTTTATTTTTGGTTACTGTTATCTATCAATCATTTGTAGGTGTCAGGAGGGAGGTGTCTTATCTATCTATTCACTCTTGCATGCTTTTTTTAGTTAGTCCCACTTTCTCTTCAAGTTTACACACTTTCTCAAGTCACAAGTTTAGTCTTCGTTATTCTGTTCTTTGGTCCAAGCTTGGACAGTTATTTTAAAACCACTCTCAGCCAGTACCAACTCAAGTATTCAAGTATTAAACCACCACTGACCAGTCTATAGCATTCATTTCCTTGTCTTCTTCGGGTTTCCTGATTTTGGTTCATAAAATCGCTCCCAAACATAAGTCACAAGCTTATTTGCCTCAATGCCCAACACCTTTTGATCTGTAGTAGTTCTTGAGAGTCATGCCGTTACAAAAACCATACCCTTCACAGCAGCACTTGTCTGCATGTACAGTGTGTATAGAGCCCACATGTTACAGTAACCACCACCCCTTAGGTTGCCTACCCACTTTCATTTTTAGTGGCTGTTATTACTATTTAACAAACCTACAGTAACTGTACAACTTTATGTCACTTAATTTTAATCCAAATTGACCATATCACTATGATCTCACAAGGGATCTGTCAGACATTTTGATCTTCTTTGCAGTTTTGCTTCTTTGAGGTCATTATTCACATAAATTAATCTTAATCCATTGAATGAAACCCCAAATCTCACATTGACAGTTTCGCACACTGTACTTGTTTTTTTTTCCCCTCAACTCCATATCCCTTTTGATATGCTAAATTTATCTTGTACTTAAAATTTTTTCAAGGTTCATTTTATGTCACGTCTCTTGAATTATTATTAAACATTTTGTTTTCTGTTTTTAGGTACTGCCTTTCCTATATCCCCTTTGCAAGGTACTGTACTGACTATTGTTGACAGGGCCATGTTGTATCAGTCTTATTAATTTGTCACCAAGATAAGACCTTTACAATTGCATTTTTCAACAGAATTGAAATCTTTGTTCCAAAAAGCTGATTTAAGATCTAATCATCAAACAAGCTGATAAAGTAAAATGATACAGAAGTCATTTTTCATTGCATAAGCTGTTTGCCACAGGGAATTGGGGGATTGTCAGGGTTTTCAATAAGAACTGTACAGCAACAGGAAAATTTTGTCAAGTAACAAGAGAATATTCTGAAAGCGCTCCATTTCTGAATTTAAAACCAGCTCAGGCCAGAGAATTCTTTGTAGTAGCTGGAGAATTCTTCGTAGTAGCCAGAGAATTCTCTGATCTTCAATGCCTAATGAACACCCTGGATTGTGGGTTGTGAGTAATTTGTGGGGCCTCTGCAATGTCACTATAATGATGGAAATTGATTATAGATGAATGGAAAGCATTCAGGTTCACCAATACAGTGACAATCAAGAGCATTGCCTAGTTACAGTGTAAACTGCTAATGATAGACATGCAAAACTTTCAGTGCGCTGATTGGCTGAGAACATGTACAGTGCAAAAAGTTAAAATCGAGGGCAGAAATTTGAAATTAAATTTTGCATGTATGTTATTAACAAGTAATCAAATGGTTACAAGTGCTACATGTATTTATAAACACTTGTAAAATTTTCAGACAACAAATTGCACTCGCCCTACAGGCTTGTTCAGTTTTCTTAGTCTTTGAAAACTTTACCTGTACTCATTTATTTCAAATTGCACTCTTAACCATTTGACTACCTAGACAAATAGCCTGCCTCTATCAGAGGATATGACATTTCATTATTTTCATGTTACACTTTTTTGATCACCCAAGTATTTTACTAAAATAATTATGTTATACCAGTATGTTAGCTACATGTACTCTTGAAGAAAGCTTTATAGTGCTATTGAAGATTGACTATGCTAGTCCAGTATTTCATCTGTTGCCATTATAACAGCAAAGGCAGCTCCAGCGTCTTTAGAACACATGTGCAAGCTTTGTTCTGAGGAGATTTGCTGGACAAATGGATCGAGCTAGCTTGAACAGGCTACCAATTAGTTTAAGAATGGGTTTAAATATTTTAAAACTTACACATAAGGTGTTAAAAATGATAACTTGTTTCCACACTTTTATTGCATAGTGACGATGCATATAATTTAAGGTATTCTTCTGCACCCACTCTCACTCTTCCTCAAGAATCTGGAACTTACCAGCATGTGGCAGTTGCAGTATTTAATAAACTCCCAGCTGCTATGAGGAACATCATTGACTATGTTTGCCGAAGTGTAAGAAAACACCTAGGAAGTGATTTTTAATTCTCTAATTATGTAACTGAAGTGTATATAATAACTAGTTAGTGTAGCCTAAGTTACTTTCAGTATTTTAGGACATTGTTGTTGTAGTAGTTTTATTTAATGTTTTATAGGTGAAGAGCCATTTTGTAATTGGTTCTCTTTCTTTCAATTTCTTTAGGGATGCTGTAAAGAAGTGTGCAACAAGTTGTTTGGCATAATATCTCAGTGGCTCTTTAATATCACGACTTTTTAGTGTCACCCCTGGAGGGGAGGGTGGGGGGTACAGCCGCTGTATGTGCCGCCGAGAAGGGTATCATGGTTTTCAAGCAGTTTATTCTATTATAGGGTACAGAAATCAAAGAGTTTGGATATAGAATAGGGTAATATTTTACTGAAAACTGATAATTCGGTTGAATATTTTTAGTCTAAACTTGCAAACCCAGGAATTGCCACTTACAAAGTATAATCGGAAAATTTAAATTAAACCACAAAAACTTTGATGGTCGTCATAGTAGTTTCTGAAAACAGAGATTCTAGGATATGGAGGGATTTTGGTAGTCTAGTCTAGTATAAGGTAGCAAGATTTAGCTAAGGTAGGTCTGCTATGTGCTAAAGGTTCAAGGGTCGCAGCGGCACATTCCCCCCCCCCCCCCAGGGTGTCACAGTAATCATCTGACGTTGCACAAGCTTGAAAGTTGAAAGTCAAGAAAACAATAATAATAGCTGTTAACTGAAGTAGTGGAAGTTGTGCTGAAATACTGTATCCTTGCTTTTTTCCACAAGCTATGTACGTTTTTGCCACTACCCAAGAAAAGCTTCAACCTACATTCGTATAACTTTGGAAGCATTGCAGAAAAATTAATTGTCAAAGATTGAGAAACACCTCTGATGAGACAGCGGATAGTCAAACAGTTCATATGTTTTAAGAAGATCAACTTTCTGGATGTCCATTTGCAATCTCTTAGAATAATTTAAACCGTTTTTTAGAGAAGTGATACATGAACTGGAACCTGTCCTCTACTCACTGTAACATGTGGTTTGAAGTTCCAACAAGAAGGATGTAAACATGTAATTATGAATTTTATATCGTTATGTATGTCTCAAAGACAGATGCAACTCATACGTTAAAAGTGCAAAGTTTCATGTATTGAGTTACATTTATTTGTTGGTGACGTTTTTAACCTTCATGAATTTTACTGCAAACTGCCCTGTTCCATGCAGTCTTCTTTTTCTCGTGTTTTTCTTGGCAACGAAATTCAGACCCGCATCCCTAACCCACCCCCCCCCCCAAACTCCCAAAAGAACACTGATACATGTCATTACATATTACTCCGCAGTTCAAATATATGGTCTTTCATATATTCATTTGAATCATCCTTCTCCATCTACGGGTATGCTACGAACTCGCAATATGACCAGCTCCCAGTTGGCTTGATAGCTCAGATGGTAGAGCACTGCTCCGGTATCGCAGAGGTCATGGGTTCGAATCCCGTTAAGGCCCGAGTTTTTTTTTTTCAGGATTTAATTTCGCAGCCGCTTAAGTTGTGTACATAACTGCGATGATCAATTAATGTCATTACTTATTACTCCGCAGTTCAAATATATGGTCTTTCATATATTCATTTGAAACAAGAGGTGGTATAAGGTTTCCGATTCTGCCTTGCAAGAAGAGTACAGATCGTCCGTTTTGAAGCCTATTTTATGTAATTTAGAATAGTTTGTATATAAAATAGAGTTGATCACTTTAATCTGAAACCCTTTTACATATAATTCAAATACAAGAGTGTGGCAGAGCGAAAATTAGTCTCAACTGATCAGACAAGAAACCTATATCATTCTGCAATTGACGAACGATATTGGGAAACTGTTTTTTGCGTACAAGTAATGAATAATAGTCCTATGATTTCTTTTTCCTGTCATCAAAGATTGAAAATAATGGAGAGGCTGTAGATGGACAGAGAATAGTCGAAGGCCAGCCCATTGCAAAAAAAATTAATTGGAAGTCTTGTAAGACCAGTGGCTGGTGCAGGAGACATGCTACGCCCGGGGGGGGGGGGGGTACTCCCTTATAAGGGCTTAATGGGGACGTGCGGCCAGCCAGGGTATGTTTTTCGGGATTTTTGTCTTAAACAGGGTATCGAATTTATCATTTTTTGTCTTAATCAGGGTATCGATTTATCAATTTTTGTCTTAAACAGGATATCTTTTCTTGGACGATAAACAGCAAAATTTTTACAAGCTGTAAATAGTCAGGAGCCCATTAATGGGCTCCTGAAATAGTTTTGTGATTGCCAATGGATTAAATGTGAAAGAGTTTCGATATCTATTATTGTCCTACACAGGGTATGGTTTCGGGTTAAGTGTCTTAAACAGGGTATCAAAAATCAGAATTCTGTCTTAAACAGGGTAAGGGTATGAGGGGGCGCGCCGCACCTCCCCACCCAGAGATATATCGAGTACCCCCCCCCGGGATGCTCACCACAGGATGCCTTTGATTGGAGTGGTGCGTACGAGTCGGTGGACCATGTATAGTTCGTCGTTACCAACCGCCATCTTAAGTGACATACCTAAAAGCTAGACTACAGGCTGCAGGCCACAAAAGGCAGATTACAGCTTATGAAGTACTACAGGTCACTGCTCCATTGAAAAAAATACGCTACATTAGGTAGTAAGGGACGGACCATTAGAAAAGTGAGGGGGGGGGTGGGGAAAATACCAAAAAAAAATGCATGCAAGGGAAAATGCAAAAAAAGAGAAGGTAAAAGAAATTCATGCAGAAGGAAGGTCCAATTGTGACTTTTTCACACGTAGTAAAAAAAATTCGTGCGGAGAGGTTCACCTGAAAAAAAATTCCTGCACAAGCAGTGAGCGAAAAAAAAAAATTCGTGCAAGCTGAAAATTCCCCCCATCACTTTTCTAATGGTCCGTCCCTAAGTAGGGCAAGGGAATACTGTTTAGCCATCAATAGAGAAGTGACCTGCCCCACCCCAGAGACTCATCCTGGCCCCAAATACCCCAACCTTTCTTCAAGGGGGTCATTTATCGATTCTGTGGTTGATGTGCGAGTGATGTTTATCATCATACGCATTATCTAGGAAGGGAATAGCTAATTTGAGTATGTCATCAAAAGGCAGTGCCGCAGCCAGGGTAAAATAAGTGGGAGTCTAAGTGGGAAAAAAAAAACTGGGGGGGGGGGGCACGCGAAATAAAATTTTATTTTCAACATTTTATACAGGTGTGTTTTTACTTTTTGGGAAAAAAAACTGGGGGGGCACGCAAGATAAAAATTTTCTTTTCAACATTTTCTACAGGTCTGTTTTTACTTTTTGGAAAATAAACTGGGGGCACGGACCCCCCCCCCCCCACCCCTCCCCTTGCTACGGCACTGAAAGGTGCGTTGCTTTGGCATGATTCGGATCTGGATTTGTGATCCGAGATCACTGCAGATCATGGAACTCATGAATCCTTGTCAGACAGCGGATTCATCGGTTTCTTTGATGCGTCAAAATCTGACTGAACTCAGACCACAAATCCAGATCCGGATCAAACCAAAGGTACACACACTAAATGTAAGGTTTTGCGGTCTCTTAATGAGGACTTTGTCATTGTCAAATCATCAATCAGTTCGAGCGGCAGACAGATCACGTATAATTGTTGTTCCGTTGGTGGCCTTAATGTACAGTATGCACGCATGTCTACAGTCTGCAACCTAATGGCAATTCACGCTACCCTATACATTGACACTTGTATAATTAACCCTTTCACTCCCAAGATCCGAGTACTAATTCTCTTAAGCAACTGCCATACATTTGGTTATAAGTTAGTTTGGAGAATTCGGTGTCAGATCAATTGACGATATCTGAGTTGATCATTTTTGTGATTCTCATTAACAGTTAGCCATACATTGCATTTTCTTGTATGGAGAAGTTCCATGCTGATGACTTCGAGTAAAAAGCTTAAACACGAGTTTGCATCGGATAGGAAGATTTCATTCTACGCATCTCAAACTTATGGAAAAACAAGAAACCAGAAACACTGTTTTGAGAAGATAGTCTCAGTTTAATTAAATAATCGTATCTAACATTAGAGATAAAGATTCAATTGGTTCAACAAGTTTATCTTACAGCAAGACATCACTGATTACGAAAATCTTCAAAAAATTACAAGTCCTGCGATTGGTTGGAAAGATTCATTACATCACTATGATACGCCCTGCTTTCACAGAACTGGTAGGTACGTGGTGTAAGCATCGTGTATGGCTATGGAGAGCAATGTATGCCATATATTCACTAACGGGGAACCACTATATGATGCTTACACCACGTACCTACCACAGAACTGTGTAATCAGTACAAGCGTATGAAAAATATTGGCGACGAATTAGTATTGGCCTTATTCATGTGTGACAGTTCTTTTGGGTCACCTACTCCGTTAGTTCTTCCAACTATTTGGGAGCAAACGTGGTTCCAAATCGTTGCTGCCGAGAGAAATTCGACAATAACGTTTCGTTACTTAGCAACTGTTAACCAACTATGATCAAGTAATTATGCCCTCTTGGTCACCAAAAGTGCCTTCGTGATTAAGAAAAAATGTCAACTGTCTGAGCCAAGCAGCATTCAGTAGTTTTGCCCCGTACGCGATACGTAATGGCAATAAGACTGAGTTGAGTCCAAATCTGCCTGTAATCATACAAGTGATAACAAAATCGGACGACAGCGCAGCGGGAGTTCCATTTGTTTATCACGAGTTAATCATTAATCATCACGAGTTGAAATTAGTCATAAGAATTATAATTTCCAAGAAAAGAAGGGCCAGATGCAAGTTATTAAAGAAAATACAGTCATTGTTCAAGGGAAAAAATTTCTCCATTTCGAAGGAAGCCTCAGTTTAGGAGTCTGCATACTGTCTCTATGGTGATTTAAACCAAGGTTGTGATTGGTTGATCTAAACTACAACTTTGAATGTGACTGGCCTATTAAAGTGCACGATAACAAACTGTCCGATAACAACCTAGCAAGTGAATTAGTGGAAAATAGGAGTTTTTTTTAAACCGGGAAATTGAAATTTTTATGACTAACATTGTAATCTGACTTTTTCTTTCACTGTTCTATATTTTCTATTCTATCTAAAACAACGACTGTAGATTATTTCACTTCCTTTTTCTCCTTGACTGCTATTTTATTCACACTATACGTGTAACCTAGTCTTATTATTGTTAAACTATCTTGCCCATTTTGAAATATTTGTGGGCAGAATTTAAGCAAAAATGGACTTGAATTGAGTTCTACTGTATTACTAACTCAATAACGAGGTTCCAGGGCTAATTTTTAAATACGAAAAGTAGTGTACGTTTGACGACTAACATTTCGCACAGAATCTATCACACGAACGTTAAAGGTGCCATGAAAGTTCTTACATTCTCTTTACAAATAGCGTTAATTAAACAAATGACAAACTGTGCTTTTGCTGTTAATCATAACTTGAGGAACAACATGCGAAGCCTTTCGATTGGCCAAATTTTAAAAAATAAAGGATACCTACCTAAATATTTATCGCTTATGTCATATAACAAATACGAGATACAGTGTTTCATCAAACCAAACACCAAGAGGAAAGCTGAACATTCGAGGCAAAGTGGAGTATTTTCGGCAAAATTCAAGGTGTTTGATATGTGATGAAACTCACGAATTTAGAGCTTGACATAACTTCTCAAACGAAATTATTTAGAAGGAGAAATTAAGATGCAAAACGAGCCGTGTTTCATCAGATATCCAAAAACGTCATGGTGCTTGATGTCAATAGTCTTTCACTGATGCATTATTAATGAGTTTTAGGAACGAATGTGGTATATTTTGGGGCCAGTGGCGGCATTTTTTTTGAAAGGCCCGCTTAATTATTTTATGATCGTAATAATCTACACCAAGAATTACAACTTGATAGTTTTTAAGTTTAAGCCAGTCTAAGTCAGCTTACATCAATATCTACGCAAACATTCCGTAGGTAAAAGTGGAGCTCCGGTTCCGTAAAGTTACCAGGACTTCAGAGAAACGAGCCCATGGTTCTTAAGGCTGATTTGCGCTAATCAAGGGTTTAACCACTGAATACAAACGCTTAACCATTGATAAACTCCAGTAAGCTCTCGCTCAATCCTACCGTGGCGTGCGTTTCTCGAAGCGCTGAAAACTTCTGACGTACGAAAAGCCAATAGCAAAAACAAGAAGCTACTCTCATTCTGCAAACCTGCTCTTTTAACAGGTCGCAAAGAGAAGGAAGTTTTATCTCCAAGTGAAGTTGAATGTTTTGCTAATATCTGGGCTACTGACGCACTATGACAACTACTTCTTGCCTGCTATGAGACAAGGGAATCTCGGGATTGACGGCAACTAGAAAGTCTGTGTGGACAGGTCACCAAGGAGAGGCTGGGTGTCGCTTGTCGTCTCATTCCTGCTTGGTAGCGCTTCCTGTCAAGAGCCAATGTAGGCAAAATATGTTACTGAATGCTGGTCTCCTTCCAAGCTGTTGCAGGGGGGTAGCTAGGATTTTTCAAAGGGGGGTGGGGGGGGGGTGAATCCCATACGACTTATGATTTGCGGTTAGTTACACGAGACAAAATCTGAGTATGACGTGTGAGTGACAGCGTTGAGAAGAAGCAGGACAACAGCGAGAGGAGAGAAGATAGGAAATCAACCTATTGAACAATACTATCAACCATTAAGAAACCATGGAAACTTCTGACTAAGTGGTTTCCAACTCCCTCTCCCAGTGTTAACTTCCGCGACGGTTCGGAAACCTGTTCACACTGCACTAAAACGGGGCACAAAAGCTGGAAATGACCCATCGGATGTTTCTTTTGACCAAGGGAAAATGCGCGAGCATTTAATGTCATGTTTCTGGAAAGGTCGTTTTGAACCTTTTCCGAGACAGTCGAACACTGTTATATTCAGTAAGAGACACACCATTGACCTTAATTTACTTTTTTACATTGTTCAATGCCCGAGTGTTGGGACGACATGTTCAAGTGCGAGTTGTGCGATACATATGCAAGAGCTGCGAGCGGTCATTAAATACAGATGGCTTGAAGGATTGGATTACAGTGGAGTCATGCGGACCTCTTAGAAACGTACTTTAGGGACGGCGGAGCGTATTTTAAAGTGGAGGGGCTTCAAAAAACGGGGGTAGGTCTGGAGGCATCCTCCCCCAGAAAAATTATGAAATCTAGAGGCTCGGAAATGGTATTTTCAACATTCTCCATGAGATATTGCTTAAAGAAAAGACAATCTGGAAAAGTGTAAAATGACAAAAAATGTCATCGTCGTAAAAAGTGGGGGGAGGGCTAAAGCGCCCCTCCCCAGCCCTCCCCCCTCGGCTCCGCCGTCCCTGTACTTTCGTTTCAATAGATAAGTTTACTGAAGTTTTCATATCCCAGCCGACGCCCCGAGTCTCTCCCTCTTGGGTAGACACATCCTGAGAGCCAACACCATGTACTGACTACTTACCTCTGATCTACGACGCGGACTAAGCTGCCCATGGCCTCTATCTTCAGTAGATTTCATCCTTCTAAGTTTGGCTCTGGCTAGTGAAACCTGCCGCTTTACATCGTGTCGATAACGGACAATGTCTGCTTCATCCCAGATTTCTTCCTGTATTAACAACTCCAACACATCTTCTAGAGTTATAATACCCACAGTTTTCTGGAAAGAAAACACCGCATAGTTCAATTGTTTGTTTAAGTCTACCAGAGCAAAGATTCCCTGTAGTTGTTCACAACAACAAACCATTTTGGTCAGGAATTATGAAACGATCACCGAAAGCTAAAATTTTTTCGGTTACAAAAAACACAGCTTTCTCTGAATTAAAACATCGAAAAACTCAGTTGCTTGGTTCACTGTACTAGAGTATAGTTTCTCTGTTGTAGTTGGATACAAATTAGAGAATGTAAGCATTGATAACGAGTACGAATACGAGTTCGAACGTTAGTCCACTTCGTATTTGTTATCGTACTTGCAAAAAAGTAAGATGAATCTGGGATTACGACTACGGCGAAAAAAATATTAGGAAATGTTATTTTCATTATAGGTGCCATTTTGTAATGTTTTGCCAGTAGTTGGGTCCAGTGAGACAAAGTTTTCTCCAAAGTTTATCATACTAAACGCCATTATGGCGCTAGGACGCAGCAACGAGTGCACTTCGAGTTTTCCTGGGCATCCCGTCGTAGACGACTCACCAACACGAGTTGCGCACGTGCTCTAGGCATGGGGCATGCGTAGTATGGTCACTGAGGCAAGTCTAAATGGGGTAAGACCAAAGATTACGTTTAATGTTCAAGGGGGTTGGCCATGAAAATCTCTCCCCATCCCCCACCCCACCAACATGCCCTTCTAAATAATGAACGATCCCTAACATTGTCTATTAAGAGAATTCCTGAAAGCTTAAGTTTCTTAGTCTGGTGATTCGGAAGCCGATTTGTCTCCGAAATTTTCTGCCTAAGCTGGTAACAGAAGATTCTTGAGGGCTTAAGTGACGAGCGGCAAAGATGCAAAAATGTACAAAACACATTTACTTCTATGAATCACAGGTCGGGTGAAACAACTACGGTATGTTCACGTTGTCATCAAATGTACGATATGACTTAGTATGATGCTACGCTGGAGTAAGTTAAAATTCAACAACGCGATGTAATCGTGTTTGACAGATGAAATTCAGTTTTTCAATGGCCCAAGGAGTGAAAACGTATTTCTGCGACGACTCTACGTGTCTATTGCCACTATACATTTGGTCATTCTGGTTTTCTTAAGCAATACGGACTAGTTGGGGAGCAGGGTTGGCGCAGTGTTGGGGAGCAGGTTGGCGCAGTGTTTGGTAGCAGGGTTGGCGCAGTGGTGAGAGCGCTCGATTTCCGCCAATGTGGCCCGGGTTCGATTCCCGGCCCCGGCGTCATATGTGGGCTGAGTTTGTTGGTTCTCTACTCTGCTCAGAGAGGTCTTTCTCCGGGTACTCCGGTTTTCCCCTCTCCACAAAAACCAACATTTGATTTGATTTGATTAATTAAATTTAATATGATTTGATTCGATTTCATTTGTGCTTTACAGTGTCCACAATTAGTACGTCAGTGCTAAATACAGTTGAAACTCAAATAAAGGTCATTATTATTATCATTTTTACTATCATTATCATTATCATTATTATTATTATTATTCAGTCCTATAACGTGACTATCTGGAGTCTCTCGTCAACACCACACACTGTTCGAAAAGAGTAGGGGACATAGTTCCCAGTGTGGCGGTTTATCTCTACCTCTGGTTTCATATGTCATGCACACGTACACATTTTAATGAGCACTTAGGAGCTCCTTGAATTGGTTTCACGTGTATAAATAAAGTATTGTATTGTATTGTAACCAGACAAGAGCAGCCATAGCAGCTTGACAAAAAAATGGATTTCTAATCACTTACAGTCTTCATACGATTCCCTTCCTCTATCTGCGACTTGTAAACCACACAAAGATGACCTGAATGGCAGAAATAAATGAGCTCAGTTAAAGACTGACCAAGCACAGACTGGTTGGCTTGCAAAGTGTGTTTTACAGGGAACATGACTAGATTGCTTCCCTGAAACTAAAATCCTACTGGCAAAAACAACAACAACAACAATTATTAAAACAGGCAGTTACAGTCTGAATAATACCTACCCACAAATAGTTAAAAAACTAGTCAAGGCGGGTAGGTATGCCTAAGTTAGGCTTATTACAATTCCTTTTTTGGCGCTATACATATTTGTATTTACAAGGATTTCAGATAAACAGCATTAAAAGATTATCAGATAGCAAATTAAAAAAAAAATCAACAACACTTTTAGCTGTTTTGGAAATCAAACACAAGATCCCAATGGGTCAACTTTGGATTGATACTGAATCTGAGTTTCTCTCACCCCCTGGGAAATTGGACACCAATCAAACAGGTTTAGGCATTATTTGGTATGCAATTGTCATTTTATCTCATTGTTACCATTGTCCACACTGTTGTTCTAGTTTAATCTATCTTACGGTTCTTGTTTTGAGGAATCCTGATTCTATATAGGCCCGGTGGTTTCATTCAGGATTCCTCGCCATTTACTATTTCGAAATTCCTGTAATTATTCTTTCATAACTTATGTAATTTGGCAAATTATTATAAAAAAATATAAAAGAAATCAGTGAAGGGGTCTACAGTTCAAGAAGAGAATGGAAAATAAATAAACAACCTCGTAAAGGAAAGTTTTCCCCTGAACTAACTACGGATAAAATTTTCTTGCAAACAATATTTCATAGAAAGGAAGAAATTCACTTCAAATACTTTCGTTGCCCAACGCAAAATCACGACAACTGTGCTTACAAAAATACATTTGAGCACGGCTATCTCAAACTCGTAGGGAAAAGAAGTTGTTTACTGACAAGATACTAATAGAAGTACCAGAAAAACAAGCTAGATAAGGAGACACTGTTTGAGTACAAAGTAAGGGATATTGAGCCGGTGTTCACACTATAACAAATCCACTTTGGATTCGGCCTTCTGTTCACACTGTAGCTGCTACAGTATCTGTTCAGGTTTTGTATCACCTATCTGTGCAACAATTGTAGCTATTCCAGGAGCAGAAACAGTTTTGGATCCGTAACGGTCTCAAGTTGTACCCATGAAAATATGAAAACCGCCTCACTGTGAACAGGTGTAAAACTTGCTCGGATCCAAAGTGTAAAGTGCCCACGGACCCACTCTGTACCGGTCTACAGTGTGAACAGAGCCTGAGATAAGCACGTTAGGGGTAATATGGTTCAACTGTACTGTTTTGTGACAATTTTGTAACAAAAATGTCACCCACGCAGGGTTTTCAATAAGAATTGTAGCAGCAGGAGAATTGTGTAAAGTAACAGGAGCATATTTTGAAAGCGTTCCATGTCTCAACTTAAAACTAGCTCAGACCATCTAAATTTGACCGGAGAATTCTCCGTAGTAGCAGGAGAACTCTCAGATGTCCAATGCTTAAGGAACACCTTGCCAAACTAAAACAGGTAGGTAAGTACTCCATTTCTAATCATGATGACAACATGACCATGGGTAATCACTGTACAATCTAATGTTTGTTTACTCTCAAGAAATTCTTGTTAATTGCCAGTCCTTACCTCTTCCAGTCTGGAACTTGTCCAGGAGCTCAAACAGCGGTTCAGTAGTTGATGCCTTTAAAAGTGGCCCCTCTTGATACACCTCCTTGATGGGCGTGGCATCCTCTGGGTCCAGCATGATAAGTGACTTGACAAAAAGGAGACCTACAATGTTCCCTTTTTCTCCTTCATAAATTGGAACACGGGAGTGGCCTTTCTTGCTTACCTAATAATAACAATGGTAAACAAACACAAAAATTCAAAAGAGTGCTATGGAAATAAAGGTTGGTACAAATGCCTTTGTGTCTTGTACTGCTAGATATGAACCCAAAAATGTTTCCATGTTTCATTTATTCAAGAAGGAATACATGATGAGGAATACATATGATGAACAACTGACCAGAAGAAAGCTGATTCAAATGGCTTAGTATATTTTGAGTTCCTGCTGAAGGACCTAGACTTCCTACATAATGTGGCATACAATACTCATTTGTCTAAGCCAAACAGGCAAATATGTCACTCTTAAAGGCTATTATTTCCTTGATATCTACTTGTAAACTTGTTTGAGTATTGTATGCGTCAAAAGTCAACAAGGTCCAAGGCATTTGGCTGTCTATTTGACTTGCAGAAAATGAGAGCATGTTGTCCAGTTCATTAGTAGGAACCAGCTGACATACTATCACCAAATTTATTCAAGTATTTACTGACATTTTTAACTGATAAAGTACATTGTCTTCACCAAAACTTGAGCATTGTCGCTCCTTGCCCTCTATCACAGAATAGTTAACAAGTGTGTTACCCAATTGGATTGCCGGATTTGTGATAGAATGCACATTCAGGTTACTACTAAACGTTATAAAGACTGAGATCATAATATCACAACAAGTATGAAAACACCTCTTTCATTGTGTCATGATCAAGTTTTCTATTGCTATCCAACATAAAAACGTCCTCTAAGGGTGTGTATTTATCCTGTACAGTTCTGTTTCTCATCTCCAAGGCCCCCTGTAAGTAGATAAAGTGAATAAAATGTGTTGTCTACTTTAACACACAGTAGAATAGATAAAAAGAGAGAAGAGAACCAATGAATGTCCAGATTATTGGCATTTATATACAACTAGTTTCTGCAGCAAGGAGCACCGTGACACAAAAGGAGTTATCAGAATCGCACTAAAGATTCCAAATTGCATCTTTTTTTTTTTCAGCCAATAAGAATAAACACAAAAATAAAACAACTAATCAAATTTACAATAAAATATTGGCACTTAACTAACAAAAATCCTATATTAGGACTATTAAATTGTGCGATTTCAAAACTGGATGTACAGTAATAAAGTGGTAATTGAACTTAGTGTCATGCAATCTTGATCTGAAATCATACTTGTGATTTCATATCAAATTCGAACAGCACACTTGTTCGAATTTAGAAATCACATGTATGATTTTAGACCTAATAATATACATGCAAAAATTTCAGCATGCTCATTGGCTGAGAGCACGTCAATTAATCCCAAACAGTGCAGAAAATTGAAATTGAGTGCAAAAAGTTGAAATTGAGTGCAGAAAGTTGAAATTAAATTTTTGCATGTATATTATTAACAAGTAATCACATGATTTGTCTCTTGCAATTTGGGATAAATCAACACTCGTAAATTTTTCAAAGACTACAAATTGCACCCGCCCTACAGGCTCGTGCAATTTGGTTAGCCTTTGAAAAATTTACTCGTGCTGATTTATCCCAAATTGCACTCGAAATCATGTGATTACCTATACAAATTGTACTCCTCTCAGATCAATTACTAACTACTTAATAACCGAGAGTGAGGTCGTTACGGGAAAATCTCAAACTGAGGCCTCGCCGTATTGACCGAGCGATAGCGAGGTCAATACAGTAGGCCGAGGTTTGAGATTTTCCCATAACGACCGAACGGTCGAGGTTATTAAGTTGTTTATTATATGGCACAAAAACAAAAATAAAGCAAAGAAGCCAAAGCTAGCGCAGCGGAAGTGATCACTTTATATCCGGTAGTGCGCGCGCTTCCCTGTTCATTCATCGTTTCCAACTGCACAAATCAGGTGAAGTAACGCGTCTTTCGATCTAAAATAATCTTTATTTTCGTCACAATTTATAATACAGCTGTAAAAAGTCATGTGGAATGTTATGGTCACGTTACAACAAGGAAAATTTCGTCAATATTTTTGAGAATCAATGACCACAGTCAATACGTAGCGGTACAGAAAAATGTCAACGGCCTCGTCAGCTCATGGAAAATATACTACAGGGAATGCACTGCTCACAATGTTCAGTCTTCGTCATCACTTTCGATGAAGCGAAAATGGTGGGACAAAAACCACCACATGGCTCTCTGCAGGGCTTCGGGACTGAAAGCACCAAACTGGCCTCTTTTGAAGAGTTTGTCTTCTTCAGCTGTCAACGAGCGGGTGACGTTTGGCCTGTTGCCCTTGCCGGCTTTCAGAAATAAACTTTTCCGTTTGGCTGCGAGAACTTTACGTGACATTTCAAATTCCTTTTGCACAAGAATATTGAATGGAGATTTCCCATCGGAAAGGAATCTCAGAATGCTTCGTTGGAAACCCGATAGCTTGCCAGGCTCGTACTCGTCACCATTAATTTTACGCAAGTCCTTGAAAACTTTGCAAGTAAATGGTCAAGGTCATCAGCCGGTAGGTCCAAAACTTCTACATCGCCCTTGTTTATTGATGACAAATAGCGTTGAAATGTTGTCATGTCGCTGACTGTTTTCTTTGTTGTGTTTTCACTTTATTGCTCCTTCACGAAAGTTTTAATTTCTTCTTGACTGTTTCCTTCGTTTTCTCTCTTGCCAACTCGTTCTGTCAAATCACTGGTGTCCTGAAATTGTAATTCGTCCAGATAATAAAATTCACTCTCAGAGTGTTCTTCTTTGTCACTCATTCTCAGCCGCTACAATTTTCAGACAAAAAAAATCGATGGTTTTGTAATTCCTTTTTGTTTTGTTTTTGCAAGTCCGTAATCGGCCCGTGGGCATTACGGGAGAATAATGCCCTACAATTCATTGACAGTTAGCCAATCAGAGCGCGCCTTATATCGCCTACAAGCACAAGCCATATAATAACATTATTTATCAACTGTGAATAAAAGGTTTATTTATACCTTTTTGGAATACTCATGAATACTATACCTGTATTATCATGACTTCATCATCTCTCAGTGGTTCTTCATTTGCATCTGTATACTCTCTATGGAGATCCACCAGCTCCCGAAGTTCTGTGCAATGGATAGACATTGAATAACATTTGTTGTTTGTGGGGTTCAATTGTCTGGTTGTCGCTAGCTCTGAGAAGAACTGTTGTTGATATTGACTCACATTTCAACAACCTTGAGAAACGGAAATCATAAGTGAGTTGCATCTCATCAGGTGGTGGTGTAATATTGGCTGTTTGTCAGCAAAGCCAGGTTGTCAAAAAATCAGCCAATGTCATTAACAATAGTTTTTTCTTAGAAGTACCTACACCCGAAGGATTGAACTGTCCTGAAACAGTTACTGGGGCAGTGAATATGAAATATGAAACTTGTCATATACATATATACATTTATTTCTTCAAATGACCAGCTCCCAGTTGGCTCAATAGTTCAGTTGGTTAGAGCACTGCACTGGTATCGCAAAGGTTATGGGTTTGAACCCGCTTTGAGCTTGAATTTTTTGAAGTCTTACAGTATCTTGGCAACTGACTATATAACAGCAAGGACCCTTCATTCATTAAAGTATCTTTGAAATTTGCATATATATACATTCATAACTACTGAGCCTGCTGGGTTCAAACCACTTAGAGCATCTAACATCGCTTATACCATTAGTGCAGTGTAAACCAACCATTTCTTAGAACATATTCCAGTCGTACAATTGCTTATATATACCGTAAATTGAGGTCACCAGGTTAAAGCCACTAATCAGTATCCTAAGTGTACAAGAGTGGTTAGCAAAGTTCTGTGACTGTACCCACCTGCCCTTCTAAAGAATGTTGAATGTTCATGCCCCAGCAGACAGTCAAGTAACTTGGAAATAGGCCAAGCCACAACAAACAAAAGTACCATCAACAATCTAACAAACCTACAAATAAATAGATGGAACTGATCACACTCTAATACTGTACCTGATTATATTAATTATTGGTTCTTACTTCTAATAATCATAATAATTAGAAGAAACTAACTTGCAGCCTATCACCAGCCCATAGTGAGAAGTGAAAATGAATAGTAATACAGTCGAACCTCACTATCTTGAACTCTCATGGGAAATGAAAAATAGTAAGAGATAGCGGGGGTTTGAGATAACCAATGGTAGATGCTTGAAAAAGCAAACCAAGGAAAATAAGTTTGAGTCCTAGATAGCAGGGAGTTTGGGATAACCAAGTTCAAGGTAGCGAGGTTCAACTGTCTAACAAGTTAAATAGTTGACTTGGCCTGCTACACTTCTCCTCAACTATTGACTCATAGGAAACTTGAACGTGTAGTCTAATGGTTAGTAACCTTATTGTCAATCATCTCATAGGACTTAAATTTCACGACTTTCAAAAAATCGCGAAGTTTACCGGTAAGTCTTGTTATAACGCTTGTTCAGTGTAATGAAAACTATCACTATAAAAAATTAAATCAGCCATGCCAAATTTGAGATTAACTGTTTGTTAATACATGCCATTATTTTGACACTTCTTGCAAAATTTACATGTAGTTCTCTGATAATGCATTTTTTGGACAAATTACAAAATTTGAGTCCCACGAAATATGTCTGTGTCATGTCTGTTGGCATTTTCAAGAAATTCAGTGCCCCAAAAATAAGTAAGAAAGAGATCAGTTTAGTGGTTTGATCACTTACGGTGCCAATACTGCCCCTATAGCCAGACCATAACGTGTGCACAGTGCCTGGGGCACCACTCTGTTGAAAGAACACAATAATAAACAACGGTGTTGAAAAAAAAAAGCAATTTACAAGGCTGCATGACAAAAGTGATGTTAAAGGAATATCATTTCCATTTACTCATGAGATACTATCAGCATCGATGCAAGAAGACGGAGTCTATAGCAATGAAATTCTGTTTTGTAATTACTATTGTTAGTCATCAATTTTACTAAAAAAAGTTCTTTTAATGTTTAATGCAAATAAACTAGTCATAATCTATAATTTACATCTATAAAAAATTCAAATTTATTAGAAATTTTATTTCAGTGGCTAAACAACTTGATGACAGAAAAAAATCTGACCAAAAAATTAATGATCATGAACGATGAATTAATATGTTGTACAGTACTGCAGTAAATTACGACAATCATTCTGACCTCAAATTCTGTTGCCTAATCATACATGTATCTTAAATTACAATAACGAAGAACATGATTGACTGCCACATTTTTTTACTAAATTAATCTACCTGTACAAATTTGTAATAACTACAAGTTTGTTGAACAGCCTTAATCATATATTTGTAACCCAATCATTTTCATTGCTCTTACCTAAATTAACCAATCGCAATATTGTTAAAATCACTACTGTCAGTATTAAAATAGTAGGTAAGAACAAGGATTCAAGTTTATCACTTGAGAAAAAACACCCACAGAGAACATATCAACTTACTCTCCAAAGAACAGCACAGCAGTAACTGAAACACAGATGGCAATCACAGGGGAAGAAATTCTGTCCATAAAAATAGGCATGGATTCAACAGCTGCAGCATTTGCCAAAAGAAGAGTCACAAGCAGAAGATGGTGCTTCTCAACCAAAGGAAGAATTTTATTGGCATGCTTTTTCTCTGAAGGTTTCCCTCCTCTCTGAAGAACTCTCAAACTGAGAATATCTAATGACAGCAGTCCCATTGTTAGCCCCGACATTAAACCTGCAGAATACATGAAAAACATTTCAAGATGTTTTGATTAAAATACAGTAAGACACATAAACTGAATGCTAGATATACCCATCTGTATTTATACGGTAATAGATTTTTTTGAAAAAATGTTATACATGTATACTGTCAATTCACTGCATTGCATTGAAAGCTGAATTACAGGACTGGCTTACATGTTCATTACTACTCTTAAAAATGATCTTCAACCAACCATTATAATCATCACATTTTAATCATCTTACATAAAAGATTTCAAAAGATCTTCATTATTCATTTGACAACCCTTTCCCTATGGCTTGCTCCTATATCTCAGTGCTAGAGTGCGCGAACTAGTAATCTGGAGGTTCTAGGTTCAAAGTTCCTACTGGGAGACCTGTTTCTGTTTCCGAGTTTGCCAACTGTTATTGAAAAGGGTTATCATAATGACTTATTTTGTTTTCCCTTACTATAGGTTGCCTCTTGCTAATAATAGGGAGCTTTATAGGCAAAAATGACAATAATGCAGAGGATGACACATTTGAAAAAATGGATTTGTTTTTCTCCTGTACCAATGATGGCAGGCTTGTTTCATTTTCTTTCCATAACTTTTCAAACTGCTGATTTTTCCAACTTTTTTTGGTGCTTTGAAGAAAGTCTATTATAGGGATGCAATTGCTCTAACTTGATGTTTTCTAAACATTATTTTTTTTCCAACTTAACCTATTCACAGTTCATTACTAATTTTTCTTGGCAATTTTGTCGTTATGCACTTGCATCTTCCAAAAAACCTAAAAAATAGTCACTTCACTTTGTTGTTTTGCAGAGGATAGCAAAGAAATCTATCAGACTGTATTTTGCATATGCAGATTCGTTGTTTCGTTCATTAACCCTATTGTTTGGTTCCGTTATAGTTGACATTGTCGTCATGTTATGCTTATCCCTAATAAGTGATACAAAGTTATTTCGGAATGATTTCCGCACAGGTCCCTACTTCATCATGCATGCTGTAGCCATACGGTTTCATTCTCAGAAATGTTTGCACGCGCACTTCTCAAGACAATTCAACTACAGCATGCATAATGAAGTAGGGACCTGTGAGGAAATCTTACCGTTATTTCCATTGACAACTTTATAGAGATATTTATCTGGAAACTTGAAACCTCACAAATCAATGATAATTATCATCAGAAATGATAATATTATCATTTCATAAATGATCATCATTATCATAATACGGATATGCGCTAGAATGTCAACACATTAATGTTAAAATTAATATCTGCGATCATTTCTGAAATTCTCATTAATATATGTATGTATGTTGATATCACTAGAATAATTGAAATGCTGATGACCATGGGATTTCAAACGTTAACCAACTTTTAAATGCAACAAATGATAGAGTGAGCTAGATTTCCGTATCACCCCACACTTTCATCATGTATGCTTTAGCCGTACTGTTTCGTTCTTCGAAAGTATTAAATGTTTGCACGTACGTTAAACGTTACCCGAACAATTCAGCTACAAAATGCATAATGAAGTGTGGAGTGATAAAAACATGAGTTTAAAAATCTATCGAGTAATAGTACTGATTAGAATTCCAAAGAATTTTTCAACCCCCGGACACGGGGTACTTTCAAAGCCTTGTTCAGCAGCTGGAAAATAGATATTTCTACAAGAAAATGATTAGCAAACTTACCAGCAAACAAAACCAGTGCGACATATACGGACAAGTACACCCAAAACATCGTGTCATGATAGGAAAGAGGTTCCTCATAAGGGTCATATAAGGTCCCATTGCACATAAGAGATTCTCCTTCCTGCTTAGTGCATATATAGCTCATAGTGCCGGATTTTTAGCTCAAAGTAAACCTGATTTAAAGTAGTCTGTAAAGTCCTCTAATCGATTTGGTCACCATGTTGAATTCTTGACTTGTTCCCAGGACCTTTGTAGCTCGATGATCTCATGGGATGATGGTTCAGAAATGTTAAGGGACGGACCATTAGAAAAGTGATGGGGGAGGGGGGAGGGGTGGGGAAAAAAACAAAAAAAAACAAAAAAAAATTCATGCAAGGGAAAATGCCAAATTCATGCAAGGAAGAAGGTAAAAAAAAAAAAATTCGTGCAGAAGGAAGGTCCAATTGTGACTTTTTCACACGTAGTAAAAAAAATTCGTGCAGAGGGGTTCACCTGAAAAAAAATTCCTGCACAAGTAGTGAGCGAAAAAAAATTCGTGCAAGCTGAAAATTCCCCACCCCCCCCCCCCATCACTTTTCTAATGGTCCGTCCCTAACAATAGGATAATAAAATGACTTTTTGAGGGAATATTGTTTATTTGCGCCCGCGTAGTGTCATTTGCGGCCCGAGCGCGAAGCGCAAGGGCCGCAAATGTCACTACAAGGGATCAAATAAACAATATTCCCGAAAAAAGTCATTTTATTATCATTATTATCAATATACAAGGCCAAATAACATCCAGATATAAACTAACACATTTATGAGTTTTACATGTTTAGTAATACAAGTACTTCGCGTTGAAAATTTTGTGCTATGCTACACTGTATAGGTGTAATTAAAAAGAGCTGCTATGTCTCTGAAAATAAATGGATAATAATAATTAACGAACTTACATTTTCCAATTGAGCCTCGGCGTAAAGTCCCTGCAATGCTTCTGTTAATTTAGCTCGACCCGAGAAACACAAAATGAAGTGAACCGATGTTTTGCCGTGCTTCGTTTCTCGTAAGAAAACAAGAAGTTGCTCTCTTTGTATCTTCGCCTTGTGCCTTTGCTTCTAAATCCGATTTTTTGAGCTACGTTTTGTCCCATTCATAACAAACAGACTTTGATTTTTCTTTTCGAACACTATTTGCTCAGCGAGAAACTGTTCGAGACTTTTTTTCTACTTCAAAACTTGCTGTACGCTATAGCTGCTGTACGCTAGCTGTTCGCACCTGAATGGTTTTCCCGCGTCAATAAACGTAACCTGATTGGTTAATATTCATCGGATGATGAACCGAGAACCAATCAGCTGCAGGGCCGTTAATGCATTAACGGCCCGCTAGGAGTCATTTGCGGCCCGCAAAGCGCGTGTTTTCAAGAGGGCGGTTTTCAATTTGGCCGCGTATCTTGATAATAATAACGGGTAACACAAGTCACATAGGATCCAATATTAAGCTTGGATTGTTCACGTATTAGACGATCGTCTTCCGTTTCGTTCTGTCAGTATCTTATCACAGCCATCGCACGTATCACGTGCTAACATTTTATCACCATTGGGTAACCGTGACCGAAGGGGACCCGGGGGGGGGGAACTCCCATATGGAGTGGACGGGGATGCTCGTCGGAAATTTTGAATTTAACCCCTAAAAGAGACCAATCTGGGCGTGGCCGAAACTTATGCAGACTCCTAAAAGAGACCAAGACAAAGACATTTTGTTACAATGGACGTAAGGTATTAATGGTATGGAAAACTTTGCTTATATGAATTCAGTAAATATGAAGAATCAAAACTCTTTCTCAACCAAATACCCTAAGCGAGAACACCCTAAGCGAGCCCAAGCATCCCTAAAAGAGACCAAGACAAAGACATTTTGTTACAATGGACGTAAGGTATTAATGGTATGGAAAACTTTGCTTATATGAATTGAGTAAATATGAAGAATCAAAACTCTTTCTCAACCAAATACCCTAAGCGAGAACACCCTAAGCGAGCCCAAGCATCCCCGTCCATTCCATATGGGAGTCCCCCCCGGACTTTTGATTGGTCTTCCTAGTCGTTTTTTGAATGTCAAGCAACATGATTTTCGGGGAGTGAAATAGTATTAATTTTTTCAAATGCTTTTCACATCATGTCACTCACTGGCTTGAAGACTTGCTTATTGCAAATATGCAGTAAAGGTAAATAAATATTTGTTAAATAGAGAATAATATGTGGGCCTATGGAGATATGAACTTTTACTAATTGAGTATTAAAGCATTTCTGTGCAAGCTATTGAGGCTGCTCTGTCCCAAGACCTCGACCACGTTGTCGGATGGTTGAACCAAAACTATCTTATGTTAAATCACTCGAAGACCAAAGTTATGCTTATGGGAACCCACCAAAAACTGAGCTCAGTCCAGTTATTCACAGTCAATGTTAATGACAAAGATCTTGAAAGGGTATACAAATTTAAATATCTGGGCGCGATTCTGGACCCATGCCTAACTTGGAACAAACACATTGAGCATATCGGAAATAAAATCTCGTCCCGCCTTAATTGGAATGCTACGTAGAGCCCGGAAAGTCATCCCAAAAGAAGCTTGTATTACTCTGTTTAATGCTATGGTTCTACCGTTATTCGATTACTGTTGCGTTGTGTGGGATGGTTGCGGTCAGGGAAACAAGAACTACCTTGACCGTCTTCTCAAGCGAGCTGCGAGAATAATTGCGGGTTGCAAAGGCTACCAATACCGATATACAGCAAACATTGAAGTGGCCATCCCTACAATGCCGCAGAGAACACCAGAAGTGCATACAGGTCTATAAGTGTATCAATGGCTTGGCTCCTGTTTATCTACTAGACGACTTCCGCTCCTCGGAGCAGATCCATAACTACGACACCAGGAACAAAGACCTTATCCGCCTACCCCTTGCTAAGACTACTAAATTTCAAACATCTTTTGAGTACAATACCGCCAAATCCTGGAACACTCTTCCTCGTAACTTATGCCATGATCAGTCTCTCACTAGTTTTAAACTGAGAGTCAAGAAATATCTAAGTCATCTTAGTTAATTTTCCGCCTTCGTGAACTCTTCGAATGATTTTTTTGCTTTCATTTCTATATTTTATTTATTCATATTCTTTTGTACAGATCTTCATTTAATCAGCTATGCTGAACTGGAATTTCTGTATAAATAATGTATATAAATAAATAAATAAATAAATAAGTATTGATATTGGTATCCTACAAGAAAGAGCAGCGAACAACTTGAACATGGGAAGGGAAATTCCATATCTCCAAGCTTCAATGTTTTATTCTATTTAACATTATACAAACAAACACCAAGTATTAAATAAGACAATTTTATTGCAAGTTGAAAAAACAGACCTTCATGACAATGATCAATTAAATGCTGAAATATAACATATACAACTTCATCGTTAAAAGAAATATAAGGTTCTACTAGCAGCTGTTATCACTCAGACTACTGTCACTGTCTAAAAGATGAAGCCTGCAAACTTCATAAAATTATTGTATTCACACAGTTACATAAAATCATTGTATTTTTATGTGTTTAGATACATGTACATGTATTGTATTTCTCAGAGGCAGAGATTCCTGTAAAACACTGTAGCTTATATAATAAAAACCAATATCCCATTTTTAACTTGTAATAATCTGTTTATACACTTTGTTTCACTACCAATCTCTTTCATGTGGCTCTCGGTATTCCAGCCCAAGGTAATCAAAAATATCCTTCTCAGAGTGTACTGGAAGTGGGGTTCCTAGGCAAATCTTTTCACTTCCCTTGCGGACTACACCAGTATTCAGTGAGTGCTCAGACAGGGACATTCCTTTCTTTTTGGCCAATAACCTCATTGATCTATTGAAATAATCTGATCCTGTAAAATACATAAGGGAACATGCCCATTCATTGTAAGGTACGACAATGATGTCCAGTCGTCGGTGCTTTCTGTCATCACCTGGCAATTTACAAACACCAAGGTATTTTCTGTGCTGACCGTTATCAGCCAACGTTAGATCATCTGTGAGAAAACCAGTTGTCCTCAGTTTGTCTAGAAGCTGCATCAAGATTCCATCATGAGATTTACCATCAGGGTGCGACACAATCACATCAACATCACCACACGTTGGTTTTCCTCGACGGTAAGACCCACAAGCAAAAGCCTGTAGCATAGGATTTATGCTAAAGGCAGCTTTTTTCACTACATCCTCAATCAGTCCAGCTTCTTCCCTTGGCATCCTTTCCAAGAATTCATCATAGTGC